>JANZLQ010000064.1:15647424-15665238 GCA_026212715.1 Elanus axillaris
AAAAAAAAAACACGGGGGGGGGTGGCTTACCGTTTTAAAGAAAACACTCTGTTTTGAAAACACCGAGCTCTATATAAGAGTAAAGGCTTTTTTGCCCTATTGTTAAGCAGCAGGTGCCTACCTCGTTTTGCAGTGAGAGTAACAAGGTTTTGTGTCCCTGAGCGATCTTTCAAGCTGCACTAAGGAACAAAATTCAGAAGCAAAGATGGCATTAGGCAGGGTTACTGTCAAGGGAGATCATCCCAAGAGCAAGAATATGCAGGAAATAAATGTCTGAATCTTTTCTTGCCTTGCAGTGATGCTTTACTGTGACTCTTGCAGGCTCGATGGCAAGTTTGTGGAACTGTTGCAGACAGTGCTGTGTTCATCCAAGTGCCCTGAGCAGATTCAGGTATTATGTGCTGCCATCCTGAGAGAGATGTCACCTTGCAATGATCTGATCCTCTCCTGTGATGAGATTCAAGATACAAAGCTCTTGAGCCTGGTATCCTCCGTTCTTTTGGCTCAGGTAAATGACCTATCAAGTCAGAAATCTTCCTTTGTCAGTATGGATTTGCTCTCTGATTGTTCCCTGCTTGCTGAGTGCAAGGAGAGTGAAAATCAGTTGAAAGTATCTAGGAAAAAAGTAGAAGCATTTCCATGTTCATTTAAGGAGCCTAATTATTCTATTTTGTGTAGGAAAAAATGACAACTTTTTTCGTGTTTAGTATTTGATAACAAAGACTGCTTAAAATTGTAATGTATAGAGACTGAGGACCTCAAGCAGGTTTGTAACTAACTGGAAGCAAAAGGAACACTTTGGTGCTAGCTGCTGTAATAGACTTCAAGTCAGGGCTGTTTGAACCTGTAGAGCAAAACATTTGAGAGTGAATTTATTACTACTACTTTTTCTTTTTACTACTGGTACTGGCTTTCATGTTCAAATGTAAAAAAAATATATGTAGAACCTATAAATAACATAGGCCTATAAATGTGGATGCACTTCAAAGATGTAGATTAGCCATGGAGAAGAAAACATGAGGACCTTCCTGTTTTGAGTGCTGCCTGTATTGACTGCCCTCTGGGGAATAAGCTGGAAACTTTTTATCTTCTACTTCTTCTTTTACTATTATTGTGCCTATTAAAATATTTCTCTGAAACTTCTTATTCTGAGTTTTCACTGTGTACTTAGAAATACCTCCTGTGTTTCTGATCACTTCTCGAACTCTTACTTAGCTAGAGGAAATGAAAACATAGAAAACAGTGCTGTATTACTTATGTACTGCCTCACAAAGCACCTCTCTCCCGTATGCAGCCCTGAGAGTGTCTTGCAGTTCTACAATGTAAAAACATACCCTGTGTGTTAATTTTTCTTAGATTACAACTATAATCATGAAGAGGTTTTCATCTATTTTTGATGTTACTAAAACTTACTATATTTTAGCCATTTCAGTATCACTTCTCTAACACGGGGTGCAGTGAACGGCAGCCTCACTCATGAAAATGGCCACACTTCAGCAGAGCCTTTAAAAACATCTTCTGCATGTTTTCATTTGCCACTGCTTTGGGTAGAAATCATCCACCTTCTCTTTGCCCCCCTGCCCCCCTTGGGTCTGCAAAGCTGATGCTCTTTTTGTAAAGCTTTTGGCTTTCCAGAAAACAGAGCTTCTGGTGTTGCACTAGGAGCTGGAAACCTGCCATTGATTTGTGCTCAGTCAGGTTTTCCTGTGAGCAGTTAAGACATGTGTCAGCAGCACACATAAGTAGCCCCATCATTTGTAGTGGGCTGCAGCAATGTATCTGTGGGAGAAGCGGGTTTCTCTCTTCCATTTTCCTTCATTGCACAGATCCCCATCCCTGAATGTTAAAAATTCCTTGTCTCTATGTTGCTTTGGTCAATTTATTCCTGTCTATTCACGAGAGAAGCACAGAAATGAGTACAAATAAGTACAAATCTATTAGATGAGGAGTATCAGAGACTGGTGTTTGTTCACTGCCTTCAGCAGCCAGCTGTCCAAGACCCTGAGCAGCAGAGAAGGTTTACTTTTTGTTGGCATGATGGCATTCGTGGAGAAAGAAAACCTGTCAGAAGTCTGGGTCCACCTGTCATCTTTAACAAAGTTGTCTTGGGCAGAAGGGTTTGACGGCATCTCAGAGCCACAGCTATAACAGCCTCCAAAAGAGGAATCTGCTTTATTTTCCACATTGTGAGAATATGGACTAACCAGAGAGTCCTAGAACATGTTGAAACAGTCCATTTTCTGTTCATAAATTTCTAATTTAATAATTGAACTCACAAACTAACCGCATGGGGAGTAGTTAGTAGTACTCTCTGCTCTAGAATTGATGGATCATAGTGTTTAATTTGAAGACATCCATTGCGGTTGTTAATTTCCACTTCAGGTGATGGTTGTCCACAAACCTGTTGCTCCATCAAAGTACCCTCCCCTCCTGGGATCTGTGAATTCACATTGCAGAAGATCTCTGTAAAATGTGGTGAAATAGCCTGTGCTGTGAGTTCTTTTTATGTTTGACATTGATAATAATGCCTGATGGAAGAATTTGTATGGTATTGGTCTTTAACACTAGTAGAAGATTATCTGCCTGGCTTTACCTCTGCTTTATTTTTAAGGGAACTAAGAAGGCTGAAGTGTCTGCTGTGGGGCAGCGTATTGTAAAAGTCCTTGAAAGAAGGCTGCCTGAGGGTCAGAGTGCTCGGTACCTTCTTCCTGTCCTGTCAAATATCATCAGTCTTTCACCAGAATCTCTAACTGAAGGTAAATGTACAGGAAGGCCTGAAATCACCATCTGGCTGCCATCTGTGTAGTGATCAGAAGGCTCTCTGAAGGCTTTGGCAAGGACTAAGACTGGAAAATGCTGTTAAAAGTGACATCTCTGCCACAGGGAAAGTTAACTTATTGGGCTAGATATATTCCACCACTCAAAAATGGGACTGGGCCTTCAGCTGCTTTGGCCCCTTCTGGGTGCCAGTGTCTCTGTTCTGTATGGATTTCTAGCACAGTAACATGTTCCCTAGCTAAGGTCTCCAGGTGCAGTAGGAGTGTGAAGTTGTAGCTACCCTGAAGAGCATCAAGCAAAGTGAGAGACAGAAACAGAGATGTGCCTGTGTAGCTGTTCAAGAGAGCAGCAAAAACAACTAAGGGCACTCTTCATAAGAGAGGCAGGACTGTATGGGTAGTGGTGAGCGAAATGCCCTGGTGAGTAAACCGAAGGAGAGCATTCCAGGTTTAAAATGGTGAGGAGCTGTGTTGTGAGCAGGAGTCTGTTTCTGGGAGTTTCCTGTGAAGTTTGTGCATGTCATGCAGTATGCAGGAGAAGCTTTGGGGAGGACGCTGGGCTGGGGTGTATGGGCTGGCTGAGCAGGCAGGACTACGTGCTTTAGCTTCTGCGTATTCTTTGTGAGGCATTTATGCCTTTCTCTGCAGAGCTGAAGCCAGCCACTGCCTGAATAGATTTGACAGTATCTTTGCACTTTCCTCCTGATAGCAGCTGTGGGTGGAGACAAAGGAACGAGTACCTCTTGACTGATTTGGTATCAGAAGTCCTTGATTCCAGCACTCACTCCCTGACTTTTTGTCTGAGGGAACAGGCAAAATAATAATGAGACTGATCCAGTGGCTAGGAGTGAGAAAAGGACACTGAGCTCTGAAATGAGTATGAGCAATCCTGGACTCTTGAAGTAGTATGAGGAGGAGTATAGGGCATCCATTCTGGGGTACCAGTTTCTTTACTGATTGCTGCATCAGAGAGACAGTGATCTAAGCTGGAGAAAAAGCACAGCAACTGAGGGGTAGCAGGGGTATGTTGCAGAGGCTGCTTCTCTGCCTGACTTAGCAATGACCCCGTGACTTTTCTTGTACAGAGCAGACCAATATAGTCAGTAAAAAGATGGCCGACTGGCTGAGGTATGCAAGTATTCATCAAGGAGTCGCTCAACCCTCTGGAGGCTTCTTCTCCAATCCCAGAACCAAACAGGTAAGTGCTGACTTGCTGTGCTCATCTCACAGGGGCATATGTTAGTTACCTGCTCTTTCAGGTTCCCAGAATCAGCTTCTTTTGGGAAGTGGTAACCTAGAAGTGCCACTGTTCTTTGACACTTCTTGTGGGGTAAGTGGTCAAGACACAGAGGAAAGCAAAGCAGGGGGAGTTACAGGTCCAGGATTTAGGAGTTCTGCTGTAGAGCCAGAGCTTTGATGCTTGAAGTAGTTTTGAGGGGAGTGTCTTTTAGTGACCATGTACCTTAGAGTAAAAGCTGATTGCAAATGAGGCCTCTGTCAGAGAGGGGAAAAGTCTGGAGTGTTTCAGCTGGGGAAAAGGATCCAAGACAGTTGGCTTTTCTCTCTCTGGATAACTGCTCCCCTGCAGACCCCATAGTGCATGAGGGCTACTTGTTTCCATGGGCTCAGTGGAGTTTTCCCTGCCTTCTCAGTTAGCCTCTCCCTGGGGATCTGACCTGCTGCATCTTTTCTCGCAGCCTGGTCCTGTCACAGAGGTGGATGGTGCCATTGCCACAGACTTCTTCACGGTGCTCTCAGTGGGTCAATACTACACACAGGACCAGTGGCTCAATGTGCAAGCCTTCTCCATGCTGAGAAATTGGCTGCTGTGCTATGGGGGCAAGACCCCTAATTCAGGTACAAACTGGAGGGCTGCAGGCCAGTGCGGGTTGCACCCCCAGGAGGGTGTGTGCTCTGAGATGATTAGGTGGCTGTACCAGCAGCCCAGCAAGTGGCAGGAATATGGGCAAGAGTTTAGAGCTCCTGGACTAGGAGCAGGGAAATTTGGGGAAGGAATATCACAGAACCTTCTGACTGATCCTTGCTGACCTTTCCACGACGAATTACTCGTTTAGTGAGTCCCCTGGTTTCAGGCAAAACCCCATGGGTCCCTGAGAAAAAATGACTGGGTGGTGGGAGACAGCATCTCCTTAGTGTTCTTATAACACTCCCTTCTTCCCCAGCCTCCTTTTCTTTGCAGTGCACCTGGGGACCGACAGCTCCCTTGCTGTTGCTGGGCAGCTGTGTGGGTTACATTGCCCCTGACGTGAGCTGATACGTGGTAATCTTTATTCTGTAGAAGATGAATCAGGAATGGACAGGTCTGTTATGTCCGTGGTCTCTACTACGTCCACATCTAGTCGCCTGCTTCCCCCAAAGGAGCGTCTGCGGGAGAAAGCCTTCGAGTACTGCCAGCGGCTTATTGAGCAGAGCAACCGGCGTGAGTCTTGCCATGAACCCTCCTTGAAGTTCTGTTGGTAGCGTTCTTGAAAATGTTTCTGGTTCACTGCCTCTTTGGGCTGGGATCTCACTCCCTAGAGTGCACAGTCATGTTCTAGGCATGGGACCTGTTGCAGCTGCTGGTGCAAGTCATTGACCAGCCCTGAGCTGGGGTGTTGGGAGGGATTTGGAGGCTATGGCCATGTTCTGCCTCCTACCCTTCATTTGCAGGGGGAGCTGTGGAACTTGGTTCTCATTAGCCTGGAATCAGGATCAGTATGTGTTCCCACCTGTCCTGAAGTCTGGGTTAGTGCTCAAACTGACCACATAATGTTCCTATTTGGCCTCAGAGTTTAACGTGGACTCCTTTCTCTGGCAGGACCCCTGAAGAAAGATGATGGAGACCTACAGAAAGCTGTAAGTACACAGATGTGGAGCTGAAGCTCTGGGACTTGTGGCTTCACCCACTCTGATCTGTCTCTCTGCTCTCCTGCAGTGTCTCATTGAGGCAGTGACAATCATGGACATCATCTGCAAACAGGACTCTTCCTACGTGTACCGCACAGTCTCCTTCCTGAAAATCCTGCATGGCAGAATCTGTGGGGATGCCACTTATGCCAGGGCACTACTGCCCATTGCCCAGTTCTTCCTGAACCACAGTGAGTCACCAGCTGTCACCCCCTCCTCCGTGATCTGGTCTTGCATACTCAACACAGCCTTTTGTCCTGGCAGCTTGCTGGCTGCCCGAGTTGGTAATTCAGCCTCAGCTGTACTCTGGGATGGATGATCCCACTCCAGGAGACACAGGAACTGGGATGTCCTGTGCTCTTTAGAAAAACATAACTCAGATTTAGCTTAGCCCCTGGAGCCCTTGTTGGCAGGGCTGCTGGCTGGGCTGTTGTGCTCAGCAACGTGCTGTGTCCTCCCAGGCAAAATGGCAGCTGTGGACTCTGATGCAATCTACAAACACTTATTCACTGATGTCCCGGCTCAGCTCTTCCACAACCCATCGCTGGCCTTCGAGTTTGTCCAGTTCTGCAAAGACAACAGCCAGCTCTTCACCGAGACCTCCAGCATATTCAGGCAGAGCTTCCCAAATCTCTTCAAGGTACAACTTGATGGAGCAGCACAGGAGAGAGCCTGCTGCATGTTCCTTTCTGTGCCCCAGAATGTTCTGTTAGCGCCCCAGAGCCCTCCATGTGCCTCCATGGCAGTGCTAAGGAAGAGCACAGGCAAGAAGGACTGTTATAAAAGCAAGTGTGGGTTTGAAGAGGGAAGAAGGTTCTGGGTGTGATTAGCACTGGCAGTAGAGGAGAGTCTGTGTTCGTATTACTGCCAGTGGGTTGGGAAGCGCAGTGCACACAGTTAGGATACAGCACTTGGCTTCTGGAAAACTTTAATAAGCTGCAGCTTGGCAGCCACTGAACCAGCTGCCAGATGCCTGTGTTGAGCTTCCAGCAGCCTCCCCATTTTTGACTAAACCCTCAGACTTCTCTGGTTTTGCTTTTCAGAAGTGACTTTCTCTTCCCTGTCCCTTTTGGTCACAGTGTGAGAGTTGTCTGGGTATGTGATGGAGTAGCAGGGATAGTGCATCAGTTTGTGCTTGTTCCTTGCAGTTCCTGGCGTGGAACAGCCCACCCCTTATCTCTGAGTTTGTGGACCTTCTCCCGTTCCTGCTGGATGCAAGCACAGCCATTGAGATGTTCCATTTGCTGCTTGACCTGCCCTGTTTGACAGCAGCTCTGGACATCCAGCTGAGGTAATGCGATCTTCCATTCCTCTCGCTTGCTAATCAAGGTCTTGACATTGACCATAGCTTAGTACATGCTTCTCTGAGCCTCAGCTGCCCTCTGGCTGCTGTTGTCATGGAACAAGAGGCATCTGCTACAGTTGGGTTAACAGAGAGCTGCACAGATGTCAGCCTGGTTTTCCTAGTCATGTGCTGTGCATAGGAAGAGAAGGTGACCAGCTCTTATACTTCAGTACTGGACTGTCTTTGGGGCTCAGGGGGCTGTTGTCATTCCCCTCTCCATATCCAGCTCCAAATGGTTGCCACACACTGGAGTGTCTGCTGTGAGCCACCACCTCAACACAGAGGTGGGGGCTACCTGGTCTTCCCTCCCTGCTCTTACCCTTCTTTTCTGGCTTTGTTCTCCTGGAGGCATACAGAGGTTTCTTCCTGAGGTCATTAGGAACTGTGAGTCTCCAGCAAGATGGGATAGGACTGGGACTGGCTCTCACTGCTGTACTTCTGCTCTTCCTTGTTTTCCCTGACATTAGCAGCTCTTTCTGGAGTGCTTAGAAAAGGGAATCATCCTAGAGGCAAGATGTTGGTGGTCTTCGATGGCTGAGGGATACAGAGCACCATTTTCCCCTTTCCCAGGAGTGATAGAGAAGCAATTCTGGAACTACTGGCCGAGCCCCAGGGGGGTCTAAGCTTATAATTTTCTGTCATCCTGGTTCTCTGGCTTCCAGAGGGCCTGGATTAGACCAAATTGCTGCATCTGTTTCAGTGGAAAGGCAGTTATTCCATTGTTCAGGATTCCAGCTACGGCCTGGCCCATTCTCATAATGCAGCACGTTCTGTGTGTGTCATCTGCTAGGTCAGGTGCTCTTTCTGCCTCTGAGAGGGCTGCCAGCGACCCAGCTGTGAAGCCGGCCACCTGTCTGGAAGCCTTTCGCCATCCCCTCTACAAGAGCATGTTCCAGTATCTCCTCCGCACCAAGTCTGCTCCCGAGGATGCCCCAGAGAGGTAGGAGGCTGCTGTAGGGGACTGCCATGAGTGTTTGGTTCAGCCATCCAGCTCTGGGAGGCAGCACTGGGTTTACTGGGAAAGGCATAGCTGCTCTCAGCTGGGGTGAGGTGGATTTGATCTTCCCTGTGTTAGCTTTGCCAAGCACTCAAAGGCCTTGTAGGGTTATAGGGAAGGGCAGCCAGGAGAGTAGCTGGGAACAAGCCTTCAGCAGTAATTCTTTTGTTGCCCACAGGCTGATTCCACTTCGGCAGCTGCTGGGATCCCTGGCCAGCAGCCCAAGAGTCGTGCAATGTGCAGAGACTGTCCCTGTCTTACTGGAGCTCTTTTTCAGGGTCGTGGCAGAGGTAGGCCCTCTTAGGGGAATTTGGCTCCCAGTTGTGGTGCGGGGATCTCTTACTGTATGAAGAGCAGTTGTAGAAGCAAAACTGTTAAGGCACTGCAGCTTCAACAGAGGGGTGCGTGAGAGGAGGGTGGGATGGTCTAATACTGGTATGAACCTGCACGGAGCTAGCTACTTCATCTGGAGAAGTAGAAAAGCTTCATGGTGCAGTGTCGGGCTCCACACTGTTCTCTCAGCCAGCTGTAAAGGAGGTGGGCGAGAGCAGAATGAGTGCCTGATACCTGCTTTGTTCACTGCTTCCCTCCTGCTAGATCAGGCTGTTTCTGTGCCACCTGTCTTATCTGGCTGCTTAGTTTGGTTTTTGGCTTCTGGAAGTCACTGGTATTGCTGAAACAAGGGCTGTTTTCCAGTTTGCAGATAGGCCGCTGATAAACCAGCTGGTGGTGCTGCTGCTGCATAGGAGTGATCAGCTCTATGAGATCCCAGCATTTAAAGATGATGTGTACAGGTGAGATGGGACAGGAGGACCAGCCAAGCTCCCAGCCCTTCTGCTGGCTGCAGCCTGGCATCCCAGGGCAGCCCAGGAGCCTTTTCAGTTGTGGCCCAGTCCGTGCTGTGACACATCTTTGGAAGGTACAAAATGGGGACTGCACCTTCAGCCCTGGTGGAAACATCCTGAGCGTACAGCCACTTCACCAGTGGCTGTGTGCTGCCAGCACCTCCTCAGTGATGACTGCCTTGCCTGTGGTCTGAGCTCTGCCCATCTCTCTCCTCCAGGGTGCTGAGCTCGCAGCTGGTGATGCTCTGCAAGCTGCACCCTGCGCTTGTCGTGGAACTGTCCACAGAGATTCTGGAGTTTTCAGGAACAGTCAGCAACATCCAGAACAAGGAGGCTGTCTTCACCCACATGGTAAGCAGGGCCTGCCTGCTTCTGCCACAGGTTGCTCCAACTGCAGTGCAATCTGTTGGTCACTTTCCTCCTCTCCTCTGTCCTAGCATTAGCTAATCTGATTTCCTATTCCCTAAAAATTATTTGATTCCCTTTCCTCCTGCTTGCCCTGAGCACATCTGCCTTTGCTTCAGGTCTGGGCTATTGGAGAGTACATGTCTGTGTCCTACGACAAGCGCTGCACTGTGGAGCAAATCAACCGATTCTTTGAGACTCTAGAGGCCATGCTATTTGAAATCACCCAGCTCCGACCACTGGCCAGCACCCCCAGCTACGCACCCCGTGCCATCAGTGTCCTTATGGCCACCTTGACCAAGTTGGCAGCTCGCAGTCAGGACTTGATCCCCAGGTGAGGAGGGATGGCGGGGAAAGGCAAAGGACTGAAACATGCAGATCTCATGGGTCCAAACAGAGATGTTTGCTAGTGTTAAATAATCTAGCTTGGCAACTGATGGAACCTGAAACTGAAACAAGACAGAGGAAGCAAGCTGTGGAGGAGCACACTTTGGGGAAGTGGGATTCATCTGCTGACTAACCCCCTGCGCATCAGGAGGAGGGGTTGGGGTATCATCTGGTGTTCACCTGCAACAGAGTCTTTTGAAGTACACAGGCTTAAGTAGTGACCTTGCTGGGTGCAAAGGTCCTGCCAGCTGATGTCCATGTCCTTCTCTCCTGCAGAGTGTCCATGTTCCTGTCCAAGATGAGGACCTTTGTGCAGAGCCCTGCTGTCACCTCTGTTTACTGCGAGGAGGACCTTGAGGAGCTCCTTATCCGCGCAACTGAGCTCATGAATCTACTGAAAATGCCAAGCGTGGCTCAGTTTGTGTTCACGCCACCTGTAGACGTGGCCAATACACGGTTTCAGAGAGAGGTGAATGACTCCCTCCCTTTTGCCCTGAGGATAGTCACCCGTCTCCTAGAGCCAACTCCTGGCTTCACGTCAGGGTGAGGGCATGAGGTTTCTGAGAGGCTCCAGCCGCTGTTGTAACTCATTGGACGCTGCTGACACTCAAGGCCAAGGCCCTGCTCTGAACTGGAAATGAGGAACAAATTATTGTGAATGAGACAGAAAACAGAAATAAGTAGAGCTGAGGCTGCTCTTCTGGTCTGTGGCTGTTTGTATTTCTGTCTCCTAGCGCCTGTTGTTTGTCTGTCTCCTAAGCTTGCCTTATCTCTCCCTGGCGGGTATGGATTGAAAATCCCCGTGGACTTGTGTGAATGTGGCAGGAGAGTGAATGCATGCATTAATACCCTGCCAGCACACCATGCCCCTTTGGAGATGTACTTCTTCTTCCCTCTCCTCCTCTGACTTTTTTCACCCTCCCCTTTGCCCTTGCAACACCCTGGCTATGCATTTGCTTCTTTTATTGCTTCTCTGCTTGCAGCAGATGAGCCAAGCAAAGGCCTGTACAAGATGGAGAAAGCAGAAGTGACTCCATTAAGTCTGCTGCCAGCCCTCACTGCTTTTCTGTCTTACCATCACAGTGAACATGTCAAGATCCAAGAGACAGCTACCAGACAGGAGCTTAGAGAGATTTATTGATCCAGTTTATTGTTGACAGCAAGAGCATTTCTTAATATACATCAGCCCCGTGTCAAACAGGCGCCATGCTGTGTTCTGTATGAGAAGTTTATACACATTTGAGCTGTACAGTATTAACAAATGGGGGAAGTAAATACATCCCACTGCTCCACCCAGGAGAAGCAAGCCCTCATGCACGCTAGTAAATAGGGTTTATTTACGGTCTGTTTCAATACCTGACTGCACTGTGAGCAACATACAGCTCTGGGGCTGTGTCCCACCTCCAGGGGTGCCTGGAGGGTCAGGCTCAGTGGGGAGCAGAGGGTTGCATTGGTACTGCTGGAACTTGCCAGGGTGCAAGTACTGTCTACTTGCCCCAGTACTGTCTAGGGCAAACCAAGCTTCCCTCAAGCCCTGGTTTCTGGGCAGAGAGGAGTAAGGAGTGCATGCAGTTTGCCCAGGGGTTCTAGGCAGCCCTTTTCCTGCCCTACAAACCTGCTGAGCTCCATGGAGGATGACAGGCCAACATACCTACTTAAAGTCGAGTGAAACCAGGAGCCTGGAGAGGCTCTGAGCCTTTGCTCGCCTGCCTGGTACAGCTAAGTCAGTGGCAGGAGGGATGCACTGTTCCCAGTGCCTGCTGGGGCAGCACCCCAGGCCAGTTGGCACGAGCATGGCCTAGCAGAGAAGCAAGGCACTAGTGTCTCGGTGAAGGTGCTTTGTCCATCTTGCCCTAGAAAAGGCAGCTGCATTGAAGTCCAGTAGTGGAGTGTTTCCCCTGCGTGGATTATTTTGACATCTCTCTCCTTTTGCAATGTGCAAGAAGCACAGAAACCAAAACTACAGCAGTGAGGTTTAATTAAGGCCAACCCTGTTAAGCATCCTGTTTTTAGCATCACAATCCTCAGAGCACTGTTGTTGTGAGATGCCATGTGAATCTCTGATTTGCCAGAGCCTAGACCATGCTGGTTTAAGCGCAGGGTGTGATGTAGGGCTTTGCGGCAGGCTGTTTTAATAGGGTTCAGCTAAACTAGGTCTCGGTATCTGTCTATATGTGGAAATCAGGTCGGGTTTATCCCGTTAATGTCGCTAAAAGCACAGGGAGGACTTGGCAGGCAGGAGGGCGGGTGTGCAGGGGACTTGCGAGCCACACGGTGGAGCTGCCACCTCAGCTCCGCTGACACCGTTGCTGTTAGCAGATAGCAGAGCTATTTCTGGGACATTCAAGACTGACCTTCCAAAGGAAGCCTTTCCTGTCCATCATCACCCGTCGGCGTGCCAGCAGCACACACTTCTGAGGTGCTCCGAGCTGGGCAGGGAACAGGGTGGCCTTACAATGGGCTGGCAAAGCTGGAGGGAGAGGACCAGGACACGGTGCCAAGATGTCGTTTGTCTGCCTGGGCTAGTGTCAGCCACACCTGGGCTCTGGCACTGCTCGCTGCTGGGCTCGCTCGGGTTCCTGGTGGCACAAACCCACCGTTCCTGGCTCTCGGGGACCAGGGGCAGGCACAGAAGCACTAACCTGACCGTAGCCCCTTGGAGAGGGCAATAGCTCCAGCGTGGGGAAATTCTCTGCTGTGAATGCCCCACACTGCTAGGTCAGTCCTGGGGGCCTTCTGCCAGGATTGTGGTGCCAGAGCTGGGCAATAAAGCTGCATGAGCAAGGGCGAGAGAGTCCTTTTCTTCCAAGGGGCTCTCCCCAGGACTCACAGGGAGCTGCTGGTGGTGTCAGCCCTTTGCTGTAGCTGCTTCCCATCCCGAAGCAGGGCTGGGAGCAGTGTGATTGTAGCCCAGCAGCACAAAGGCACCTGACTTAGGGTATGGCACCAGGGAACTTAACTCCTAGTGATGCATCCTGCTTGGAATCCCACTCCTGGGTGCTTATGCTGCCTTTACCACCCCCAGAGTCGGGCACCGTTTTCCAGCCTGATGCACCAGCACCTCAGGTGGCCACGGCCACAGTGAAGCCAAGGCCTGCCCCACATGCTAATCTTTAAATCCCAAAGGTGTTTCAAGCCTTCTACCTCCCAGCATGAAAGATCCCGCAGGGCTGCCAGCCTAGAGGAACAGAAGAGCCTGCCTACAGCCTCCATGGCAGGGAGCAACCCCTTCCTGCCCCCTGCCAGAGGGGACAAAGGACCAGGAAGGCTCCTGAGAAGGACAGCACAGGGTATAAGGTGAGGACGGGCAATGGATCAGGAATGATGCTCCCGGTGGGAGAAGCGTGCACCACCCTTGCATATCCTTGCATCTGCTGCGGCACAGGGGCAAGGTGTCGAAAAGCAAATCGAGGGCAGTTGTGGAGTCTTGGTCCTCCCTCTTGCATTCCGGGCTCCCCGAGGTCAGCCTTAACCAGAGCTCCACCGGCAAGCTGCTGCAGAAGAACCCTTGTACCACAAGGTCTAGGAGGAAGAGGAGCTGGAACTGATTTTTTTGGCTATTTCCATGTCCGACTTGGCAACTAGAAACCGCAGCTTTTTCCCTCCGGAGCGAATGAGGTCCACCGCACTGCAGAGAGCAGCAACAGGGACAGAGGTGAATTCTGGCTCCCCGCAGGCTGGCAGCCCCTTCAGGAGCCTGCCAGGTCACGGACCTTTGCAAAACACCCACCATCTGCAAAACACCTGCACCCCCTGCTCTGTGCCTGCTCAGTGTTACAAGCAGAGCCTGTTTCTCTTCTGCCTGTAGCTTTACAGAGAGCCTGGCCTCCGCACAAGTGCTGCCAGGACCAGGGTGAATAAGCCCTGAGCTGCTCTGCCCTGTGAGCACCGGGGCTCTGCCTCAAGACAGGCAGGCAGGGTGCGAGCTGCCCCATCCTGCTGCCTTCAAGGCAGCTCTGCATTGCTGAGATCCACCTCTGAAGCTCGCATTTGTTTCCCAAATAGGCTCTCCAGTTTTCACTTCCTGATCCCTCTTCCAAATCCCTGCACCCAGATGCCTTGTCCCCTTTCCAATGTCCTGGCCAGGTCACTCCTCTCTCTGCAGCTTGCCCGTACGGCAGCATCCTCTGCGTTGTTGGCCTGGACCATAGCACCAGGCACTTAGAGACCCTGTTCAGTTCTTTGCAGCAAACCAGCTGAAAACCTGGACTTAAGCAGTTAACTCCCACGGCACAAATACTGGACCGGGCCCTCCAGCGGGATACAACTCACCTTTGGTAGTCTGCCCCGATGAGACTGGTGCCATTGACAGCTAGGATGCGGTCCCCAATGGAGAGCCTGCCATCGGTGGCCGCGGGGCTGTCCTCAATCAAGGTACGGATGTAGATTCCCGGGGAGCAGAGAGGAGTGTGCTGTTGGCAGGGAAAGGCAGTGAGTGACCAGCCAGGGCAGAGGGGACACGAAAAATTTGCAGTCCCAAAGGGCTGAGCTCCCCAAACAGGGTGACTCTCCCCCGTGGCTCACAGCCAAGTGGGTGCCTGATGCCAGGTGGGACCCTGAAGGCTCTGGGGAACTTGATGGATGGGTGCTGGGGACATTGTCAGTAACAGGAAGGAAATGCAAGCCTTCAGTTTTATATCAATTTATACACAGAAAGGAGAGGTGGGGGCAATATTTTCTTGTTCAATTTAATTAAGAGCAAAGCATCATTAACCTGCAGCTGTCTTGGGATTGGAGCTCTTTGCTCACTGCTGTCCCAGTGGCTCAGTGATGCTCTGTTTCCTACTGACTAATGCATGGCCGTGAAAGGCCACTTAGTAAGCTGATCCACTGCCCTAAGCCAGATTGCAATGCCACCTTATGCAACGAGTCTGTTCTGGCACCCCACGAGCTTCCCTACTCCCTCCGCTTCCCTTGCCACCCGCTGAAGGGTGGAGGAAAGACCTCGGCTGAGTCATTTTCCTTCTACAAGAGTGCTGAGCCCATTTGCTCTCTCCAGCTGCAGGACAGCTGTGGTGGACATTGCGTGCATGGCACAGCAATCCAAGAGCAGAGATCTGCTCCTCCCGATAAATCACTCTGTGCCTCAATTTTCCCAGGAGAAGCAGCCTAGCTCCCATGGAAAGCCATTAGCTTCTTTGCTGGCTTTTCTTGGGGTATAAAACATGGCCCGCATGTCCCCCTCCAGCTATTTGGAGGGGCATCAGCCCTGTCCCGCAATTGGTGAGAACTCACCAAGCCGTCGATCAGCCCCATCCCCAGCCCAATGGGTCCTCTCTCCAGCTCCACCACAAAGACGTAGCAGAAGTCATCGGTGGCAGAGCTGCGGCTGGAAGACTCTGGTGTGGGGTAGTCATAAGGGGTCGGTGAGCACCCTGGCAGTGGAGAGACCGGCTTACCCTTCTGGCATCACCCAAACCCAGCCTCACAATCTCCCACAGAAAGCTGCCCCCCAAAACCCCATCAATGCCAACCTCACGTAGCCCCAGGGCTGGTTTTCTGCCAGGGCAGGAGCTGGATGAGATGCTTCATTTGCTCTCACCTGCCTTGTCCAAGCACCGACAAGTCCAGGCAGGAACCATGTGTGTGGGGAGGGCTGCGCAGCGGAATGGCAGCAAACCCCCTCCTGCCCCAATCCTGCACCCCCAAAGCAGGGGCAACGCCAGCTTTCGGTACCTTCAGGGGTGCTGCCTTTGGTGCCATTCATCCCGTTCCTCCGCGGGTCCTGCAGCCCCTTGCCGGTGCCCTGTGGGGACTCCGGGCTCCCGGAGTCGAAGTTCAGGGGGGTGGTGGGTGGTGTCAGCAGGCAGGAGGGGTCTGTGGGTGCTGTGCCAGCCTTGGGGGCCGGACCCCTGCCCAGCTGCAGCTGCTTGAGCTTCTCCTGGAGCTGGGGCTCGCTGGTGGGGTGCTCGCAGGGGCAGCCGTTGGTGGCCAGGCAGAGGGGGGGGCTCCCCTCTGGCTCGGCGCAGCCCCCCAGGGAGCAGTAGTCCTCCTGGGTGATGGTGTTCCCCAGGGCAGCAGCCGGGCTCTCGCTCACCACCTCCAAGACATCTGGCGTCGGGCATGCCTCTTTCTTAAGAAGGAGAAAAAGACGCTGTGGGATCCCTTGTGTGTGCTTTGCACACCCTACCACCCTGTCTGCTTTGCAGGCAGGATGGCTGCCAGCTCCAGCCAAAGCCTTGGCAATTCGGACACAGCCAGGGCTTGTCCTGTCTTCCCAGCCCAGCTCCCACACCCCAGTTTTGGGGCCAGGGCCATGCTGGGGATGCTCACAGCCAGCCAGGAGGGGACTCTGGTCATGTCCCTGCTGGGGGATCTCACTGGAGGGGGACACACCAGTGGAGCATGGCTCCTTCTGTGGCCCCAGAACTGGGTGATGTGGCCCCAGGGTGATGGGAGGAGGTAGCGGTGCCTGTGGGTGCCGCAGTCGATGGGGACAGGGTGGGAGAGGAGAAGGGCACCTGCTGGAGGGATGTCCTCCCCGGGGAGCTGGAGACGAATAGCAGCTGAGCTTAGCACCCGCAGCACGTCTCACACCACCCCCCTCCGCCCCCCGTGCTTCATAGGCATTAGCTAATTATTGCTTTTGTGCAAGTCCACCTGGCTACCTGGGGACAGGCAGGGTGCAGGGCAGGGAGGATGGGGAACACACAGGGAGAAGGGGAGCGCTGCCTGCAGACATCCCCCTTCCTCCCTCCTCCCCACTAACAAGATTGCTGGGACGAGCCTGTCCTTCCAGCTCACCTTCCCACAGCCCCCATGCTGGGGGATTAGCAGCACTAATCCTTCCAGCAGCTCTACATGAGGGCATCGCCGCAGCTCCAGGCTGCAGGTGAGGGCAGAAAGCCCTTGGCACTGGGCTTGGAGGGATCTCCGGAGGGACTCGAGACTCTCCTGCCCACCCTGGAGAGGAAGAGCCCCTCCGTGGGGTACAGGCTACCTTTGGGGGTGCTGAGCCTGGCCCCTCACTGGTGTGTGGGTTCTTGCTCCGCAGGCTCCAGAGGAAGTGGCGGATGTAAAGGAGGTGCCGGTAGATGTTGTCATCTAACGTCTCCACCTCCAGGTCCACTTTGAAGCCCCCGCTGGGCAGGACAATGGGCGGGTGGTTGTCGAAGGACTCCAGCATGTCATCTGAAAGGCAGAGGGAGGGAGGCTAGCACTGGCCCGGGCTGAACCCCAACTCCCGCCTCTCAGCCATGTGCAGTCTCCCAGCTGGGATGGGGGACCCAGTGAGCTGCGAGGCAGCAGCATCCCTCACTTGGGAACACAGAAAGAGCCCCAAGGCCTTCTGAGTGCGCTTCGCATCGTTTGCGATATCCAAATTGCAGGGCCGTGGTTATTCCTGAAAGCTGCAGTTACTACAGGAGCCCCAGGGAAAAAGGAAGGGAATTGCTGGTTTGGTTTGTACATAAAAACCTTGGAGGGAGCCTGTGGGTGACCAGAGCGTGGTGACCGGAGCAGCGCTGAGCACGAAGCCAGGGGCTCACCGGGCTGGAAGGTGGCCGGGCTCTCCTCCTCGCTGGGCTGCCATGCTGGGATGCAGCCCACATCCATCACCGCCTGGCACTGGCTCAGCACCCGGTGGAGCTGTGCAGGGCTCAGCGCCGGGAACTCGGCTCGCAGGGACGGCCAGGTCATCTGGGCGAGGAGACAGAGTGTGGGGCGAACGGCAGAGGTGAGGAGCTGCTTTCTCCGAGGAGCAGGGGCTCGCGAGGGGGGTGGGAGGGAGAGGCTGGGCAAGACGAAGTGAGCCTGAGCATCCCCTCCTCGGTACTGCCTATACCCACAGACCCACCGCCCCAGGAAGGGGCAGCTGGTGACAGGTCGCAGAGGGACGTATCACTGCAAGGACCCCCAAATGCCAAGTGGGGTCTCTTCTGCCTGTGCCCCATCCCGATGCCAAGAGCCCCCGGCCAGGCATCCCTCACCTGGACCAGCTGGGAGCCAGGCATGGCCAGCAGGTTGGCCACGCTGGCGAGTTTGGCGAAGAACTGCTGGGCGAGCTGCTCAAAGCCGGCACCACGCAGCCACTCCAGGAGCAGCCGCACACTGGCCCGCAGCTTCACACCCTGCGACCAGTGGAAG
Source organism: Elanus axillaris (assembly GCA_026212715.1). Lineage (NCBI taxonomy): Eukaryota > Metazoa > Chordata > Aves > Accipitriformes > Accipitridae > Elanus > Elanus axillaris. The sequence continues at coordinate 15,665,173 of JANZLQ010000064.1, forward strand.
CAGCCGAGAGAGGAGCCTGCGGAGGCAGAGCATCCATCAGCACGTGTCCAGGACACAGCCCCCCCC
>JANZLQ010000064.1:15686379-15703521 GCA_026212715.1 Elanus axillaris
GCGGCCCCCCCCCCCCCCCCAGCCCCCGGCAAGTCGATCCAGCAGATGGCAATGCCATCCATGCACCGAGGTGAGTTGGTGCTCAGCGCTCCATTGCCATGAGCAGGGCCTCGCTGCAACTGGTTGAGTGTCTCCTCTCCTCACTGGGAAGCGATGCCATGCAGGGCAAGTCAGAAAATGGTTTTATTTCCAGATGCTGCAGGGAAACTAATTCTGATTTAACAAGCAGACAATAGTGAGGTATCTTGAGTTTTTATTTCAGTCCTACTCCACAGGAAACAATATTCACTAGCGTTATCATCCTTATATTTGATTTGACCCAATACTGCGTTAAATATAAAATACTGATTGAACAAGAATGGATGGTGAAAAACACGAGATGCTAAAAAAGATCCCTCGAAGCCTCCTCCACAGGCATCCTGAATATTATAAGTCATTTAAAATTAGTATAAAATAGGAGGACAATCTGATAACCTGCTCTGTGCCCCCCACACTGCTTTGCAAGGGAAGGATTTAGGAAGCAACGTCCCCGACGGAGCCCGGCCACCCATCCCCACCCAGGCATCTGCCCTGGGTTTTCAGCAGGAGGTTGAGACCAAGCAGCCTCAGAAAAGTCCTTCTGGCACCTCCCTGGGCCTCAGGAGCCCCTGGGACAGATTTAGGGCCAAAAGCCCCCAGTGGCAAAATGGCTTCCGAGAGAAATCCCATGGGATGAAGCCCGCAGACAAAACAGAATGGTGGTCCCTGGGCATCCTCTTCCCCTGCCAAGGGTTGTTTGCCCGGTGTCTGGGACTGCTCTGTGTGTGGTTTGGTCCCCAGGGTGGTGCACCTGTGGGATTTAGTGACGGAGCAGGAGGAGACCTGGGCACACTGAGTCGCAGCTGTTACCATGCCCCACGGTGGCTCTGGGAATCCAGGCTCCCAGACTCAGTGAAAATTGAAGCACATGTTTGTAAAGCACTAATTGTCCTCCAAGTGCTTCACGTGGTCCTCACATGAGCCCTGCGAGGTAGGTCGGTGGCTTCACCCCCATTTTACAGATGGGGAAACTGAGGCACGGAGAAGGATAATGACTTGCCAGACAGCAAAAATGGCAGCTCCTGCTCTGGGCCCCCATATCCCACTATTTCAACCCCAGACATGCTCCACCAACTGCTGGTTACTCACAGCTCGTCCTTCTCCACCCCTCCATCTGTGGTAGGTGACAGAGCAAGGGCTGCGTCCTGCAGGCCTGGGAGAGGCAGCAGCAGAGACCGGGCTCACATCGGGTCATTCACCCCCTGTCCCTAAGACCACCCATCACCCCGACAGGTGTCCCAGCCCAAAGGCTGCTATGGGGTGCCCTGGGCAGAGAACCCCCAGCAGCCCCATGCCAGGCTGGGGTGCTGGGTACAGCACCCAGAGCCCCTTACAAGAACCTTCTGCCTATGGAAGTGAAAACCCACCAGATTTTTTTTTGCTGACCTGGTGACCACAGCCACCACGTCAGGAGGGGATGAGTATCCGGATGCTTTCTCTTTGGTAATCTGCTGCAAGATGGCACAGCCCTGGAGAGCTGGTCCTGGAGCGGCACGGGCTGGGGGGGATCCTAAGCTCTGCGGGTGGTGGGGCAGAGCCGGGAATTCGGCTCCTCGGCATGCTGCCGGAGAAAGAGGAGATGTGGGACAGTGGCCATAAATCTCCTTCGCGCCAAGGCTTCTGCAGTTGCAATTAATCAAGAGGCCAAAAAGATGTGATGGGAAATCGATGCCTTCGGGGGCTCCTGGGGAAGGTGCGGGCAGGACTGAGAGCAGCGCTGCTCTGGCAGCTGGCTCCCAGCACAGAGCCCAGCACGGACCAGGGCCTGGCACACACAAGAGCCCAGCACGTACCAGAGCCTCCTGGCTCCAGCACCTCTGCCGGCATGTTTGGGGAGTGGGACCAGGTATGGTTTTCCCATTCCAGCACTGTCAGGGATGCTCCTGATGGCTGGATGGGTGCTCCATGTTGCATTATCCTGCCTTGGAGAGCAGTGTGTAGCTGTGGTTAGGTATTTAAAAACCAAGCATCACTAGGATGACCCCATCACAGCTCACCTCCAAGCACCACATGGATGCGTCCCTTCCCTGCAGCACTCCTGGGAATGTTGGAAATCCTCCCAAAAGTGGAATTAAATCTGATGACCAGCAATAGGCTCATCACCAAAATGGGAGCAGAGAAGGCGGGCAGCCCTGTGATCCCAATCCAAGGTGGTTTGCTTCCCTCCCTCGAGGAGAAAGAAAAATCCCCGGATGCAGATGGGCTGACCCCAGCCAGGTGGATGCCAGGAGCCAGATCCCCCCTCTGCTCCCCAACAAAGGCACACGCGTGGCAGAGCCTGGGAGCGGGGCTGTGCTTCAGGGCTGCCACCGGCACTGAGACAGGAGAGGAGAACAAAGCACCCCAGGGAGAGAATGGCCCTGGGGGCTCCCAGGACCCATCTGGGGGGGATGCACCAAATTGTGCACTTAATACTGGCTTAGAGAAAGGGTTTTCCAGTGCTCAGAGAATCTGGAAGAGATTCAAATTTCAATCTCATGTAAGGCTTTGTTGACTCCAGGCCTTCCCGTCAAGAACTTGGGAGGGGGTGGTTAATGCTGATGTGACTTAGGACCACGTAGGAGCCGAGCCCCGATGGCGCAGGGGTGCTGATGTGCCCCCCTCCCCGGCTGGGGCAGCCGCACACCCAGGCCTCCTGGGGGAAAGACGCTGGGTCTCTCCCCCCTTTCCAACCCCTCCAGTCTCCTGGGTGACCCATGCTAAAGGCTCCACTAGCCAAACCCAGGGTGTCACTAGCCAGGGGCATATAGGGCCAGGGCCCCTGCTCCCACGGGATGCTCAGGGTCAGGCGGGTGAGGGAGGGGTCACTCCCCTATCACCCACAGCCTGGTGGTCGGTCACCATGTTACAAAACCTTTGCCTAAAAAAATAAACAGTTCTGGAGGTTAAAAAAGAAAAATCTGTTTAAAATCAACCTCCAGGCTCTCCTGTCCCTGCAGGAAGGGCACCAGCAGCTGCTGCCCATGGGGCGAGCGTCTGATCTGGGGCAAGCCCATGGTGCGGGCTGCCTCCTCGCTCCCCTCCATGTCCCCAGGTGCCAGTTGGTGCAAACGATGTCTTTAAGGTGTCTAACGGGATGTTTTAGTCTCCAGCGCGCCAGGCCGGTAGAGGTACCTCCAAATGGCATAGTAGTGAATGCCAGCTCCGACGGCCACAAAGAGGTGCCAGATGGCATGGGCGAAGGGGATGCGGCCATCACTTTTGAAGAAGACCATGCCCAGGCAGTAGGAGAGTCCGCCGGCCACCAGCTCCGGGAGGCCATCCCTGTTAGGCTGGAAGCAAGCAGGGAGGCAGGGCTCAGTGATGGCCACCACTCCATCAAGACCAAAAGTGTGGCCCCAGCTGCAATGTGCAGGACCCTCGCTGTGACTTCTGCTTCACCCTCCCCTCCAGCAAGGCAGCGGGGACCCAGCAGCCCTGCTTTGCTGGGAGGATTTCAACGCAACGGAGCCCGGGCAGGAGGTCCCTTGGAGATGCACGTGGTATCTGCTGGGCACTCAAAACACTTGTAAAACCACACCAGGCCACATCATATTTGGGGATGGCTTTACCCATCACACAGCCTGGACCATGCCAACCCACCAGAGACAAACCAGCCCCTCTGGGATTTGTCCCTCGCGCTGAGCCCGCGTACTTCCCAGCAGTGGCTTACCATGGAGAGAATGACCAAGGCAGGGAAGAAGCCCATGATAACGTAGCACACCAGCTCCACCAGCTTGTACCTGCGACCGACAGAGAAGCTGCTTGGAGGCAGGTGCAGAGGGAGCATCGGGTGAGTTTGACGCTTGTAATGTCCGCTGCCGTGCTATGGGCAAAGGGGTGGAGGTGCCATCACGGCAGGTCCCAGGTCCTCATGTGTGAGCCACAGCACCGCAGCGGGGCTGGCACCCTGCTTCGGGGGGGACGGACCCCCCACCCTGGCTTGGGAGCTGCCAGCTCAGCGCCAGGCGCTTGGGTCTTCGGGGACGCATCGGGGGCCTTTTGCTTTCTATTTGGTGCCACCATGTGGGAGAAGCAACTCATGGCAGCGCATCCCTGCTCCCACATCCCTGCTCCTACATCCCTGCTCCCACATCCCTGCTCCCACATCCCTCCTCCCACATCCCCCTCTCCCACATCCTTGCGACCAAAGCTCCTACAACCAAGGTGCAGATGGGGAAGGATGTGGTCCAAGGAAGCTCTCCACTGCCAGTTGACCAGGAGGCTGCCCAGGGACCCTGTACCTATCTATTTATCTGTCTGTCTGTCTGTCTGTGTCTATCTCCATCCTTCTTGCCCTCCCCTGCAGCTTGACTACTGTCGGGGCATTGAGAGTGGCTGGCAGAGCTGAGGTGGGCTCTGCAATACCAGGTAAAGGCACTCACCGCTCATGGAAGAAGAAAACATAGACGGTCCCGATAGACGCCATGATCCAGATGATCCAGCGCATGTGGGAGGCCCAGGGACCCAACTCCCTCAGGTTCAGCCTGCAAGACCCAGGTCTGCGGTGAGGCGGGTCTAGGGCAGCACCCTGGTCCGGGCAGCGAGGTGCCAGGGAAATGCCGCCCTCACCCCCATGGCTGTCCCACCAATGGGTCTTCCCAACTTGTAACTTCAACTTAAGGGGGTTGAAATCTATAGGACGGGAAGGTTTTGTGGAAAGGGGTAGGGTACAGCCTCAAGCAGAGCCAAAGCCAGAGAATGAAATCCTATTTGTTGGAGACAGGATGATTTTCTCCCCTCCAGTGGGGCCAAGTGATGACCCCCACGCCCCAGCAACTCACCAGGGAGCATATGACGCCGCGATGAAGAAGTAGATCACCATCCTGTCGAACATGTGCAAGCAGTGCTCCATGGTCCTGCAGGACAGACAGACAGATGGGTCACAGCTTGTAGCACTGGGGGCCTCTGGACCCTCTGCCCCTTCCCAAGCCCCAGGCAATCACGGCTGGTACCTGAGATGCCTCTTCTTCCAGGAGATGGTGTGGAAGATGGTGGAGACGATGAAGAGGCTGGACAAGCCAAAGCCATAGATCCAGGCTGAGATGGTTTCCCACTGGTCGTCAGAGAGGATGTAGAGGACGGAGCTGCCGAGGATGCTGGGCAGAATCCAGAACTGGAAGGGAGAAGCAAGCCTGTTGTTGACTCTCTGTGTTTCCACTGAGCAGCTACAATACAGTCTCTGCTTTTCCTTTTAGGTGTTTCTTTTGCTTCCGATGAAAGCTACCACCCATAAGGGGCAGGCTGGCCACCGGCATGGGCCAGGCAGGGCCTCTCCCTGCATGGTGCAGCTCCAAAATAGCTTCTCCAGGTGGAGGTAGGGAGGAGGAGGAAGGCACAAGGAGGATGGCTACCTCTGAGTCATCTCCCAGGGCTTGGAGTGGGAGCTGCCAGCTCCCGAGGGGAACCCTGATGTGGGGAGGGCTCGCTCCTGCTGCTGTGTAGGCATCCCCATGGGGTGCCTGTCACCATTCCCACTGTGAAGAACACTCTGTTTTCAGGGAGCTTTGCAAAATACTCCTGCTCCAATTAGCCCACAGCCAGCTTCCCTGAGGACACGGGGCCATGGGGAGGGAGAGCGAGGGAGATGCACACCAACTTCCCAGGGCAGACGAAGGGAGAGTATCCCTGCTCCCCGCGAGCATCTGGAGCATATCTGCCTCATCACAGCCCCAAGACCCTCAGGAGCTGCTCCAGGGCTTAACACAGACATTTTTAGGTGTTCCTTGAGGTTCCTCAGGGGATCCCTGGACAGCTGAGCACCATCCTCCCTCACAATGGGACAGGGACAGGAACTCACTGCGTGGGTGGCACAGTTTGCCGCGTGCTCGTACTCCGTCGGCTGGTACCTGCGGTTGGACGGGACACGGTGATTCATGAACCTGCAGCGAGAAGCAGAGAGAGAAACACGCTCAGGGGACATGGTTTGGGGGAAAGCCCTTTTGGAGGGGTCTGCACAGGGACACCCACCAGCCCCCCAGCCTGGAGTCCCACCGCAGCTCAGCTTTGCTCCAGCTGCCCCACAGAAGTGACCCTGGCACTGGGCATGGCTTGTCCCTCTGGCTGGCCCCAAACACCAGGACCCCAGGTCTTGCTCAGCTACAGCTCGGGCTGAAGCATTTCCCAATAGTTGCTGTTGCTTGGCAGAGCCCCAGCAGCGAAGAGGGCACACAGGGTAGTGGCGAGACATGCTGCGGGTCCTCGATCCCTCCAGCGGTGACATCCTCTTGTCACAGCAGCGTGCCCAGCTCCCATGACGGTATCCCCATGATGCCTTTCCATGATGCCTTTGGTTTCTGGGTACCACCTGCATCTACCTCCAAGGTGGGGGGAGCCACATGTCCCAACACAAGATTGCTGCAGGGAGAAACCCCGCTGCGCTCCCTTGGAAACCTGTACCTTTATTTCTGTTTCTTTTAGTCTGAGGTATCAGCTTGCTCTTGGCAGTCAGAGGAACATATCGATTTCCCCTGTCGGATCAACACACAGCCATAAAAAATAGTGTTGGGTTTGGCTAGTCCATTGCTAGGTACATAACACTATATTGAGAGGCAAAGTGCATCCATGATAACAGGTCAGAGCAAAGCGCTGCCTTTCTCGGTGTCCTTGTCCTCTTCTGGCAGGGACCAGCAGTGGAGGCTTAGCAAAATGGAATAAGAAACAGGCAAATAGAGAGGGATCCTTCCCTGGCTGCTCCTGGTAATCAGGGTTTTAAAGATTTTTCCAGGATGGCTGAGCTGCACTGGCACCGGTGGGGCTGCCCTGCAGGACCTGGGCTAATTGCTTTCTGACCCCGTTTGCTCTCGGCTCTGGCACCATCTGTGACATGTTTCCCAGCTGAGCTGCACCCGGCAAGGGGGCTGGCAGGACCTTCCCGCTGGGCACAGGGTGACTCCGTGGTCCAGAGCACTGGGAAAGGCAGGAAAAGTCCCCTCTCCCCATCCCCGAGCCACCCACGCCCATGCAGACTCCTCTGCCATCTCCTGCCTGCTCAGTCCCACTGCCTGAGCCGCTCACTGCTGTCCGTTAAAACTGAGCCAGGATGGATTAAACAGCTCAAATGACGAGGGTTTGAGTGTTGGGGGAGTGCGGCCACAGTGGGCCCGGGCTTGCGAGGTGCTCCCGGGCAGGCGGCAGTGACAGCCCGTGGCCCTGTCCCCAGCCCCTGCCCTGCCTGCTGCCGGACCCCGGCACTGCTGGAAGATGCACATCATCGCCACCAAAAAGTCTCTAGAATTAAGAGGTGGAAATGGAGAGGCTAAGCTCCCACTGCTCTGCAAAGCAAGGACCCGCACGGGGTAAATCGGGGCTTAGCAAGGCTGCCATGGCCGGGAAGGAGCCGGGCACACCTGGGGACATGGTAGTGCCCAGTGTGCTGTCACCTCCATCCCAGGGGACACCAGGAATGCCATCCCCATCCCGCTGCTCCAGCCACGAGGGCTGGCCAGCCGTGATGGAGGCATGTCCCCCAGGCAGGAGGACATTACTGTCCCCAGGGTTGCAGGGAGACTGTCCCCAGCTCCCCTTCGCTTTCTGCCTTACTTTCTTTTCCCTTTTAATAATAAGAAGGTGGGATGGGGAGGAGGCCAGACATCCCGTGTGACGTCGCGGTTGCTGAGGAAACATGTTTGAGGCCTTTTCCTTGAATTTATTTATTTTAACAAAGCTCCATACCATCTCCCCTCCATTCTGGTGGTTGCTGTTCAGAGCAGTAATGAGGGGCAACGGTAGGACCAGTTACCACAGCCCCTTCCTCCAGGGCCAAGGGGTGCCTGTACCCTTTGGCAAGTGATCCCTGGGGTGAAAATATCATCCCTAGCTCTGGTACAGGGATGGAGAGGCCAGGAAGGGCCATCCATCCCCACGGGATGAGGTCGAACAGTGTGTGTCCCTGGAGCCCAAAGACATGCTAGTACAGCACACTGCAAACACCTGCTTTTCCCGGAGGGAGAAATAGCCTTGAGGAGGAACTTTTCTTCTGACCTAGGGAGAGATTGCTCTTGTTTTCCTGCCCTGCTGTCTAATAAGCATCATCGTGTGAAGGATGGGAAACAGAGCATCACCAATGTGGGACCTGGCTGCAAAGTGCTGGGCCAGCCCGGGTACAGCGTGGTCCTCCCGGAGCAGCCAGCATTGCATTTTGGGGGTAGTTGGGCATATTTTTGTGGTCCTCTGTGCTCAGGAGCAGAGCTGTGCAAACAAGCACAGTAGCAGCCAGCGTTTGCACATCTCCTGGCAGGGCAGGTTGAGTCCCATCCCAGGATGCCAAGCATCCATCCAACTTATGTCATCCCTGTGCACACTGGCATGGGTACAGAGCAGGGCACGGGGAGCCCTGTATCATCCCTAGCCTGCAGAAAGTTGATGTACTGGTGTGCAAAACCAGCCTCAAAGCTGAGCTCCAGCCCAGACAGATGAACAGACACACTTGGAGAGGGCATCTGCGACTCTCATTAGAGCTGATGAAAGCGCAGAGCAGCCGAGAGCCCCAGCTCTGTGCGACTGGGGTTGGGAGAAGGGGAATTGCTAGCAGCCAGGCAGAGCTCTGGGGTTTTTCAATGCAAGAAAATAAGGAGAAGAGAAGAAACACCCCCCCAAACTTAGTTCCGATCCCTGCAGCGAGTGTCCTGCCCAGCTGGCTGAATCCACAATCATTGCCAGCTCCGTGTTATTGTGCCCATAGGCTTGGGGACACCCTGGCAGTATCCATGGGGTGGGAGGAGACGACAGTGACTTGTCCCCGACAGCTCCCAGCCCATGCTGCCACATGCTTGGGGACCCAGCAAAGCCACAGCAATGTGACTTGCTAAATGTGGCAGGTCCGGGAAGCTGCAGGCAGGTGATTACACACCAACTGAGTGCTTCAACGCATTTTAGCAGGTGCTTTAGGACTGCAAAGTCCAAAAGACACAGAGAAGTTTAAAACCTCCCGCATGGTAGGAACACAAGCATGTTCGTTTTCAGGGGTATTGCATGGGAAGCAGAGACCCAAGGGTCTCCCGGGCACCTTTTTCCCCCAGTACTGTTTCTGGCAGACGCTATATGGACCAGCTATATGAAGATGGGGTGCCTCATGGGGGTCCGAGCAGGGTTTATTCACTGCAGCCGCAGGTTTTTTGCCTGCCCTGCTTGTGCCTGCTTCCCCCTGGCCCCTTTCCCAGGGAGAGAGACTGAAAAGGGCCAGTGCAGCAGGCTCCGGCCAGGGAAACAAAGAGCCCCTTATCCCAGGCAGCCAGGGCAAAGTGCAGAGCCAGCTTCCCAGGCTTGTTCCTTTCTCTTTCTCTTTCTTCTACTCTGGTTTTTTTGTGGCTTTAGGGGTGGTGGTAGTGAGGTTTTTTAAGACTTTTATCCAAGAACAAAGTTCTGAGCTCAAAAATCATGCTTATCTGCCTGGCTCTTGCTTTGCTGGGGTGGGGGAGAAGGTGGTAAAAAGGGGATTAAATTAAATTATTCCTTGGGAAGGCTCATCTGTGAGCATTTGAGCATCTGACTTCTCCTGGGGGCACCAAGACAAACTGCATCAGCCACTCCGTAGGCACCACACACTCATGTGGGCAGGTCCATGGGACACTTTGCAGGAAAGCTGTCCCCTACAAACACGGGGGGCACAGCCCTGACGCAGACCCAGGCCAGGCTGCGATTTGGGAGAGAGGGGGTTTAGTCCTGCCTTCTACACTGACTCTCTGTCTGGCCTCTGCCATGTCACTTCATTTCCCTCTAGTCCCCCTTTACCCCTCTCCAAGTGAGGGTAATAATTTTGACATCCTTTAGGTGAGCTGGTGGAAGGATAATGTGAGGAGAGTGTAAAATCACCACCAAGATGCCGATGGGGAGGTGTAAGCTGGGGTTTGTCTCTACTCCCATTGAGCAGCTCATCCCTGCTCCTGGAAGCAGCCAGTCCAACACATGACACCCCTAACCCTGCTATAAATCAGCCTATTTACAAGACACGTGGCTGTATATCTATGCATTGAGGAGCTGGGCTCCCCCTGCACACTGCTGAAGCCATAGCCATGGCTGTGACACTGAAGAGCCAAGACATCCCCTTCCCAGCCCATGAAGCACTAAATGCCAAGGCCACGTGTTGCACTGTGGGCTGGGTGCTGCAGGGACAAAGGAGCAGCCGGCATGTCCAAGGTTGCTCCCAGGTGACATGAATCACCCCAAACCAGCTGATGTCTACAGGTTTCACCTGCAATGGCTTATAAAGGGCTGAGCTTGCTTGGGGTTTGGCCTAATACTGTTGGAGGTGGGGTGTTGGTTTGCTGTGCGTCTGTCCTCCTGCTCCAGGAGCTGGGGCATTCCCAGGCTGTGTTCCCTGCTGGGCAGCAACTTTGAATGTGACAGCAAGGGAGGAGATTTCTCCTTCACCTTGTGGCTGAGTGGCACAACTGCTTTTAGAGTAACAGAGGAGGATTGTATCCTGATGGTGGTATCTTGTCAGAGAGGAAGGACGGAGAAAACATTTGCTGGATGCTGACCAGAAGTGGTGGCATATCCTGCTGGGGCCCTTTGGGCTGACCCTTGGCAGAGCAAGTGGTGTGATGCCTGAGGTGACAGTGATGGAGCAGATGTGTCCCTGTGGGACAGACTGGCCCCAGAGCCCTCTTCAGTGCATGGTCTGAATTAGCTCTAATGAGCCTGGAGGCTGCACAACCAGTCCAGATGCCAGGGCTTGGCCTCGGGCTTGTGTTCACATGTGAGCTGCAGCAGCATTCCTGTAAGCTGGGGCTTGGCGTGTGCTCTGCTTCTGACCTGTAATCTGGTCATGTTCCAGCTGCAGTCCCTGGTAAGAGGCTTCATCCCCTTGAGCTCCTCTGTGGTTCATAATTAGCTCAGTCCTGGGGAGCTGTGTGTGTGTAAGTGCAGTGTACGGCCCTGAGTGCTGCTCACGCACAGGGCAGGGTCCCAGGATGCAGAAGACGGAGCAGGACAGCAGGCATATGCTCAGGACCCCGCTCAGTTCCAGGACATCAATTCTGCAACTCGGTGATGTGGGAAAGGCTCAGCAGCCCTCCCTTCTCGCCTCTGGTTGCAGCTCCCTGTGCAGAGCCCCCAGACTCTCCAGTACCCCAAAGTTGCTTTATCCAGCCCAGGAGCACTTGAGAAATCCTGCTTTTCCTTCCTACCTATTGAGACAGGTGTGTTTGCCACTGGGAAGCAGAAATGCAAAGGCTCAGGCTGATGCTGCCCAGCATTGCCATCTGCAGAGCCACCCACATGGGCATGTGCGTGGCTGTGTGGCACCCCCGCTAAGAGCTCAAACTTCTATTTCCATGCCTACTCCTCAGTTCTTGCATGCTCCTACGCAAACATATGGCATTCCTGGTTTGGAAAGCTGAGCTGTGCGTGCTGTGAGCTTGCAGGTCGGCTCCCTGGGCCAGGGGAGAAGGGGCAGCTGGGACAAGCCTGCTCCATAGACCACTCCTTTGACTCCAGCCCATCCCGCGTGAGAAGGGGCAGGAAGGCTGACAGAGCAAGACAGCGTAGCATTCTCTTTTGTACTGCTTCCTGGCATTGTGCAAAGAGCTGGCAGCTTGGGTAGGGAGCAGAAAATGAAAGACTTTTCATCCAAACAAGCATTTCTCAATCCTTATTATGGGTAAATTAGTGGATCACCAGATTTCTGGAGTAACCTGCCCAGATGCCCCTGGTGCAAGCCTTGCTTCCATAAAGCAAGTCAAAACGGGCTGCAGATTGAATTGTTATTCATCACCTCTGATTACCCTCACGCCAATTTTGCTTGTTCCCAGCACTCTGACATGTGGTAAAATCCTAGGCTGGCTGTAGACCATCCCCTGCCACTATATGGCCTGCATGCCACGAGAAACACTGAACAAGTCTGCTTGCTGACTTAGAGATGCTCCCAGATGGGGACCATGTGCTCAGCCACATCAGTGCTGTACCTGGCTCTGAACCACAGGCGCAGATATTCCCTGCGAAGGGACAGGGAAGACACACACAAACCCCCCTGCCCCAGCACATCCTGCTGCCATGGCAGTGGGTACAGGAGGGGCTGAGGCTGGCAGGAGGGAATATGCTGCTGTTTCCCTGAATGCACCAGGAATCACAGCAAGGGTATATCTGATTCCTGTTCCTTGCTCTTCACCCTAGCAGAGACAAGCACGGGAGGCTCCAAGCTGGGCTGGATGCAGGCATAGACTATTTCTGCACCCATAAGAGCCCATATATACCTAGCAGGGCTTGGTTGGTGGATGGGAACTCAGCAGGTAATTCCCAGCAGGGCCATAACTATCCATATTCCCATCCTCTGTGCAGGGATATTTATTTTTCTCTCCGGCAGGCTTTCCGCTCTTTATGTAGATGGTATCTCTAACTCTTCCAAGGCAATTCATGACCCTGCAACTACAGCAGAGCTGTTTGTTTATTCACAACAGATGGGATTGGTGAGTGTTTCCCAAATTACTTTCTGAGCTGGGACTTCTTGTTTCATTTGGTACTCGTGAGACCTCCAACAACAGCTGATTAGTCACAAAATGACTCTGATGTCCCAGGTGTTCTGTGAATGTTAGGAGGACTGTTTCCAGAACTGAAAATTCTCTATTATTCACTATTTGCTTGATTGGAAAGTCATTGTGCGTGTTCCTTGCTGCCTTGCCTGCATTGGCCTAAGCACAGAAATTAGTGGGACAAATCCTGAGCTGGCTCTGCCTGCTTAAATTCTGCAACAGCCCAAGGTGGGCAGGAGCGAGTGTGACCACTGGCCCCTCTGCCTGCTGGCAAAAGATTTGGGCAGTTTGGGGGCTGGAGCCTTCCCAGCCTCTAACCCTGACTGCTGCTGTGACTGTGCAATTACACGGGCAGGTCACGGTTTCTGAGGTCCATAGGGTCTCCCCATAGCATCCCCCAAGAGACGGAGCCTGGCTCTCATTGGGGATTCCTGGATGCTACTCAAGTACAAATGATATCTGTAAATTATTCAGCAAATGCCTCCTTACAACGAAGGCACAGAAGGAGAATTGTGCATTTCACCAGCCAGATGAGCAGATACTGGGATTTCTATTAGCATTATTTGCAACTAAGGACAGGGCTGTGTCTAATGCTATGGTACCAGCTAGTGCTGCTCAGCACAGCAGAGGAGGTAACTCCTTGCCCCTGGCCTGCTGATCTGTCCCTGTGTAAAATCCTTTCCTTGGCAGCAGCAAGCCTGGACTATAAACTTGAACAGTAGCACAGACTTGGATCCAAACTCTCCTGAAGGTCAGCGCTGCTCAGCTCAACTAACAGGCATCTGAAGCAAACATCAGGAATATGATGCTTGTGGTATCATGTTATTGTGAGAAATTGCAGTGTATCACATCGAGCCCATTGGACTCTGGATTTTCACTGCATGGAAATGTTGAGGTTCAATTACACCTGGAGAACCCCCAAAGGGAGACCTGAGCTCTGTGTGTTTGGTCGTGTCTCCCCTGCCTTGCTCAGCCCCTTCTCTGAGCATCCATTCGCTTGCAGCATCTCTCTGGGTACTCAACAGAATTCCTTCTGCAGCTGCAGCCAAGCACCCCTTAAGAGCAATGAATTGGAATAACAGTTGTGCTCTTTTCCCTTCCTTTCCATAGGAGCTGTGGTTCGTTTGCATTGCTTTGTCTCACTGTGGAGCTGGGGTGTGGGAAGGGAGGAGGAGGGGAAGGCAAGCCTGGGAGCAGTCTTGGCAGAGTCCTGTTTCTCACATTCACTGACCTGCTGCGCTGGGCAGTGGCTTGAATTTCCCATGCATCTTTTTGGCTGCTACCTCATGAAGCTGGCCATAGCGATCTGTGCCAAAGAATCACATCAAGCTGATATCCAACACCAGCTAAAGAGGGAAAAGACCATCTTGCATCTGTTTTCCAGGCAGCCAAGAGACTGTCCTTCCCCAAAAGCACAAGGCACAGGGCTCAGCTTGCCTGCTGCTGCACATCCCCAGTGCAGTGATCCACACCTGAGCCTGTCCTGTTGGGTCCACTGATCCTCCCAAAGGAGGGAATGAGGCAGTCTGAGGGAATATCCCATTGCAAATGATGCTCTGAGTACTTGTTGCCTTCCAGCTACCTGGCTCCAGATAACTGCACCCTGGGCACCTAAACTTAGATGAGATGAATGCTACCAGTGCTATCTTAAGAGGGTACCTGAGTCAACCTGGCCCCACAGAGCAACCAATATGGAATTGGTCAGTGACATCAGCTGATCCTGGTTTCCCTAGGTATTTTGGGGGCCTCCCCATCTCTCGGAGCAGTGCCCTTTTGCAGCAAGAGGATCTGCTCAGCTGGGGACAGCCTGGCAGGTCTTGCTGGGCATGGTGCTTGCACGGTGAGGACCCCCTGCCTCTTGAGCAGCGATACCAGTGCTGAAAGCAATTCCCTTCTCACTGCTTCATCCCACGCAGACTGTGGGGGAAGCAGAGCTCTTGGAAAGCGTCTCAGCATGTGTGGGAGCAGGTGAGGGCTGCTCACGCTTCCATCACAAAGCAAATGGAGACCAGATCTTCGCAATGTGGTAGCTCTGCTCAGGCTGCCAGAGCACAATTGTTTTTCTTGTGGTTGGGGTCTGAGCACACTGATGGTTTTTTCTTCCCCCTATTCCTGCTGGTTCTCCTCTCCCTGTCTTGCCCAGAGATGCTGGAGGAGGAGGAGGTGGGGAATGTCTCCTTGCTCAGTAATTACAGGTGCAGGGAGCAACAAAGGTCTTCCCATCTGCCTTTCCCCAAACTCAGAGAATTTGCTTTTGAGCAAGTGTAGAGTTCAGATCTCCATCCCCTCGTGCCGGTGAGGAGACGGCAGTTTCTACATTGCGGACGCCAGGCAGGTGAGCACAAGCCTGGACCACAGACCTACAGAGGCCCCCACTCTCCCTAACCTCCTGCTTCTGGGCTGAGAAATGAATGTGGATTTTCCTGGCTGTGTTACTCTGTGCAGAGCAAGACAAGCAAATGCAATAAGATTTAAAGCTTTTTACATGACCAAATCAAATCGTGAACTGCTGTCAGTTTATTAGGATGATTCAGTGCCCTGCGCAGCCTGCAGCTCCCAGCAAACCCCTCTCCAGCAGCTGCTTCGGAGCTGCTGAAGCCGGCTAGATACAGCAGCTCCCTGCTTAATTGTGTTTCCTTTCAATTACAGCTCTGGACGGCCAAAATCCAGGAAACGTTTTGTGTCCCTGTGGGGAGACTGGGGATGAGATGCAGCCCCATGGCAGTTAGGTAAGCAGGAGGCACTGGACTATGTCTGCGTAAAAAGTGGGCCAAAA
Organism: Elanus axillaris; assembly: GCA_026212715.1. Classification (NCBI taxonomy): domain Eukaryota; kingdom Metazoa; phylum Chordata; class Aves; order Accipitriformes; family Accipitridae; genus Elanus; species Elanus axillaris. The sequence goes on from JANZLQ010000064.1 coordinate 15,701,683, forward strand.
CAGGGTCAAAGCTGGTGGTGAGGTGGAGGGAGGGATCGGTTAGAGGCTCGGTGTAACCTGGCCGATGAGTTCAAGTGATGAAGATGCAATTTGCACCGATCTGTTGCTCTGGGGGAAAACCAGCACCCTTTCGGTGAGCTGGGAGGAGGAGAGGAAAGGGTGGAGGGAGAGTTGGGGAATAACTATCCTGTGGATGGATAAAGCAGGAGGAATCACATCTGCTTGCACCCTGTCACTGTGTGCTGCTGCCGGTGTCATGGCTGAATTTGGCCTCTTGGGCAGGAGGTGGGTATCATTTGCCATGGTACAGGCTGTGAGCAAGAGGGAAAGCCTTGCAGCAGCCGTGCTTTTTAAACTCCATTTCCCTGCGGTGGCAGACAATGGAAGAGTCTCCTGGACCCCGCAGCAGAGCAGAAACCAAGGAGAGCCTCATTTATAACCACAACCTACTCGAACAGCATTGCCATGCATCTCTATTCCCACCATGGCGACAGCCCTCCTCCCTTTGCTTTCTTCCCCTCTGCCCCATCTGTGATGCTCTGTCTCTGAAGCCCAGCCAGGAAGGATTTGGGGACACCCCAGTGACCCTCCAGCCCCAAGTTTTCTCCTGGCAGTTCACAAAACGCTCCCACATTGATTGCTGCCTTTCATCTTTTTGTTCAAAGCTTGGTGCCTTCGCTGCAGCTTTCACACAACAGGTCTTTCATCACCACACTGTATTTTATTTATTCTTTTTGGTGGGTGTATCAATGGCCAAGTTCCTCCTTTCTCGGTCCTCACTCAAAATTAGATAAAACGACATTAAAAATGAAGCTGTTCTAGGCTTTTCTACCACAAGGAAAACTTTCTGCTGGGTTTTTTTTTTTGTCTTGTTTTTTTAAGGAAGGCCACAAGCAAGAATTTCTCATCGTTTGAAAACATGTTGCAAGATGCTTCTGATGCCTTGAAGGGCACGTGCTGCTGTAAGCCCTGTGGCTGCTGCTCGCCTCAATCCCCATCAGAGAGCCCGGTCCCTGTTACTCGCAGCCCAGGGAAGCCGAAAGAGCATCCCCAGCACAAAGGAAGGAACAGCTTTTAGGGTTACTTTTGGGATCTGCCTCAGCAGAGCATTTCTGCAGAGAGGAGAACTGGTGTGCGTGGAGCGCGGGGGGGGGACAGGGATTAGCCAACTGTTATTTTTAAGCACTAGGCTAAGAGGATCTCTGTGGCGATGTAGGAAGCTCTGGGTTAGCAACGCGCGCTGGCAACCGCCTTGGTGTGTCGTGGGGTGAAAGCCAAGGAAGCACCATGTCCTCCTGCTCCCTGTCCAGCCCTGGCACCCAGCGAGAGGTGGAGGATGCCCAGCGGACCTGACCCTTCCCTGCCCCACAGCCCCTGCCCTGTACACGGGCTCTGTCCCTACAAGGCATTCTGTAACAAGTTGTCTCCAGAAAGGACCGTGACAAGGCTTAAGCATGCTGATTTTGGATAAATCAAGCAACAGATTGGCAGATGGGTTCCGCTGGGGGGGGACTGGGGGAAGGGGAGCAGCCCCTGCTCTACTGCTCAGCTCCTGGAGACCCTCTGCACCACTGTCATGGGGCAAAGATACGGTTTTCCTCCTGCTCTGGGGGTACAGTGTCACTTGGCTCCATCTCCCCCTGGCCCTGTCCTTTGCATGCCAGCTGGGGAAAAAAGTTTTGAATTCTCTGTTTTCATAAGGAGTTCTGTACCAGATGCATTGGACAGACCTGCTGGGTACCTCCTGCATCTCCCCCAGGCAAAGGTTAAGAGGCAGCTATAGCATCAAAATGGCCAGGTCCCCTCAAGTTTCAGGCAGCTTTTAGAGGTGCAAGTATG
>JANZLQ010000064.1:15715409-15741340 GCA_026212715.1 Elanus axillaris
ATATTTCTTCCCCATATGGTTGCATGTTTTTTTGGAGGTGAGGTAATTTTGGCTTGATATTTGTTCTGTGGATTTGGTCATTTAGATAGCCATCAGGTGTCTTAAGGGCTTAAGTGTAATATCAGTGTGGGGGAAGAGGGGGGATTTAAATCATTATGATTATGCTGGTATAACAGCCTAGTGAGTTCTCTTATTACATATAAAAAGCCTTTTTGCAATAGTTTCATAAGAAGTAATTTGAGAGTACGTTTAAAAAAAACCCAAACAAAACCAAAACAAACTCAACCCCTCCAAAACTAAGAATGCTGTTCTAGAAGAAAAATGAGTTGTTTTGCAGTTGTGCTTGTATACTGAAACGGGTTTAATTATACTGACTTGAACTGTTCTGCGTAAATAAATGATTTGTGACTTCTTCACCTTGATCCTGAAAGAAATAACAAAAAGCAGTTGCCATGGATGGAAAGGTCCATTCTGTGCATCTTCATTTTGGCCTCTACTCAGTCTAATGATTTTCACTGTGTATGCAATTTGCTTTCGCTATTGTCTAAAGCTTATTTAAACGAGGTTATAGGTAGCTGGTAGGACAAGAAAAATGGGCTTCCTTAGTGGTTTCAGTGATACTGTCAGTAAGACATAATACAGGAATATTCTGTATTTAAAGCTGCAAGTACAATATAAGAATCAATTCTGCCTAGTAATACACTCACAAGTAGCTGCTTTGTGGAATTCTTTATGAGGAAATCATCCTATGTCTTTTGTAGATTATTTATATTTCAAGGAGTCTTGTGACTCCATTTATTTTTAATTCAACTGAGTGCTTGTTTACCTTTGTGAAGTGACAGTTTTAATATCATTCTTTGTTAAACTTTCTTTTGAGGAAAGCAGTAGTGATCTAAGAAAAGCTAACTCGTTACTTTTTTTTTCCAAATTACAGCTTTATTTTTTTTTCACAGATTTTGGATTTTTCATTGAGTTGTACAAAAGTAGTTGAGGAAAAACACTGACGTGTCTTTGGCAACTAATCAGATATAGTCTGCTGAACATACCGATTTTGTCTGAAGTAAAATTAAATTCACTATTTCTAAGGTGACTTAGAGGAGCAGCAACAAAATTTTGTTTTATGGTTGCTTCTTTGTCTCTAAGCCTAATATGCTTTTTTCATATCTTGGTTATTGAATCTGAGGAGGCTTACTTCTCTTGCCTGGATGGTGCATATTTTAATTTGAAGGTTTAAACCTTCTCAGATATAATTTCTTAGCCAGACTGTGCCAGTTGTATTTTTTTTCTAGAAGAGAAGGTCATACCATCATACAGAAGTTGAGTTCATAGCTTGGGATCTTAATTTCAGAGGACAAGCCATTTGAGAAACAATTTTTAATCTTCTGGGTACCTTGAAGTTTAAAGAAGGCTCACTTTGGAGCAAGAAGGAAAGAGCAAGAAATCTAGGAATCTGTATTGTATTCTAAATGCAGAACTAATCATTAGTGCATCTGAATTATAGAGAATCCTCTTGCTGAGTTCAGAAGGTCATTTTGGCAGGCTGACTGGCAGCATTGGGGTTTGAGCCTTGTATTGAATGACACAGTTTGCTGTATCAAAATACATTTTATTGGCATTTAATTAGTGTTTCTCCATGTGTCCTGGCAGTAAGAAATATATGGATTATAAGCATACTAATACATTTCTGCACAACTGTATTGACTGTTCATTTTCTTTTTCTGTGGCATAAGATCATCCTGTGCATGGGGAGGGGAAAATAAGAATGTGCCATTGTCTGCTGCCTTGATGTGTAAAGACCTGCAAGACAAGCCTAAAGGTTTTTCTAGCTTAAAATTTAAGACCTGTCTTTGACTCTGACTGGAAAAGCAATTAAATGGTCTGTGAGCTAAGTGTGAAAATTGACGAATGGAGGAAAGAAGGGTTTGTAGTCAGTTTTTCAATGTTCTACTATTGTTAATATCTGTTTAACATCAGTGACTAGCATTTTTAAGAGGGCTCCTCTGATCAAAGATTCGGCATGAGTATTTGTAAGACAGAGACCTAACAATGTTCTTTGGATGTGTTAGAATGTCATCAAACAAAACCAGAGAAAATTAGAGTTGGCAGTCTTTAATTTTTTTTTTTTAATATGAAAGCTCTTTTGGGGTGGTTGGGGAAGGTTACAGTATCAAAAGCAAAAAATGCCCAGACAGCTCAGTTTAAAAGGTCTTGGAGGTCACCTCTAATGATGAGGCAATGATGTAATTGGTTTGCATTACATTATTCAAGTCATCATCTTTTCTCCACACTAAAGCTTGTAGTTTGTATGGAGAAATCACCAGTATGAATTGGGCAGTAGGCTTACATTGAGCTGTGAACTCTGATTTCATAAAATGTGAAGCAGGATTCCACACCTGGGGTAATTCTGAAGCATATTTGGCTTTTTCAGAGTTGAGGAAGCTATCTGTGTCTATCATGGCTTTTTCAGTCAAGCTTTTTGTTGCTTTTTGTACTGAGCTAACCCAGCTGGAGTTTTAGAATAGGGTAAGAATCTGGCCAAGGGTAATCACAGCTGATTTAGTTTATGTTCCTAACTGGCTTGTTTCTTTTTCAGATCCCTTGCAGTTGGCAGTAAATCAGGCTACAAATTCTTCTCTCTTTCTTCTGTGGACAAATTAGAGCAGATCTATGAATGCAGTGAGTATCTTCTTTTTTTTTTTTTTTTTTTTTTTTCCCCCCCCCCCTCAGTTGGCGGAATTTGGGAAGAATAAGACCTGTTTCATTTTTTCACAGGTTGTTTGAAATTGGCATAAGAGGAACCTTAAGTAGCTGATGAAATATCACACATACAAAACAATTGATTGCTGGCAGGGTAAAACTATGTATCAGTGTTCTGTATTTAAATTTAGCTGGTATTTACTGGTGTGGGAGAGTGTCTTTTGGGTCTTTATGCTGGCTATTGAGGCAGGCAACCGCTAATATACCTTTATCAAATAAGGAAACAAAGCCTTGATTATCTTTTTTCTTTAAACCTGATATTTGCTGTTGGAAAAATAATTTTTAACATGGTAGCTGCAGGTTTACTCATCCAAAAGGGTGAATAATCCAGACTCCTGTAAATTCTCGATACTGATCACAGTTGAGTAGGACATGAGATGAAATGGAGGGAGGTGTGGGGTAGAAGTGGTAACCCCTGTTTTACCAGCAGTTCAAAGACTTCCCTTTTTTGAGGTGTTAATAAGTAAAATATGAGTGCTATGCGTGAGTATCCTTGCTTTCTTGTAAACTCCATGTGAACAGATGGTACCAGTGGCTATGATGTCAGCAATTATACTAGGATCCCGGTGTACTGTGCTAGACAACAGACTTGTCTTCAGACTCCATACCCTAAGTGAACTGACCCTGTGGCATCTTAAGTTTGAAAATGGTGTGTGATTCAGATCACCTATTATCTGTGGTAACAGCCCGATTCTGTATACAGTCAATGGAGAGAAGTAATCATGAGGTTCAAATTAGGCATCTGTGGTCAGGTTAAATTGTGTTGCAGCTACACCTGTCTGTTTGAGTCATGGTCTGGTTGTACTGGTTAATCGGTGGCTTGAATTCCATTTTATGCTGTTGAGTTTACGTACCTGACCTCAGTAGTATGTTAGGCACTTGCAGTATCTGGCCTGATACCACTCCAGGAGACTCAGTGAAGAGGACTCCTGTTACACAAGACATTGAATAACCACACTGAGACAGACTGAACTGAACTTTGCAGGACTGCTTCTTCTAGGGAGTCCTTGAAAGAAATTGGATAAAGTGTCTTGCTCACAATGTTGCAATAAACTGATAAAGCAGCTGGGATTGGAATTTAGACCTGCTGATTCCAGTCTTGTCTTCAGACTGTTCTGGGATGCCTGTATCAGCTTAACCTCTTTGATATTGTAAATTTTCTTCCATGAGTGTTAAGTCTGTAATTGCAGAACACAGTGCAAGATAACATTTAGTAGAAAATTTGAAGGTTTGAGCTGTGTAAGCCAGCCAGTCTTGACCTTTGCTCCTAAGGCATGCAATGTCTGCAGCAGATCTAAATATTTGAGATCTTCATTTTTCGTATGCAGTTAAATAATTTTCAGTCTTGGGCTTGCAAACCATGCCTGTTTAAAACTTGATAAGGGGGTGGAGGGCTTCTGGTGTATTGGGTACCTCCTTTCTGCAGGGAAAGGTATCTTGAGGCATCCCAGACATGTGCCTCCTACCTCCCAATTTAGTTTAAGTGGGTCTAAAGACTTTGTGTTGTTTCAAGTGAGCACTTTTAAGGATCTGTAATATTTGATCTGCCAGTTCTTGTGTAGGTGTAAACTACAGAAAATGCCCCAGCTGTCTTGTGTTTGAGAGAGCAACTGAAAAGAATGGGAGGTTTCTTTGTCTGCTCCCATCACTGACTTCTACTGTGATTCTGTACAAATCGCCTAACTCCCTCCTCAGTTGGCCCCCCTGTAAAAATAAGTATTAGATTGAAGGGTGCTTTAAGGCTTAATGAATGCTTCATGTTCTTGGATTAAAAATGGAATAAAAGCACAGCTAAGCATAATCTAGCTGGTTCTAACCAGCTCTTGTCTGTGATGCTACATGCTTGTGTTTATGAAACTGTAATCTTGTTATGTATTTGCTCTTGTTATGTATTTGCTTGTTTTCCCATCACTGCTGATACTTAAACCGTCTTGTAGTTCTTCATGTTCGTACTGTATTTTGAATTGGAGTTTCTGGCAATGCTCACTTGTGTAGGGTATAGAAAAAATAGAAGAACCCCTATGATGAACAGCATTGCTATAGGACTTAACTAGTGCTTCTAAACATATGATTAATTCAGGTCAGCTGAATGTAGGATGTGCAGTATAGCCTGGTACTTGAATGGTTGCTTGTTAGGAAGCATACATGACTTGGCAGCTGTGAAGAGCTTTTATCACTTCTTCCTGTTAGGAGAAGACAAAGGAACAGAGGTGCATCCTGTATTTTTAAAGTGAATTTAATTAAAAGCCTATCACAAAGCTTTTCTCTAAAGGTAACTATCTGTATTATAGCAAGTCTTTTTACAGTGGGACTGAAGGATTGTTTATACCTTTTAAGCATTTTCCTTGTTGAAAGCTTCTTATTCTGTCTGTGACTGCTTAGTTCTTGATAGTGCTCTTCCCTGTGTGCCTTCCCTGCTGCCTACACTTCCCACCAGTGCAGCATAGGACAGCACTTTTTCCATCTGAATCTCTGCTGCTGTTCCTCCTCTGAAATACCAGTTCTGCCTGCCTTCCTGAGAGAGTAATAAATCCCAGAAGCTGTATCTTAACACAGTTGCCCTTGAATGGGGAAAGAAGCTGTACTTGCCCAGGAGAAGGGAGCAGTCAGATTGTGGGGTTTGGGTCACCTGCGTGCTGGTCTTCTGACTCATGGAAAAGGATGCCATCATCAGGAAGGACTTCAGGCTTAGACAGAAAACTGAAAACTTATACTGTAAAATATTTTAGAATCTTTCGTGCTACTAGTCTGATTCAAAGAACATGGACCTCTGCATTTGAAAGTCTATGTGTAAATTTATTGAATCAGATTTTTGTATATCTCTTTCATGTGTTGTGTGTGGCATCAGGAAAATGGGCAACAGTTCCTTGAAAACAAAGTCATTGCTAAAATGCATTATCCCTGTTGCTTGAGGAAATTGAATTTTCAAAGCCTCTGTGAGCTGTTTTGTCTTCTCTGGAAAAATACCGTATTAAATACGAGATTTAGATAAAAGTCAATTATGTTGCAAAGAAGACTGAAAATGCTTAGCATAAACCTGCTCCTTTTCCATAAGGAGGCTATTTCTCTCTCTTTTAAAAGAATGTAGAGCATTAAATATTTTCTGTTCTTTTTCTTGAAATAACTGCCCAGAAAAAGCACTTTCAAAGCAGACATGTCACACAGTGATGACATTGTCATATGCTGAGAATGTTGGACAGAACTTTTTTCAGGGAATTTCTGTCATTGGTGATGAGAACAGTGCCAATTAATTATTTAATGTGTCTCTTGGCCAAAACAGAAGCCTTCAGAAAAAAGCTTTTCTTTTTTTTTTCTTTTTTTTTTTTCTTTTTTACTGGCAGTCTTACAGTTTGGAATGTGTTAAACATTGAACTAATGCAGATACTGACTTCTGAAAAATTTGGTTGTTTTGATGAATCAAGGCTAAAGGCTCAAGTTGCTTGTCTTGATTCAGTTCTGCAGTGGAAGGGCAGGTGCAGCCAGTAGCAGCTGGTAGCTGTGGGAGAGCTGCAGAGAGTGGTAAAACTCTCTCCAGCTTTCTCCTGCTGTGAAAACTATGACTGCTGTGTCTGTGGGGCTTTCGGAGGGGAGCTTCAGGGGATGGGAGGAGGAAGAACACATGCCAGGGTAACCAGAGGTGGGACTTGGACTCCTGACCAGCTTGGTCCCATACTGTACTATAACCAAATGCTCTGAAAGGGCTTCTGTGCCAGAGATCCTGGACTCTCTTCCCTCCTGCTGACGTCCCCATATTTTGAATGGTGACTTGTGTTCCTCCAGTGCTTCCATAGTAGAACACTTGACATAAGTAATGCTGGTTTATGGCTATGCATACATGCTGGGCTTTGGTGATTCCTGTACCAATTGTTTTTAGGGACTGTCACATGAAAGATGGCACATGTAAAAATACTGATCAGTGGCTGAAGCGGTCTTAAAACAAATGAGTTTACTAGTTTCTTTGAGTATAATAACCTTTCTTTCCTCATGGAGAAGTGTGCAGAAACAACTCCAAGGTTTTTGGTCATCAAAAAACCCTTCCATGCATAATGCAGCTTTAAAAGCAAACAAAAACATGCAAAAAAAAAAAAAAAAACCCCAAACAAAAACCTTTGCTTACCTAGGTTTCCACAGAGATAAGAGAAGATTGTAGAGTTCCAGAATTTGACAATTTGCCATTTTTTTGTATCTTGCATTTTTGGGCGGTAGGGAGTAGATACTCTGCTCTGAAGCATAAACTTGCATGACACCTCAGGGCAGGGAGTGAGGAGAAAATCTGTGTAAATCAGCATTCACTGTGTAGATTTTCTGCTTTAAAAACTTGTCCTGCATCCCACTTTGACTCTGAGCTGTTGTGGCGGAGTGTTTGTGATGTTAAACTGTATTTTCTTAGACAGTATTTCCTGTTGATATGCATCATTCTTCCCTGAAATCTCCCTTTGTATTTTTCCCCTCGTTATTGTGATTCCTCAGCTGACACAGAAGATGTGTGCATTGTGGAGAGGCTGTTCTCCAGTAGTCTGGTGGCCATAGTTAGCCTTAAAGCTCCACGCAAGCTGAAAGTTTGTCACTTTAAGAAGGGGACAGAGATTTGCAACTACAGTTACTCCAACACCATCTTGGCTGTCAAACTCAATAGACAGGTGAGTAGTAATTTTGACTAGGTGAAAACATGGGAAGGGGTTGTGGATCTTATTCTGGCACTTCCTCTGCTGATTGATGTCTCTTCCTTTTGGTGACAGAATTGCTATTTGAAATAACTTGTAGTTTTCCAACTGTAGCTTCTGTATGGCATCTCAGTACTCATATTTCATTAAGTATTTTTGGTTCTATGATTATGTATTTACTTAGGAAAATGCCCTGAGCTGGGCACGCTTTGAGTAGGAGGTTGGACTAGAGACCTCCCAAGATCCCTCCCAGTGTGAATCATCTTGTGATCCTAAATGTGGAAGTATGTGAAACTGACAATTTCTGTTCAGGCCTAAACTTAAAAGTTGTTATCTATTCAGTTTTTATGTTTTTAAATATAGTTTAATGAATTCTTTAAAAAAAAAAAAATAAAAAAACACCAACTAACTGAACTGGTGAAGTTTTTTACTTAAGCACCTGGAACCATAGTTTGCCATATTGCTAAATCATTAGTAGGCTCTTCTGCAAATACAGACTTCTCCATCTTTGACACGTTCATTGAAACTAGAGAGAATGGCATCTGAAGGATAAAATTTTCTTAGTGTCTATTCCCACCCCTAAAAATCAGGTGTGAGAGGATGGGATTCCTGATTAAAACCGTAAGGAAAACACTGGTTAATTTGATTTTTGGTATAGTGAGGTAGCATTAAACGAGTAACATCTTGCTAGTCATCCAGATGTAGTCTATGAAAGTGTAAATGAGATGTTGAAGAATTTAATCAAAGTTTAATCATTTGTGAGGGGCTTTTTAAATAAGTAATAGGCTCTATAAATGGTTAAAAAAAGTCTTGTATGTTTTTTTCTGTTTAGCCAAAGCAGAAAAATTATTTCCATGTGTGAACTGGCCTCTTGAGGGGGTGAAATACCTAAGGGCAGGTACAGGATAAGAATTAAAATAGCTTTAAATGAAGGTTTCTGGCTTGCTGACTTAAACTAGTAATGTAAATCATTTTCATTTAAATCAATTTGCACTAGCATGATTGAGAGAAGTCAACTGCACTGGTCAGTTCAAGTGACCGAGTGTAGTATTGCGCTGTTGAAGCCTTGTCAAGAGGTGTAACTTGTGTATCTTCTATCAGACTCTTGTTTCTTCCCATCAGGTGGGTACAACCTTTTCTCTCTTGGAAGGTACCTACTGCATTTTTTGATACAATTTTTTAGGATTGATAAATTAATGTAAACTCCAGTTTGATATCAGGTTTTTGTCCTCTTTCCCACATCTAGAGGCTGATAGTATGTCTGGAAGAGTCTCTTTATATACACAACATACGAGACATGAAGGTATTACATACAATCAGGGAGACGCCTCCCAATCCTGCCGGTAAGTATGTTGTTAGAAGATAGCATAACTCTGAAAAGTGCATTTTGTGTCAACGTACAACGTTTCCTAGAGGGAACTGTAGCATTGTTACTTCCACTTTCAAATAAAAGTAGTGAATTAAATACATAAGTATGGTCTTAAAGCCTACCCATGTAATCCAGGTGAGCTTTTTGAGAACAAATAGCAGGCTCTGCCTTAAACTGCATCTTCCCAGTATTTTAGTCTCCTAGAGTGGATGTGTTGAAATGTTAGAAAGAAAGTAGTAGACATACAAACTGGATTTTGCCAGCACTTGATATGGTTAAAGGCTTTATCAGGTTAATCCTTTAGGAGTCATGGCAGACATGGGAAATTCTACTGCTTAATCAGTTACTGTAGCTCTGTTGGTATTATTCCTTTTCTACTTTATATTAAATTTTAACTTATGTTAAATAGTTGAGTATGTTTCAGGCTGACTCTGAGATTATTCATCCTTGTTCTGTTTCTGTTGATACCTTGTGAGGATAACTTGATTTATCTTTGTAATATTCAAATGCAGAATCAGAAAGTTTTGCTGCATAAGTCTTGGAATTTGCCTCTTTCTAATTCTGTTTCTGCATCCCTTTTAGGGTTGTGCGCTTTATCAATAAATAATGATAACTGCTACCTGGCCTATCCAGGAAGTGCAACTATTGGAGAAGTACAAGTCTTTGACACCATCAATCTGGTAAGGACCTTTGTGAATGCTGTTTCCACTTCTAAAGATGTAGTTCTTGGAAACAATTTAGATTGCTCAGAGAGGAATTACTAGACTCTCAGTTAGGTTCCCCTACATCCGTTTGCAGTATCTCTCATAGCTAGGCTTCACAGAACGGCAGCAAAGAAAAGACAGGTGCTAATATTAGATTTGAGTAGAGTTGGGCAAATGGATGGAGTGAAGTGAAGTTAATTTCTGGTTTAATTCTTTTAAGTATCCTACTGCTTGTACTCTCTATGCACATGCTTCAGTGACAGTTTTATGTACTTTTACTTAGCAATTACTGAAACAAATATTGAAGCTGTTGTCCATAAAGTAAGACCCATATTTGCCTTGAATTGAATGCTCTTAATTATGCAGTCTTAAGCTGCAAACATGTAGCTTTTAACCTGTACTGTGCTAAGGTTATATTTTATTGATTCACTCCTGCAGAGAGCTGCTAATATGATCCCAGCTCATGATAGTCCCTTGGCTGCTTTGGCATTTGACGCAAGTGGTACTAAACTTGCCACTGCATCAGAAAAGGTAAGGTGGCTTTTTACTGACTTGCCAAAAGTGATAAAAATGAAATTTGTTTCTAAGCATTTTAAGTAAGTTCAAGCGTGCGCAATTCCATGTGCGAGTGCCAAAAAAGAAGACTTGCAGTTATAATGGCAAATCTAAGTTAAGAACCGTTAATCATATTTGACACAATTTTCATACTGTGAAGCGTTGGATAATAAGGTTATTTAAATAAATACATTTTAATCTGGCTGTAATCAGGGCAATCCTCTAAGTGTTTCTCCCTTTAGTGCAGGATACTTGTTAGAAATTAGTTGTCTTGTTTTGATGCTGCCTTCCTAATGAAAACAAGACGGCTAAAGTCAGAATAGAGAGAAGTATCTTGACAATCTTTGGAACACAATGACAAATTGTCCGTTTAAATAAATTAGAAAGTCTGAAGCCTCTGCTCTTTCAGTAATAAGCTTAGAATATAAAGGTGTAACTGATTGCATCTGATAAAGACAAAGACATCCAGGTGACTCTGCTTATTGAGCAAACATAATAAGAAGGGCTGTTCTTGATGCATAGCTTGTTCTCTGCATTAGTAGCTCCCACTTCTTGTTGTTTCTCTGCTCTTCAAACACATCCTACGAACAAGCTCCATAAATATTTCATGCTAGTATGTGGTGTGCATCAACGGCAATAAGTTAACAGCAAAATGGTTTGCTGCTTGTAGTTGTACTCTGCTCTCTAGAGCTAATACATAATGAATAAACTTGAACAATATTTTTTTTCTTTTCTTTACAGGGGACAGTAATAAGAGTGTTTTCCATTCCAGAGGGACAGAAACTCTTTGAATTCCGAAGGGGAGTGAAGAGGTAAAGTTCAACTGGGCTAATTATCTGAAGCTCATTCCATATGGTAGATCTCCAGTATGTTCTGCAATTGAGCTGGCATCCTGATTTTTGTCTGGTTTCATCTTCCTTCATCCCTGCCTGTACACTTATAACAGTTTCAGCTTGAATGTCTTCCAATTTCACTCCTTTGGACTTGGCTATTCCATAAATCAATCCTGTCAGAACTGTACTCCCTCTTGCCTTTTAAAAATTTATTGGTGAGAGAACTTGTTTAAAGTGGGTCACCTTTTGTAAGATATATTGTGTTCTTATGGCGATTGGAGGCAGTACATCTAATATTCTCTCTCTCTTCTAAATCCTGCTAGTGCTGTGATCATTGATAGCCATTGTGTAATGGTACTATAATTTGTGGTAACTAGCAGCTCTAGCTCTACTGTACTTTATACAGAGGTAAGACTGAGTTCAGATTGTTACTAATTAACCCCCATAGCTGGTGTACATCAAAGTTGAACATCATTAATGGGGATCTTGCTCTTGAAGGGCTTTAAGAAGGTATCAGAGCATTCAGAATGCTTACTATGGAAACGTTATTTTTTTCTTATTTGCGAAGCAGTGGTGACTTAAGAAATCTGCTTAATTATTAATTAAGCCAAATACTTCAGCTTAATTGCAAGTCACCTGCAATCTCTGACAGGAGAGGAAGAGCAGGTGAGTCTACCATGCACCACAGATCCTCTGAGCTCTCACAGTACAGCTCGTGTGAACACTGTAGAGCTCCTCAGTGGTGAATGTGCAGAAAGACTCCTACCTATCAAAATGAAGAAGTAATATTCTCATTTAAGTCGATTCCCATAACTTAGTTAACATTAGCTTTCTTCTTACACCATTTGGTACAGTACTGAATGTCAAAAATAATGCTTCATTGTTTTTCCTTTTTTTTTTTCTTCTCCTAGGTGTGTGAGCATCTGTTCGTTGGCTTTCAGCATGGATGGCATGTTTCTGTCTGCATCCAGTAACACAGAGACGGTGCATATCTTCAAACTTGAGACTGTGAAAGAAAAGTATGTTTCAGAGTTGCCTTAGCTTTTTCAAGGAAAAGGCCTTAAAATACATTATACTCAACAGGATGAGTTCTCCAAAGTGTGGACAGACTTCCTTTGAACACTTCTGTTAAGTAAAGGGCTTAAGAAGTCACTTACAAATCAGCAACTGTAGCTGAGCTGTGTACTACTTCTGGTGAATAGAAAAGGTATTTCCGCTGAAGAGAAACTGGCCATCTTTCACAGAGGAATGTGGAGCAGTTGTAATATGTTCAGTTACATTTGTCTTTCACCTCTTCTGACAGCCATATGGGAAGAGCATCTCAGCAATGCCTTCTAGCTGTCTAGAGGGCTTTAAAAGGCATCAGCTTGTAAAATGTTTGTATTTATGATTTGAGAGGGCAGTCTTAACCTGCATGTCTGTGGAAGTTGTTGGAAACAGTGATTTGCTTAGTGATAGACAATTGAATGAAATAGTGAAGTGTAGCACTTCCCGGTAGATCTTGCTTTTGTATAAGGGACCTTATGAAATGCAGTTTTATAAGCAGAATATCAATTTACAGTCAAACATGTTTAAATAACAGGTTGAGGGTACTGTAGGATGCATTGTGCCCTGTAGCATAAATGGAGTGCTGCATTAGAGTTCTCGAGGGTGTTAGTTATTTCTGAAGAGAAACAAACAGCTGCTTAATATCTTTAAAAATAGAAAGATGTTTCAAAGTGTTTACACACCTTTCTAATCTGAAAGCGAAGTCAGTCACTTTTTCCTTCTGATTTGTAGACCTCAGGAAGAGCCTACAACCTGGACAGGTTACTTTGGAAAAGTGCTGATGGCCTCAACAAGCTATCTGCCCTCTCAAGTAACAGAAATGTTCAACCAGGGTAGAGCCTTTGCTACAGTCCGCCTGCCGTTCTGTGGGCACAAAAACATCTGTGCACTTGCCACGTGAGTAAAGAAATTGAGCCTGCGTTCATTGCCCACTGAATTGCCACGCTGGGCTATGGAGAGGCTGACATTGTAGGACATAACCTCATCTCCAGCAGAGCAGGTAGTACACACAGCAATGGATCACCTGTAATCATTTCAAATCCTCTTCCAGTTCAAGAGCAATGTGTTAGAGCTAACACCTCACAGTCCCATGAGAGTTGGAGGAAGAAGCGTGTTTGGATGAGAATAGACTATTTCTAAGCATTTTTTAAAGATGTCTTTGAATTTTGAAAGAAGAGTGTTGAGAACAGGCCTATGGGCTTACGGCATTTGCTTCTGTTAGTGCTAGGGGGAGTGATACTATGTGTTGTGTTAGTGAATTGCAAAATTAGGCAATCCAAACTAACCATTAAAGAAGTCCTTGAAAGAAAGTTCATGTTACTCTTTTCTCTGAAACAGCATAGCATTCATTAAAGTTAATTTTGAGGAGTAAATAGAATCTTTAATCTGTCTTCACCAAAGGCAGGTGCCATTTGGCACAGCTACCAAAGCAATAAGCTGAGCAGTAGTAAGCTTATTTTGTGGGGGTTTTACAGTTTTTATGCTAAATTGACTTCACATCTGTACTCCCAGTCCTCTGATCTCAAAGCACCCTTTAAGTAATAGTTAAGCCTTGTAACATTTCTGAAATGAGTAAATACTTCCTTTTAGAATAGTTGTCTCTGGAGTTGCACAAAGCTTGGTAACAGGATGGTGACTTCTGAATCTGTTTTACTGGGTCATATAGAAGTTGCTCAATTTCTGTGGCATCCCACTAGCCCCAAAGTGTGGTTATATACCTTTTTTTATGCACAGTTCTTTCCTAGGTGCTCTGTCTAACTTAAATGTTCCCTGTCTAGGAGCAAGAGTGTGGGAAGTAATGGTGTAAAATCATGGGAGGGGAGGATAGTGTGCTTTCTTAAGTTCTTATTAATCTGTTGCTCTCCCCTAAACTTTCTAGAATCCAGAAGATCCCTCGTCTA
This sequence comes from Elanus axillaris, assembly GCA_026212715.1. Classification (NCBI taxonomy): domain Eukaryota; kingdom Metazoa; phylum Chordata; class Aves; order Accipitriformes; family Accipitridae; genus Elanus; species Elanus axillaris. The sequence continues at coordinate 15,729,240 of JANZLQ010000064.1, forward strand.
TTGGTGGGAGCTGCTGATGGATATCTCTACATGTACAACCTAGACCCTCAAGAAGGAGGAGAGTGCACACTAATGAAGCAGCACAAGTAAGTCCGCATTAGCTGAGGACTGTTATATTTTATTTGTTCACAAAACCCAGTTTGTTCTTAAACTTCGTTCTACAAAAGTCTAACTTGGAACAGCTCATTTCTTTAAACTAATCTTTTTCCAGAGCTCTGACATGAATGAGTAACTTCAGAATCCCCCTGCGCCTTCCTTCCTACTATCTACTACATTAAGCACCGCTTTACCAGCAGAAACTTAAAACTGTCCAATTGCAGTGAAGGATCAATCGCTGTTAGCTGTATGATCCTGTTTCCTCTTACTTGGCAGTTCGAGTTGAGTTACTTTAAACAAGAACTTGAAACGTCTGACACCATCCTTTTCATCAATAAATGAAGTGGTTACAGAGATGAGAAAGAGATATTGCTCTGGCTTCACAGAGAGAAATCTGGCCTATGAATTTTTCTGTATTCTCTCTTTACCGGTGTCCTTATTAAACTTCCTTGCGTGTAGGCCAGCCAAAGAATGTTCAGTAGCAGTACTGTAGAACACTTAAGGAAAATACGACACAGCATTGTTATCTTTTAATAAGGTTTGGCAGGAAAAGCTAGGATAATGTAGTTGGATTACTTACATGATCAATCATAGGATTAAAGCTGATACCTCACAATGATAATTCATGTTTGCAGCTTTGGTCAATCTATAATACTGGTCAAAAATCATACCTTTATCTGAACATTTTAAGGTATGACCTCTGGTTTCACTTGTAGATGAAATAAAGTCTTAGAGGGAAGGTTTTATCAAGTTCTTAATCTCTGAAATACTGTAATACCTTCACTATAGGGTTTTCTAGTACGTGTGTATGAAGCAACCGCTTATGTTGTGGAGAGAGCTCAAAAGACAGTCTGTAATATTGCTGATTGGATTGGTTATTGTTTTGGGTTTTTTATTATGCACTCTTGAGTTTTTTCACAGCATCAACTACTAGGATTTAGATTCTGATGCTGTGTCAGAGGCAAGCATGTCACTGATGTGTCTTCAGTATTAAATATCAAGTGTTGTCAAATGTCATCTTGACAGTCCTCTGGAATGGAGGGACCAAGTTCTTCCTGTTGCATATGTATATGTATTATTCTTGCACATCTAATGAGATATTCTTCTGTAGCTGTCAACTAAAGCTGTATTATGCCCAGGTAGATCACCTCTCTAGCTAACCTCTCTGCTTCGTAGGCTTGATGGCAGTATGGAGCCAGCCAACGAAATTCTAGAGTCTGCATCCCATGACCGGCCATTGGTAGCACAGACATACAGTGCTGCTGTCACTAAAGGTACATATGTGCCTTCCTCACCCACAAGGCATGGTAAGGAGAAGGCTGGAAATGGGGCAGAGAGCACCTCTGCGTATTGCTTCTCTCTAGATGGCTGTGTGAGCTCATCTACTTCAACACTGAGCTTTTCATAACTGTGGGTGTGATGTGGAGCATTGGTGGGCAGTAGGAAAAGAGCACTTGTACAGTAGCTTCCTATAGATGGATCAATCATCTTTGCTACTTCGAATAGAACTTTGTCTTGAATTGTGGTTGATTAGTGATAGTTGCAGTACTTGCCAAATGGTTCTTGAGATGCCCTAACATAACTATTTCGTACAGGAGTTCTGCATTCAGACCTCATGCAAAGCATCTGAATTATAGCTGCCTCCCCCCTTTTTTTTAACAAGGTTGATAGGAGCACTTACTGTTCCTTTATGGGAACAGTGACACTTAAGCCTGATTTGCTGCTCTGTTAAATTGAGAGGAAGAGAATTTGCTTAATGCTGCAGCTCACTGGGTGGAGCTTCTACCATCTTTGTATGGCACTCAGGTCAGTGCTTCAGCTGCACAGGAAGGACAGTCTGCATGTATAGCATCAATACTGCAGTTGCAGCTGTAATGCATGGGTGGAGATTAAGAAGAATATCAGCCTAGCCAAAGCACAAGTGTGTGTTGCACACACACAGAGGAGTTTAATTTTTATTATAGACTGCTCTTGGCTTGGAGAAACAGTCACGATAAAAGCAAGCACAGGGTAGCAGTGAAACTGTTGCAAGTAATGTCTGGTATTTCAGCTCCAATCGTTCACTTTAGATCCAAGCCTTAGTTTGTGCTGCTGATCCCCCAACTACTTGTTCCTTTCTCTCCAGCCTACACAGAAGACCTGGGTGCTGTGGGTGGAGTTTGCCTGGAAGATGAAACCAACTCACTTAGATTGGATGAAGACAGTGAGCATCCTCCCATGATCCTTCGGACGGACTAAACTTTGACCTGTGAACTCACTCCTGAAGCAGAGAACACTGGCTTGATATTTCTTGAGGAATCTCGTGTTATGCTGCTATGAACTGTGACATGAGTTGGGAGAGAGGATGACAGACTCTTACAGTTTTAAGTCGTAGCTGTAGTTCTAATTCTATACAATTGGAAAAATATATGGTTTTCAATTCAGTGGCTTTTAATCTTGCTTACCTATTCTAGCTGTGTTTATTTTTTTTTGTTGCCAAAACCTGCTGTTTGTGCAGCCCTCAGAGCCTACTAGCTTTGCATGCGTTCATGTGCCAAGCAAGCATAGGAGGGAGAGAGAGAGAAGCCACTTTATAACAAACTCAAGTTTGTATTTTTTTTATATATGTATATAATATTTAGCTTATATAAGGAAGGAGTAGAGAAGTGGTTCTGGAAGCTGAGACTAGTTCTGCACTGACAAAGGTCCAAATGGTTTCCTGTGCATGGGCTTGCAGGCATACCTAGTGACTGACATGCAACCTTTCAAATGCAATGGCCTGTTTTTTTGGGTTCTCCCTCCCCTTTCCTGGACCATTTTGTTAATTAAAATTCCTTCTGAATGTTGTGTATTTGTGGGACTGTTCTGTTTGTTGGGCTGGAAAACTGGAAGTGTTTCCCTGCATAAGGATATAGAATATAGAAAGTGCCTTTACAGGGAAGAAAAGGAATTGCTGCAGGAAGAAAGCTAGAATGCAGGAATTGCTAGAGACTCTTGTTTGTACACCTTTAGTACTTGGGTGTCTACAGCCCATAGTGGCTGATAAGCTTGTGGATTTTTTTAGAGAAGACTTGGCATGCACTTTCTTTCTCTCCTGTAGATTGTCTTATTTCCTTGGCAGAGTAGCAATAACCTTTTTTTATACTTTTTTTAAATTATCCAAAGCAAGGAATCTGTCAGGCTGGAGGGAAGTCCCTGCAGAGTATGACAGCCCCACTCTTTAAACAGCCTTAAGGTTTTCAGCTGGAAGGCATAGCTCAATTCTTGCTTCTCTTCAGTCTGAGGCTGAGTGTACAGCTCCAGTAGTTGAAGGTTCATGATTTTTTTCCAGATACTAATGTAAATATAAATGATTTTGAAAGGTTAATTTTCTTCTGGGTTTTCTTCTGCTGGATAACAGTGCTGCTCTTTTTTTTTGGTTGGTTGGTTTTGTTTTTATTTCCCCTTTCATCACAGTACCTTTTGTGATACACTCCAAGGACTGGTTGTCTCTGGCAGTTTTGGAATAAATCCTTAACTGCCCTGACCCTGGCTAGGGCTTTCCAAGGCTGAGCACTGCTGCACTATTTTTAGGGTTGTAATGTGCCTTCTCTTAAGTCTTGGATAACAGTTAGTGAGCAAGAGATTAGCAAAGTACTTGGTGAGTGTTACTTTCCTCTGCCAAAATAAGCCTGCTTTGTCTTTCGTGTAGCAATGTGACTTGCTTCCTTTCCCTGTACTGACTGCTTGCAAAGAAATAAGACAAGGCAGTTGCAGATCTTGAGGGAAGAACAGAAGCTGTTCACACAGCTGTGTGTGAACTCCCTACCACAACTAGACAGTGGTGTGCTTTTAGGATTTGGTAGTGTTAACAAGTCTTCTCTCAAGCAATAGCAGGCAGTGGTCTTTGTCCCCAAAGCCCTGTGTGGGCAGGTGGGCTTTCCCCTCCTCTAAAAGTGCAGAAGATGATGGTAGCCCCTGCCAAGAGAGCTGTCTGTATCAGTGAAGCTACTATTAGTCTGTGTGAGTGGAAGATGTTCTTACATGAGCACATGTGGGAGAGAAGGGATCAGGCTTGTTTTATTCATTGAAAACCCTTGACTATCCTAAGTAGTTGGCTGGCGTTGCTTGTGGTGTCCTCTCCAGAACCCAGCACGTTCAAAGCAAACCACTGAGCCATGCTGAAATCTCACTTGGTCTCTTGACTTTAAGCTCTGGCTCACAACTAAATTCCATGGTCTGGAATTTTTATTTTTTACTGCAAGTGCTATCAGTTTTGCTGTGGAGCTCATAACTGCAGAGTAGAATACAGGTCTTGAAGTAAATATAAATAAGATCAGTGAGATTTGCTGGCAAACTGAACTGCCCAGGAACTAGCAGGTGTCTTCTGGTTCCAGACTAAAGCTGGTAACATTCCTGATAACATACTTGGAAGCGTGGTGTAGACTCCACAAGTAGAGTTAGCAGTAAACATGTATAAGCAGCGCAGGTCTGCTAAGCACACAAGTTTTACAACTCTTGAGTGTAACAAAGGCCATGTTACATAGTAAGTTACCCCTTAATGTATTTACTAACTTTTACTGCTAAAAAATGAGAACGTTTATTGTACTAATTTTACCCCCTTCTTAACTTCCACACCTTATCTTCCACAGGTGAGTTGGAGATCCCATATTCACTGTCTTTTGTGTCTTCCATATGCTGTAGTATGCTCCTGCTCCTGAGCCACACTGACTTCAATTGCTATGCCCTGCTTGGTTCGTTCTTAAGTAGAAGCTGGAAGCCAGTTGAAGTATCTGTCTTTTTGTTGTTGTTGTAACTGGGAAAATCTTTTTAGAGAGCAAAAGTATTAATATTCTGGCATTAGTGACCAGCCAGCATGGAGCTAGTAGGGTGGAGTAGGTGGTTTCTGGTCCCCACTGACAGTGTATTTAAGAGTGGTGACAGTAGTTTGTCTTAAGTTTATTGTTTAAGGATATAAACCTTTTCTCAGATAAAATATGACTAATATCATTTTCCTCTGATGGCCTTAGGCCCTCAGTAACCACCCTGTTGTGGTATGCTACCAAAGTTAGAAGCCTTTCAGGTAGGGGTTTCATCCCAATGACACAAAGATGTATGGGGTTTTTTTCTTAAACATACTAGAAATGCTGTCTGCAGCTGCATCCTCACCTGAGTATGGAGCATATGATTACACTGTTATGCTCTCTGGATCGGGTGGTGTCTAAACATTTCTGTTCTGACGGTCTAACAGTCCGGGGTTCCCCAGGGTAAGCCAAAGAGGCTCTACCCCTGTGCAGTGGCCGTGGGCTTCTAGCCATGCAATATGGGAACACCTATACAGCCCCTCTTGTTTTAGACTCACCTTCCTTGGAAGGTGTTTGTTCTGTGTCTCTCTCTAGATACAGACTGCACTTCTTGATAGCTTTTTAAGTCAGTAGAGGATTGGGGGCAGAGATAGCCAACTGAAACAACCAAAGCTAGGGGGGAGGGAATACTTACAAACTTGGAATCCTAAACTCAGGTCTTAGATTGCAGTGGGATCTGTTCCCAGTGAGAGAGTACCGTAGGGAAGGAGCTGTTTCGCTTGATGTGCAAATAGGTAGCGAGTGTACATACTCTGCTACTGTCTTGACATCTGTCTGTTTACCCTACTTAGTATTTCAGGTTCTGAGGCAGAAAGCTTTTATCTGCTCTGGTCTCTTCTTATGTCACTGTTTCCAAAATACAAGTGATAGATACAAATCTAGCAGTTGAGAGGCTGGGCCTGGCAGAGGAGGAGGAAGTAAAAAGCATAGAGAGGTCAGTAAAAGCTGTTTCTTCTGCATCCCTGTTCAGCAAGAAGTTTGTGCGAGTGCTCCCTCTGGGATCAGATGTGAGCATGTATCTCTGCTGCTTCAGGTCCTACGCAAGTGAGTTTCTTGGGGCCTCTTTCTACAGAGGGTGGGTGTAGAGGTGGTGGCTTTTCAAGGCTGCCTCAATGCAGATAAATATCTGAGAAGACTCTTGATACAATGACAGGTGTCTCCACAGAGGAAACTTGCATCTGACCGATGTGTAATAGTAAAAAGGGAAGAATGAACTCAACAGCCACCAGCTCAGTGAGTAGGTTAGCTTAGAGCTCTGAGAAGCCGATCAGCAGAGCAGTCTTTATGTTATGTCTGATGCTGTGCTTCCTCGGCTCTAATAATGGCATTGCCACCAAAGCAACATGCAGCAAGAGGGTAGAATTTCTGTCTTTGTAGGTCGCTGAGCTATTCAGTATACCACTTGTGTGTGCAGATGTTCTGCTGCTGTTTGCAGAGTGACAGGAGTCTGTCCAAAGCATTGGTGGAGATTGATCACTGCAGAGGTTTGGAACGTTTTGTTCTGTGCTCCAGCTGTCCTGGCTAAGTCGCCTTGATTTAACCTGTTAACATCTGAAAGCAAGGCAGAGTGCCTTTTCCACATGTGCAGAGCAGGCCTTTCTTTTTCTGGAATCTGTGCTGCACTGTGAAAGGCTTGCAATGAAGAAATCATGGCTCTGACTGTATAAATCCTTTCAGATTCCAGTTGCACAACCAAAGGAATTCAGCAAATTCCTATTTTTCTAACCATGACATGCCTTCATTTTAACACTCTTCAAATTGGCAAATCTCATCTTACACTGCCTTGAAAATAAAGGACAAGAAGTTTTTGTTCTGGCTTGCAAATAGCTACAGTTGTGCTTGTTACAGATGTCCCAGTGCTGTGGCTTTGACCATGCGGCTGCAGCGATCTGTACGCTGCCTCCCCCTGCGCTGCCTTTGCATGCGTCCGACTCATTTCTCAGGAGTGGGGAGTTGTTCCTGAACCTGCAGCTCTGGGTTTCTATGGGGCATTGACTCAACCCTTTGTCTACTTGGATCTATTTGCTCTTGCATTTGCTTCCTCACCTGGAAAAAACCCTGCATCCTGCAATGCTCACTTAATCTGTTCAGTATCTGTGTCAATAAGTGGAAAAATCTGTCTAACATTCCGCCTCACCAAGTGTCTGGCTCTCACTGCTAGCCCATCGCTCTTTGTAATTTTATAACTGCCTAAGAAATTAAATCTGTGTTGTGATAAGTATTCTGTGTCTTCTTCCTTTTGTTTGCTGCTTGGAGATGGGGCCAGATAAGATCAGGGTGATGCTAAGTGTGTTCTGTACTCTGTGGCCCAAACCAAAATGCCAGCAGTAATGAGCCCTCAGTCCTAGCTGTGCTTTGTAGCTGCTCTCAAAAGACACCATCAGCTTGGGTTTTGTAGGGACTGGGAAAGGACAAGCTGAGTTTCTCTTGGCACATTTTGCTTGCAAATGTAATTTTCCCTCTTACTCTTCCTTAAAGCTGCTCTTCTCGGGACTTGCACTCATGCGTTTTTCTCCTGTTCCTCAGGTGAGTTTAGATAACTTCCTTTATTCTTTCTTTTATGGTTTGCATCTGAAGCAGTGCTTTCAAATACACACCCCACTCACTGTGCTGTCACTCCAAGCTTGTTGCTTGTCGCCTTCAAGCCCAGGAGGAAGATCCGGAGCAAGCCCATGCAGATGGGTGAGGAGGCATCTCCTGCTTCTGTATGTATCCTTCCTTTCGCAAAGCCCCGACAAACACTTTGATCAGGGTCGACAAAAAGGAGAAAAAGCCTTTCTGCTTTCCCTAGCAATGGTGGAGCATGTGATGAGGAGACTCTTCTTGTTCTCCTGCATGACTGTTTCATAGCGAGGCCTCAGCTGTGAAGCTGCAGATGTCTCCTCTCCTGATCTAGCTGTGGAGGGCAATGCTGTCCTGTCAGTGCTGTTTGTGTGCCTCCATTTGTTTCGGGCAAAATAGGCTATGTTAGCTTAGATGAGTGTTTCTAAACTGTTCATTTGGCTGTTGGTGATGTTTCCCGTCTTCTGCCTGGAGCAAACTGAAGATCTGAGAGAAGCTGCTGGTGGATTCAATAAGTGGCAGCAACTTCCAGCCACAGTGGTGATGCCAACAGTTCCTCTGTCCCCCACACCCCAGATGGATGTGGTCATCCAGACCCACTGATGTGGATAATGGGTCAAAACCCAGCCCTGAACTAGGCAACTGCGGTTGCGTTCAGATTGGCAGTCTCGTATCTGTCTGCTATTACCGAGTCTGGCCCATTAAGCATGAATTCCCAGGGAAGGGAATAAGAAATCTCAGCTCTAATTATTTATCTTATTACAAGGGTAGACATGGGCTCGTGCCTGTGTTCCTTCCCAGCATGCTTTCTCTTGGTAGTGAGTAGGCTTTTGGGTTTAGTCGTGCTGCCATGGTCTACCGTGTCATCAGGCACTGATACCCTTTGCTATGCAGGACTCGAGTCCAAGATGGAAGAAGTCTGAGCAAGAGCACAATTTTGGTGTGAACAGCCTGACTCCACGGGCTGTGGCTGTGCTGAGCATGCTGCTGGGAGCCGAGGAAGGAGCAGAGGTACCGGGCAGAACGGCCCTGGCAGGCTCGCACCGACCTCAGCCGTGATGGTTTGCAGTAAACCTCCTTTGATGCAGCATCCCTTGTTTTTTAGAGCAAGTGGGTAGAAAGCAGATGCTGGGGTGGTGCTGGGGGAGCGGCAGGCGGAGGGGAGCACCTGCCCCTGCTTGGGAGCAACTTGCCCCTCTATGGCACCGCTCCTGGCTGCATGCTCGCCTGTCCCTGAGCACACACCTTTCGCGTACCGCATCTAACCTAGCCCCAGACAGGACTCGGCCAGGTGCTTGGCAGAGACTTCTTCAGCTAATCAATGGTGCAATGTGAGCTAATGAGGCCTTTCTGCCCAACCTGCTGGAGCTGAGGAAATCTGATGCCTGCTATTCCAAGCACCTTGTTATGTTTTGGTTTTTTAGCAGTGAGTTTTATAAATTACAGGTTAATTTATTACAGGTTAAATAAAGGATTCAGAGATCTCTAAGTCCAGGTAGGTCTATAAAATCGGCTAGAGGCTTTTGACAGTATTTTGATATTCTGGAAACTCTTTTGCAGGGATGAGGAAGGGCCTGGGAGAGGGAGGCTTGTGTTTGCACAGGTCCAGGTCGGGGGCTATGCCGGGGAGCACCGAGTGACTGTACACGGTGGGTACAGACTGTCACCTTTGGGTGCCAGCACAGCGCGTACCTGCTTAGCATCTCCTCTCCTGGGTGCCCCCCCTGCAGGCATCCCCTTCGCTGCTGCCTTCCCCTCCTACCCCCCCGGGCAGGCAAGCTGTGCTTGCAAACCCCTTCTTGGCACTTCACCAGCTGGTTCCTCGGCAGCTCCGGATCAGGACTGATCCTTTATCTGGAGAGGGCAGTCGGAAGCCTGAGCCTTCTGATTGTGCAGGCGAGGGGGCTGGGGCCGGGGGGGCCGCGCTCTGCCGCCGCGCAGCCGCTAGATGGTGGTGCGGGGCGTCCCTGCTCCTTCCCCGGGACCATCCACGTCCTTTCCGAACTTCCCTGGGAACATCCCAGCCTTCTGCCCCTGGGGCGTCCCTGCTCCTTCCCTGGCAGCATCCCAGCCTTTTCCACCCTCTGGAGCATCCCTGCTCTTTTCTCCTTTCCCTAGCAGCCATCCTAGCCTTCTCCCCCTGGCACAGCCCAGCTTCTTCCCCCAGCAACATCCCACCCTTTACTCCCTGCTGCCTCCCTGCTCCTTTGCTTGTTCCCTCTCAGAGCAGAGGGAACCTTCAGTGCATGCTCAAGGCACCTTCTCTGCACTGGTGCTCCATGACTCAGAGCAGAACAAGATAGAAAAAAGGAAAAAAAAAAAAAAAAAAAAAAATAACAACAAACCCAAAACAAAAATCTGTGTCTGCCCTTAACTGTTGAGCCTAAGCAGATTCAGGAGGCAGAGGGCTCTTGGCTGCTATGTGTCCCCCAAGCCTTTTGCATGAGAAAGCTGCTGGGAGGCTGGAGAAGGAGCTTATCTGTGCCTGGGCTGGGCTGGGGGGACAGTGGTGGTTTTAGCTGTGTCTTTAAGCCGGTGACTGTACGACTACTCTGCCATGTTTCCCTGAGTAAATTGTATTGTGGCTGTTGAAATGGGGTCCAAAAATTGAGCCCTGGCAGGAGGGGGCAAAGCTCTGGGCTTCACCTGGTCCCACAACCATGGCTGTCGTCTGAAGTCTGGAGTAGGTCTGGTTTGTAGGGAAAAACAAACCCTACACTGTCACCCTTCCCTATGCACCACTGGGGTACGGAGGTCCCTGCTCCAGGTGCCCCCGTGGCCCTTCAGCACCCCATGCCTCCTCTGTACGGGCAACAAGCACACTGAAATCGCAGAGAGTATCTCTTCTCTCTTTACCCGAAAACAATTGTGAAAATGAAAGCAGGGAGGCAGAGCTAGGAGACGTTATCTTGCTCCTTTTTAACGTTTCAGATAGGAAGCAGCCTTTCATCTCTCCTAGGGCAAAAGGCAATTTGCATTTCAAGAGGTCAAGACGTAGCTATTTCTTTTTACCATCCAAAATTAGTTATGAAAAGTCTATTTGGAAACAAAACAACGCACGCACAGAAAGATGGCCTCTGCAGGCTCAAATTAACTGCTCCTGTCATCCCTGATTTCCCTGTGCTGCTGGAGGATGCTGAATCGAGGAGGTACAGGCGCTGCTGGAGATGCAAATGGTGCAAAACCATGAGCTTCTCTGTACGGCTGAAGCTGCTCCGGCGTGGGGGACCCACTGGGCCAAGGGGGAGAGGGGCTCTCCCCTGGGAATTGGGGCTTTGCACCCCGCGGCCGTGCAAAGGTTGGCTCTAGAAAGGGTGCTGCGGCGAGGATAACTCAATAACCATTTCCCTGCAAACCCTGCCTCCCCGCTTGCTGCCAGCTCCTGCGCTCACCCAGAGTGGGACCTCAGCCTGGCCCTGGCAATTCAATTCTGCCTAATAAAAAGCCTCTGGCAGCACCGAGCTTGGCTGGGGTTTTCTGGGCGCTGCTCGCTTTGTTTTCTCAGCTGCTGCCTCTGCCCTCCCCGAGCTCACCGCTGCCACTTATTTATATTGGAGTTTGCATTAGCAGATGCACTCTGGGATATTCAATTACCTATAAAGAGCTGTAGCAACGCAAGTCTTTGCTGGAGCAATCAAGGGGGTTGGGGTTTTTTTTGGTGGTTTTTTTTCCTTGGTTTTGGGTTTTGGGTTTTTTTTAACTTGCTTTTAAAAGAGCTGTGGGGATGGGTAAAGTGGTGGTATTGAATATAAATAAAAAAAAAGGTGGAGTAAAGAGGGGGAGAAATAAATAAATAATTCTGTTTATGAAATGAAACGGCCGGGTAGAAAAATGATCTCCGGGAAGAAAGCAGCTCCCAGGGCTATTTTTAGCCCTTTTGTTTCTTTTTCTCAGCCCCCCCCCCGCCGCCCCCTCCCCACCCCGTGCAGGCTCTGGGTTTCGTGCATATCAGTCCCACTGTTCTTCCTTACCTCTTGAGTGTCAGGTGATGCCTTTTTTTGGTTTATTTTTTTTTCTATTGCATCTTATTTATAGTGTTGAGGCAGAGGGAAGAGCAGCAGCAGGCAGGAGAAGCTGTGCAGGCATCGCCCTCAGCCCTGGTTGGGCAAAGCGGGGGACAAGCTGCAGGGTGGGCGGTGGGGGCCGTGCCTCTGCTGCAGGACCCGTGTCAGCAGTGGGGTTACCCCAGAGCTGGACATGGGCCCCCCCTTTGCTCCTCAGCAGCTTCAGGGGCTGCTGTAGCCCCCCCCCCAAAGTTCCCTTTGCCGGGACCCTGGGTGGTTGCAGTTGCTGTGCTCCCTGCAGCTCCGGGCAGGAGTCCCGTTTGGTGTGTTTTCGTCCTTTGGGAGCTCCATGTTGTTGCAGCAGCCAGGCCTGGAGGAGCCCTGGAGATCCAGCGGGTTCTTCTCCCCCTGAGCACCATTGCTCCTCGACCCATCCCAGCAAAGCTTTCCTCCACAGCCCTCAAAGGCGCTCAGTGCTGCAGCCTTCCCCTTCCCTAGGCATCCTTCCCAACCCCGTATCCTCCCTCATCCCCAGATCTCCCACCACATCCCTCCTGGATGGTGCTGCTGCCCCAGGACCCCTCTCCCCACATCTCCTCTACCACCATCTCCCCCC
>JANZLQ010000064.1:15753988-15774032 GCA_026212715.1 Elanus axillaris
GGGGGGGTGGGTGTCTTCTGTTTGAGCCCAGTCCTTGCCAGGAGGAAGAAAATAGGACCAGCACTAGGGAGGAGGGTGTTGAAGGACTGGTGAGGAAGAGGAGGAACAAGAGAGGAAGGAAGTGCTCCTTCAGTCCCTGGTGGCTCTGGGAAGGTGGGTCTTGGCTTTCATTGATGGTGCTGCAGGTTTTCACCACGAATGGCTTGAAATCACAATCCCTCCCCTCATACACCAGTCGCTGTGTTAAAGAACAAATTCACTTCTGCTGGTTGGAAAAAAAAAAAAAGTTTTTTTGGTTGTGTCTTGGTTTTGCCCACCCCAACTGCAAGAGGCAGGGTCTTGCCTCCCCCCCACCCCACGCTGCCTCATCACAATGGGGCCGAAGGGGGGGGGGCGGCATCTCTTGAGGCCACAGCACTGCAGGTGCCACCAACGGGCCACTGCTGAGCTTCAATATTCATTCCAAGGGACATAAATGAAGCCAACGCCAAATGAAATGTCTTTGCACTGATGCCTGGTCGTTAGCCGTGCCACTGGCACTGGCACAGCCCTGGTACTGCAGGCGCATGGCTGCTGGTGATGGGCTGGGCTGGCAAACACAGAGGGTGATGCCTGCTGCCTGTCCTGTGGGGTCTCGGGGTGCCCCTTGTGCTGCTCCCCATCTTCAGGGTCCCCTCTGTCACCTGGGGTGGCTGGACCTGTCACCGGCTCCCACTGAACCCGTGCCAACCTGCACACTGCTGCTGAAGTCCAACACCTTTGTGGGTAGCAAGAGGGAGAGGGAATGGTCTGAGCGGAGCAGAAACCATCTGGAGAAGGAGCCAAGGCCAGAGGCTGCTGCTTTTTGGGACCGGCTGCACCTTGCTGTGCCAGGAGTCAGCAGGTGCCATCTCCCAAGGACGCAAAGCCCAAGGGCTGGAAGCAGTGGGAGCAGGAGGCTGCAAGCACCAGGCTTGGCACCCTCAACCCGGCCCCACCAGCACTGGAGGGTCTTGCCATGCCAAGCCCCTGGCTGTTGGAAGCGCAGCTCACACCGAAAAGAGCAAATCCAGCATTTCATCCTCAACACATTGTCCCTGCAGGGCTCGGGGGGTACGGGAGTTGCTGTGAGCGTGGTCTCAAGGGAAGGACTCACACCTCCTGCCCCAGAGGTCCCTGTGAGCAGAGACCTCTGCTCCAGGGTCCAATCCCATCCATCGGTGCCACCCCACAGGGGGACTGTCAGACAGACGCAGTCTCCCCGAAGAGCCTCGCAGCGCCTGGGTTGGGTCTTTCCCCAAACACAAGGCAGGGGCTGAGCCAAAAAGCGATCATTGCCACCAAGGTGGAAAGAAACCCCGCAGTCAGGACAAGCGAGACAAAGAAAGATGCTTCATTGGGTTGCTTTTTTTCAATTAATTTTTTTTTTTTTATGAAAAAAGATCACACTGAGTTCTCCAACAAACAGAATGCCAAAAAAAATTTTTAAACAAAACATAAACAAAACAAAACAAAAAAAAGACAAAAAACCTGGCTCTCCTTTCCTCTCGATTGTCTGAAATATCCTTGTGTTCCATAGAAGGCAGTGGGTTTTAAGTGCTTTCTATTTAACATTAGCATAAAATCTCTCTCGCGCGCTCTCTCTCTCGCTCTTTAAAATATGCTCACACAATTTGCTTCTAGAAGTACAGTACACTTTGAGCGTGGGGGGTGTGCCTGTTCCCAGATCATTTACAATCACAATCCAACAGGAAATAAAAAATAATATTCTAAACGTCAGACTGTGTTCATTTCTGTTGTTTTTTTTCTTTTTTTTATAATTTCATAATTTTTTTCACAGTTTTAAAAAGTTTATATTTATATATATATATTTATATTTATATTTATAATTAAAAAGTTGAATCCATTTAAAGACTTATAATACAGGAGGGCTAAAGAGTCTTTTGGTACATTAAAACTGTACAGGCTAGAACCGTCACTATCCGCCGCGCCGAGGCACCGGTGGCCTGGGGTGGAGATGGTACAAGCTCAGCACCATGTGGTTCATTTAAAGGACGAGGGGTAACTTTGCAGGGGTGTCCCTCTCCCCTGAGTCCCGGCCTCCAGTCTCTGGTACACAGCCGGTACCAGGGCGGATAGTTTCCAATCTGTCCTTGTCTTAAGCGTCTCCCCACCGGAGCCTGGACCGTCGCTCCTGCCCAAGCCAGGCCCCGCTCCGTGTCCTAGCAATCTGTAGTGCGAGTCGGTAGTTGCAAAGATCAGTGCGTCTCTTGGAGGGTTTTTTTGTTTTAAGTGCAAGGATGTTGCATCGTTGCATGGTTCTCCTCCAGTGTCCCCTCTGGCCAGGGGCAACCCTGGTGCGGCAGTGGTGATGCCACGGCTCCAGCATGTGCCCACAAGACAGTGGGTCAGCTCCGCAGAGGGAGTGAGGCGGCAATGGTGGTGGCGGCTCTCTGGGAGCTGTGGGGAGTTTGGCCAGCTGGATGGAGCAAGCTGAACAGTCCCCTCCCCAAGCCCAAGGTGGCAGAGGGGCTCTGGCTGTGGAAATGCCACACATGGGCATGGCCAGGCTTCACACTCTATCCCCATTCCCTTCAAATGATGGGCGAGGGCTTCCCAGCAGCTCCACATCTCTGCTCAGGCAAGGCATGGGGGTAAAGCTGGGCGAGGGATGCTGAAATACAATGGCCTGTGGTGTCCTCTGCTCCAAGCACCGAGCAGCAGTTTTTCCCATTTGTTTCCTGCCCCCCTTCACTGCACACTCCCAAGATGACTTCTTTGTTCACCAAGTGTTACCCCTTTGCCATGCGCTTGCTCCCCCCAGCACCTTTCCGGGGCAGAAGGGACACAGAGCAACAGGGAAAGTGGGTTCAGACTGTTTGTTCAAGGCAGTGGGAAGGCAGCATCCCAGACTGGATGTTGGCTCGTCTTCCACCCGGCTCCTCCCAGCCCAGAGGACCTCTGCTGCCATCTCCACGCTGGGGCCAGCTCTGCCCCTTTGTGCTCCACGCTGCTGGCCGGGGGCCTCCAGGGAAAGGGAACCGCAAAAATTGGCGCTGAGAGGATCGAGACGAGGCGCTGAGAGAGACTCATCTTTCTCTTTCACCCTGTCCTTCCTAAAGGGTCATGCGAAACTAAGCAGGAAAGGGAATATAAGGACGGAGAGGAGTGTACGCAGAAGGCTAGCAGTTGTCCTTCCACATACAGGCGGCTGCCGAGTTACTGATGGGGGCAAATGACACAAAAGGGATCCCTCCTGCCGGGGGGTCCCGCTGGTGAAATGATCACGAGACCCATGTGCTTTCCTGGACCAAAAGGAGGAAGGGAGAAGTTGGTCAGTGTCACCTTACTTAAAGCCACTTCCAGAAGAGCCTTGGGGTTCAAGCACCACCACCACCACCCCCCAATGGCATCTCCCTCAAGTCCTGTAACTGCTTCCCCAACCCCTTTCTTCAGCCCTCTCCTTCCTCCTCGTGTCTCTCGCGCTCTCCTGTCTGTAGTGTGACACAGAAGTCATGAGCATTGAAAGAAACAATCATGTCGTCTGAACAGGCACGTCCTCAGGTTTGTCCTGTCCCTTCCCAGGGGGTGGCACATGTCCCCTGGGCGGTCAGCAGATGACAGGGACCCCGTCGGTGTTGAAGATCATGCCCGTAGTGGGCTCGTAGGTCCCTGCAAGGTAGTAGAGGTCCTCACTGTCTTGGTATTTCTTCGTCTTTAGCATCTGCTCATACTGATCCAGACCAACAACAAGACACTTGTGTGAGATGGTCTGGACATCATTTTCATCCACGTGAGAGGACTGGTAGAGGGCTCGCTGCATTACAGGAACAGAAGGAGGGGGACAGAAAGAAAACGAGCAATTAGATCTCACAGCATTTACAGCATCATCTTCAATATGCAGGGAAAACGTCCACCACAACTGGCCAGGGCTTGTGCTCACACTCAAGCAGAACATCCCACTCAACTCCACTGCCAGCCCAGGGGACAGACACTGGGAATCTGCACAGGCCCCCAGGCAGCATGGACACAATCCAGCCAGTGCACTAAACCTGAGCCCTCGCTTTCACTCAGCTCCCACTGATGGGAATGCTGTGACTGCCAAGTGCACAGACAGAGGAATACAGAGGCCAGGAGTTTGTCACCCTCACTTCAAAGATACAAACGCAAAGATGGGTGCTAGATACCAGCCCTCTGTTCCTCCAACACCAGCAGCTACTCCCACCCTCCCAGAAACACCCACCTGAAGTCCTGAGTGCTGCAGACTCAGCAGCTGAGGCAAAAAGCAAGAGCCAGAGAAGCTCGTGGGGCATTTCCCCAGCAGCATTTGTTAGGGAGTGCCCCACATCCCCTCCCAGCCCTCCCCCAGCTTCACCAACCTCCATAAAGTCCTTCCTCTGGTTGGATGCCTGTAAAGCTGTCGACAGACTCCTGCCCGATTTCTGATCCCAGCGCTGTGCCCAAGAGGAAAAGAAAACAGAAAGGAAAAGCAGGTGAATTAGTTGTTTTTCCATGCTCTCACCTCCTGCCCACCACACGTGCCTTTACAACCTCAACTCCTGTCCACAGCCACTGGTAATGAATACTAAGAGCCTACTGTAACCACACAGCACACGTGCAGAATTCAGTGTTTCTGAGCACTAGGCCGGTCATTCTTACACGTAAAACTTGATCTGGCTCTTGACATGCTTTGGACTGACACAGAAGTCTTTATTTCCTGGTGCAGTAAAACTCACCCTTCCCCTGCTCAAGGGTTAAACACCAGGCTTGTCCACACCACAGGCAGACCCCAAAACATGAAATGATGAGGCCACCCCCATTACAGTACCAGTAATAAAGTGGGCCATGGGTGTTTTCCTCATCCTGGGAAACAAAAGGAGCTTTGCAGCCCTCTCAGCAGAGGAGACCAGCCTACCTTGCCTTCGTTGAGTTTCTTCCCCGGGTTGGTTTCTTCTGGGTGATAAAACCATTTGACTCGGACGACCATGTTGTTCCCCCATGACTCCCACATGCTCTGGATCCGGCCAATGTAGGGCAGGTTGGGGCGGCCAGCTGAGAGGAAGACTGCACAGTCTCCAATGCGGATTATCTCCTTGCCCCGGACGATGGCCTTGTAGAAGAGCTTCCTGGCCTTCCCTTTCATTCCTCGTCTCTGCCAAGAGAGGATCGTGCAGGTGAACAGCCAGGGATCACCCAGGTTTTCCCCACCCACCACTGCTTGCCTTGTCCCACATCCCACCCTTCGCTGTCAGCAGAGCCCCAGCATCCACAGGCATTCCCACAGGAAACGCCAACCCCAATCTCCTTGCAAACTGGAGACGTTGGCCAGGAACTCAACATGCCACCAGAGTTTCACCACCCCAGAAGAAGAGAAAGGGCACGGGTAAGAGGCACCACAAGGCAAACGCCAGTGCTGAGCACTACGGAGTGGTGGGAGAGGCTCTGTTTACCTGCGTGGGTTTCCCAAACCACTTCCACAGCTGCCGTGCAGGGAGGAAAGCGGCAATCTTG
Organism: Elanus axillaris; assembly: GCA_026212715.1. Classification (NCBI taxonomy): domain Eukaryota; kingdom Metazoa; phylum Chordata; class Aves; order Accipitriformes; family Accipitridae; genus Elanus; species Elanus axillaris. The sequence goes on from JANZLQ010000064.1 coordinate 15,759,479, forward strand.
GGCCTGTTCTCCACTGACGGCAGCCGCTGGCGCTTGGCCAGCTCCTTGGTGGTGGGCAGGTGGATGCCCTCGCGCTTTTTGGGCCTGCTCTTGTTGCTGCTCTGCTGTGGTGCCGGCTGTTGCACCGGCTGCTGCACCGGCTGTTTCTGGCTCTGGGGGTGGGAGGATGCGCGGGATTTCCCTGCCTGTTTGGTTTGCTTGGGTGGGAGGGTTTGCTGCACCGAGGAACTTGGCTGGGCCTCAGCTACTTCGTCATCAGAGCTACAGGAAGAGTCTTCATCTGTAGTGGAGGAGGAAGAAGAGCTGGAGCTCGATGAAGAAGAGGTTGATGAGGCCGAGGAAGAAGAGGAAGAGGAGGATGAAGACGAGCTGCTGCTAGAAGAGGAAGAGGAGGAGGAATTGGAGGAAGACAGAGGGGTGGATGCTCTTGAGCTGGCTGAGCTGCTGTCCTGGGCTTCCCCTCGGTTCTTCTCAGCCTCCTCTTCTCCCTCTGATTCTGAGCTGCTGTCGCTGCTGTTGCTCTCAGACTCCTCCACGGCTGCTGGAGCTGCTGCCTTTTCTTCCTGGTCCTTCGAAGCAGTGAGACTCTCCGCTGAGCCATCAAACTTTCCTCCGAAGCTGGCAGGGGAAGGGTCTCCCTCAGCTGCTTTGGCTCGGGAAGATTTCTGCTTGCCCTCTGCACCCACTGCAGGGGGATAGCCCAGCCCCAAGAGACTCTTGCCATCTCTGCGACTGGCCAGGTTTGAGTCCTCCAGCATCCTCATCGCCTCCTTCATCTTCTTTGTCTTTGGAGACATCACACCTTCATGGTCCAGCTTGATCAGGATTTCGTTGTCATGCTTCCTCTGAGCCTTGACCATGGTACCAAACTCCTGCGTCTCTTCTGCAGGCCGCCCTTTCTTGGCCTTGGTTTTTGACACTGAAGCATCGCTAGAGCCAAAGGCTGCCAGCGTTCCTGGGAGGTCGCTGTAGGGTTCTGTGCCAAGGATGCTGCCGAACACAGCAGGCTGATAAGTGGGTTGCGGGGGGCTATGCATCTTAGTGGAGATCTTCATTTTGCTGGCTTTGGACCTCTTTTCCTCTGTGGGGGCAGGAGAGCCTCCAGTCGGCAGCGGTTGCGATTTTCGTGACCCCTTCATGCTTGCCTTGCCCAAGCAAGCTGGCTTCTCTGGGACTGAAGAGGTAACAGGTGAAGACTCAACCTGATCCTTCTCTTCTGGCAAGGCAGCCTCTTCTGCAGAGGGGAAGAAACACAAAGGCATGGTGGTATCCATCCAGATGGGCTATATTAACTCAGACACAACCAGAAACCAGTGCTGACCAGTCTCTGGCCAAGGGCAGCAGGTCCTCACTGCTCACTGAACAGCCTTACTAAGCAGCCTGGCCTGATGCTAACGCCTGTGAGTAGCTGATGAGCAATGCGCAGCAATGCTGCTTCAACTGCAGGGGAACCAAACTGCAGATCTTCTGCATCTTTGGCCCTCCTGATGGCTGCTGAGATGCTCAGCTGAAAAAGGGACCCTGCTCTGCAGCCTTGACTAACAGGAGGAGGCTCTCATAGCACAAGCCAGCTTCTGAGCCAGACTCCTGCAAACTAGCCACAGCAGTGAGCTGATGCATGGATGCTCTGCACTCAAGTAACGCATCCATTCCCCTCCAAATCTTGACCCAAGCAACAGCTCTAATTTGGGGAGAGTAGTAGGGAACTGTGCAAGGACTCTCTCAACTCCAGGTCTGGCAGGGGTGATAACGTACCAGCTTTCGCCTTGACGCTTGGCTTTCTTCCTCGCCCTTTGCCCTTTGAGACAGGCTCCTCTGACCCCAGTGTAGCTCCCTCTTTTCCTTCTCCAGTGTCTTTGCTGGATTTACGGCTACGGCGCTTGGTGCTGGGTACCAAAAGGGCTGGGGAAGGCTCAGCACCTGAAATAGGTCAAACACAGTCAAATGCAGTCAGTTAACACACAAAACAGAGATGCGATACAGGGAATGTATCTCTACCAATCCTGCAATAGGCACTGAGCCTTTTTTCCCTGTGGGTTATATCCCACTCCAGCTCTGCATGCCCATAATTGATGGTGCAATCTTTGTGACTGCAAGTCTATGAATTCGTCGCAAAATCTCAGAGGCAGGTGGACCGAAAGTCCCTACTTTTCACAGTGGGAAGTGTCATGCAAAAAACCTGAACAGCAAGACTCACACTGGATCTTGTAGTCAGGTGGGAGAAGCCGAATGTGAGACAGCGGGATACGTCCCGTGTCCCCATCATCAAACTCTACTGTGATGAGATCACCATCTTCCTCCAGATCCAGGGCTCCTGTTGGGGGAGCAGAAGATGGTATTAGGGACAAACATCAGAGTACAAGCCCCTTGTCAGGGAAGTGGGGACGTGGGTGAAGAGAGGGATCCTGCACCAGCTCCCGAGCATCCCATCCCCACCTTTCCTAGGCTGTGCAGGGAGAGCACAGAAGGCTCACTCTGCAATGGAAAGTCCCTGATAACACTAAACCAGCCCACCCAGTGTAAAATTTTCCAGTCAGCAGCACTGCTCCAGAACACAACTGTTACAGTTCGACTTCCCACCTCTTTCCCCTGTTTTCCTCTATTCTTGCAGAAATTCACTTCTCTGTTTTCACTGCAGTATCTTCTTTTCTTTTTTTTTTTTACCTGCATTTTGTAACTACTCTCAGCAATCACAAACTGGTGCTTTTCACCTACTCTCCAAAAGAAATAAGCTGTGCTCCCTCCCACCCTCTCTTCTTGCATCAGGATCACTGGTCTATAACTCATAAGTAATTCTTCCCTTATACACATGTAGTGCGACCAAGAGCCCAAAAGCAAGACCAGTCATGGTAGAATTGTCCAGGGCTCTTCACTGGCTTTTCAATGGGACCAGATGGGGGAACTGATCAGAAACAAAACTATGAGAGTGCAGGTGATTTAGAAACCTCCATAACCTCAGAAATCTTTGGTGCCTGGAGTTAACTGTGGCTTTTTGAAGCATGTTAAATTTCTCTGATATTTTAAGCTCTTAAATTGCTCAGACCTCTTTCTATGAGAGCACATCTCCTGGACCAACAGGATGTTACTAAACCAGCATCATGACTGAGTTGGGCATGACCTGGAGGAGAGGAATGGGCCAGGCTCTGACCTCCAGGACACTCACAGCACGTTTCAGGTACTTCCCCAGACAAGCCTGACATCCCTCAGGATACACAGGACTGAGACATCCATGGTTCACAGCACAGAGCAGCCAGGGTGTCCTTACCTCGGACAACTGTCCCTGGGTAAAGGCAGCGGTACTGCTGGCTCCAGTAGGCTGCAATCCTTGTGCCCTCGGGCAGGAATCGCACTGAAGGTGGTTTCACGTCAATGATCTGCTCAGGGCAAGAGGAAGGCAATTAATGATGTTCCTGAAACCAGCACAGACCACCCCACCCCACTTGGTGTGTAGCAAAGCAGCTCTGAAGGCAAGGGACAGCTTCCTTGCTGCTCACAGGGCAGCGTGAAGGACTACCCCTGCTGGCATACAGGCCTAGTGCCCACTGCCAGTGGGGGAGCTCAGCCATGGGGCAGCGACCCGTACCAAGGGGAGCTCTGCCCAGGCTGGCCTCAGAGGAAGGACCAGGGCATCCCTGCAGCCCCAGCTAGGGGAGGAGGTGGCTTCCAGCTAGCCTCCTCTACCTCAAAACAGGGCTCAGGCACCAAGAACAGGCACCCTTTGGCCTCACATACCGCTTCCTGCAAGAGTTGCTCCAGGCAGTAAATGTGGGGACGGTTTCCCCTCTCGCCTTCCACCACTACACGGTATCTGAAACACAAAGGCCCGGTCAGACATGGCACATGGAAGACATCACCCCGACCAGCTAACACCTCCCTTCGAGCCCTACCACCAGTGTATCTGAGAGCATTTAATCAAGAGTAATTGGATTTTCCTCAGCACTGATAAACCAGAGTGAACTCCTTCCTTCCCTGCCAGGCTCTGTCAGTCTCTCTCCAGCCAGCTCTACACAACCCCCAAATTGACCCCTGCATCAGCTACGTCCCCATTCACCAGCAAAGCCTGGGTGGATATGGTAGCCCCTCAACTCACATGTCTGGTGAATGCACTGTCTTGACATGACCAGCATAGAGCAGCTTGTCATCCATTGGGATGAGGACACGCAGACCGTCTTTCAGCTCATCCTTGTCAATTATGCAGGAGCGGGGAGCTGTGAGATGTTGGAGCAAGGTGGGGATTAGAGAGCACCATAAATGAAAAAGCAACAGCAAGGGGAAAAGGAAAGCTCATACTCCCAGCATCACCCTCCACTAGGAAAAGGCCAGTAAGCCCTTTGCAGAAAGGGCTCTCTCTCTGGTTAGCTCCTGGCAGAGAAAAATTTTGCCCTGTTGATAGTAATAAAAAATCCTCCCTCTTGGTAATGATAATAATATACCAGTAAATGAAAATAGGGCAGCTCAGAGAGTGGGCTTTATCTAGATGTCACAGTGGGCCACTCTGATAAGGCTTGATTTTGGCAAGCCAAATTAACTGGAAAAGTGGTATCTCCACCCCAAGGACTCACGGCTCTGGATGAGGAATGTGTGAAAGCAGCATAGTCCCCTTCTGAGCAGCCCTAGGAAACTTGCCCAGCTCCTCTACCTGTACAGTTAGGCCCCTGGCCCCTCCTGCCCTCACCTGGTGTGGGTGGTCGTTCAACCAGCATGCTCAGTGGGATGTTCTCATCCTCTGAGAAGCTGCTGTCTTGGTTGGGTTCAAAATCCTCCTCTGCTGCCATGCTCTCCATGAGCTTGCTGACAGCTCCTCCTTTCCCTCGGTTCTGCAGGAGGGCAAGCAGCACATCAGCTGGATGACAACAGGCAACAGTCTGATCCCATCTCACCTTCCTCCAGCAACAAATAACCTGAGGATATTGGGACCAACTTGTCTCTATCCTCAGCAATGTTAATCACACAGTGCGCTAAGTGGGTGTACCCAAACTTGCTTTCTGGTTGAACAAAGACCTTCGTTTTTCTGGGTTTATCCCCAAGCATCATTGAGAGCTGACCAAAAGCTATTTCACACATCCTAGCCACATCTCACTCCTGAAGGTTAGGAGAGATGCTGTGGAACAGACGGCTGTAGCTTTGTTCTCCATTCACCATCTCTCTGCACAGTGTTCCTGAGACCCAGTCTTCACTAAACAGGCAGCAGGCACTGTTCCTATTTCTTCTCAAAGCCCCACGATCCGTTGCACAAACTGTAAGCATTATACCCAGAAATCACGTGAGAAGATGCAGTAATGTGTGTTATGAGAGAAGACAGGCTACAACAATGGAGCATAAACCAGTTGTGACCTGGCTCTCCCAGTGCTGAGCAAGGCAACTCCATCACCATCTCCTTGGTCCTCACTATCCATGAATGCTCTCCCTGCACCCTGTGGCAGCCTTAGAGAAAATCCTGCCTGGTCATTAATTTGGGGGGTGAAGGCAAATGAACACCAGATGGTAGCAGCAGATACTACCGGATAGTCTTCCTTGGATTTAGGCTTCTCAAACCAGCATTTTGCCTGTAAGACACCCAGCAAAACCTGCACGTCTGTTTTCCCTCCCTCACACTGCAACAGTCCAGGAAAAGACCAGGGCTCTGCCAGCCACCCTCCAGTTCACCCAGTCTAGAACCAGCCCCTCACCTCTTTTTTCACCTCCTTGGCTTTCACCTTGGCTTTGCTCTTCTTGGTGGAGCTCAAGGCATTTGCCAGGCTAACACGAACATCGGATGGGGAGCTAGGGATGCCCGGAGGAGACATGGATGAGGAAGAGGAGCAGCAGGGTGTTTCTTTACCCTTCTTCCGCTGCTAGAAATAAAGAAGACATTCCCATCAGTAAAGAGAGAATTGGTAAAGATCTGGGCCCAGGGAGAGGGGGGAAGGTGGAGAAAAACAGGCTGTGCACAGGTAGAGTGACATTCAGCCAGCAGCTAGTTCACTGACTGCACCATGTCCTACATCTCCGATCACAGCTTTCAGGCTTCACACATTTTGAGAAGAGCTTTTCATCACCCTGGACAGCAATTCCTGCCCACCAAAGAGCTCCAAGAAGATCCTAACTGGCCTGAAGTCACAACTAACTTTAACTGTCCCCACAATCAGTGCTCCTCCGTAATGCTGCCATGAACTGAACTGGAGCCAGAGAGAGCCGAGCTTTCAGCCAAGATGAAAAGCCAGCAACCCAGAGATCACTGCCACCACCAGCCAGGGACAGCCCTCAGAAGACACCATATAAAAGGTGAACAGCCTTAAAGGCTAGCATGGAGGCCACAGCTCAGTAAGCAGGTAAGATCATGCAGAGAGTGGGAGAGAGATTTCACAAATGTTTTACTGCAGGATTGTCCACTCTGGCCAAGCCAAGCAGGATGGATTTGGGACATGGAGGGTGACACAAGTAACCTGCCCTATTTAAACACAACAGGCTTTTACTCCCTGTGAGTCAGGTCCAAGCCTGACAGCTCCTCCAGGCATACACAGGGCTGGCAGAGGTGACAAGGGGCAGCCAAACAGCACTGGGGCAACTGCTGGGACAGGATTCAACTCTCCTCTGCCCTAGTGGATTTAATCACTCCCCCCTCACCCTCAGCTCCCAAGGGTGCTACACCAATTCTGCCAGCACATTCCTCACCTTGCTTAGCTCCTTCCTCTCCTTCCCCTTGCTGCCCTCCTTTTTGGGGCTCATGGGTGCTCCTTTGCCACAGCGCCCAGGCTTGGAGACAGGAGTGGAGCTGGCAGGCGCTGCAGGGGTCAGCATGGCTGAGGACATAGTGGCGTCATGGAGGAAGATCCGCTCGCTCCGGCGCCGGTTCCACAGGTCGTCATCACTGGCCTCCAGTCCAAACTCAAAGCTCAAGTCCTTGGGGGATTTGAATTTCTTCAGCTTGCGGCCTTTCTCAGACCCAAGCTTGGCCTTGTCAGCACTCCCAGATCCAGAGTCAAGGCTGCTGGGGGCCTGGCTTGGCGGGATGCTGCTTGCCTCCAGTGGCCCCTTCTTTCCCCGCAGCAGCCCTGAAGGCGACTTCTTCCTGATCTTGATCTCACTCTCCGAGTCGGTGTATTCAAACTCTGTGCCTAGGTGCAAAGGATTTAACCATCAGTCAAAGCCCTGGCTGATCCAAGAGGGGCCACATTCCGTTGGAAGCTTTTGGGCTCCATAGGAGATGTCGTGCCTGTTCAACAGAGCCCTTACTTGTTCCCCTCTCCAATTCCCACATCCCTCAGATCTGCATTTCTGCCCCAGAAAACAATGATTTCCCTGAATATAAGTCTCCCCTGCCCCAAACCAGAGCCCACCCATTCAGACAGTGTAGTTCAGTATGTTCCTTGCCTCCATTTTCTCCCTTCTCCCACAGCCAAAACCCTGCAGGGAAGCCTTTAAGAGAAAAGATACTCTAACATTTGCCCCTCTACAAAAATGAGCTGCCCAGCTGAAGCCAAGCACGAACCCCACAAGCTGAGCCTTTTTCCCCACCCAGTGGGAGTTGTCTCCAGTCTCACCTTCATTTCAGGAGAACAATCTCTATAACAAATTGAATAAACCCGTATTTCAAGTTTGGTTTTTCCCACTGGCCAACAGACACCACAGGTCTTTCTATTGGCTCAGGTAATTGCCTTGAAGTTCAGAGAGGTAAATGATCTTTTGTCTGTGGCAAATGGAAATCCCCTCACATTGGCCTCTGCTCAGCATCATGGGCACAGCAGTACCCAGAGGCCTGAAATACTGTAGTAATGTCAAGATGTTCACCACCTTCAGTGTGTTCCCCAGAACTTGATAAAGGAGAGCAAAATCATACATTTCCAGGGGCAGAAGGGAAACTGAGGCAGCACCTACACACCCAGCAACATGGGCAGGAGGTAGGCAAAGCACTGTGGCTGCACAGGCACTGTGCCATCAGAAAGATATAAACAGCCAGGAAGAAACTTGCTCAAGATCATGCCATAAGTTTATGTTGGAACAAGAGACTGAGCCCAGATTTTCTAAATCCATTTATTTCCCAGGACACTGGACCTCATGGGGTGGCACAGCACCTCAGAAGATGTGGAAGATGTGTAAAAAACATCAGCAGAACCTGGTTCTCCCTCTCCAAAAAAAGAGCATCAGCCAAAGGTCTCTTTTGTATCCTCCTCCAACCTGCTGTGAATCTGCCCATTCTGCACACACATCTGCACAACTTTGCCTTCATACCAGGAAGGTCTGAAATCAGGTCTCACATGAACCTTCGTGCCAGGAAGGCTGGCAGAAACTGTTCTCAAGCCCAACAGTGAACAGCCCCTGCTGTGATAACCACTGCATGCAGGAGACCCTTGAGAAAGGACACAAGGGACTGAACAACATTCATATGGGAAAATGAAAACGTACGAGGCTCAAGCATGCAGAGCATGTTCTCTCAGTCCTTCTCTCTCTAATATGCTTAGTTTCCTGGGCAAATTCAGTCTGCAGGAACCTGCTCTCATCTTCTACCCAAACCTCATCCCCTGAGACAGCCCCAGCATGAACAGGAAAAGAGCAAGCCTGTCAAAATTAAAGCTGGCAAGGCTCAAAATGAAAAACCCATTGGAAATTACAACACTCCTTCTCCTCTCTCACTGCTAAATGAGGCAATTTCTAGATGCTTCCAGTTTCAAGGAGGGCAGGTTACAAGACAATGAATTCTTAACAGAGGCTGTTGGAACAAGTTGGCAAAAGCCTAATATAGCATGGAAACAGTGCTAAAACAAGCCAGGCTCCCAAGAAAGACATCATTTTCCATTCTGAAGCATGCTATAAATTCCATTATCACTTAATAAATATTAATAGAGAATTTATAAATGGAACCCATATAGATCTGTCTGACTGGGAACAATGTCACCAATGGGCACTTGTGCAGCAGGGTATGGGGAAAGGAAGAAATTAAACTCCCAATTGTGTGTAACACACTGAAACTGAGACAGAGGCAGGGACAGAAACACAGGGTCTGGCAATGCAAACACATGAGCAGAGGAAGAAATGCTTGTTTCAAGTCTCGCTGGCCAGTTTCTATGAGGAAGCTGATGGGATGGGCTGATTGAGGAGGTTTTTCTTCTGCTTGGGTGTCTCCGCTTCCCTTGCATATCTAACATCAGCTGCATTTAGCACATGCTTCCTTCCCTAAAATGTAACAGCACTTCACTGCCTTCAGCAGTCTGTCCAAGGGGACACAGTATCCCATCACTTGCCTTTTCAGCATGACTGTTAAGGATTTGCCATCTAGGAAAAGAGGAAACTTTGAGAAAGCCACAGGCAGCTGCCCCTACAGAAGCCATGGCTGCAGCTGCTAAACCTGCCATACTGATGACTCGTTCTTCCTTTCTTGCCAGGCGATTTCCCCTGCCTTCAGCATCAGGACCAAGCAGCCAAAAGCAAAGAAAGGGCAAGACAGTGTCTGGGTAACAACCTGCTCTCTTGCAGCACAGCTGGGACCTTGGGAACCTTCCACTGTGCCCCCATGGCACCAACCGTAACCATGCCACTCACCCATCAGGCTCTGTCGCTCCTCCTTCTTCTTCGCTTTCTGCTTGGCCTCCAGCTGTATGATGGAAAGTGGAGGGGGAACAATGGGGCTGGGCATTGCACTGGCGGCAAATCTCGCTAGAAGGCCCAGGCCGCTCTCATCGAGGGCAGGCGATGAAAGCCTGTCGGTGCCATCCGTCCCATAGTCCTCTGCTTCCTCCTCTTCCTCTTCATCCTCCTCTTCCTCCTCCTCTGAGCTAGAATCTAGCACGCAGAAAAGAGGGGGTCCATTACAAATCTCATGGAGTTGTGCATCAGCTACATTTCCACCCCAAATTGATAACTCTCCTGCTGCTCTGTGCTCACCTAAGTAGCACTGAGCCACCCATGAGCTGAGCCAGAAGACGCTGGCCATGGACACACACGTGTCTTTGCAGCCATACAGCCGGTATCACCCTGCCTAACACCACCCTTGAAGGACACAGCAATAAGGGTACGGCAAAGAGGACCTATTCAGGGTGCTGGAAGAGATGTGAAAAGGACGCCATGCACCCCTTCCCTGCAGCTTTCAGGAGGAATTAAAAGCTTAATTCCTTTGAAATCCCAACCTCAGAGCTGTGGGATTTCCCTCCCACCCACCACCTCTTCCTCCATAACAAAATCCATTAGCGTAATCAGAATCAGATATCAGCAGGGAAGGGGAATACCAGAGATCAGCCTGCGCCATGGCAGGAGGCAAGGAGGACACAGAGAGGAGAAGGGGCAGGAGGCAAAAATGTAAAGGGAGGGAGGGAAATAATAATTTGAAAGCAATGGATTTGGAATGCATAAGGGAGAAAAGTGTAGGTAGTGTTGGAGACAAGGAGGAGTGTTTAAACACTCTGCCTCAAAACTCTCCGTGCCTTTCATTTCCCTCTCTACAGCTCAGGCTAGGGAAGCCCAGCTCAGCACAGGCAGGAAGAGCTGCCCACAGCCAAAATCTAATTCTGGCAAAGAAATCAGCCTTGCTGCCTGCCTCGGCTGACACCCGCAGAGAGCAGTGGGCTGGGGTTTTCCTTTACGGTGTATATACAGCAGGTATTTTGGGGGCAGATGCTCTGAGAGTGGCTCCTCTCCCTTCCCACAGCACTTCCCAAGAGTCTGTCATCAGCTCAAAGGCAATTAATTTAACAGCATCTCATCCAGTTGGTGCTGGTGAGCAAAAGTCACTACATAAATGTCCATATACCACACACATACATATACACACACATATATGAGCATATATACCTATAAATATATATATATATATATTTAACTGCAAAAAGTGGGCCTGGGAAAGCGATTTCATTTCTCTTGAAATTGAGGGCTTAAGTAGGATCATCAAGGTTGCTGGAAAATTTCCACCACTAGCAGGAGCCCTGCTCTCCCCACCTGAGCCCACTCACCAGCTCCCTGCCAGCCGCTATCCCTGCGTCTGAAAGCCAGCCAAATGAGAAACCAGATCCCTTCAAAATGAGCTGGAATGAACATGAAAATCCTTTTCTTTTCACTTACGCCCTCTGGGATAGATAAAAACGTCCTCAGCACTTGGTTGTTCAAAAAACCCGCAAAAAACAGTAACACAAGTGTTATTTTTCCACTTAGGATTATTCTTCCATGCAACAGGGGTGTCAGAAAACAGTATTCTCATCCTTGCATTTTATCAACTGAAGTAATCACCAGCTATTATTTTTTTTTAAACAAGGAGAGCTTATCTCCATAACATACATCAGATAGTCTCAGAATACTAATTTTTAACTGCATAAAAATCCCTTCCCCATTTCAGTTGCTCAGGCTGGTTCCTTGTGATATAAAAATGCTACTAAACCTATAGTTCTGCAGTAAATACCAAGAAATCCACAGCCCTGCTTGCTCCTTGCATAAAAACCACATGCAAAAAAAAAGTCCACAGCAAATTAGGATCAGATTCCTTCCCCTACCAGAAAAGGGGGCACAACTGCTGTTTTCCTAGCACATTTTGCCAAAAAGAAAACAAATCCAGATGAACTCAGCTATTCTAAGACGTGGAAACCACCTGCCTGTAAGGCAGCAAAACCATGCCTGAGTTCAGTGACACACGATGGGGTATTGAGACCCCCTCCACACATCCCATTTGGCTCCACAATTCAGCAGTTCTCAGCAAAGCCTGAAAAAAATTGAAACAAACCAACCTGTACAGCCCCATGTGTCACAGTCAGCCGAACCAACAGTGGGGAGGAAAACAGGCAAAAAAAGGGGAAAGCTTGCAGGAAAATCCCTCCAGGACCTGTCCCATGGAAATCCCCTGCAGCACCCTTGGCTCAGCTGCACCAACTGCCCAGGAGCTGTGCCGAGCACACGGCAGCACCACTCCTTCGGCACTTAAAGACTCTGCACGTGTGAGGGCATAAGGGTGCCCAGCAGCTACAGTATTTCAAATACACCAAGGTAAAACAGATTTAAAAGCCAGGATGAAAGTGGCTATTACTCACGCTACAGAAAACATACAATACAATAGCACACCTGGCAGTTATTCTAACCTCTTTCAAATATACAGTGTCACTCTATGGAAAGACACCTGAAGATAGTCTCTTGTCAGCATTTTTACCATAACACTTACATTTTTATCTGCATGAGATACAATTTTCAGCCTGAAAATAAACACATCTTAACACATTCACAGCACAGATCTATCCTCCTCCACTTCTCATGGTGAGGGCAGATCTTGCTAACTCTACTCTACATGCACAGAACAATCCCTGCTCCTCTTCCTCCTGATTTTCCAAGGTACAAAAACTAACAAATGAAATAAAAAGAACACATTTGGGGCTCTTCTCAAAACCCACATGCTTCTAAACTAAGTCCCCAAATTTATGGTCACGGTGAAAATAAGCTGCTGGTGCTCTATGGCCATCTGAATGTCTTCTTGGAGAGACTCATGGTGCCTGTATTTAATATGAAGCAGGAGTTTTACTCCTAATGTACATAAACTATGTGTGGGCTTAAAATGAAGCATGCACAGATGCCTTTACACAATTGAAACCTCAATTTTTTCTCCTGAAAAGGTGATTTTTAGTTAACAACGGGGAAAAAGACATTCAAAAAATCATTTTTTCCTCAACGGTAATTCTGTTAACACTGGGCAAGAGTAAGGGAAAAAATATTCAAAGTTAAAAATATCTTTTCTAATTGACATTTTTAAGAGCATGTATATGTGTGTATATACCCACACACGCAACCACACGTGTACATACAACTCCACAGCCAGAACAAACAATAAATTCATATTTAAATGCTACTGATGCCAGATAAACTGGAGCCGCAGAAGATTATTTTTTTCTAAAATTTTTACCTGCATTAAATTAAAACCCAAACCAAATTAAAATTACTAAATTTTCTCATTGCTTTTAACAGCTAAGCTGCTGTGGTATTTTACTGTTGGGAGAGCAGTAAATGAAGATTTGTTAATGATCAACAGAAATTGGTTAAGCAATTTGGTTTTTAAAGACTGATGTAACAAGACAGATTGAGGGGGGTGTGGAGAGGAAAGGCTTGGGAAGGGGGGAGTAAAAACACACACTTAAAAGAGTCATTTCACATTGTAAAAAAAATAGCATGATTTTCTCATAACACCAAGCAGGCCTACAGCATACAAAGCAGGCTAAGTACAGGCAGACTTTAGACAGCTACTGGGTCATTGACATCTGATTTGTGCGATCTGTCCAAATTCTGGAAGTTACTTATTTTTGAATGTCCAATTTAAGACTGTACCTTTTTTTTTTCCAAACAAGCCAATTCTCATAATTGGAAGATATTCCCCCCCCCATGTGCTGTGCTGCTGACTCCAGAAGTACTTATAAAAAATTAAAAATATTACAATTATCACATGGGAATGACTGTAGTGAGAACCGGTTATCCCTCACTGTTTGTTTTTTTTTCCATTGGGCTAAAAGCTTCCTCCAAGTCAGGGAAAGGAGAGCAGGGAAGAAGGTACTAATTTCTTAAGGAAAACAGAGTAAGGAGAAGGAGGAAGTATGGGTCTTTGGTCTCAGAAAGCTCAAGATATTACCTATCCTGATGTTTTTCGAAAGTCCCACGTGGCTTTAGCCCACATTAGCAGTTTCCTCTCCAAGGTCACTGGATGAAAAACCACAAGCTTTGCCTGTTATCAGAATGGCAACGTGGTGGTTGGTCTGTAAGAAAGCAGTGTGTCCCTATCTCTTCTACCTCAAACCAGACGCAAACAGGTTTTCCTGCGTGCAGCTACTCCTACCTCTGACATAGATATCAGCAGGGCCATGGCCAGGCAATTACCCTGACACTAGGACAGTCTGCGTTGTGGCCCAGAAACCTTTAAGGACAGTGGCAGAGCCTTTGCAGGCAGCACCCGTGGCTTCTCATCTAGGACCCGCCTGCAAATCCTTCCCTTTGCTGGGTTAAGGGGTTCTCCAAAAGAAGGTCTGCAAACAGTAAAGCATTTCTGGAGTCTTCAAACACATACACACAAGCAAACCTTCCATGCAAGACTCTTCATGGACAAAGGAAAGTCAAAAGTGGACAGCAATCATCTTAAAAATTAAAATAACCAAGAGAATGCAAAGAGCTACGTGTCATTATTCATGGAGGCAACATCGAAACATCTGAGGCTGACAGATGACATAAAGAAAAGTTATTTTGCCTACCTACATAACAATGGTCAAGGTTCAGGTTCATGGCTAGTGACCCTCGCTGAGAAGTGTCTGCCCTACAACCAGCCAACCACTTTGCTTCTTTAGTGCAGCGTGAGAGCAAATGCAAGAGACCGACACAGACATTCAAAGCATCATGGATAGGGGCAGGGGTGAAAGGGTTGGTCAAGCAGCTGCAAGGAGAAAGCGAGCACTTCTAGAAAAGCTGAGGTTATTAATTGGTTTAGTATCAGGGAAAGCCATTAGAAACCCTATTACCCAAATATCCCTTCAAGTAATGCTTCTCAGAAAGAACAACCAAAAAAAAATCATTTGCAGAAAGAAACAAAACTGTACCCAGTAATCCCTCCCCACCTCCCCATCCATGCCCA
>JANZLQ010000064.1:15774132-15786595 GCA_026212715.1 Elanus axillaris
CTCCCCATCCATGCCCACCTCCCACCCCTGGAGGTTTTGCATCTTTGGTTTCCCCACCATTAAATGACACCCCAGAGGGATTTACAATGCATTTCCCCCATTTGTTCCAGATTCCCCAACCTCCTCCCATATCCCCTCCCCTCCCCCGATTTTATCCCATAAAACTGGGATTTTTATTATTTTTTTAAAGCAGACAGGTTACTTGAAAAATAGACAAAGCCAATTAGGGACAAGTTACCTATCTGCTTACCTGGAGCAAAACCAAAAAGCAAACCCAAAAAACCCTCAAGAACTTGGCACCTAAAAGGGAATGATATCCTCAAAATTTCCAACAGCAGCAAAATAAACAAAGAAAAGATGCAGGAAGGAACAGAGAAGGGAGGAATGGAAGTTAACGCAGACTCTTCATGGAAATGTGGCCATCTCACCCTTACATAAAATCCACTATCCCCAGAACTTCTGGGGTTCTCTAAAGAATAATATTTTTTTTTGAAACATGTACTTCTTTTTGGGGGTTTTCTTTGAAATGCATTGGTGGGTCCAGCCCAAAGCCACATCAAACCAAATCAGCGTTCTGTATCTTTCTGCTGTGTTTGATAATTTTTTTTAGCTTAAATTATCTTTCTTTGGAGGTTGGGTTTGGAGGGAAGAAAAAACAAACAGGTGCATGGAGGAAATTAACATCAAAAAACTAAGAAAAAACAAAACAAAAGCAAAACTATCTAGCCCCATTTTCAATTAACAGCCATCTGAGCAGTGTGAAATAGTAAAAGGCTTTTGCTGCACTACATCCAGATCTGCCGTGTAACTTAGATGATAACAACTGGGGATGCTCTTGCTTAGCATTCAGCCCAGACGAGCTATTTTCTTTTGGGAGCTGAGGGCTCATTAAAATGACCTTTCCCCATGATTATTATTTAATGAGTGCGCTCTAAAACAGAAACCCCTTGTGTCTCTGGAGGAAAAGCCTCAAGTAATCTCTTTTCCCACTGAAGTACTAATGACAGGCTGACAAAAAAAAGCTGCAAGAAAAAAATTGGGGTGAGGGTGAGGGAGGGAAACTGCAGAGTCAAATTTAATGCAGTAATTGCCATATCCTTGAACACCATGGGTTATGTCTGGGCATCTGAAAAAAATTACCACCCAAAAAGAGATGCAAAAACTTGCTGTATACATTTTAAAAAGTGAAAAAGAGAAATTTCTGGCTGTTAAATAATGAGGACCTTACACCCAGCACCCTCCTACAGCAGCAACAAGGACCAAGTGCCTCCACATGTGCCTCCAACATTTTAACTACCTGCCTCGAGAGAGTCTATCAGCAGAGGAAACAAACTGAAAAAGAAAAAAACAAAACTGGGTGAACAAAACAAAAATTAAATTAAAGGGGCTGGGAGTGGGTAAAGGCCTAGGCTTTATCTGGACAAAGGCAGCAGGGATATTTGAATAATAGAGAGTACCCCAGACTAGGTTAATTCCAGTTCTACTCATGGGGAGTGGGAGCAGGAGGGGGATGCAGAGCAGGATGAAGTGAAGCGGCAACCTAATCGCCTGATAAGAGACACAGCAAGAGAGACAAGGTACACAGGTTTAGTTAAAAATGAACTCGATATGTTTAATAAAGCTTGGTATACCAAATCGCAGTACAAACATCAAGTCACACGGCCACACAACAGTATCCCGGTATTAAAAAAAATAAAATAAAAAAAAAAAGAGGAAATAAAAAAGGGAAAAACAAAAAGGAAAGTAATTTTAAAAAACAGAAAACTCCTTCCAAACTTCTACAAGGCTCATGCCAAAATAAAATAGTAAGAAATAAAATAATAATAATAGTAATAATAATAATAATATAATGGTGGTGGTGGCAGCAAGAAAGAAAGTGAGGCGAAAACTGAAGGGAGGAAGGGAACAGGAAAGCAGGGAGAGGTGGACACTAAAACCCAGTTGATATAAAAGCTCTAAAAGAGCCAGCCAGTAATAATATCACAATGATACAGGTACAAAAAGGATAAAAAATAAATGTCGGGCTGATAAAGCAGGCTACGCTGCCAAGAACAAAGATGGCCGCCCTGGCTCCGACCATCAAAATGGCTGACCCCAGCCCGCCAGGCCCCTCGCTCGCCCTCGTCCCCCGCCCCACCCGCTCCCACACAGACATGGCAGAGGGGTGCATTTGGGGTTGCGTTTGCTATAAGCTAGTAACCTTGATCAAACGAGTCCTCCGAGGAGTCGCTGAAGGAAGATCCTGCCTCAGCCTCCCGCAGCAACAGGCAGAAGGGCTGCTTCCGGCCCGCCACCGCCTTTGGCTTCAGCAGCCGCCCGGCCGCCGTGCTGCGGGGGGCCACCTTGGGGCCACTAGCCGCCCGGCCACCCTTCCTGGCCGCTGTGCTGTAGAGACCGGGTGGCCGCGGCTTGGGGGCAGATGGGGGCTGCACCGGCCACTCGTCCCTCAGGGATCCCTCCTCCTCTGAGTCCGTATCTGTGGTCAAAGCGGGTGGGAAGAGCGTTACATCAGAGAATGGGGGTTTGGGGGTTTTGGGGTGGGGTTTTTTGAGGGCTGCTTAGCTGCGTTTCTTTGTAAAGAGGCTGTAAACCAGGAGGGGAAAGTGGCTGCAGGAGGAGCCGTGTGCCACCATTTTCCACTCCTGCCAGGTCCCTCCATCCTAAGTCTCAGGCTCAGCAAGTCAGAGCTGAATAACAGAGAAATATGTATTTCCTTCTTTCGGTCAGAAATAGACACTCTCCACCTAGGTCAAATGACTCCTGTCCTCCCTTAAGACAAGATCCAAGGAGTATTTTTAGCTCAGGAGCAGAAAACTGAGGTAGAAATTTCCGCTATGAAGATGTCCACCACACAGCAATGCCAACAACCGGACCATCGATCTGAATTAAGTCTTAACCATGGTTATGTTCAACACTCTGACCTAAATCTACTTTTCTACATGAACCAACTCTCCCAGAGGGTTTTCAACATGGGCAACCAGAGCAAGTCCAGCTGCCAAACGGGCAACATGTCTAACTCCAAATGTCTAACTCTGAACACGCCACCGCAGACACTCTGCAGCACGCAATATAAAGCACACCGAAACATAGCAGGGACCAAGCCGCTCCTCGGTCCATGAACCACAGCTTTACAAAGCTGCCAAGCCCCGTGGGTGGTGAGAAGTTATCCAGTGGTCCCCTCTAGCATCTGATGAGTGGAACAAAAAGCGTATGGTACCCCTGGATGCAATAAAAGTGGGTATGAATTGTCACCTCCCTGCTTGTGAATGCACCACCGGTTCCACAACGTTACAGTCATTGCGGCGGGGACCATTCCAGCCTGTGAGCAGCAGCAGACACACTCCAGCGCCAGCCCAGGTTGGGCATCACTCCCCACCTCCATTGCATTGGTTGTGGAGAGGAAGAAACAAGGGATATCAAGTTTAAGAGGTCCAAAGCCCAAATATGCAAATGATTTGGGGCATCTGACTTCTGTTAAGATCTGTGGGAATTGGATGCTCAGCTTGCTCTTTGGATCTATGCCCAAGGTTTTCAGACTCCAGCTAGAAAATCATGAGGTTAAGAGGCAGAAGGACTTGGCATCAGTCCCACTTCTTCTCCTCCACAAGAGCAGCCCACCAGTCATGGGAGGTGCTGCCATATGCTCGACCTGCCTCCCCAAATCCATCACGCTTGGGTGACCCAATGACAGGCTAAAGCCCTTTCCTTGAACCTGCACAGAGTTGAAAAACCACACAAGAAAGCTGAGCCCTTTCAGAGTTGGTTCCTCAGTGACAACAATCCTCCTGAGCTGAGATTTGTGTAGCGATTGGGCATGCTCCTACACCAGGAGACTGGCTGGAGAGGGGATCGGGTTAGATAGAAGCTCCCTTAGGTCCGGGAGAGAGTTTTTGTTCACGAAACCACAGTACCAAGTGCAAGGGCACAGCAAAAACTACCTCTGCCACAAGCCAAGGCTTTTAGCCCCAGCAACAGCCCATGCCTCCTCTCTCCATTAGCTCCAGAGCTCCCATCTTCGGAGCCATGTGTCTGTCCTTGAGAGTGAAGCACATTCAAGAACAGAACTGTTGGGTGGTGTGTACAGCACAATCAGCCAAAGGCTGTGTTCAAGTCCAGTGGACACAATGGCTCCTATTTTGCCATGTAAATGGCTAATTTCATGCCAAACATTTGTTCCATTGGAGAATCACTAGCTCATCTTCTTCCCCATTAGTGAAATTTCTAAACCGGTGTTGCACTGAGAGATATATTTGTTATGCATACAAACACCCCATAAGGGTTTTAACATGGGACTTAAATATCTGCAAGCAAAGGAAAAGACGTGTATGCAAGTGAGCTAAGACAATTACACAACCGGGCCTCAGACCATAAACTCCAAGTCCCTCATATGCTCTCTGCCCCACTGTCTGCCTGAACCATTAAAGACTCTGGTTCTACTGTCTTCCCAACACCATCTGCAATTCAGATTTTTCCTTCTGTAACTGGGGTCCCTAGCTCTGCTTAGGTGCAGGAACCTTTGCCTTGGGTGCACTTTGGGTTCAGAAATAGCAATCCATACACAGGATACCAGGGTGGAGACAAACACTGATGAGACAGATGGGAAGGCTGAGCACAGTCAGCCAAGAATGAAGCCACGACACTGAAGGGCAGGAGGATGTTCACGAACATCAGAGCCCCTTGGCAAACTGCCTTCTCCATCTGACTCCATGGCATAATCCTAAAGCCAATCCCACCCAACTCAACAAGACTTCAAAAGTCAACCGTTAACCATCTCCTGGAGCAGAGGCTATGAATACTCATCTGACAGGTAGAAGGAGAGTGTCTACTCCCACCGAAAGCAAAAATTTAAGTCAACTTCTTTTTTAAAGCATTTTTCCCTATCAACCATCAATACAACACAGGCCAGGAAGAGATACACTGATACTGGCTACCTCTTGAACAGCAAGTTGGGTGGACAATGCATGCTGACCCCAAAGATGCAGCAGCATTGATTAGCCAGGGAGGAGGTCACCTTTCAGTCATGAGCAAAACCAGACCCACCTCCAAGACCCCTTCCAAGAGGCCAGAAACCCCCACCGCAAGCCCCCACAAAAGATTAGACTGTAGAAGAGATAAATGAGGGGCTACTTACTATAGGAGTAGCTGCTAACTTCAGATATTGCTGGTGAATGGGAAACCTTGAGCTGATTTTTGACTTTTAACCCCACCTCCATCTTCTTCATTTTGGCAGCCACTTTGTTTTTACCTTCCTTGGTGGTTTTCAGTGACAGGCCCAGGTTCTTGGCCAGGCTCTTCTTCTCCTCCTTGCTCGGCAGAGCCTCATGGGGTGGGAGGTACCTACTGCCACCTCCACTAGTTTTTGGCTTTCCCCCAGAGCTGTCAGCAAACTTGAAGGGGGATTTGAGCTTGTCTTGTTTGGTGAGTGACAAGGCCTTGTCAAGCTTGCTGGCCAGCTGCTCCTGATCCGATGGCACCTTCTTCTTTTTGAGCTTTAACTGCTGAGGTGAAAGGAAGAGACACAGGTGAATACAGAGCAGATATCATGGCAGACCTGAGGGATTTTACTAGCCCTCATAACAGTCTCTCATGCACACTAGTTAAGAAGGCCTCAAAATGATGGTCTTGAGCCCCAGTTGCCATAACCCACCATGGTGCTAAGGAGGAAGAAGAGGAAGATGTCAGCAAACAGCACAGCTTTACCCTTATCGAGCACTACAAAATCACAAGATTAACTTAGAGAAATTGAATTTTCTTCCAAAAGAAGTATGTTCATAGAACAACATGTTTTGGAGTTCTTTTTTCTCAACACCTTCTGGTTTTTAGGATACATTTGGGTTGGTTTTACAAGCTTTTCTCCATATCATGAGGATTAAAAATCTTCTTTACCCAAAACCCCAGCCAAATAAATACAGATTTCCACATAATCAACCAGCTCCAGAGGCTGGGATGCCAAAGAGACCCAAGTACCTCTGAGCAAGAGCATCAGCACCACTGCATTACAGCCAGAGCTGTTACATCCTCTTCAGTATTTTCTTGCTTCTTGAAAAAAGTAAATATACTTTACACGTGCTACAGCTAGATAACAGTAGCTGTAACTCAGTACTTCGCCTGTATGCATTTTGGATTTCATCAGCAGCTTAAAGCTCCAGTAAATATCTCATTGCCTCAACAGAAGCAGAAGAAAACCCTGCATTTAAAATACCAAGGTTGTGCTCCCTTTGCTCCCTCATTTCAGGAAGTCCGTTCCCCTCCACTAGCTCGATAGGCAAAGGGGTAAGACAAGCACTGCTCTGGATTCAGAGCTAGTGTAACACTGCAGTGCTCTGGCTGGCTTGAAGGCACTTGGCTCTCTGCTGCCTACCAAAGAGGTCCAACCTCCATAAGCCAATGTCAACCTTTGCAAACACCCCTCCGCTGCACAGACAGTCCTCTCATGAACAGCTTCTAAACCCACGTGAACTGAGAGCAGGCATTCTAAGATCAGGAGGAGTTATCCACTGCAAGCCAACAGTAGCAAAGCAGGAAAGAGATCTGCTTTTGGCCCGTAGCTCCATATTCCCCATGAGGGCACTGACCTCATTTGAGAAGCTGGGAGCCACATCATGCTCTTCCCAGCTCTGGTTCCTCCCTTTCATCTTGCCACTGCCGCTCTCCACATCCTCATCTTCCTCTGGGAGGGCCCCTTTGTGCCTCTTCTTCATGCCCTCACCAGTCTCAGAGTCTTCAGAGAGCAGCAAGGACTTGCTCAGTCTGCAAGCCAAGCACAGGATGGGTCAAGGTGGGAGGACTTTCCTCCCTGTGATCCCCACCAAGTTCAAAAGTGAGGTTAAATGCCTCCTAGGACAGTGGGGATCCTCAGTGGGAGCCAAGTCCACTGTGAAGTGACAGCAGTTTGGACAAGGTTTTCCATGAAACAGGAGAGCCAAGGAGCCCTTCTTGCACACTCTTGGCCACCAGCACAGATGAGAGTGCCTGAAATCAGAGACCTGCAAGGTCGTCTCTGAAAGGAAGTATTTGGCGTCTTGAGTAACAGCCACCAAAAAGTGCCTGATTTGGTACAGAGTAGCAGAGGGAAGGACAGGCAGCTGAGCTGGCCCTGTAACTCTCTTCCCACCTCTACTTTCATGGACTCTGGAGGCGCAGAGATTCCCGAGGCCCAGAGAAGTGCCTCACTGCCCAGACACTTGCTCTGGTTGCTCGGCTATGAGCAAGGAGGTAGTAAGGAACTGCCACACAAGGTGACATGGAGGGACAAGGGCATTGTAGGGATTGGCTTGCTCAAAGGACAGGCAATCTGCTTTACAAGCCTGGCCCCTCTGGAAGAGGCATTTGTAATATACAAATTGTGATCTTTGGTCTCGCTTTGGGGTTTGGGGGGAAAGGGGAGGGTAAATAAATCATTAAAAAAAACAAAAAATAAAGTAGGTGAGACTATAAGCACAACTTTCACTGCTCCCCAGCTGTCTCCAGTAACTATCTGATGGATGATCAGTCAACACCTCAAGACCTGTACCAAGCCTCCACTAAAAGCTCTCATACGCCACCTCCTTCACGCTAGGCCTGCTAGCCCAGGTCGTACCACCACCACAAAGCCGCTGACACGGGGCAGCCTCCTCAGATTCCAGGCATTTCCCCTCCCCTCCGTCCTTTCTGCTGACCTCTGCAGACAGCTAAACCAACACCTCAGGCCCTGGACATTGGCTGAGGGTGCATCTCCATCTCCCACGCAAGGCTGCTCAAGCATTCCTGTGATGTGGGGACATGCATATGCAGCACGATCACACACACACACATGCACAACTCCAGCCACCTCTGGATGCCTCCAGCCTGTCCAGCCACTCAAACACAAAAAGCAAAACACAGAGTCACCAAGAGGACAGATTTTCAGAAGTGCATGGTCAGTGGGAGCTGGGCACCTGAATCTAATTTGTAGCCTTGAAAGGACATTTGCAAAAATACGGAGCATGCAGGAAGGCAGCTTGGAAGTGCCTCCCCACTGGAGAGGTATGGCCATCTATGGATGGTTAGATGGCCAATGGTGGTGAGATCCAGGCATCCGAACAAGAGCAGCTGGACTTGCAAAAGAGAACAAAGCAGAAGAGAGGATGATCCAGACACTTGAAAGAGAAGAGGTCAGGTGAAACCAACTCCCACTGATTAAGGGAACAGAGATGAAGACAGCAGAAACACAGCAGAAAGGCCCTACAAAGTAGATAACCTGGAAGAGCCCTGTCCTTGCAGTTTTTTACATCAACATCCCTGCAATTAGCTCTACAGCACCTGCTTGCACCGTCCGCTCTCCTGAAAACACACGAGGACACGCTCCCCAACACCAAGAGCTCACCTAGAGGTCCCTGCCCAGCCAGCTGCTCTGTATCACCTCACTGCTGCTCAACTCAGCCTGTCCTACTTGCATCCAGCACCACAGATAAGTGCTCTACCAGCCAGGAGGGAGGACACTGGCACCGTATTCCCACTGTAAGGACACACTCACATTAAATGTATATGCTTCCACAACACCACTGCTGCCAGAGTCCGGCCTGCCAACACAATGCCACGGCAAGCCCCTGCTGCATCCGAGATGCTCTCCCCAAGTCAGACCCTGGTACAGCAACCCTGTCATTTTCCCGTCTTCCCCAAATTCCAGCCTTACTTTCCACTCTTGCTGTCACTCTTCCCTCTCTCCTTAATGGGTGACAGAGCGCTTGATCCAAGTTTCCTCTTCCTGGGCCTTCCAGGGCCTCTTCTCGCCAAGCTTCTACTTTTCTCGTCATGCTTTTCCCTTTAAAAAAACCATACGCTTCACTGTTAACCAAGGCAACAAAAAAAAAGCAAAGAAAAAAAAAGCAAAATCAAATTTTGCAACCAAAAAGCAAAACAAACAGGGAAAAAAATAAAGTAAATAAATCCAAAAAGAAGAAAAAGGGAAAAAAATTAAAAGAAAGCAAGCAAGAACGGGAGCCAACCCAGAACCTTCGCCTGCCACCGAACTGCTAAACTGAGCTGCTGAAGCCAAGGTTGTCTCTAATACGGTCTCCCAGCTGCATTCACCAGTAATCAGGTTGTCGTGTCACAGAACCTAGGAGTGTGTTGTGCAAAGCTCTGGTGGGCCATACCAGGAGGAGAGGAGAGAAGACGGGGAGGGATGGAGGGCTGTATTCTCTCCCAGACCGAGAGGCAGTGAAAGTCCCCAGCTGGAAAAAAACCAGACCGAGTGAGCAGCCTGCAACTTACTCAGAGTCCCTGCGGCGCTGCAGCTTCACCAGCTCCCGCTGCTTCTCCTTGTACCGCCGCTGCAGCTCTGCCAGCCTCATCCTGTAGTCCAGCTCCATTGCGTCCATGTTCTCGATGGCTGATTTGATGGAGTACATCTAGGGTGAGGAGGCAAGAGGGGGCGAAAAGGTCAGGACACGCCCAGGCCCTCACCTAGACTAGGGTGGTGCACACTGGGGTGCCCTTGCAGTGGCCGAGATCTTCAGCCTGGCAGGGAAGCCCTTCATGCTTACAGTGGAGCTGAGCACCCTTGCGCACAACAAGCACAGCCCTAGAGCAGTACCCAAGCAAAACCAGCCAAACGAAGATGCTCTGTGGCTTATGCGTGGGACAGTATCAGCTTTGAGGGAGAGCAACCCTGGAAAAGAACCTGCAGGATAAAATACACAAATGGAGAATCTTTTCTCTTATTTAAAGAGACCCATCAAAATATTCCCTGTCTTGGAACACTTACTTGCTGGGTACAAAATAATTTGTCAGTCTCTCCCATGGGGAAGAGTCAGCAAAGAAAAAAACAAGTAAGAACGCTCCTGCCACTATCTTTATCCCTTCCTGCCAAAGCAGCAACATACAAGTTCCTGCTGGCTTTGTATTACAAGCACTACTTCTAGGGCTGCCAAGGGTCCTACTGAATTCAATGGTGTTGATTCACAAACAAGGGAGGAAGCTAGATCGCACCACATCGACTCCTGTGCAGCTATGAACACGATATGATGGAAGTGCCGGGTTGCTTTTTCAATGCAGAAGGGCAGCACAAGCCAGGTGGCAAACTGTGGCTGGAAGAGCAAGCTGCAGTGAGTGGATGTACTGTGGCTTTTCAGGCTCAGCCACACTAAGAGCTACTTACGGGTTCATCTTTCTTCTGCATCCAGCTGTACTTTTTGTTGGGATTCAGTTCTCGAGGCAGCCGGATGGTTTTCAGACTTTCCATAAAGGGGGTGGAAAGTACTTCCATGAGCATGTGGGTGCTGGCAGCCAGCAAACTCTCCAGTGTTGGCCGGACAGGGAAACTCTCTGGACCTGCTAGGAAGGACAGAAAAAAAAAGCTATAGAGGTTCACATTCCAAGATTGCTCCTCCAGCAGGCACAAGGAGAGGCTGATGTCCTTTCCTGGACCATGGCAGCTCCCAAGGAGCCTCCCAGCCACCCTTGGCCCCCACCTGAGATCTCCTGTTGTACCCAGCCATGGCGCAACTGGCAGTTCCCATCACGTCTCACCTCAGGAAGTTACTGGAAGGTGAGATCTTTTCAGGACCTGCCAAACTCTTGGAAAACATCATCTGGAGCTACTGGGGCCTCTTGTGCCAAACCCCGACAGAGTGTAGACTCAGTGCCTGCCAGAAGGGTGTTACCCTGGCAGCTCTCGGCAAGTGGGGCTCCATTTCCGCTACGCATACCACAAACTGTCTAGACATGGCGAGGGCCTTTGGAAGGGGAGAGCAGTACAAAAGCCACACGTAGCTCAGCCCACTGCAACAAAAACCCTGCTCCAACCCCATCCGAAGTACCAGCCGCTTGCTGCCTGGCTCAGGTTGCAAGAGATACCACCTGTGCCCCTGCTCTTCCGCCCGCACAGCGAGCACAGAGACCGTATGCAGAGAAATCCAACCTAGCCCAAAGCTGGCCAGACTCTGCGCTCATGACTTACTCTGCATTTCTTGCTTCCGTTTCTCCAGCTCCATCTCTGCAATTTCACTCAGCAAAGTGATCCCTTGCAGGAAGGAGTGCTCCAAGGCCTGGTCAGGTAACACCTCCACCTTCATCTGGGATGGAGTGATACTGGTGGTAGTCAACAAGGAACAAGCCTGAGGCATTTCTGTGGCAGCTACCAAAGCGTTCATCCCAGCCAGTGGGTCGCCTGGCTTGATGTCCAGAGCTGGGATTTGACAAGAGATTGCCTCTTCCGTGTAGGAAGGGATCTCTGGCCCCTGTTCCCCCTCCTCAGGGGGCAGGTTGGGAAACTCCCTCCCCCGGGGCACATCAGCACTCTGCAGGTCCATGGCTACAGAGGCCTCCTCCCGCTGGGGTGTCAAGTCCATCTCAGGTGGCTCATTCTCCACGTGCACGAGCGAACCATCATAGTCCATGTGCATGGAGCAGGTTTCTGCTCCGCTCCCAGTCTCTGCCTGAGCCTCTGCTTCTGCAGGGCAGGCCACAACCTGGTAAGGAGGTGGGCAGCTCTGGAGGTCTTCCTGGTCCTGCTCCATAGCACCCAGGGCTTCACCTTGATGCAACAAGAGATTACAGTTGTCCACATTCTGCACTGGGACTGCTGCAGAGGTGGTGATGTTCAGAGTCCCCATGTCCTGCTCACATATACTTTCTTGGCTTTCCTCCATCTGCACCTCTGATTTCACCCTCTCTTCCAAGGACTCCTCTTCTGCTGCTGTTTGGATGGGCTCTAGCATTTTGGACGGAGACAGGTGGATGGGCTTGACCTCTGGGGAAAGCTCCATGTGCTCAGAGCCTTCAGCAGGCAGTGGGACGTCAGGAGCCAGGCCATCTGCATCAGATGCTGCGGTGGGCTGGAGGAGGTAGGGATAGTGTCTTCCAAAGGAAGGAGGCAGGGACTGGAATGGATATCCTGGGGGGATCTCTGCAAGACATCAGAAGGGACAGGCTGTGTAATGGCCAGGTCTACAAAGCACATTCTTTCTCACTAAGGCATAGATTTGGGTTCCCTCTGCTTTCATCATCTCTCGTCTCTTCCTGTTCTCAAGAAGTAGCTGCTCTGGGCACCTGTCTCCTGGCCAAGGTGCCACAGGCAGCAGCACCCCAGAGGTCCCTTCTGCACCTTTCCAGCACCCTCCTGCAACTGGAGAGAGATCTGCCTCTTGCATCCTTCTCCCACTCAGACTTCAGCCCTGGAGGAATCATCCCAGGCTCAACCCAAGAGAATAAGACAGCCCACAGCCCCAGGTGCCCCTATGATCCAGGCATTGATCCCAGTCCATCACACCACCCTTGGTCCTCACCTCTCCCCTGCCTTTTAGAGGAGCTACATGTTTTTTCTCTAGGGGAAGGGATGGAAGTAGGAAAGAGCCGAGGAGAAAAAGGGAAGCAGGCACAAACACAACGAGTCTCTGCCAAAGCAGGGCTCTCTTACCTGGGAACAAGGCCTGATATGGACCGGCAGCCTCTTTTTCCAGCTCCAGGTCTTTCTTCTCCACGGTCTCCGGTGCCTCTTCCT
>JANZLQ010000064.1:15786618-15812608 GCA_026212715.1 Elanus axillaris
GGTGGAGAGGCAGGGGGTGGGCTGGAAGGATGGGAGCTGGGGGTGGCGGGGTAGGAGTAGGCTGGCTGCGAAGGTGGCTCCTCCATCTTTTGGATCACCTCAGCTTTGAGCACAGACACAGGTGAGGCCCTGGGAGAGAGGGGAGGTGGACTCACAGCCTTGCTGTAGGATGTGGAGGTGCTGGGAGACAGCACGGGTGGTTTTCGGTGCACCAGTCCCGGGGCAGAGGAGGAAAGGCCTGATTTGGCACTGTCCAGGCTCCGCTTTGTCACCTTCTCTTCCATATCCGCACGCTGCTCATTTGCCTTCAACCTCTCCTGTGACAAGAACAGAGCAAAGATCAGCAAGATATCTCCAGTTGCTCCTGGAAAGCGGCACAGACCTACCACCAAGCAAGACCAAAACATGGTCTTATTAAATATGCACTGGAATAAGATACACATTCTCCAGTGCAGCACCATTTTAAGACCAACCTGATGGAGAGTGACACTGATCTGTGATAGCTTTCTTTACAAATTCCCAGCTCCAGGAGCCATGTGAAGGGTGTCTCAGCTTTCATTTGCAACCAAAGCAAATCACTTCTACTTCTAAGCCTCCAGCCTAGCAAGCACACATGTAAAATGAAGGCTGAAAACCAGATGACTGCTACAAAAATGAAATAGGTGTAAAACACCCAAATGAAAGCTCACAACTTCCAAAACCATTTGGTGAATGGGAGGTGGCTCCAGGACCCAGTGTGATTGCTGTCGGCATTGCAGCTGCTTCTCAGAGCCACTCAGGAGGTTTGTTTGGAGGTGACCAGGGATGAGACCACTCAGCTAAACAAAGACATCCATCCCTAGGGAAGTCAAGGCCATGCTGCAGCTGGGCAGCTCTCCTGACAGCACTGCTCAATGGCTCTACACCAAAGCCCTCCAAAACCCATCCTAAGTGTGCAGGAGGCACTGAATACCTCATAACCCAGGGACCAGGGCAGGATGACTCAATGCATCTGTACCCTTAAGACACACTTGGAACACAGGCACAACTGCTTTTTCCCCTCAGACACTCCAACTTCAGGCTTGCTCACGCCCAAGCAAGAAGCTCTTGAAAACATACCACAAGCTGGGCACTTCTCTGTAGCTCCATTGCGTGGGCCGCTTGCTGCTGCAGGATGTACAGCTCATGCTGCCGCAGCAGCTGCTGATGAGACAGGAGCTGGAGCTGGTGAGCGTGCTGGAGGGAGCTCCTGGTCGGGGGGTACATGGCGGGCCACAGTGGAGGTGCCCGGTCCATCAGCTCCGCTGGGGAATGAGCAGAGATGCAGTCAGGGAGGCAGGAGGATGGGGATGACTAGAGGATTCAGGATTGCTCAGGGCAAGCTTCTACTGCAATCCCAGGGCGTGAGGGATGCCAAACACTGGGCTATGAAGAAATGCAACCAGAAATGCAGAGGGGAAAGCGTGCTTACTTCCCCATGGCAGTCCCAATCCCACCACCCCATGGGTCCTGTCGCCATCTGACTTGCTCTGCCCTCCAGGCACCCTTGGTTTGACTTTCCCTGGCTGAGCCCATGAGTAGCTTCTCCTAACCAAGGACTCAAACTCTCGGGGGTCCTGCAGAGGATGAGGAGCCACTGCTGAAAATTATGGATTTCCATCTCCAAAACACACCTAATAAGAGGCCAGCTCATGCCCAACCTAGAGCTGTGGCTGCTGGTCCCCATGGGTACATACAGTCCTACCTAGCCCTCTCCAAAGCCTGTTTCCTCCACAGCTGTCACAGCGTGACCCTGAGGGATGCGCTCATATCCTTACCAAAGTGTGGCAAGTGCTCGCTGGGGATCACAACAAGCTGCCCCGACTGCGGGTCTCTGGCAAACTGGTAGGCAGAAGGGAGAGCTCCCCCCATGGCAGGGGGGAAGCCTGGAGTCATGCCCTGGTGCAGGGAAGGGTGACCAAGTCCTGGAAGAAGAAACACCACAGTCACAACTCAGGGGATGCAGGCAGCTCCTACCCATGCGAGAAGTCATCTACCATTTGATTGCTTGAAAATACCTTCTTCCCTTTCCCCTGTGATCAGCAGCTTCACTGGGTACTTAGCAACACCTCTCCCTGGACTGCATCGGTGTGAACAGCCCATGGACACATTGCTCCCTCCCAGAGCACTCACCGTAGGGATGGCCAGCCAGCCACATGGAGGGGCTCCCTGTCCTGGGGAGCCAGGGGTGGGCTGCCAAGTGCGAAGCCGGGTCTGCAGACCAGCGCCCGGAGCCTGTCAAGGCTGGGCCTCCTGTCACCATGAGGTTGGAGTTCAAACCATTCGTGGCACAGCCAGAGGGGTGTATCCGGGCAAAATCTGCCAGCTCCTTGCTCTCTCTGGTGATGGAGAAGGCAAGAGAGAAAGTGAGAGAGGGCCCAAGTGCTGCAGGTTATTGTGCAGCTGGAGGAGCCCAGGGGTATGGACCAGTCTGTAGAGCAAGTGTGTTTGCAAACCAGGGTCAGACACCCAAGGAGAACTGTGATGGAGGTGGTTAACATCACGTCCAGAAGAAAACATCACATGTCTCCATCCCTTTGGACCAGGCATGGATTTGCAGCAGTCTATTAGGACTGCTCTGCTGCAGATTCAGGATCTGCCTATAACCCCATAGTACCTCACTCAGCACTACTCTCAGCACCAGCAGGGCTAGTGCCAGCAGCCTCACTAGGATGGATGCAGCCCTGTCCCTCTCCAGACAGGCTGTCCTCAAGCACAGCATGTGGCACTGTAGCAGGAGACCCCATATTCAACCCTCACCTGAGCAGCTTCTCCTGATCCCGCTCCAAGCGCCCTGCCAGGAGGTGGCTGTCCCGGTGGCGGCTCCTCTCATCCCCACAGTCATCTTCTGAGCGCCCATGCCCTAAGAGACAACCCAGCACCATCAGACACAAGAAACAGTCTGGGGAAAGGTGTCCGCTCTCCTCTGGGCATGGAGAGGCAGTACCCTGGGAGCCAACACCCAAATGCCACTGTCCCCAAGACTGTATCAGGTTCAAGTCCTAAAGGACTGGGCAAGGCTATCTTATGTGATCCAGACATTCTCACTAAGGTGGCTCCTAATAGCAGTAATGTGCATGTGGTTTGAGGTCTGTGTCTCCAAGCCACCAAGGGACCCACTTGCCAGGCCAGGCAAGTCTCCCAGGACAGGACAGCCACCAGCCTGAGAGCAACAGGACCAACAGGACCATTTTTGCTGAAGGGCAGTGGCAGATTTCCCATCTCAGAAGGAGATAAGGCCCAGATAAATCCCTGCATCAAACACACAGTCCTGCTTAGCACATCTCACGGGGGGAACAGGTTTTATCTCTGTACCTTCTGAAGCACCTTCTGCTCCTGTAAACCAGCCTGGAAGCACCGAGTATGCTCTGAATCCCTGTCCTTCTGCAACAGGCAGAACCAACACTGTGGACCCTCCCAAAACCAGTGTGTTCTGCTCTACAATTCAACCCCCTAATAGGAATCTGCATTCCACCTGAGCAATGCAACAAGAAAGGGTCTGGTGAGGCAGGGACACATATGGCAGATGAGGATAAGAGTCCAAAAAGGGGGGCTGGATGTTTGGCTGGAGAAATAGCTTGTCCAGAATCAGAACAGCTCTTGCAAATACAGCCTGGCATGGCAGCAGTTACATCTGCAAGAAGTTAGGAAGCACCTTCACAGGAGCAAAAAGCAGTGCCTCACTCAGCCCTGCCACGACCAAGTATTGGGACCATCCTTCTCTTATGTTACCCAAGGTCTTCACCCCAGCTGCCCAGTTTTAGGCTTGCTTTCCCGATTTTTTCTCCCTAGCTTCTTTCTTGCACATGCATTTTTTCCACAATTCCCTGTTGCCTCTTCTTCATATTATGCTTTGGTGGTATCATCCACTCCTAAATCCCAGCCCTGCTTTCAGTGAGTGGCCAGCCAGTCTAATGGGGCCAGGAGGAAGGTGTTTGCTTCCCCAGCCTCCCAGTGCTCCCTGCCAGCACATCTCCTGCCCAAGTGCTGCTCTGCACCCCACAGGGCTCAGCGGTGCAGCACAGCCTCGCACGGCTGCACCCTGGCTCCCCGGCAGCCCTTTCCAGGGTCCTCGGTCTCCTGTCTGGATAAGGTTTGGCACACGGGAAAACATTTCTGAACATCAAGTCTATTCTGCTGACAGGCAGTCTTTTCAAGGAGGGCTCCGCTGTGTATTTCCACAAACCTGGACAGCCCATGGTTTTTTTGCTGTCAAGTCTCCAATTCCCTCAGCTTTTACTGTCAGAAGGAATCCAGGAACAAGACAACATCTCTCCAGCTTCTCTCCCCACAGCTCCTTCCGTGGGCTTCAGGCAGAAAGCAAAGATGCTTTAAAACCAGGTACACACCTCTCCCTCCCTAAGGACTTTCCAAGGTCACCACAGTGCCCTTGCAGCCTGCCAGGACACTGTGTGCAGTGGCTGTCCCCAACCAGCCCCTCCTCGACGCACTGAACGATGCCCCATGCAGTCTCCGTTGCTCAGTTTTTCTACCCAGCCTCCACGGCATGAGGCACAGGAGCTCGTGAATCCCTCTGGAGCCCCAGCATCCCTCCCTGCCTCTCTGCCAGCATCCCCACTTGCACATAAATCCCATTCCACCTCCTAGCCCAGGTTTTCCCCCCTTGGAGCCCCTTTTCCTATTTACTTTCCCCAGCTGATCCCCAACTGCCTGTTCAGTGTCAGCAATATGGAGCGAGCAACCCCTTGCTTAACTCGTAGCCTCCCTCCATTCCTTGGCAAAAGGTGAGTTGACACCCGCCCACAGCCTTTTATTAGAAACACATTATTTTGTTATTTTATCTCTGCTCCTCCCTCTCCCATCCATATTACTTGCACTCTGTTATTTATAGACGGGTTTATCATCTTCTTCTCATCCCCCAGCCAAACACACACACTTTCTTATTCCTCTAATTCCCTCCTAGCCCCCACCCTGCCAATAGGACGGTCCCTTTTCTGTACAGACCGATGATTGTCTGGACAGTGAATGATCATTTTGTCTATATATATGAACATGACGCACAGACCGCATAGAAAAAATCAATCAGTTATGCATGGAGGAAAGGCTTAGGTCCGTTTCCTTGACAACCCATGCCCAGCACTAAATACTTGCATTTTACTTGCCAAATACTACAGATTAGCCAACTAAAGCCTGCTTTCTCCTTCTTAAAAGGTCTAAACATTCAAGCACCGTCCACTCAGTGCAAGCAAGCTAATGTTATTAGACGAATATCTCCCGGCACACAAAGGGGGGGCAGCATTTGGGGGGCGAGAGGAGGAGAAAAGCAGTCTTGTTTTCTGTCTGAAAGCCAACTGCATCACTTAGCAACGAGCCCAGAGGCCTGCCAGAATTCAACCCTTGTTTGCAGCCTTTTAGTTCGGCTCAGTAAATTACATTTAACGCAAGCTGGGAGGGTCTGCGGCGACTGAACGACTGAACAAACAGCTCCCTGTGCTGCCCACGAGGTCCTCGGTCAGCTCCCGCCTGGCCATGGGGAGGGTGACGGGAGGCAATGGGAATGGGGAGAAGGGCTGCTGGCTGGGAGAAACTGTCTCTCACCACTGAGGTTCAGGAGAGGGGGGCAAAGGCAGAAAACTGGGAAAGGCAAAGGCTAAAAATGGAGAGCCAACCATTGCTCGCCGGCTGCTTGCTTTGGCATCGCTCCTTGGCACACCAGAGTCAAGCTCTCCCCTTGCTGGGCAGCCCCCCAGTGTCATCTTGCTACAAAAGCGAAACAGAGCACCAAAAAGCTTGCCGGAGCCATCCCCCTCCTGCCAGCACCATGGCTTAAATCAAAACACCAGCACAAAAGTGCATTAAGGCATTTCTCTCTCACTCCCTTTGCTAACAGGGATCAAACACATGGAGAGGGGTTGTCCATGGAGGTGGGCTGAGGGGATGGAAGGTGGGAAAGGGGACTCCCTCTTGCACAGGGAGTCTTGCTCCTCGCTATGGTTTACAACATGCTCTTGACTGGGAAGGGGAGGCAAAGGGAGCTGAGGATGCCAAACTCAGCTTATGCCACACAGCCTGCACTGGGTGGCTGCTCTCCCCTGGGAACAGATCCCACAGGGACATCCTGAGACAGGTCTGGGGAACCTACCTTTGATGCTGCTGAGAGACAGCGAGCGATCCCGGTCTGCCAAGCTGGGTCCCAGTTTGCTGCTGCTGCTGCTGTTGTCCTTCTGCCGGGCCACAGCCACAGCAATGCCAACGGGCAAATGCCTCACCTCCACCTCGCCCTGGGAGCCGATGCTCTCACGACCAAAGGATTTGGCACTCTCGGGTCTCTCGGGGTCCCTCTTCAGCTGCTTCGCTGGCTGCTGCAGCAGCAGCTGCTGCACTTTGGAGGCACCCAGTTGCGAAGAGTCCAACTTCACGTTGCCCAAGCCTCCAAAGGGGCTCTTCTTGCCACAGCTCTGCCGGGACGCGGTCTCCTTGGCAAAGCTGCCACTGTACTTGATGAGGCTCTGCATGGCCGACCCTTCACCATGCGAGGCAGGGTGGAGGACGTCTGTGGCGCCCCGTGAGCCCACCACCGAGGACCGTGGCAAGCCGCTGGGGTCAAGGTAGACCTTCTTGGCTTCCTCCTCCACCCGGGTGACATGGTTGTGCTGCGCAGCCAACACTGCCATCTGTGTGGTGGCAAAGTTGCCCATCTCAAAGGGTTTCCACTTCTGCTCAGGCGGTTTCAGCTGACCATGGTCCAGGTGTTGCCGGGAGGAGTCCAAAGTGCCGTAGACCTTCGCTGCTTCTTTGGAGCTGGATCTCTGGAAGCGGTCCCGCTCACAGGGGCGATGCTCTGCCTCCGGACTCGGCTTCAGCAAGTCCTTGGAGGTCAGGAACTCCCTGCTCTCCGGAGAGCCCAGCCCTGGCCGGTTGAGGAAGGGCTCAGAAGTGACCTGTCTCTTCAGCGCCATGGAGTTTGCCCTGATCACCGAGCCCTTCTCCCTCAGAGCCTCCATCCTTTTGGCATCACTGTGGCAAGAAAAGTCCTGGGACAAGAGTGTGCGGGAAGCGTCCGCGAGGCACCGCTCTGTGGGTGACTGCAACACTCCCACCTTCCCAAGATCCTTGTCCTTTGCCTTGTTGTCACGGGCCTGCGAGGCGATCTGGATGGGCCCACTCCTCTCATCATAGGCTTCGACCGAAGGCACGAAGGTGGGGGCGATGACTTTGTGCTCCCTCCCCAGCTCCTTGGCCGGTGGGAAGATGGTGTACATGCTGGAATGGACGGGCTGCGGAGGGAATGTTGTGGCCGGCGTCATCTTCCCTGGCTGTGAGGGGTGCGGGGAGGGGCAGCTGCAGGAGACGTGCAAAGCGCCCACAGAGGGCAGGAGGGGCTCCCCCCGCTTCAGCCGCTCAGCGTGGGCGTGCGCAGAAGGCCTCATATTCTCATCGTGCCGAGCGGGATCCTTGGCACAGCGGTCCTGCTCGGCACCCAGGACCTTCAGCATGGGGTCCCCGCCACCGTTGCAGTTGCTGAGGGAAGAGCTCTGCAGCGGGTTCTTGGACTTGGGTTCCCCACCACCAGCGCCCCGATTTGGCATGTGCTCGGCCAGGAATGGCGAAAGACGCTCACCAACCTTCACTACCTTCTCCACCACGCTCACTTTCCGGTCGCTCTCGGGCTTGGTGTCCTGCGTGAGGTCTACCACGCTGCGGGGCCGGGGTTCCTCCTTCGGCTTACCCTCCTTCTTGGCAAATGGCAGGGACAGATCACTCCGGCATGCCCGCTCCTTCCCACCAGGGTCTTTAAGGCCTTCTTTCGAGCTCTTGTGCAGCTGCCCAAGGTCCTTCTCCCGGAGCAAAGTGCTCGACGTGTGGTTGCCTGCGGTCCTCGAGAGGGGAGGCTGTGGGTGCAAAGCAGACTGGCCTGCATGGCTGGACAGGTAGAACCCATCTGCAGAGCAAAAGCAAACAAAATTACCACAGGCCTCCAGCCCCTTCAGTCCTACACAGAGACAGGCAAGAGGTGGCAAACCAGGAGGGAATGGGTTTCAAGGATGTTTCAGACATGGCCAGGAAGGACCAGAGCACAGGAGACCAGGCAGGGACCTCCACATGGGACAGACGGGATGCAGGGCAGCCCTGCCTCTGGTGCATGCTGAGCCTTGCGATGCAGCAGTACGTGGGGTCTTCATGGAGGGACAGGGCTGGGTTCCCTACAGCACAGCCACATCCAAGACCTTGCTACTACTAAGATCAGGAAACACCCCTGGATGACAACCCCAGGGGGCTCCTGCTCTTCACCTTCAACATCCCAGCATCCAGCAGCTAAGCAAGCCCAAAGGACAGGGTGGGCACCCAGGGGTGACCGAGGGTAATGGCACGCAGGGACCCAGACTCACCTTTCTGCGACTCGAAGAGGCTGTGCTGACCCAGCTGTGCCAGGAGAGGACTGCCAGCGCTGGGGGGCTCGAGGTGGCTCAGGGGAATGTACGACGGGTAGAGCCCATTAGGCAGATGGGAAAAGCCTGCAGAAAATGGGAAACAGAAGAGGGAAACATGTTTCAGCCCAAGCAGCACGCTGCCTTGGAACGAGCCCCGCAGGAGCACAGACTGTTGTGGCTGTCGGTCCCTTGCGCGCCAGGAGCGGCGGCTGCGAGGACACATGCGGCAATGCGCACCGCACACAGCCCACGGTGGGGAGTGCTGCTTGGAGCCCCCACTTCAGGTACCAACCCCCCACTGTGGGTGCCCCAGCTCACCACTTGCATCTCTGCAAGGCTATAACTTTGCAACCAGTGAGCTGCAAATGGAGCATGCTGATTTCTGAGCAAAGCCTTAAATCTGCAGGCTGAACGACCAAACCGCCTGGCTGATAAGCGGTTTTATCACAAGTACTGTGACCTGTGGGCGAGGGCACTCCACAACACGCTTCCTGAGCAGTGATAAGACCCTCCTGCCAGCACAGCTTTGCCAACACAGCCCGTCCTCGCTGCAGCTGTCCAGCACCAGGTATGGGCTTTGGGAAAATGCAAGAGCTTCCTCCACAGCAGCTCACACAAAGCATAGTTTCATGTATCCAAAACCAGCATCTTATCCCAGAGGAAGACAAAACAGAGCAGAAAAGCTGCCACACATCCACGAGCTGATATGAAAGCAGCATGTCCCCAAGGCCCTGCTGCCAGCAGTCTGGATTATGTCCTGGACACTGGAGCCTCCTCCAAGAGTGGGCCCCCCAGCAACATCCTCACACAAATAATCATCATCAGCATTTCATCAGTGAATACAATCACTGTAACAGTGGTAATAACACAAGCCCTTGGCTACAGGCAGCAATTCCTCTACAACACTGCCACCAAACGGCATCTGCGCAATACTACACAGCCCAACACTGCTAAAACCAGCATCGCAGTTGGTGCAATCATTTAAAAAATAAAAAAAAGCCATGAGGACAGTCTGAAGGAGACAGTCCAGCCCTCTGCAAGCCTCTTCCCTTCTCCTCAGACCCCATTAGCAACCAACTTCCCCAAAATTCAACGATCTCACTGAAAGCAGCAAGGCAACAAGTTTGCCAAGAGTCCAGCATTCAACTGGATCAAAACAACATCACACTGAAACCCAAGAGGAGACAGAGAAGTTCAGTCCCTGAAGCTGCACGTGGAGCACCATCTGGGAAAGCTAGTCAATATTTCACATTATTTAGACAGCCAGGATCTCTTTCGCATACATGTTTGCATCCCGGCATATGTGCTTCACCGACACGGTGCTCCGCACAGCTCCTGGCCCAGATCCATCGCCCGACAGCTCCCAGCGGCATCACCCACACACGCCAACCCTCAGTGGCAGGACCAAGGGACCTGCTGTGCCCACAAAGTTCAACACAGAGCCTGTTCCCAGCAGGTAAAACTTGCTGTTTAATCTTGTGCAGGGTGCTGTAAAGGCACTGAGCATGCATACACAATCACACCTCTCCTTGGTAACCCCAAAACCTTCGCATCAGAGTATTTCCAAACACCTTTTCTTATTCCAGGGCTGGAGATCACTGGGTAGCACCCAGGAGCGCCTACCCCAGCTTAGCTGTGAGCAGCTCCACTCCACAGCATGTTTGCTTCCGCCATGCCACCTCCACTGCACCGCTCCGGCACGGCTGGGCTGGCGACAAGCCAGCATCTGGAGCAGGAGCAACACTTTTCTGAGGGAACGCGAATCCCATCTGGCAGAGCACATGGTTGCAGCACAGCAAACCCCCTGGAGCACCCCATGCCACACCAGCCCAGCAGCCCTGGCCCCAGACATCCCCACATGAGCCCCTTCTCACAGCCAGACCTCAATCCCGGCTGCAGCCGCTCCAGCAGGCAAGAGCACCGATATGAAGATCCTGGCAAGACACATCCCACATTGCAGACACCACCGTGCACAGATGCCCGTGGCATGTGCCCACTTGCACATGGTGCAAGGACATGAAGCCACCTGCAGAGCTCCAGGAAGGGGACATGATCCATCCCTGCCATCCAGCACAGGGACACTTGCACACAGCTTAAGCTACTGGTACCCAAAGAGGCATTTTGTTATCAGTTACATTCCTGGTCCTACTCAGGTAGTTCCCTGCCTGCTGCATCTTATCCTACCCAGGGATAAGGGTCACCCCAGCCCCAAATGCTCTGGGGCTTCCTCCGCAATCAGCATTATCACATCACACCACAGGGACCCAGCCTCAGCCTGGGGCTGCAGGAGGAGGGGGAGTGGAAAGGTTGGCAGAAAGAACGACGGGATGAGAAAGTGGGATGGCAGTGGCTGAAGGACAGATGAAATCCCTTCCACCTGTCCAGCATAAGACGAGCTGTCACAGAGGTTCTCTAGCCACTGTGCTGAAGCAGGGAGCACGAGCAGTAACAAATGGCTTCATATGCAGTCCAAGCTGGGGACTGGTTCAGGTGGTGCCTTCCCGGCAAGGCAGTCTCACCATCTCAGCTTGGGAAGCAGCAGCAGAACTGAGCTGATGCCACCAGCCAAGCCCCAAAGCCACTTTGGACAGAGCAGCCCTTCCCAGCACCTCCCGCAAACCGCAAGCCACAGGAGTAGCACTGCTCCTAGGAGAGGCCTAAGCCCAGCACAGGGGCTCAAAGCACATCCCAAAGCTTTGCAGGTGGAGCAACTGAGGCACGGGGAGGTGCAAAGACTTGCCTGCATCACCCAGCTGACAAGTAGCAAAACCAGAGAGCCACCTGAAGCCCAGCCTCAGGTTTACCAGTGACACTGTTTTCCCTTGCTAAGTGCCCAGAGGAGAAGCTGCCCAGGCTGTATTTACCTGGCCTGTTCCGTGCCAAGAACCAGAGCTGGGGCAGGGAAGAGGGATCCGAGTCACAGCCTTCCTGGGGATGAACCCAATGCAAATCCAACCTTGAGGCACTGCCAGAGCATCCCTTCCTCCGTACAGCCTGCCAGCAGCAATGCTGACGGGCTGGTGTAAGACTCGCGCACAGCCCGAAACTTGCTGCCCCACTCCCCCAGGCAGGACCTGGAGGTGAAGCTGCTCCTCCATGTGCTAAGTAGCTGCATTTGCAGGAGGCGGCTGCGGGCAAGTCACTCCCTCCTTGGATCTCTGCGCCAGAAAGTGATGCCAAGGGGAGAAACTCTACCGCAGTGAGCAACACACAGCTCACCCCAACCATGGGCTTCTGCCAGGAGAAAGGGAGGGGAAAGGGGGAAACCACAACCATCTCCATCTGCCCGCGGCCAGAGCGTTTGCCGAACCAGTGCAAGATCCGCTTCGCCCAGGGACACGCCAACAGGTCTCAGCAGGCTGAGCCACGCTCCTCCAGCCAACCATTCGCCCAGAGGCGGGCTGGCACCGTGCACAGGCAGAGAGGTGCAAGTTGGCAGCGCTGCCAGCACCAGACTGGCTGTGCCCCCATTCCCTTCCCCTGCCACACTACGCCAAGCCAAACATGCGTGCCCATCAGCACGACCTCTGGCCACCTGGGAAAGGCACCACCAACAAGAATCCCACATGGGTGCTTTGCCAGTGTGGGCATGCACGATCCAAAGCAGCCCGGCTCAGAGGGTAAAAGGGTTTAAGGGGCACAGAGATTGTCCTCAAGCCACCTTAACCCTGCAGGAAGGTGACAGCCAGCAGCCAAAATGCGCAGCCCTCCTGAGCTCCCCCTGTCATGCTCCAGTGGGTGTAGCGGATGGGCATGGAGGAGGGATGCACACCCATCCCCCTCCTTCCCAGCTCCAAGATGATAAAACATACCTGCTTTGCATGATTGAGACATAAATCACTAAGGGCTGTTATTAGAGGAACTTGGCGGGTGCAGATGTGTCAGCCCAGTTGAAAACATCTTCTTCATCTTTGCTCAGCTCTCCAAAACGGCATGAGGAGTGGGGGGAAGAGGCAAGGCCGGGTGACTCACCACCAAGAGGGGATGTGACTGATGGAGAGATGAGATATCAGCAACCACACAAACCGCACACCAAACGTCTGGAGGCCGGAGGTCGTGCCGGGGGAAGCAGGAGGGAAATAGGCCCCACGTGCTCAGCCCGCTCGGGGTTTGCCCAAAGCTCCCCAGGAGGAGGGAGCCGCCAGAAAACATTGTCTGGCAAAGGCGGCGAATGCGGGCAGGCAGGCGGACGTGCCCACAGCAGAGCGGGCTGCCGCATGCCACTGGTCGCCCAGAGTTTTTAACCTGCAGGCTCTCTCCACCCTGGCCCCGCAAGTCCCCAGGCCTGAAACTCATCCCCAGCTGGACAAGTTGGCCGAGCCTGGGTTGTGAAAGAGCCAGGCAGGATGGGGACATGCTGGTGGGGACACACTGGAGCTGAACGCATCTCGCCAAAGAACACGGCTCCGGCCAACGAGCCAGGCTCTATGCCTGACATGATGTGTGTGCACCAGTGCTGGAAAAGCTGCTCTACCCCAGCCTGGCTACAAGCGACCAGACGGCACCTTCATGGCATCCCTGCGCTGCCCTCCATGCTAGCTGCCAACCCAGCGCAGAGGTGACAGCTCGCTCAGGCACCCACGAAGGGTCATAGAGAGCAAGCAGGAGTAACACAGAAACACCACTCAATGGGGAATTCACTCCCCTGGTCCAGTTTTCCAAGCTAGCTGGCAGCACCAATGCACCAGGGAGAAGCAGCATCCGCAAAGCCTCTGCTAGCACCCAGGAATGGCTCTCCCGACCCTGCTGTCACCTCAAAGGGAATCACACAACAGAATGCAACAGTGTGACTGGGCCAGTGGCCAGGACAGGCAAGCAGGCAGCCACATGCGATGCAGGTCACAAAGCGCACCCCAAAGCCAAGCCCCGAGCACAAGCCATCTTTGCCCAAGAAGCCACAGCCCTGTCACAGGAAGGCCAGCGGCCTCTAGTACCCCAGGAGAAGTGAAGTAACTCTCTCCCATCGGCCCCATCTGCCCGTTACGGGTATCTGCCACTTATGAAATATTTCCAACTGCCGGCATCTTGCCCCATCCTCCTGGGCCATGATGGACAGACACACTGCCAGGAAGCAGGCTGGCACCACACAGCGCTGCAAAAGGGGCTGTGGCCACAGAGGAGCCCAAGTAGAAAAGCCTGGCCCCACAGTCCCTCTGGTCCAAGCCCAGAGCTGGGAAACACAGCAGCAAGGCTTTGCGTTTATTTCCATAGGATGTTTTCAACACTGGGCACCCAAGGGAAATTTGCAGCCGGGGTCCCAGCTGGCTGTTGGACTCTGGCAAGGAGCAGAAGCGATGACCGCCCTTGGCCAGGAGCACGGTCACCTCTTCCCCAGTCCAGCTCGCAGCGCCTCACAAGCAGCCAACTGGGACACCAGTCCATGCCACAAACAGCTGGATAAACACTTACGTCCTCATGAATCCCCTTTCCCCCGCAGGGAGGGAGGGGAACCAAGAGAAGTCCAAGCACAGCGAGTACTTGTTGGCTGCCAGACCACACGGGGCCCCTCCCCACCGCTGGCAGGATGGCTGCCGTACCAGCACCAGCTGCCCATGCTCACCATCATCACTGCACCGCTCATCTTGTCCCAGCAGAAGCAGCAGCTTCCCGGGGGTGACATTTTTAGTACCCCCCGCTCCAGTACACACTTCCCCATCCCTGCTCCACAACACAGCAGCACGCAGCACAGCAAGGCACGGCCGCAGCTATTTCTCATGCACACATTTATGACTGCAAACAGCTGAGAGCCAGGAGTGCTGACAGTGTAAATCTTTGCCGCCTCCTCCCCTGTCTGCCAGGGCAGCTCCAGTGACACCCGAGGCACCGGAGCCGCCTTGACTCTATGCCACGCACGAGACGCCAGCGGTACAAGCCC
The DNA here is from genome assembly GCA_026212715.1 of Elanus axillaris. Taxonomy (NCBI): domain Eukaryota; kingdom Metazoa; phylum Chordata; class Aves; order Accipitriformes; family Accipitridae; genus Elanus; species Elanus axillaris. The sequence continues at coordinate 15,800,905 of JANZLQ010000064.1, forward strand.
CCAAACACTCTGGGCTGAAACCAAAGCCCCCAGATCAGATGCACATGGACCGCAGCGGCAGCCAATCCCCGTACCTGTCCCCACAGCCCCAAGCTGCTGCCGCCATCACAACCCACCACCCTCTGCCCCAAAACCCGACCCTGCCATATTTACACCCCATGCCACAGGGCTGGCAGTTGCTTCAAAGCCTTAATTTACAGCCTCAATTCTCCGCATCCCCTGAAGGCCTTCGATCTCATCCCCCAGATCCAGAGCAGCCAGATCAATTTAACTCCCCATTTAATCTTCTAAGGGCCCTGGCAAGCTCAGAGACAGCATCCTCCGGCGGGGGGTCTGTGCTCCCGGCCTTTGCCGGCTTGAACACCGCTGCGCCACTTTCCTTCAGCTGCAAAAATCACTACCTTAAAAGCCAAGGCGAGTTTCCCCCCAGCTCAGCACAACTCTCTATTGTTTCTTTTAATTTTATTTTATTCCACGTGGTAATCTGTGTCCAGGCTGCTTTATTTTTAAGTGGCTCTTGCTCAATATTTACTATTGCTCGCAGCTGCGTCAGCACAGCAACGCCACGCACTCCGGGTTTCCGAGGAGCCCTCCTGCAGCCATTACCCCGTGCCGATGCTGTGCCACGATTTTAGTGCCGACGGTGAATCACTGTGCTGCCAGGTCTCCCGCAGCCAAGGCACACCAAAGGGCAGGGTGCGTGCACAGGGCACGGAGGGGGTTCCCTGCCTCTGTGGAAATAAATACCATCAGGCTGAACCCTACTGCTCACCTCCTCCTCACCCGGGAGCTGGAACAGCCCCAACGCCTTGGAGACAGCGGAGGAGGAGAATATGGGAAGAAGTGGCTGCAAGGGCCCAAGGGATCGGTGCTCACACCCCAGCTCTGCCCCCGGCATCCTGCAGACTCGGTTTCCACCGTGCAACAAAGCAAATGTAATCGGAGGTATACTGGTGCTTCAGGGCTTGGGGCCACAGGAGAAGGACACCGACAAGATGCCCTGAAGATCTCCCACAAGGTCACTCACCAGCTCCCTGCTGACAATGTGTTCATGGGGGGCAGTGAGAAGCCACCCAGGTTGGGACCCAAATCCCTCTGGCAGAAGGAAGGTGGCTTTTCCTGCCGCTGGAGAGGCCAGGATGGAAACCACCCCCTGGGACCCTTGACATGATGCACAGCCGGTCTGTAGAGCCTGAAACACATGGTCTGGGAGGCACTGACCTGGTCCCACATTAGTCCTGACACACAAACACTCAAACCAGTGTCAACGCTCCTGGGTCACTGTCGGCTGCTACAGCAGAAGCTTCTCCTCTGTGCCCCCAGCCTGAAATCCCCCACCACATCGGATGTGTCTCCTTTTCTGCTGGCGTAATTAAACCTGACACCCCAACAGGGGTGACCAAAACCTCCAGGTTCACACTACGCAACCACACAGCTTCCCTCAAACAGCAAGCAGCGACTCAGTGGGGTCTTCAGCTCCACACTTACCAAGACGCTGAATGGAAATTAAACAATAATAATTTTAACTCTCAAACTGATTAGCAGAATCCTCAGGAATGCAGAACCTGGCTGCTAGATTGTAATCTCGTCTTCCTCTCCCCATTTTCTAGAACAGCATCAAAACGTCTTTGCTCTAGTCCATCCTTCATCACGGTGAAGACCCTCCAGCCACTGGTGGGTGGCACAGGGGCCCTAGGGCTGATTCTGTTCCCAGCACCACATGCACACCTTCATTGCAGGTGCTCCCACTCCTTCCTAAGCACAGAAATTTAACCCACTCCATTTTTTTTTTTAAATCACCCAAACTCAGTGCAGAAGATGCGATGCAATAAAGTGAGCCCCCGATCCCAGTAAGCCAAGCCCTGCCTGCACAATTAACCCAGCAACACCCATGTGCTGGCTGAGCCGCTGTCCCATGCCTTCGTTAGAAAAGAGCTCGTTACCCTTCGCTGCCAGAGCCCGGAGAGCTACAGAAGCTCAGTGGGGGGAGGTTATTGTGGGATGGCACGGGTGCTGGTCCCCACATCACCTGCACCGAGCGCCTGCCAGCAGCAATTAAATCAGCCTTCAAAGAGAGATCCCAGCTTTCCCAGCACCATTAGCCGTGCCCTGGAGGGAACATGGTCTATTTTCAGCCACAATGACTTAAGACCAGGTCACCAGCAGGTTAAATGGGACCGTGCAGCATTATCTCCCTGCTCTCCCATTGAGAAATTAAACACTGCTGCGTGATGGGCAGCAGCCAGCCCTGCAGACGCACGCCGGGGCGCCCACCAAAAGGTAAATGCCACCTGCCCTCTGCATTCCTCGGCTTCCCATTGCCGGCCATGGCCACCTTTTGCTCCGGCTGCCTTCCCTATGTGGGGTGGGGGGCCACCGTGGGATCATGCCTGGGTTTGTCCCTGCCTGTCCTCCTGTCCAGCACGGTGAAGGCTCACAGCCAGGATGGTCCCCACCGTGCCCAAGCCCAGGCGCGCTGGAAGGAGCCTCAGCACCCCATATTCTGTAAACCCAGGCCCGCACGGTGTCAGACCAGAGCTGCTCATCTTGCCCTTTCCTCCAGAAATCAGGTGGCCTGACCACAAGTCCCCAAGCTGGAGACTGCCCCAAGCCACCAGTTTCACCAAGGTTTCACCAGGGCCACCAGAGAGGTGGCATCTCCCCATGGCAGCTCAATCCACTTTGCTGGCAGGACCAGCACCAAAACCCAACCAGCCACCCCACCACTAATATCTGGCAGGGAGGCAGCAGCTGGATGTGGGTTTGTTTTGCCTCCCAGGCCCCTGCCAGGCGCAGTCAGCACGAACTGGGATGACTCAAAGCCCTGGGAGACGCAGCCTCCATCACTGCTTATTTTAAACCTTTTTTGTTTGCAAAGCGGCTGCCGTGGCTCAGTGTCTGGCAAAGGGGGTGGCACTGCAAGGGGAAACTGAGGCACAGAGCGGCACAGCAGCCCGACCAGACCTGAACGCCCTAACACCAACATGTGTGTGCTCAGCAGCCAGCAACCACTGCACAACATGGGGGTCCCAGCAGCAAGAGGGGACTGGCTCCAAGAAACACCCCACGGCTGGAATGAGGACATCGCCAATGACCCAGCCAGCTCCGACTTCATGACTCCTGCTTGGATATGGCATGGCCAGAATGGGATAAGCGCAAGGTGAAGCTGGAGACGCATGTACTGCTCATGTGCCATGGGGTGAACTCATCCCTCTCCAAGAGCCCAGCACTGACCTCCATGGCATCTGCAGGGACCAAAACCACCCCGGGAGAAATTCAGCAATGGGCTGCAGACATCTGGGGGTAGAAGAAGATCCACAGACAGAGCACAATCCCATAAGCCTCTTTTCCTTAGGAAACCAGACTCAGATGCTCAGGCTCTCCAGCATCTCCCAGCTTCTCCTCCTGACCCCATGTTCAGCCATTTTTGCTTCCAGAGGCTCCTGCCCTCCCCCACATCCTCCTGAACATCAGCCCGCACCACCTTTTCTGTGCTGAAAAAGCACCGAACCGTGAAGCAAAGGGGTCTCTGTGGCCAGTAAACGCCCAACACCGCGCACCTCCCTGACGCTGATAATGGGAGATAAACGCAGAGGCAAATATTATGGCGGTGCGGTTTAATTCCTGATGAATTATGCAAATTCGTATTCAAATTGAAGCACAGCCCTTGGGCTCTTGACAAATTACCAACCTGGCCCTGATGTCACAAGGCAGGGACAGCCAGCCCTCCGTCAGGTGAAATACCAGAAGGATGTCCTATATATGTATATATACACGCACGTATGTGTTTGCACATCTCAACCAGGGAGACCAAGGAGCACCTGCAAGAACGATTCAAGAGTGACTTTTGCATTTCTCCTTCCTCCCAGCTGCGTTTAGCCTGGCCAGGGAAGGCCACTGAGCTTTCGTGTCCTCCACAAGATGGAAGCGGCTTGAGTTGACAATGAGATTCAAAGCAGGAAAGAAGATAAAATTCACCGTGGCTGGGGCTGGGAAGGAGGGGAGGCAGAGAGGGGCAGGATGGGAAAGCCTAAAAAGCTTGTGGCAATGTGAATGTCAGCCCTGAAGCCGAGGAAAGGAAGAACTGTCCACAAAATAGTCACAGAGAGGGCTCATCTGGTGAAAGTAGGAATTTCCGATCCCACACAAACCCCGAACACCCATTAAAAGCAGCAGAAGAATCGCCGCTTTGTGTCGCTAATCTCATTAGGGAGACAGCCTCGCTGTAGCGCTGGGATTGCAAAGGGAAACCCCGGCGCGCTACGCACGCCTGGAGCCCCGCATGGTGTGCCTGCCAGGCACAGCACAGCCAGGGAAAAAGTGTGCTGGGCTTTCTCCGGCACCCCGGAAAGGTGCCCGCACCCATCTTTACTCACCTGCCTGGATCTTTACTTGCCGGAGTATTATCTGCTTGGCTTGCATGCAAAGTGGGCGTGTGGGATGCCTCCCCACCTAGCAGATCAGGACACAAAACACCAGACCTACACACTCTGCACAGTGGTAATACAGGGGCTATTTCATTCACCCACTGCTACGGGCACTGCCTGCAAGCAGCAAAGAGCCAAATCCCTTCAAAACCCTTCCTCCCAAACATGCTGGCCATTTCAATTATTATTTTTATTCTTTTTTTCATTAAAAGCAATTAAACCAAATGTATTAGAGGCATGTTCAAGCCACAGGGAATTCTGCTGAGAAGGGATCAAGGGCAGAAAGGGAAGCACGGGCAATGTATCTAACCACCAAACATAAAAAGGGATCTTTGCTCACATAACACGGCAGGGTAAGATGGATGACAGCAGAAGCAAGAGCAACCTTTGCAGAAGTTGCTGGGGATACAGATCCAGAGAGACAGGGCTGAGTGCCCTGAAATCTCTATTATTCCTCTAAAAAGGCACGTTCTCTCCCAAACACACCGCATCACTCCTTGCCTTCCACCGAACCCACCATGTTCAGCTTGCCTGCCTGCATCCAGCTCCTTCAAAATGGCTCTTTGACCACTGCTATGCTGGCAATAAAATTTATTCCCAAGGTCACTTCAATCCTTTTGCCACTATTTCAAGTCTCGCTGGATTTAAACATAAAACAGCCTCAGATATACTGAGCCCTCCCTCAACCCCTCCTTTCTGCCCATCACCTCCCTGATTTAGAGATACCAAACTCTCAACTACCTTTCGCTTCCCACAACCGTCAGTGAGAACAGCTGGAGAGGAAAACTGGAGCATATTGTGCACCCAACAGCTGATCCTCACGGCGTGGGGAGAGAGCCCAACTGTCACCGCCGCAGCGCTGCCGTACGGCAGGGCTCCTGCCGCACCGTCCTTCCCAGCCAGCGTGGACGGGGATGGGTATAAAGAGTTTGTGCGGTTGCCATCCCCTTGGTGTTAAAGAGCTGGAGAGAAGCAAACGATAAGCAACGCAAATAAATAGCAGAGAGAGATGGTGGTCTTCCCCAGCCAGTGCGTGCGTCGCGATGCCCGCAGACATCCAGTTGTGCCATCTCAGAGCAAAGCCAGACAGAAACACGGAGAGAAGAAAACCCCCAAATCCTCATGGCCAAGGAGAGGCATCAGCCTGCAGGGCAGCCAGGCCAGAGTGTTCCCCTCCCAAACTTTGCTTTTTTAAGAGCATCCCCAGCTGGAAAAGCCAGCAAGGGGCTGCCGCAGCTGGATGCAGTGCTGCTCTCTCGCCCTGGCCCTGCAGGCAGGGAGCTCGGGGCTGCCCTCAGTTCCCGCCACCTTCCCCAACCCCGCCTGCATTTTCAGGTCAGTTCAGGGCCCACCGTTCAGCAACGAGGCAGAACAAAGCAATCCCTTGTCCTCAGCACCTCGAGCAGGCAATGCTGGATCACATTACCTAACCCAGACCAACATCTCCTCGTCCCGGCAAGGCAGCTTTCGTGTCAGCACATGCCAGGCTGGCCTCGATTCCCTGCACCACCTCTCGCCTGAAGCTTTAACTGGACCAGTTTAGTACACGCCGAAAACACATGGGGCCTTGTTTCAACTCGTCGGGCACTAACCCCAGCTAAAGGAGGTGATCCGACACCCTCCCACTGGTCGCAGCTACGGCCGAGCCGCAAGGCACTCACCTGGAAGGCTGCCGTAACGATGTTAATTCCCCTTAACAATGTTCATTTCCATATTCATCAGAAGATGGTGAAATGACAAGATGGGGGGGGTTATTTACTATATAATTATAAACTAATTTCAGCTTTACCCTGGGTTATCCTAGGAAGGAGATCTAAAATTTCCCTTACGAAAGCCCTGCTCTGCTAACCATGTCTGCAGCGAGATTAATTCCCGGTGATTTCCATTTCTCCAACAGCTGCTGGGCTGGGAAAGAGCAGGAGCCGGTCCCCAATGCCAGAGACCTGCCTGGTGCCCCATGCCATCCCCAGCTAGGATTTCTAGCACCGGCACATCCTCTGGATCACATTTTTACTAGCACACCATCAGCTGGGGCTGAGACCAGTCGTTGTCCAACCCTGCCAAGGAGACTCAGTGCTGGGTGGGGGGCAAGGCTCGCCCAGTGCGGGAGAAGGGCTGCTAGAAACCATGCTAATGAAGCACATCTTTACCAGCACCATGTATCAGAGGCAGGGCCAGGCTCCAGTCCATTCAGCTGGGAACAGTATTAGAAACCCTAACACAGCGGAGGATCCCGCAGGACCTTGCTCCGAGCAAGTTTACGTCACCACACTGGCTCTTGGGCTCTCTCGTCCGTCGTCCAAGCCCAACGTCCCTACCACCAGCTACTGCCGCTTGGGATGGGAACTTCAACTGGGGCTGGAGGTCAGGGTGGACAGTCCTTCCCACCCTTCTTGAAAGACACAGATGGGACACCCCACAACCCACCCAACCACCAGGACCTCGGGGAAACCATGGGTACATCAGAGAAACGCATCCCCAGCGTCCCAGAACGCACGGTGGGAGACTGACAAAAATGCAGAAGTCCCTTTTCCCCCCCCATTTCACCCCCAGTGCAAAACCAAAGAGACCGCTCCTGCCTTGCTCACAGGCCGCAGGCCCAAGGGAGCTGCAGGGGCACCATTTAATGGCCAAACCCTTTCTCCGCCCCCAGGGATGCCGGGTGTAAACGGGAAAGTGCGACGGATCTGAGCACAATATCCCTGCCCGGCGCAGGACAGCATCACCTCCCCAAGCCCTACCCAGACAAGCACGCTCGATGCTCTGCCTGAAAACACATATCAAAAAGCATCTAATTTCACCAGGGCCCCAAGGGAGGAGAAACATCTCCCCTGGCAGGTCTCCGGCCAGTCCACATTCCTCCCAGTGTTACACCACAAGCCCCTGTCCCAAGGAGTCCCCCATGCTCAGCCCCTCGCACCACCCCCTGGGCGGGCAGGGAGGGGGAACCGCGATTTCAAGGGCCATTAAACACCGACAGTATTTTCCTTGGAGCATCAAAAACCAAAAAAAATTCCACCGCTGGTCCGAGAGCCCCTTCCTTCCCAGCCCAGCTACGGGAAGGAGATGGCACGGCTCGGTCCAGCAACGCATCAGTGCTATCCCGGCGTCTCCTATCAGCGACGTGATTTTAGCATGGATGCAGTTTAGATGAGCAAATTGTGCTTCTGCTGGCACCGCCGACAGCAAGGCCTCCTCTGCAAAATCTGCAGGCTCAGCAGAAGCACAATTTTGCCATTATAAGGATGGCTACAGTGGGATTTTGCTGGTACAGCAAAGCTGGGGGGGGTGATTATTTTTTTTTTTTCTTTTTCCTACGCTCCAACCTGGCCCAGCTGTCTGAAAAAACTTCTCCCTGGGCACAGCAGGCCTGGAAGCGGGGATGGTCTCCAATCCACCTTAAATCCCTGCATTTGAATACACATGCTAATGTGGAAGTAGGAAAGCAAGCAAACCCAAATCTCTCCCCTCGCCTGACCGCCTTCCTTTCAGCCATTGCTTTCGCGCCGGATTTAGCACAAACTCAGCTCTGCTCATACAGGTGCATCCCTTTTCCTGGGCACTGGCAAGTGTTTCTGAAGCATATTTTAATGGAAGAGGCTCGGCATCCTTTTATACAAACACTTATCTGCTCTGGTAGCCCCCCCATACACATCCCACCCAAGAAAGGATACCTCAGTACATGGCAAAAAGCAGATTTTTATTATTATTATTTTAAACTCAGAAAGTCTTTTTTTGCATGTTGATGATACCTGCTCGCACACAGACCTGCTGCCCGGCAGGGATGCAGTCCCAGAGCAGCCCTTCACAATCAAGTCCAAGGGAAGCTTTTCCACCTCCCCCAAAACACAGAAGCTGCCAAGGACAAAGTGCCTGCCACGGGATGGAGCCAAGACCAGAACCCTCACTTTGACTCAAAGACGGTGGGATAGGGAAGGAGCAAACCTATAAACCCCTCCATGTTTTGAGCCACGGGCTGCAGAGCAGAGCGAGCTACTGGCTTAATGGACTCTGCCGCCAGACTCCATTGACTGCAGCCTCTTTTTATGCAAGGTCTTCCCAACAACCTCGGCTGCTGACAGGGATGAAATTCCATTGCAAACAGTCACCTTCCTCCCCCAGCCCTCGGGAGGGCCCATTGGGAGCACCCCACTGCTCTCCGGCCCCCGTAACCCTCCTGTCCTCCTTCGGGATGGGGAGATGGCAATGCCCAAGAGCATAAGGGGGGGACACAGGATGGCAGCCCCGCAGCCGAAGGCTGGCTCACCTCCTGCCTCAGCCTCCAGCTCACTGCTCCTTCCGTATGTGCTTCTAACAAAGGGGCTTCTGTCCCCGTCCCCCCGGCCTGCACGGCAGCGGCCGAAACGCTACTGTAGAATAGAAACTCCCCAGGGAAAGAGCCAAGGGTCCCGGGGTCACTGCACACAGCCCAGGTGCCCATATTTTGGCGCTGGGGCAGAGCCTAGACTGCCATAACAAGCAGAGGGTAGGAGAAAAATAAGGAGTCAGTGCCGGTGATAACTGGATTCTCAAATATGGCCAATCGTGCTATTTTTACAGGGACGTATTTATTTTAGGAGGACGCTGGGACGGACTCAACACTCTTTCTTCAGCCTGGCGGTATTTAAAGATCAGTTTGAACTGGCTCTATTTAAAGGCTTCGCCTCCTGCCCACTTTTCTTAACCCCTTGCACAAGCTTTTGCTTTCCACCCTTCCAAACTCCTCCTAAAAACAAAACAAACAAAAAAAAAACACAACAAAAAAAAATAAAACAACACACACACCCCAACATCAACACTGCAAACACAAACCTACAAAGGGCCCCTCCGTAGCAGGAAGCAATCATCATTTCAAATGATATTGTTAAAGCCGTAAAAAAATAATAATCCCTGCCTATCCCACTGCTGTGGTATAATGGAAGTTTCGACTGTTAATTGTATGTATCTTTTTAAGGCAGTTTAGCCTCGCTGTGAATTGCCAGGCTGTGAAAAAGCCGATCTCACAGAGCAAGCTTTGCAAGCGATCAACCTGGGGAGCGCACACAGGAGAGCCGGGCACCACGGAGGTACAGGCAGGAATGGGGGAGATTTTCAAATAATTCAGAGGAAGGAAAATAAAAATACTAAGAGTAATACATTAAAAAAAATATATTGGAGGGATCAAAAAACCCATTCCCTCTGTGAGGGGCCCCAAATCCAAGGCTCGCTCCCAGCCCAAGGGCTTACTGCGCAGTGGGAAAGCTTGTGGACGGCGGCAGGGAGCAATGCTTTGTCGGCTCGGCCGGAGCTCAGCACCTCCCTCCCGGGCTGCCTGAATTTCAGGGAAGCACCAGAAAAGGAAACTTTGGGAGGGGAAATAAAAGAAAACAAAAAAAAAAAAAAAGAAAGAAAAAAGAAAAAAAATCACCCAATAAAAAAAAAAACACCAAACAACAACAACAAAAAAGAAACAACCCGCACTGGGTTTGGCTTGAGATTGTCCAGACAAATTTTTGCAGAGACTGTATTCTGCTTTAGCAGGAGGTGGAGGCAGGAGGGGGGAATACCGAGAACAAAAAAAGGGAGGGAAGAAAAAAAAAAAAGACAGACAAAAGGGAAGGAAAAAAGGTGTTTGCCCATGTGCTTGGCTTCATAGCCGTTCACTTTACACCTCTCCTCTTAGCACCTGGGAAATTGGCACTGCCACCTAGTCTAAAACTAATAAATCTTTTTCCCTCGATTCGGGCTGTTTCCTTCTCTGCAGATGTTGGCAATCAGGTTTGCAAATTTCAAAGTCATTCATCCCGGGCGGCTGGGAGAAAAGCAGGTTTATTATTGCAAAACCTGTCACCCTCCCAACGCCTAAAGTAAACTCCGAGTCACCTCTCCACGCCCAGGGGAAAGAAAGGGGAAAAAAAAAAAAAATTAGAGCCAGAGACGGAAATCAAACGGTCAGAAATCCCTTGCGTCCTCCCAGGGCGAGCTCGGCGGCAGCTCGGCAAAACAACGGGCAGGAGTGCGGGCAGGAGGGTGCAGGCAGCGTCCTCCCGGCGGCTGCCGGACCCCGCGTTATCCCCCCCTGCGGGTCGCTGGGAAAGGGAGCTCGGAAAGGGGGAAAAAATGAAAATCCCTTCAAAAAAAGAAAGGAATTTAAGCAAATAAATAAAAAGCTGACTGGGGGAAAAAAATAAAGCCCGTACATTTCAATGTCTTTTTTTTTTTTTTTTAATGGAGAAGCAGCCGCGGGGCTGCCCAGGGATGGAGCGCGTCGAGAAGGGGAAAAAAAAAATACGAGGGAGCAGCCCTGGATGGAAGGTCTGTTTTCAGGTTTAAAAAATAATAATTACCAAGGAAAAAAACCAACACACAAAAATCCACCAAAACCCGCACTGCCGGCAGCGCTGCCCGGGAGAGGCAGGGACCGCGGCTGGGCTCGGGCTGTGCCGCCCGCCCTTCCCCAGCCCCGGCGCGGAGGGAAATCACCAAAACTGCCCCGTTTTGCCCCTTTTTCCAGCCCGAGGGTGGTTTTTTCGCCCGTCCGTGAAGCACCCGGCGAGGCAGCGCGGCCCCGTCCCCTCCGCAGCCCGATCTGCTTCTCTCCCAGCTTTCCCGAAAATCGGCTTTATTCCCCGGATTTATTCCACAGAACACCCGCAGACGCCTTAGCGGGGATTTTCCTCGGTGCCAACAAAACCGTGCGCTGGGCGGGAGGGAATATTTTTATCGGCTAGGAGCAGGTTTTTTCCCCATTCCCCTATTTTTTTCCCTATTCCCCTATTTTTTCCTCCCCATTCCCCTATTTTTTTTTTTCCCAAATCAAAACCAGGCGAAGCAAAAAAACCCTTAGGGAAAACATGCGAAAAAGCTGCAAGCGTACACATATATAATATTATTACATTTTTCTGCCCTTAAAGCCCCGCCGGCTGCCGGCCCCGGGGGCCCGCAGCATCCGCCGCTGCCCGCGGAGACGCAGGGGAGGGAAGATGGGGGGGCTACCGGTGGAAAGCGGTGCGGGGGGGGATCCGCGGAGCCTTACCCGGGTGCGAGTGGAGGCTGATGCCCGATGCGAGGAACTTGCCGGGCTGGAGGGCGGCGGGGAGACCGGCGGCCATGGGACCGGCGGCGGGGGCCAGGCGGCCGGTGGCTCCCAGGCGGTGGCTCTCCATGGCCAGCCCGGAGAGCAGCGGAGGGGGGCCGTGTACCGAGCGGGGGGGCCCGAAATCTCGGCCATCCATCATCCACTCGCCGGCTTCAAGGAGTCTCCCGGATCGCTGTCGGTGCCCGCCACCGCCTTCCCC
>JANZLQ010000064.1:15821596-15833849 GCA_026212715.1 Elanus axillaris
TGGGGTACAGATCCCCCCCCCCGCCATGATCCCCATCAAATTCCTGCACGTCCAGGATTCCCTCAATAAATAAAAGGCTTTTGAAGAAGAGGAGGAGCCCTGTTTACCTCCGTTGGGGTAGGAGAAGGAAAGTGAGGAGAAAAGAGCGTTTTTAAAAGCAACTTTATGTTTTTCCATCCAAGGCAAGTGATGCTGCACTTGGATTGGGGACTGTTGTTGGGTTCATTTAGGAATCCATTGTTGTCCATGTGAATTCTTTTTTACATTTCAAATAACAGGATTATTTCCCCAGGGGGTAATATCCTGTAATTTGAACACAATAATGGGAATAAATTACTTACTTAGAACTAATAACGACAGGCTGATTCCAATATATATAGGAACTGTAACAGCTTTGGTTAGTTAAAGTGTAATTGTGTCGACGGATGACATTTTCTTTCAAAGGAATCTGAATGACTTTTAATTAAATTTGCTGGGGGTGGGGAAGAGAGGGAGAGACACGCTGGGAGATCTCAGCTGCCGGGGCTGCCGGCAGGTCCCAGCCGTGGTGCCCCAAGCCGAGCATCGCCCCATGGCTGCAGAGTTTCCAGACCGGGCACGTAACAGGGGACAAGGAAACGGCCGCCAAGCCCCAGGGCCAAAGGGAGGTTTGCAAGGTTTGCAGGACAAGAAGGGACAGCTTCCCCCACCCCAGTTTGCCCACTTTAGCATTCCCAGGGGGCCAGATTGCCGCTGTCCAGACAGGAGCGAGCTGCCCCGGCCGCCGCTGGGCCGTCCCCTGCCTTAAGCACGGATGCTGCATTTCATCCATCGCCATCGAGATGCAGGGATGCTGCGGCGAGAGCCCATCGGGCTCCCAGGGCACTCACCCTGTCCCCTGTCCCACCCTGCCAGAGCATCACCTCGGCTGCTGCTCCGGATGGACAGGGAGGGATGGTGTGGGGATGGAGGGGATGGAGAGATGGAGGAGATGGAAGGATGGACCCCAGCCCGTTTCCCGAGCTCCAGCCAAGGCCAGGCAGAGGGCAGGGGGATGCCCGTATCCTGCCCTGCGCACCACTACATTGCCTCTGCCTGCGTGGGGGAACGGAGGAGCCGACGGAGGGCAGGAGGCACCGGCAGCCAGGCAAGGTGGCTCTGCTGCTCCTATTGCCGGTATTGCCAATACTGCCACCTCGGCCTCAGGTGCTGCCCCATGGGGTTCCCCAGGGAGGGCAGCTCTGCCGGAGGGGAACCTGCACCAGCAGCCGTGCATCCCGGCTGCATCCTTCACCCTCACCCCAAAACTCCTCTGCAAGCTCCAGGCTTTGCACCTCTCCCCACCACTGGCTTCAATGCCAACCGCTCCTCGGGTTTATTTTTGAGTCAGAAGCACGCGAGGTTCCCTTTGGAGGCAAAAGAAAAAAAGCATCTTTCAGCCGCAGTATGCAGAAAGCCAAGTTCCTGCCCCGAAATATCTCCGAGAGGAGCAGCGTGCCGCTGCCAGCGGCTCCGGCCTCCTCCAGGACTCATTTTCCTCTGTTTATCTTGAAAATATTTCTGCGCTGAGGTCCCACCCCGCACGGCGGAGCCCTGCGAGGCCGCCTTCAGCCTGACACACGGCCTCTTGTTTATCCAGAGTGAGTTTTACAAATAGCTTATTAAGCCCAGAGGTCTGTTTGCTGGAGGAGAACCTTGCAGAGCAGCCCCTGCAGCCCCCAGTGAGGCTCCTGCCAGCCAGCCCCAACCCCCACCGACCCCTCTGACATGCATCAAGTGGCTCAGGCCTCTGCAGTTGCAGACATCAGTGTCTGACAGGTTTTGGAATCACTTACTATTTAAAAAAACAACAAGTGTTCTGGTGATGATACTCCCACCACCCTCATCCTCTCCAGGCTCCCAGGGCCGATGTCCTGGCTGGGATTTCAGCACGGCAGGGGGATGCCATGGCACTGCCAGCTCTGGTTCATGTGATCCTGTGGTGGCAGCTGCCATATAACTTTTGCTTTTTGCAAGACCCTACGGCAAAGGTTGCTGGTTTGGGGGTTTTGCAGGGTTTTGGGTTGCAGGGATTATGCATTTCGGGGATTGCTGAATTGGTGGTGCTTTGGGGGGTTGCCAGAAACATGCCTGAACCCATGAGAGATGAGGACAGTCAGATGCTGCATACGGTGGTCCTGGCAGGACCCTAGTGGGACTGTGCCTCAGTTTCCCCGCCTGTGCCTCTGCTGCCCACCCGGCCCTGGGACCCCCCCAGGATTGAGCTGGGATGGAGGGTTTCAGCCCTCAGCAAACAGCGTCAGGGATGTCCCACAGGGCTCGAGCCCCACCACGGACACCCCTGCGCCCCCAGGGTCCGGCAAACCCATGCCCGAACCCATCTGTCCCTGCTGCCACCACTGCCCTTGACAAGGAGGACAGGAACCAGCAGGACTCAGCACCAGCCTGGGGCACCCACCCCGAGCATCCCCTTCCCGAGACCTCCTAAAGCATCGTTCCTGGAGCACACACCCGTGCAAAACCCCGTAACACAGAAACGTTCATAACCCGGCTGGTGAGATTAAATTACCTGCCCCTGGAAGAATAAAGGAGGCATTCAGCCATTTTTTTAATGTCTTTTCCCCTGCCAAGGCCAGACACCACGGTGACGGTCGCTCACAGAGGCAGAGAAACACGAGCCCTCACCTCTCCCTCCGAGGGTGACCCCAATCTGCCCCGCATCCTCCCCTTCTCCAACACTTTAACACCCAGGAGAGCACATGCTTCTCTTGCCCGTCACGAGCTCCCTTATCTTTTAATAAAACCTTTAAGAGCAGAAGTCAGGCAATGCCAGCACAAAGGCAGCTAAACCTCCTCCCGGGACATTAATCATTTTCTTTGACACGTTTTGCTAATTAGCCAAAGCGTTTGCCTCGACAGGGGAGAAATTGGGGCCTGGGAAAAAAAAAAAAAAAAGAAAAGAAAAGAAAAGATGGGAGAGAGGTGGAAAGGGAAGAAGAAATGGGGGAAGAAGGAGCTGACGTCACTCCTGTGCCATCCGGCATCCCTGGGCATCACCTCGCTGGGAGAAAACCTGGCCTCAGCCCCGTCCTGAGGTTATCAGGACATGGTAATCTGCGATACACATTTTACCTTCCCCATCCCAAGCCTTATTACCCCCGTTATTACACATTGCACCAGTGGTGGGTTATTTGAAACATGCTGTTTGGAGGTTTAACTCACTGCTTTATCTTTTACACGGCTGTTAATCCTCAGGACACATGTTTCCTATCAGCTGTTGATATTTAACATACAATAAGTGTCTTATTAAATCACAGTGACCGTTTCCACGCAAACTGCTCCCCCCAAAACCCATGCTCGGGGCACCCTGAAGGCAGATGGAGCACCCTGGCTTGGGCATCGCTTTTGGGTGCACAACGTTTTATACTTGATGGGGAGAGAAATATAGTGGGGTGAAGGCTCCTCTGCAGCAGGAATTCAGACTTTAAAATGGGTCTCTGAGCCCCTGGGCAGCCACCACTCCCACACGTGGGGAGAATCCCTTGCAATTTAAAAAAATATATTATTTCTAAGGGTTTTCTGGCAATGCTGTGGTGGCTGGTGACCACAGGGATGAGCCCATCCCAGGCAAGACCAGCTACTGTCCCAGCATGATTTCTTTTTCCAAGAGTCCGACCCAGTTTTCATAGGACCTGATGGTTTTGGGGGGGATAGGGACCATAGAGAGAGCAACCCACAGTGAAATCATTCTAATCCACTGCACTGAGAAAAAAAAATCCCAAGGAGAAACCATCGCCTGCTCACGCCTTCCTCCAGCCCAGCACGGCAAAATATTGGCTCCTGTCCCATCACTTAACAACAACTCTCCATCCGAACCCCCTTTGGAAGAGCAGAGCAGAGAACCACACGGCACATTCCCCTTTTCTCCACAAAAACAAGTGTAAGGACAACTAAATTGGGTGATAGGTGCTCCCCACCACTGGAAGGGTACCCACCTGTGGGTGTCCCCTGCCCACAGCAGCTCGTCCATCCCCATCGACGGGCACAAGGGAGCGAGAGCAACATCCCGGAGCCAAGTCAGTCCTTTGGGTAGCATTAAAAAAATAAATCACAGCTCTTTGCTCCTCTTCAGCACGAGCTTCTCATTGCTGCGGGATGACACACACCACCCCCTCCAAAACAGGACGCTTTATTATTATTCTGTTTCTAATTTGGGGGTTGGAAATAGTTTTCCATCCCAGCTTCCAAACTAAACCATCCCCCCCCCCCAAAAAATACTAATCTGCTTTCCAGAGAGCAGTGGCAGGGTCGGTGCTCTGTGAGAAAAGGGTGAAGATGTGGTAAGTCAGGCGGGAAAGCTCGCGGCGGCAAGCACTGAGGAGCATCCCTCTCCACTCCCGTTTCCAAGAAAAAACATCTACAAAAGCCAATTCGGTTAAATATAGAGCTGCCCCGGGCTCCCTCTGCAACTGGCCGGGGCTGGGATGGGTTGGTCTCACCAGGAAGGGGCTGTGCTCCATCCCTGCCCTCCAAAGGATGGGGGGGGGAAAGAGGTGAAAGGCGAGTATTTGGGAAGCAGTGCAGTGCTGGAAACCCGAAGCGTAAATCAGCATCATTCACCATTTTGAGTGTTTTAACCCAATTCTACCGACAGATACTGCTTGCTCCCTACAAGGCAGCAAGGAGCAGAGCCACGCAGCAAGGTCCCACTTCACCCTGTCCTGCCTGGCCTTGGGGACAGTGGGGACACCCAGAAGGAGCTGGGCTGAGTCCCCAGCCCTGTCACCCCAGGTTGAGCCTCAAACCTTG
Source organism: Elanus axillaris (assembly GCA_026212715.1). Taxonomy (NCBI): domain Eukaryota; kingdom Metazoa; phylum Chordata; class Aves; order Accipitriformes; family Accipitridae; genus Elanus; species Elanus axillaris. The sequence continues at coordinate 15,826,385 of JANZLQ010000064.1, forward strand.
TGTGGAGAGCCTTGGGGGGTCCTGGTGCAGCCGGCGGTGCTGGCAGGCGTGCTGAAACCAGCACGCAAGGAACTGGCGTGGGGCGGTGGAAACCCTCCAAGCTTCCTCCGCTGTTGTATAAGAGCTGCTCAAAAATAATAAACCCCCAAAAATTCAAACATGGGAGCACGACTGGGCTGCTTCCCAGGCAGCCACTGGAGCGTGGTTTGCACAGCCAGCCCTGCACACATGCAGGCAGGGAAAAAATGCCTTCAGGTGAGGCAAGCTCCGTAGGAAGGTCAGGATCCCAGATGTTTTCATACCAAAGATCTTTCAAAAAAAAAAAAAAACCCAAAAAAACCAGTGCAAGGCACGAAGGCAGAAACACCCGTCATGCTGAGCGGTCGCTGCAAAACAAGTATTTTTGTCGTGAGTCACCAGTGGAAAGACCAGATCAGGCGTCCCGCGGGTGGGCTCAGCCGGAGCCGGCTCCCCATCCCCACCGCAGCCGGGAGGATCTCGGACGGGGAATGCTGCGTGTGCAGCCCCGTGCACCTTCGCTGCGCCGCTCTCAGCCCCGGGGCTGGCTCAGGATGCCTGATCCTGCTGGGCAGCTTTCCTGAGACTGCCAGTAAAATTGTTTTGGGGTCATGCTGGGATGGATTCAATGGAAAGCCCCAAGCTTTGAGGGCCTCTGGGTGCGGGGCCACATCCTGGTGGTGTTTAGACATGGGGACTGATGTTTAGTCTGTACCAGCGGTGCAGGATTTTCCCAATCCCCCTTTTCCCGGCCACCAACATTTCACATGAAGGTCCAGCATATGCCCTCACCATGGCCTCAGGGCTGCTTCACCACTCTGCTGCTGTCCCCCGTGCCTCCAGTGTCCCCCAAAACCCTTGGGGACTGAGGGAGGCGTAGTAGGGGAATAGATAAAAATAAATAAAGAAGCAAGGAAGGAGCAACCCGAAACAAACAGGTTTGATTTATTGGTGGCGGGAAGGAGGAGAGCGTGTTGAAAGGCAGCGCAGGAAGTCCCGGGGATCGTAAATCCCATCGGGAATGGATAAAGCTGATGTGCTTCCATGCGCTGGGAAAGCGGGAGGTTATGGGGAGGATGGGCGGGTAAAGTTTAGGGAATCTGGGGTGGGGTGGATTTTTTTTTGTTTATAAAAAGGTGGCAATGAAGGGGAGGCAATGCCGCAGCCCTGAACGCCCTCCCCGGGGCAGCACCCAGGGCAGGGTGCTGGCCAAAGCCCCGGAGGGGACGGGATCATATCCTTGGGAGGGCTGGAGCTCCGTCCCGTCATCGTCACCCGCAGAATAACAGCAATACTGGCTGTGTTGTGGGTACAGAAACAGCACGTACTTGTTGCTGGCTGGGTTTCCTGGCAGCCCCAGCCAGGATTTGGCTGCGCAGGAATTTGGAAGCTGCCTTAAATCCAGAAAGAAATGAGAAAAGGCTGAGAGCAACTTTCTGAGCAGAGTTCAGCTGCAAATCTCTGCTCGGCGGCAGCTCAGAGCGGGGCACTGGCCGCGGCCGCCCTCTCCCTCTCCTCCCGACGCATGGGGTTAGGGATGAGGTTGGAGACACGGCTGCCGGCAACCGTGTCCTCCTCCATGGGGAACATCGAGGAGGGCTCCCCAGCACCCCTAGACACCACCGCCTCCCTCCTCCCCCTCCCCAAAAAGCCTCCTTGGCCACGATGCACCTCAGCATCCAAACCCCCCCATCCCACCTCCCCCTGCCGAGATGGCCCCACCGATCGATAGTGCTGATATGAAAGCCCATAAATCCACCTCACCTTCGCCCCGGGGCTGCCGGTGGCCGCTCTTGCCCACGGATGTGCTGGCTCAGCTGCAGAGCGACACCAGGATTCACCCTGACCTTGAGATCGATGGGGCGGCGATGGCATTGCTGGGAAGACCCATGGTCGGTGGCTGTGCTTGCTGCTCATTTAGTGGGTGTCGAGGAGAAAAGTGATGAAAAAGAAGAAGGAGGTGCTGCGCACTCTAAAAATGAGCTGCAAAAAATGGAAAGAAATTAAAAATCACCCCAGAGCCTCCTACGGGTGCTCAGGAAGGCACAACCCTACCTCTGGAGCTCTGCACGGGCAGCACCTCAGCCCCATGCCTGTCAGGAGTCTGGCTCTGGCTCTTCATGCCCCCAAATCCACTGCCAGGGACCTGCCTGCTGCATCCTGGCTCGTTGTATTTGTGGGAAATCCAGTTTCTTGGGAAAAACGGGCCCAGTGCCTGTGATGGGGGATTACCCGTATCTGCTCAAAAACACTCCTCACCCTGAGTGAGGATGCTCGCCAGAGCCACAGCTCTCCCCGCAATAACCAAGATGCGGTTTTGGCCATGCATGGGAACAGCCACACCAGCTTCAAGCTGCAAATCGGTGTAAACCATCACCATTCTTAACCCCCTCCAGTTTCCCAGCCAAAGCTCAGCTTCCCCAGCGACATCCTCGGGTGGAGAGGGTCAGGGTGATGGATGGTACCCATCCCTGTACCTCCAGAGGAGGCTCCGGGATTTGGGTTACCCCTCATCCTAGAGAGCCGAGGAGGAGCAGCAAAGTGCTTTCCACCATGGTGATTTTTTATCTCTCTTAGGAGAACATTTTTAATTAATATTGCCATTACCCCGTGCACTTGCTGTATAAACAAGTCCTCTCCTTGATGGTTTAAATGGCCTGAAATCACACACCTTAATTAAGGCATCCGTCGGAGTAAATAACTGGCCTCACCGTTCTGCCAGAGGGAAGGAGAAGCCCAGGGCGAGACAGGTTTGCTGCAGGACTGAATATGCTCTGAATATACCCCAAAAAACACCATCTTTGTGTTTCCCAGCTCTCTTCTCATTCAGGGACAGGGACCAACACAGGGCTCCCCATGCCATGTCCCCTGCAAGTCCCTGTATTTGCCTTAAAGGGATTTTTCTGCCTTTTTGCCCCAGCTCAAGCACCATCCTTTCCTATAGCACCTGGGACACAACAAACATTACTCAACATCCCAGCTAGGTTTTAAATATTAATCCTTTAACTCCAAAACTGGAGCTTGCAGGGGAAAAATCAAGTTTGATGGGAATGGGATCCCAGCCACAGCACTCCCTGTTTTTCAGGCATCTCGGTCGGCAGCTCGAGCATCGTTTCGGGGAGCAAATGGCTTTTCCATATTGGGCTGTGGCTCACGCTGCCTCTCCCCGCCAGAGAAGCCCTTGAACATCGTGGAAAGGGCTCGGCTCGGCTTTGCTTTGACGGAAAAGCTGCTTTCTCGGCAAAACCTCAAAAAACAAGCTTTCTCTAAGAAAAATAGATGGTTTGGGATGACCAGGGGATGCTCGTCAGGGATTCAGGGCTGCCTTTGGCCCCCTGGTGCCCCCGTCAGCCAGCATAGCCCCCTCTAAAAAAGCCATTTTTGCTAATTGTTAATAACCCGCTGCAAACAGGAGAGGGGAAAAAAAAAATCCCTTCATGCCCTAACTTATGCACAGACAAGAAAATGTCGTTAAACTAAACCAAACAAACGAATCAAGAGGCAAAGAGAAAAATCACATTAGCCCGAATCATAAATCCCGGAGAGGGGTATTTACAGGCTGAATTGCCAAGTGCATTGAAACTGCAAAGAATCCGAAAAGCAGATAGCCATAAAGGCAGACAACGGCCCTGAAAAAATGCTTTGATTAGGATCTGGGCAGCATTCAACCCAGATGTTCATTTGTCAATGAAAGAGGGATGGGGGGGAGGTGAGAAAGGCTTTAAATTAATCTTTACAACTAGAAAGGAGCTTGTAATACACACCATATGGGGAGAAACGTCCTTCGAAGCCCCTCACCTTCCCCCAGCCCAGCCTGTTTGGAGGCAGGCTGAGACCCTCCGGCCGGAGCATGTCCTCCCCGGCTCCCATCACTGTTTCATCCCCCTATTTTCTCCACGCACCAAACACCCCGTGAACCCAAACTGCTCGGCTCAGCCCCCTTCCACATGTGCTTTTTTTTACCGTGAACAAAACAAACTGCAATTCCTCTTATAACACCAGCTCTTTTTTATTATTCCCCACCTCCCCAGACCCAGATACCTGCTCCCCCCCTCCCTCCAATATCCACATGTGGTTTCTTTTTAACCCTTCTGAGATGGCGGTGGGGGGGGAGAGGAGGAACGAGGCTGTTTATTAAATGCCAACCATTCAAATTAATTCGCCTAATGGACTCGCCGACATCATGGTGTGCATTTAAATGAACGCTTTGTCATATTTCATAGCCAACCTGCAGCTCTCTGCAGAGCAAACCTGCTGGAAAGCCGGGCCAAGAACAGCAGCAATGACAGGAACAAACCTATGAAGAAATAAATAAGAATTAAATACAAATCCCAAATGTAACATGGGGGTGGACAAGGGAGCGCAGGAAGCCCTTGGAAATTTGCAGGCAGGGTGGAAGCGAGACCTTAGGCAGGGCAAAAGAGCTGTGCAATGGCAATGGGAGCTTCTTGTCTGCATGGGAGAAGGAAAAACCCGCTTGCTGGTGGGGCAAGAGGGACCAAAGACCCCTCACCTGGGGTAGAGACCCCCCCACCCAGGTCAGCATGAAGCCACTGCTTCCCAGCTGGTGTCTGGGCTGTGTTTGCTCCACCGAAGCCCCACAGAGCCCCACCATGGTGGGGACCAGCCCCAGCCCCCCCCATTCAGCCGCAGGGACCCAGGGAGAAGGTAGACGTCCATCCATCCTGCACTTCCAGCCAATGCATTGCCCTGGACCACCAATTTGGGGTCTGACAGCCAAGCTGCCCAGCCAGCGTCCCTCCTCACGGCACGGGCTGGGATGCTGAAACCCAACTCCTCAGCAAGCTGTTACCACCACAGAACCGATGGCCCCAGCTCCTGGCAAAGCATCCCTGCCGCTCTTGAGCAAACAGGCCTTTCCCCCTTCCCCACCGTCCCCAGGACAGCCACAGGTTACTCACCTTGGCTTTGGCTTCAAGAGCTCCCAGTCCTTTTATCTGGCTGATGGAAAGCCGGCGTGCATACACACACACACACATGCTCACTCGCTGCAAGCACTGGCTATGTCATGCTTGCAACCTCTCCTCACATCTTTTTTCCCTCTCTTTGCCCCTGTTAAGAGCTGCTGAGGGGGATTTCTTTCCACCTTTGAGGGTACTCCTCCTTTTCTCCATCCTGGCCCACTCGGCTTCCCCCAGGGGCCAGAGGATGAGAAGGGGACGGGGAGAGGGGATGAGGGGGAAGCATTGCTGCTCCTTTCCCGTTTGGCACACCAGCCCGAGGAGGGACTTTCGCATACCATGAGGACCAAGGGAATGGGGGACCTTCACGGTCCAGGATGGGGCTGCAGGCAGCAAGCCCGGCCGTGGGTTTTGCACGGGCAGGAGAGCAGAGGGAGCAGCGAGCGCTGGCAGCCAAATCTCCCCTGTCCTTCTAGCCCTGCCACGGGCTGAAGGTCACTGAACACCGATGGGGCGAGAAAGTAAAAAGGATGAGAGCAGGCGCTGGTCCGTGGGCTGAGGTCAGCAGGTGGGATGCTGGTGGCTTTAGAAGAGCAGAGCAAATGTTCAGTCAGATCCAGCTGATGTTGTCTGAGCTGTGGGCTATCAGCAGCCCAAGTGAAATGGGTGTCAGGGGGAGGTAACAACTCATGTTGGAGGGGACCATGGAAGCAGCAAAAGCATCCCAGCCAGAGACTGGACTTAGACAGAAACAGGAGCTGGATGAGGAGCAGGCCAGTGCTGACCTTCCACACCAGGCAGCGTCCTGGGCCATAGCAGTGATTTAGGGCTCCTCAGTCACACCTGGAGCGAGTGGCCAAGCCCTGGCAGGCATTCAGATAAGGGCTCACTCTTGGTAACACCTGTACACAGAGATTTCTTCTCTGACATCTGTCCTTTTACCCTTGCACATCTCTGAGCATGGGTGCTTCGTGCTCCTGCTGCCAGTGCGATGAAGTCCCCACTCCCAGGGGTCCCAGTTCTCCCCCCAGCTCATCCCTGGACCACCAGTGCTGGGGAAGGGAGGGGAGACCACAGGGACGGGGCTCACTGTCCACCCCCAATCCAGAGAGCTGGGTTAAGATGGAGCTGGCCAGAGTGAACCAGCCCAACGATGCACCTGGAGAGCAGAGGATGGAGGGGGGACACAGCTTCTTCAAGCATCTGTCCATCTGTCCATCTGCTATTCCATCGGCACAGCAGCCCCCACTACAAACACAGGCTGCAAAAACATTAATAATCGTCATCATAACAGCCCTTTCATTTTCTTTCGATATGAAAATAAACCGGCACTGTTTGCAGAAGGTTCTCATTTAGGGAAACATCTGGAGTCAGCACTTCTCCCCTGAAGGGCAGCAAAGGGTTCAGAGGATACCAGCCCATGTGCCGGGGAAGAAGAGGAGGAAGGAGCCGATTCATCCAGTCCCCCAGGGAAGGGACACAGCATGTTCCTGTGCAGTGTCTGCTACCTGGCCTCAAGCAAGCGAGGCACTGTCCCTCCTGAGGCGAAGGGTGCAAATTCCCCCAGCACCCCAATGAGGAGAACAGCCCTTCCAGGTCCCAAAAGCCGTGGGCATCAAGCAGGTCTTGGCAGTGCCCAAGGTCCCCCTGTGGCCAAGGGGACACCCAAGTATGGCTGCTGGGAAAGACCCTGGGGACCTGAGGGGACAGGAGGAGCGGGGATGCTCCTGTCCCCTGGGCCGTGGGTGAGTGGGGAAAAGGGCTTACAGAGGGGCAGCACATCTGGGGACATGGGCTAGTGTCACAGCCCACATTCCTTCTTCAAAATCCTTCTGGACCTTCTTCCAGGTCCTCCAAGGGCCCCAGGGCAGGAGTATCCCCCCAGCCAGCAACACCTGGGGTGCAAGCAAAGCCCTTCCTGCCACCCCGGGGGCTCGCAGGTGAGGAAGGGTCCTGTCTCATCCCATCATGTCCCATCCCATCCCTGGCAGGTCCCCAGAAGCCGGCAGGACACTCGGGGCCAGCACGAGCTGTGTGAGCAGGGCTGCACCCCAGTTGGCCCGTGTCCCCCAGGTGGCACGGTCCCTGCAGGGGCTGCAGTGACACCGGGATGCAGTGATGCCGGGATGCAGTGAAATCTGCTGGGGTCCCACTCTGGGAAACCCTCCAGCCCTGGGCTGGTCACAGACCCTCTGGCACTGCACAGCCCCATGACATGAGCAGACCCCACTCTCAGACAGAGCTTGGGGTCTCCTGGCTCCAGCTGGGGCTCCACATTTCCAGCCCCAAAAGCACCCTGATCCTCTCCAGCTCTCATTCAGACACCTCCATACCACATGCCCCACCACCAGCCCCAGGCAAAGCCCCCAAACCCCTGCAGCCAGAGGAAAGGGGCAGCACCCCCCCCACACACACACCCATGCTCTCTGGAGAGGGGTCCCAGGGGGGTCCCAGGGGCTCCTGGAAAGACGAAAGAGCTGAAAAACCTGCATTAAGGGAGAAAATGTGCAAATTAGGAGTGGGGG
>JANZLQ010000064.1:15833949-15858418 GCA_026212715.1 Elanus axillaris
GGGGGGGAGTTGTTTATCTAGAGCTGATTTTGATTTTCTTCTTTCAAATATCAGCAGGATGCTGAGCCTCGCCTCATTATGCAAATAGAAGCAATTAGAGCTCACCCAGGCTCTGCCCACGTGACAGGTTTATGGCACTCGCAGAAATCCTTCCTGCTACATGAGAGGAATAACAACAGCTCCCCAGCCCTGCCACGGCCAGGAACCCGGGATGGTTTGGTAAGGGGAGCCCCAGAACCAGATAAAGCCCTCCCATTGCCACCCCCCAAGGCCTTTCAAAGTCCTCAGAGAAGAACTTTCCCAAGGAAGAGTCTCCCCCTCTTCCATGGAGACACCAACCCTGCCAGCATAAGCCTTCACCGGCTCTTGGGATGGGAGAGAAGGAGGGATGGAGGGGAGAGCATCCCTGGGAGCGACTCAAAAGCCTTTTTCTCCACCAAGGCAGAAAGTCAACCCCCAGCAGGACATCACTATGCTTTGGGACTAGTGCCCAAGCAGACGTGCTTTGCTGAACACCAGCAGAAAGAGGCAAAGCAAAAATACCTGAATTCCCTGAACCGGGCTTAAAAAGCAAAGAAAACTCACCCAGACACACCATACCAGCCCCAGTCCCACCTCAGCTGCAGCAGGATGCCGCTGCCGGGGGCCGGTGGCAGGAGGAGCAGTGGCAGCTCCGGTCCCCATCCGGCTCCTCGCCTCCCCAGGGGCACGCACCAACCTGCAGGGACCAGACACATGAGCGTAAATCAGACACGACTCCCATAAATCCATCATCTTCCTCCTGATTTACATCAAGGTAGCTGGGAGGATTTATTCCCAGTACTTGCCTCAAGTTTCCTACCCCTGGAGGAGCATGTAAAAAAAAAAAAAAAAAGCTCTTTGAATATTGATCTTTCTCCTAAATCTTTTTTTTTTTTCTTTTTTTGGATGCAAATGAAGATTGATGAGCCCAGGTGGGCGGCTCCTCACCTGTGGGGGCAATTTCTCTCTGTGTTCCCAGAGGAAGGAATGAACAGCGGGATGCCTGTGCGTCCTGCTCCACAGAGGCCGTCACACATAGCCAGGAGAGAGCTCCCAGGCACCTGGTTCAGCCCAGAGGCTCTTGCTCCAGAGCAGGCTGAGAGACATCATCACAGACTGTTTCATAGTGTTACTGCATTTAAGCTAGCAAGCATCCTGCAGGAAACCTCCAGCCTACACCCCTGTTCTGACTTCATCCATCCCTGACTCCATCCCTGCACTGGCTGCTCTTTCCAGGGCTCATAGGTGGGAAGAGCACCCAGGGAGCCCTTTCCATCTCCCCCACTCAGGCTCACATAGTAAGGCAGCATGTCATTGCTGTGGAGAGATGTATTTCAGCAGCCAGAGGATGGTTTGGGAACCAGACCCTCATACCTGCCCTGAAGGATGCAAGTGTCACCCAGAGCTTTAGAAGCCACCCAGGCACCCAGCAGCATGGCTGGAGCTGCCCTGGGGTACCCCCACATTGCTCCCCCGAAAGAGAGACGCTTGCTCAGAGTTTCTCCACATGCTGAAAACACTTAGCAGAACCATATGTAACCCCAGATACAGAGATGAGCACCTCCTTGATGCTACCACCAGAGGATGGGCTCCAGCTCAGCCATGGGCTGTAGCACTCTGGAGCCGAGCTGCCTTTTCCCCAAGGACTTGATAATTTCCAGACCTTCTCCCTAAGGTGCAGGCAGAGCCTGCAGGCAGGGACTGCAACGGGGACACCAATCCTGCAGGCAGGCTGCTTCAGAGGGTCTCCTGCCTGCACAGGAGAAAGATGCCTTCACCTCCTGACGGGATTCATGCCAGGGCTTGGCCACACCACAGGGAAGCAAGACTGCTCCAGCGCGGCTGAAAAAGAGGGTCACATCCCCACAACTCCAGGGCTTGGCGCACAGATTCCTCTGCCCCACACCCGTGGGTCCACAGAGGAGCCGAGGAAGCGCGCAGGGCAGAAGTCAGCTTCCCAGAGCTGCTTTACTGCTGAGCGGTGCAGGCAATGGGAGCTGCAGGCAACGGGAGCTGCAGGCAGGCAGGCAGGCAGGCAGCGGGAGCCGGGAGCTGGGGGGAAAGAACTGAGTCAGCACCAGAAGAGTTGCCCCCAGCCAGGCCATTTGGCAGGCAAAGGTTGGGAAGGAGCTTTTCTTCCGTAACAGGGCCAAGCGAATAATTTATAGCAGATAAATAATTCACCAGGAGTTTAGCCTTCCTCTGGCAGCGGATTGTCTGCGAGCTGTTAGCAATTATCCCGTATTTATTTGCGATCCTGAATTTTTAGTTGAATTATTCAGACAAGTCGTTGCTGTGCTGAGGAAAAGCCTGGGGAAAGGAGGCAATACCTGAAAGGACAGGAAAAATCATCATCAGGATGAGTCCACAGCTCAGGAAGACACGGTGTTGTTTGATTATTTAAGCATCTGTAGTGCAAGAAATACCCAGAGCTGCAATGGGCCCCACGGCTGGAGCCAATGCAGAAGTGAGCAGATGGATGCAGAAGAGGCACTGGGTTGTTGGGTTTCCACCACCCAGCTCTATTTCCAACCAAGAGCCCCTGGACATCCCTGGGTTTTCTGTTTCCCACCAGCAAATTCATCTGCTGAGAGATGCGTAGAAGAGGACGCCGAAAGAAAGACAGTGTGAGCAAAATAAATTCACATTTCTGTTTGGATTAATATCTTCAAAATTGTTTTAATGAGGTGTCTCCCTGGTTTGCTCAGCAGCAGGACTGCTCAGTGGCTCTTCTACAGCCACACAAGCCCACATGGTGGGGACACCCACACTTGTCTTAACTCATCCAGAGTCATCAGCCCGAGGGCTTGCTCCCTGCCGCCCGCACACTGGCCTGCAGAGACACATGGAGACGGGCTCTGGGGGGGGAAAAACCCAATATACTCAATTCAAGCAAAAAAGAAATTTTCTTGAAGGACAAAGGAATGCTTCCAGCAGAAAAAAAGAGAAGTGGCGTCACAGGGACGCAGGGAATGAGAGCAGCAACAACCAGCAGCAACAACCTCACACTGTGGCTCCTCGGGCTCTGGCTGCTGGACCCGCTCCTGCTCCCGGGGAGGTTTGGCTCTTCCCCTTGACCAGAGCAGAAGATCCTCCACAGCAGCAACAGCACCAGCTTCTGGCTCTTGCCCAGGCAGCTCTGTCTACTTTTTGTTCCCAGAAGAACACACCTGTGAAGAAGACTCAAACCACACAAGGCAGCCTGCCACCTTTCCCAAGACACAGCTGTGGTCAGGCTAGAGTCACCTCTCTCTAACAAGAAACAGCAATAACCCACCCCACTGCAAGCTACAGGACCGTAAACCTCCCAGCTGCAGACAAAAGCTTGGCAGGTGACTCCTGAAAACACCTAGACGTACTAAAGAGTCTAATAATAATAATAAAAATGAACACAATCTCGTAGTTGGATTTTTTTAAGCCCATCTTGTGATTTTAAGGGTTTAACTCACATTAACTGGCTCCTCGGAGCTAGCAACCCTGGAATGCGGAGCTGGTGGTGACTGTCCCAGCAGCGTGACCAAGGGTCCTTGTCCCTTTTCATGGTGGAGAACAGCTTTGGCAGAGCTGGCGACTGCTTTCCTGCCTTCCCAGAGCCACTCTGGGCACTACACGGTGCCCAGGGACCAGAGCAAACACCTCTCCCAGTTCCCTTGGAGGACTGGTGTCCCAGCCCACACTACCATGGTCCCCCTCAAAGGGTCGCCCCAAGCCAGGATCTTTAGCAAACCTGTCTTCCACCGACCAACACTTTGCAAGACTCCTGAATTAACAAACCTCTCTCTCCCTGAGCCAACTGCTACAGGCTCCAGATCAATGAAAGAGGTAAAAAGAAGAAAAGAGAAAAGAATTTGCATGACTGTTCCCTAACGGATGTTTCATTACACAAAAGGAACACATCTCCTCAGGCTGGGTTGAGATCCTCAGCAATAATAAGCATTTCTTCTATTTTCCCTTGAATTGCTCATCATGCAGTGAAAATTATTTTTAAAAAAAGAAAAAAGAGCAATCACCCAGGGAGATGCTAACTCGGAGGCAGGGTCCCATGGAGAGGCATACGGGAAAGAAGGAGGTGCCAGACCAATCTAAGCTGCTTTCTGGGCTGCCAGAGCCCACCCAAAGGAGGACAAAGCCCACAGGAGGGTTTTTCCCACTGCCTAGAAGGGACTTGCTCGTGGGTGTCACACGCTGCCCTCCTCCACTTCCTGCTCTTTACCCTCATCTGGCTCCTGCCAGCTCCCAGAACATTCAGGCAAGTGATCCTCAGCCTGCAACCACCTCCACCTCAGCTGGAACAGCCCAGACAGATGGTCTTGGTGAGTTAATCCATAGGATTTTGCCCAAATTTGATGAGGGAGCAAGTTATTACACGCCGCAAACTGGCAGGGGTGGCAGTAAGCAGGCAGGAGTGGCAGGCAGCATCCTTGGCAGGAGGGGAGATGCAGGCAGAGGCTTGGACACATGGAACGACCCTGGGGCTGAGGTTGGGAGACTGCGAAAGTTTCCTGCTCCCTGCTGAGGCTGCCCAGGCACCTTCATGGGGCAGAGGCTGCATGGGAAGCCTAGAGGGGGAAAAAGCCATTGGGCACTGGGCGAGGGGAGCCAGCGGCCAGGAAGGGTGGGTGGGGACACTGGGGACCCCCTGACCAGCTCACACCAAGCGTCTCTTCAGGTATCAAGTGGGTCATTGGGTCATGTCTCTCCAGCACTTGCTTGGTCTTGCTTGGTCCACTGCCTTGCCTGTACCCCCTTTCCCAGGGTACTCTTTAAAGGACAATGAAGGCATCAGCATGGATTTATCTCACTAGTCTTCTTCACCGGCACCCACTGTGGGATGAGCGAGGGCATCCATCTTTCCTGGTATGCCATCCCATACAATGGCCACCAGCTGCTGAGATCACATCCTACCAAGCCAGGTGGATGTCCAGTGTTCTGTGTCCTACATGCCTACTGCTGACAAAGCAGGAAGGCCCAAAGCATGTGGTCAACCCGTGCACTTAGCAGGACCTTCCAGGCTGATGGCAGGAGGAGGCTTTCTTAACAGCAAGATGATGGATAAACATTTCCAAAGACTCTTCCTAGCTCCATCTTGTGTGGATCACACTTGCTCAGGGTCCTTCCCACTTACCCAGCTCTTCCTTCCTCCACTACCCAAACGCGATCCACCTCTTCTCCTCCGAAACTACCATTCTTCCTCTTCCTCTCTGCAGAGGCTCCTGGCACACACCAGGGCTGCAACACCAGCCCAGGGAGATGGAGCCCAGGGTCTGAACATCTTCAACTGAACCCTGCCTGGAAGGTTGGTTGTTTTGCTCTGGTGCTGGCTCTGCGAAGGATGCTGGCTGCTGGGAAGGCTGCCCAGGAGTGAGGACAAAGCCATGTCACAAGCTGTGGTAGTGGGGACGTCTGCCTGGGGAGAAGGTTGAGGACAAGACCCAAAGCAACCACAGAAGCAGCCTTGGCATCCACCCCACCGCCTCACCACCTGAACCAGGGGCAGCCCAGCTCAGCCCTTTCCCAGGGCTGGGGTACCCCCTGCAGACCCCTCCAGGGTGGAGGCTCCCATCGATGCCAGAGGGTCCCAAGGGATCCACTTGGCCGCCTGAACGCAGTCGGGATGGGGGCTGGCACTTGGCTGCTCTTCTGCTGAGCACAGGAGCTTCAGCCTGGCACTGGCACACAAATGAACGGTCCTGGAAGGAGCCTGCGGTGTATCGCAGAGCAGCCCACGGCCACAAGGAGACCTGCCCTATCCCATCCCGTGGGAGATGGCTTGCCAGGAATACCCCACATCAGTGTTTTGCCAGCAATAAATAAGGGAGGAATGTAGCAGCTCTGGCTGCCAGGATCTGCCAGGCTTCTCCATTGGAAAGGAAAAAAGAGGGCTCTGGAGATGCTGGTGCCCTTGCCCCTGCCAAGGCTCCCCCTCTGCCATGGCCAGCCCAGAGGTGACGGAAAGGGTGCCCAGAGCTGCCTTCTTGCTCCTGTCCCCGCACAACCCAGAAGTGGAGGCCGAGACCCCCAGGATGGGGGGAGAAGTACAAATGAAAAAAAAATTTTATTCAAAACCCAAGATACTTCCATCCCAGCTGATGTTTGAGAATAGGAAAGGGAGGGGGCAGAAAAGCAGCAGCTGGGATTTCGGAGAACAATGTGGGGAGAAAAAAGAAAGAGGGAGGAAGACGAGCACAGTTGAGTCGCCCGTGGTTGTCAGCCCTTTTCGGGGGGAGGGCAGCGGGAAGGTTAGTGATCAGCCAGATCTGAAACCAGACAAAACTATTTCCACATGCCAATAAAACCCCGAGCGCAAAGAGTTTCCAGGGCTCTGGGGCCCCCGTGCTGCCTCTAAAACAAAACAGAAGAGCTGGGAAGCTCACCCGAGCAGGAGCTGGCACATGGAAGGGAGCGCAGCGATAGCATCTGACCTTTCCTTCCTCATCATCCTCCCTCTCATCACCTGCCGCAGCTCATCCCTCCCAGCATTGCTCAGTCTGTGTCAAAGGGACACATGGAAAAGCAACTGGGCAGCGCAGGCATTGCTTAGTGGGGCCGGTGATGCTCGTGGTGGGGGTCTCACCTCCCACATGGGTCTGAGAGCTGAGAACCTCAAACTCATCTCATTTGGGTCTTCAGCAGGGTCCAGCTTGCGGGGTCAGGGATCAGAGGGCTAAAATAATCCCCGCTGCTGTGAAACCAGCCTTTCACAGCAGCAGACCTGAGGCAGCCCCCTCCATAGGGATGCTAACAGCCCCAACCTTCCCCAAGCTGAGATGGGGATGTTCTCCAAGCCACAGCTGAAAGGGACCTGCTCCCAACTGCATCCCACCACACAGTGACCTTGGCTGAGCCTTTAACTCACCCACAGCTTAGTCACGGCAGCCATAAAACCCAGTGCAATTGCCAAGACCTTGCCAGAGAGGAAAGCAGCTGCCGCCCTGAGCCACTATAAATCACTGCACCGAAAAGCACGGCACCCACTGCCCCATTCCCCGGCTGTAAATCTGCAGGAGCAGAAACTGAAAAGGCTTATCAGGAGAGGCCACACTGCTCCCCCAGCCCTGCTCAGCCCTCGTGAGGCCACGTGGGCCCCCCCAGCCCTCCCAGACCTCCCCAGGGAGAGGAAGAGGATGCTCGGTTAATATTAACTGCCAGCAGCACTCGCAGCCTTATCAGACAGGCAGCAGGCACCCGGCATCTGCCCAGCTTCGCACCGCCCGACACTCACTCCCACGTTCGAGCTAATCGCCACCTCCATGGCCCCCATAGGGGAACCACCAGCTCTGGGCCATGAACAGAGCTGAGCAAACCCTCGGCACATCCCCAGGCCCTCCGTGTGCCCGTGCTGTCCCCCAGCCCCGGTGTTGTGTCTGTCTCTGTATGTCCATACCTTTCCTGCCACTTGGGCAGATGACAGCCAGGACCCAAGCCCAGTCCCTCAGCCTGGAGGAAACCTCTTCATCCTTTGACCATTTGTTCAACAAGCACAAGGACTGGAGAACTGTAATGCTTCCCTCTTCATGGCAAGAGTTTAAGAAACCTTGGACAACTCAATCCTATGGGAACCTCCTGTTCTCCAGTGGATACAGGAGCCAGAACTGAAGGGCAGCGCTGCTGTCATGGGAGAGGAGGTCATCGAGGAACACATCCAAGGACACACCAAGTATGATCCTAATGTATTTTGGGCATGTTTGGAAACTGAAGGCTTTCAGTTCACCAGGCAGCCTGGAAGTCACTGCCACACTGATCTGTTCTCACACAAAGCCAGCACCTGACTCTCCAAGAAAGGCTTCACCTTTGCTATGTTAATTAAGAGCACAGAAGAAAAATCAAGCACGGGTCTGTGCCCTGCCCCATCGTCCCATCCCACCAAGGCAAAACCATCGAACTCTGCAGCTCCAGCTGTCTGGAGCCACTTCCCAGCCTCCCCCATCCCAAGGAATCCACAGGTTTCACCAGAAAGCAACAAAAATTCATCCGCTCTGAAAAGCTCTCCCCTTGTCTCTGCTCCCATCCCTCCTGCACTCATTACCCCGGTGCTATTCTGCTCAGGTCCTCCTGGCATGCTCATCACCGCAGCATCCCCACCGCAGCAGTGACTAACATCTGTCACATGTTTGCTCTCTCATCCTTGCCCAGAGGCAGGAAAGCGCTTGCATGTGTGTACACGCACCCTTCAACGTGCCAACGCAGAAGCCCCAGGTTAAAGCCACTGGCTCACTTCAGTGTAAATCAAGGTTTTGGAGGTGTTCGCATCAAAGACAGCTTCTTGCCCCGAGAGCAGAAGGCACTGACTTGGCCATGGTCTGTGTATCCCAAGGCAGTTTGTGCTCTTCCTCACCAAAGAAACATCACCATCAGCATCACCACAGAGCATTTGCAAACACCTAAATCTGTGCAGCATGGCATCCAGGAGACCAAGCGATACCCCATGCACCGCAGCACATCCCTCCAGCCCAGCTCTCCATGCTGCCCCGGCCAGCACCAGCCCACCAGGCTCACCACGGCCCAGCCGCTCATCGTTCTTGAGCTGGGCTGATCCAGGCACTGGGCGATGCTGGCATCGGCAGGGCTGCGGGCAGGGAAGGAGAATGCAAACTGGGAGTCATGTGGCATTCCCAGAGGATCAGTGCATTGGGGAGACCCTGAGCATCTTGGTCTTCTTAAAAAAGAAGCGGCTCCTGGGATTGTAAGGAGAGATTGCGTCCTACTGCTGAGAGGCGAGGAGGGCTGCCCACACCACTTTCGCTCCGGTCTGCTGTAACTTATAAGCCCTTTGAGCTGCGTACCCTTAAAGCTTTCTTCAAGTCTTTTGATGATTCCTTTTTTAATCCAAGACTGTAAACAGAGCTGGATTCCTGTGGTTAACCGAGCACAGGGTCCGTGCAGTAAGCAGACCAGCTAACACAGCTCCATTGAGTTATCTGATGACCACCACCTCCACATCACTCACTGGGATGAGCTGCAGGTTGCATGTTTGTCATCAGGAGTAGCTGGCTCTCACTACCTGCATCCTGCAGCCCAGGGAAGGCGGTACAGACCCAGAACCCATACAGACCCTCCTCAGTAAGGGACATGTGCAGAAGATCTGACCACCTCCACCTCCAGCCCAGAACGTCAAAGAAGGCAGTTCAAGGAACTGCAGGATTTGGACAGCTGGTGTTAGCAAGTTGGTGAGCAGTGCCACCACACAGGAAGAGGGCAAATGGTGTCCCCATCATTGGGAAAGCAACTCAAGGGAGAAATGAAAGACAAGCAGTAAAGTGAGGGTCTAAAAGCCATTTAGAGAAATGTTGTGTAAAACAAATATTTGTGGCGCCAACACTTTGTCATATACACCTAAAGAGAGTAAGATCATATTGGATTTCCCCAGCGTCACCTGACTTTCTTGAGAAAGGAAGATCAGTCCTGGGATCACAACTAATCCTGGCACAAAAGAAACGCCTGTGGCAGCAGCTCTGGGAGGAGCTGGTTTCCCCTGGGAACTGGGTGGCTCTGAGGAGCAGCGTGATGGAAGGGAGGTGCCCACCAGCAGCATGATGGGGAAGGTGATGCATTCAGCGAGGACAAATTCTGGGTATAAGGCAGCAGCCTGTATGGAAAGTAGTGAGGCAAGAATGGACCCAGGTGTGTTGGGACATCAGGAGGTGATTGAGAGCCACTGATGGGTGAAAAGGCAAATGCAATTTTAAATTTGAGAAGCGTTTTCAGTAAAGGCAGAGGAATACCAGTGCCATTAGACCAGACACTGGGGGAACTTCATTTGAAAAGCAAATATTTCAAGGGGAGTAAAATATTGAGAAGGACAGAAGACCTCATCCAGCTGAAGGTCAGCACTGATCCAAGAGGAAGGGTACAAACCAGCTTAACTTAAAGAGGGTAGGAATTTGAGGTCTGCACCTGACTGTCAGAGCAAGAAGATGCTGGCACAGCCCTGCATAAGAAAAACAGGTGTGAAACACCCAACTGCTCAAAACAGAGCAGGATCCCTTCTCCTGACATGGTCACCAACAATAACAGGAGATGACAGTCGAACCGGAGCCTTAACCCTGCTGTAAATGAAGAGAGACACATTCTGATTAAAACAACTGGGCGCCTAGTTAGAGCCTGATTGCAATAGGCTGCTCACACATTTGTTGACCAGCTGAGCTGTGCTCCTGCCGAGCTTGTAGGGCAGGAGTAGGATTACGCTGGAAATAGGAACATTCCTCAAAAATCATACACCCTGATCCTGATGGAGTTGGTCACCCTCTCCATGGCAAATCAGTCTGCAAAAGTCAACGGGACAAGGAAGAAAATGGTAATGAGATATTTGGAGTTTGAAGGTACCACTAAAAAAGCAGCTCCTAGGTGCAGAGAAACATTACCCTGAGTTTTAAAAATAATAAAACCTGGTGCAAACATCACAGCTTCTGCAGGAGGCTGGTGAAAGCCCTGCCCTCTCCCACCATTCTTGGTGGTCCTCACTTCCCACCCAGACGAGCTCAGTGATGTGCTGCACCCAACATCTGCAAACCATGGAAGAGCTGGGAGGCTGGAGACACAAAATACTTCTTTATCACACTTGGGACTATCAACTACTATAATGAATGGCGTTTGTGGAACTCAATTGGGCTCCTGCCCCTTCAGCTGCACCAAGCCCATGGGCTTCTGAGAAGAAAGTTCCAATCCCAGAAGGAACCTCAAGAGGCCATCCAGCTCCATCCACACCATGGCAAGAGCTGATGCACCCCAGGCTCTGCTGGCTGGGAGGCACTGGTATGAAAGCCGTGCTGAGCACAGCTGTCCTGCACGGTCACTGCCCCCCTCGAGGGAATGGAAACCACAGCAGGGTTTTATGACAGCATTAAACTCAATGTTCCCAGCACCTCTGGTAGTGCAGGACCTGCTCAGAAGGGTTATTCCAGCCTGAAGGGCAGTTTTACCAGAAATAAATCCAAATGGAGAAGCAGCCATGGGGCTGTTTACACACCTTCTGCCAAGAAATGTTAGGGCCTCCAGCATGAGGGGCAATAATTTGTTTCCTCCTCTCTCCTTTCTTTTTCCTAGTAAATTAATAATAATAATAATGGTAGTAAACTCCCCTTGGCTTTATCCTTCCCCACCAGAGCAGATTCGATTAGCAGCTTCCCTGAGTGGCAGAGGTGTGATTTACTCCCAGAATGGGACACATTAAGATGTGGGGCAGCGGGAAGTTTCTATTTGCCCCACAACTGATTTCCCCCCCCCAGCCATTCCCATAGCTGAGAATCAGAGAAGCTTTCCTGCCTCACGTAGTTTGGGAGGCACAGCCCATGGTTTGGTTAAAGCCCCAAAGACAACATTCACCTGGGGGAGCTCACACCAGACTTCTTTCTTGATGCAAAGTGGATGCCATCACCCATCCAGGGGATGCTCTCTAAGTCCAAGCATCCCTCAAAACCGCGTTGGTACCACTAGCTGGGTACAAGCTGCTTCATAACCTGAGTTGGCAGCTGCTGCTGCTGATAGCCAAAGCGCCCCAAAACATCCCAGGCTCAAAGTGAATTCCCACGATACTGGTGGGCAGCTGAAACCTTAACAGGTCCTGTATCAAAAGGGCCAGTCCCCAGCACGGGATGTGGCTGCAGCCTTGTGGCATCCAAAGTACTCAGCTAGATGGAGCAGCTACAGTCATCCCCATCCTGGCACCGTGCCCCACATGAGAGGCAGCTATCAATCCCCCCCAGAGGACCCCAAAACACCAGCCATTCCCTTCCCACCCACATATTTTCCACCCGATGCTCTCGGATGGGTTTTCATGCTGCTTCCCCACCAAGCTCCCAGCAAGGGCTGCTGTGTCCACACGGAGGCCAGGGAGGAGAGGCAACAATGCTCCACGCCGCTCACGTCAAGCCCTCCACATCCCGCAATTTCTATTTGATTCCCTTTTAAAGGGGCTGTAACACAGCGCATATTTATACTTCAAAACAGCTTGTTTGTGTAATTGCCAAAAAAATTAAAAAAAAAAAAGACACAAAACAACCCTGCTACAATGACTAATTAGCTCGCTCCTGCCTCGTACCCTGTAAACAAATGTATTTGTAACCAATTTGCAAGCACTTTGCATAAGGGGCCCAGAACACTCGTGCCTGTTTGATGCATTTTGACATTAATTTGATAATAGCGGCTTAACAAGGAATCCAGGCTCCCTAGCTATAAATATGCTGCTTTTCCACTTCCTTTTATCTGCACAGTGAAATAATGTTGTTTTTCCCCCTGCTGCAATAACCACCATCCAACCCTTTCATGAATGCCCTTTATGTCCTTTAGCATTTTCAAGGCTTTTTTTTTTCCCTTTTTTTTGTCTCCTCCTGGAGAAAGTAGAAGGGTTTTATTAGTTGTATTTTTAATTCCCATTCATTGGAGGGAAGGAGAAGAGAGGATGGCGATGGTACTCTGATAATGCAGCTTCCAGGAGACAGGGATGAGAGACTTGTTTGTTCAGAAATACTTCTCCATCCATTTGTGCTTCATAGGAGAGAGAAAGCTCATCCCTTTCCTCCTCTTTTCCACTCGCCATGGCTCTCCCTCTCCATGCAAGCCTTCACTGACACACCAGAAAGCAAATTCAAGCATGCTGAAATGGGCATGGGACACTGGAGTCCACTCTGATGCCAACCAGAGTCACCATGGGCCCCAGTGCCAAAGGGTGGCACTACAGGACCACCCCATTCCAAATCTCTGCTTGATGGGACAGTCCACACCACGAGAACCATCACGTGTCCCATGGGGACAGCACAAAAAGGGCTGGATCATGTGGACTGAACCAGGGTTACGGCTTGTCCATGCCCTGACAACACCATTTCTCCTCTCCTGGTTTCTCCCAAGACTTTCCACCTATCCTTGTGGTCAGAACCTGTCTCACACATTAATGAGTCCTCCACCTCTGCCTCACCTATCAACCCCTGGGGAAAGTCTGTCTCTAGGGTCTGGGAAGTAGCAAACACAAAATTAGCACCTTGGAAATTGTCAGCTGCATCCTGCAGCCACAGACAAAGCCTCTGGGAGATGGAGCTATTTGACTTCTCTCCTCCATACTCCCTTCTCCCCTGCCTCCACCCTCGACCCAGCGATGCAAGGGGTGAGAAGTTGCACTCAGAGCACAGACCCGAAGGACCTCTCCTCCTGCCATCCCAGGCCTAGAGGCATCCCAGACAAGGTCCCAGGAGATGGAAGAACAAGGGTTCACTGCTGTAGGCTGAGAGTGAGGGTCCGGGAGGTGTTTTAGCCAGCACCCTGCAGACCAGCCCCCCCGAGGTGCTGTCACCCAAGATGCATCAAATGCTGAAGAGCAGCTGGTGGGAGATAAGGGCTATGGAAAACAGATCAGGTGGACCAGCCCAGAGAACAGCATTAGTGCTCATCCACACTTCCCATTTTGACCTGCAGTGTTCAGGTACCTAGTAGCAAGAGACTGCTTGTGAGGAGTTCTGAACTCCTCTGCAAAGTGAGGAGGACCAGATCTCCAGGCAGAAGAGAACTGGATCATCTGGTCCATTTAAATGTCCTCCCCACCAGCTTCTTTCCATGGCTAGAGATATTGTTAAAGATGCTTCTCCCCTGCCCCCTCACTGAATCTCCAGGACTTCTTCACACCCTAAGTGCATCAGCCCCCCCCAGTGCTGACCCTCCTCTGCCCAACACGCTCAGGGTGCGGAGCTGCGGTGTTAGTGGTAGCCTGCTGCTCTCCCAGCAGGCTGGTACTTGCTGCCCAGCAAGCCTAGTTAAACCAGGCAGCAAAAAGCCAGCTGGGCAGACAGGTGGGGAAATGGAGCAGGGGACAGCCACTGCCCCACTGCATGGCACTTTGGCAGGCAGGGGAAATCATTAATGACCCATACCTGCAAGTACAAGGTCTCCTTTCCCCTTCACACAGCAAGCAAAGGCAGGCACAACCCTTGTTCTCCACCAGCAGGTCGCACCCTACCCTCTTCACACAGCTGGGTCTGGAGGACAACAAGGATCTGGAAACTGTCTTCTGCACATCCACACACTGCCATGAGCCCAAAGGTCTCTGACAGCCCAGGGGCTATCAAGCATCTCTGGAGGTGCAGGGCTCCAGCCCTGTGGTCACCCATCCCCATTGGGAGACAGGCAGGAAAGGAGAGGGAAAACACACAGGACAAGCCAGTAGCTTTCCCAATTTTATTTTTTCTTCTCTTTAAACACATCCTGGATTGCCATGATCTAGTCTGAGGCACTTGCCCAGCCTCCTCCTTCCCCGCAGCAAGCAGAAGTGCCTCTTGCCCGCTCTTCCTGACTCTCCCTCGCAGAGATCAATACCCCATTTGCCCAAATAATGGCTGTATGGGTGAGGGCAAAACCAGAAACACACTGAGACATCCAAGCGGTCACAGGAGATCTCTCCCCCTACCAAGCTGAGATCTTCACCCTCAGCCTTTTCATACCTCCGCTCCAGTTCCCCCTTCTGGAAACTGAGTCATGTCTCTCCCTGCCAAGCTGGCAGAGGGCACAAGATCAGTATCGAACGGGAAGAGGGTTGCTCTGCACAGGCCTTCCCCGGGTTTCCTCCCACCAAGGTATTGTATCGACCACGTCCCTTTCAGCCATTTCCCCCTTAAGTCCTCCTCTGAGATTGTTAATGCTGAAACCCTGTGGCAAGCCCCGGAGATAAGTTGGAGGCTTAGCAGAGTCCAAAAGCACATTCTTTCCTCAGCCTCCTCCCTCCTTATCTCTTTCCTCCCTCCCCCAAAAACACATTTAGATAAAAGTTATTGGAACAATAAAATCCATAACTTAAACACAAGTGCAGGAGGGATGAAGGGAGGGTCGCCACTCCATGCCCTGGTAAGCAGACCTGCCAGAACAGAAAAACAACAGAGGAGAGAGCCCATGATCCCCTCTGAAATAAAACCTGGTGCAGTACCTTGGATCACTGTAGGGAGAGACCGCAGCACACATGCTCTCCCACCACAAGTCCTGCACAGACACACTCACCTTTTAAAAACTGATCACACCTCAATTTTGAGTGATCTCCTACTGCTTCACTTACCTGGGGTGAGTTGATTTAAGCACGTGGGTAAATAAGCTGCACCATTTTCCACCAAGCTGTGCATCCTGCATGTTTGCTTTGTGGATTTTTTTAATCCAAAGTAGGTGCTGCAAGGACTTGAAGCCAGGTTTCCCCGTGTATCACTATCCTGTGCCCTAGAAACAGCAACACAAAGAGACAGCTCAATAGGATGCATATTTTCTTTAGCATTGACCAGCCTTTCCACGCAGGCAAGCCACTGCCCCAGCTGTATCATGCACAGGGCTGTGGTCCAGCACATCCATCCCACTCCCCTCCACCCCTACAATATTTGGTGGCAATAACTCTTTCAGCCACCACCACAGGCCCCCAGGATCCAGGGACCACACATCTGCCATGTCTGCACAGGCAGAACTGCTGCTGCCAGGGCAGGTTAATGCCTGCAGTTTCCATCATCACAAGCAGCTCGAGCTGTCCGCTTCCACCACACCAGCTTCCCCTTCCCACAGCCTCACCGATCCCAACTCAACTATGTCCACGCAGTCATGGTGGCATTAATGGGACTTTGGCCACCCCAGTTCACATTTAACCAGACCCTTGATTTCAGCTCTTGGCTTCATGTAAAGAAGCAGTGCAGGTCCAGACTGCTGCCGGAGGGTTGGAGTGCTCGGAGCAAGGTGTAGTTTGTAGCCTGGGGTTTCTCAGAGTAACAGTCCTTCTGCAAGTCACTTTGGTTCGCTTATCCAAGGATAGCGGTTGTTTTGTCCCACAGCAACATGGCAGTTGAGTGCTCGGAGATTCATGGAGGAAAAGCATTTCCTAAACTCAAACTAACTCCTTCTTTAACGTGCAGCTGAGCCCACAGCCACAAGCACCAAGGTGCACAGAGCAGCATCTACAAACCTCAGACCTGGGGGAACAAGGCTGTAAACCCCATCAGCACGATTCACCCCAGCACTCCCAGCGGGTGACACTTCCACAATGCCCAGTCCAGACTGGGGCTACACCCAGGCACATCCCCTGCCCACACACACCTTACCGCAGCAACTCGCTTCACAGCGCTTGAACTTAAAATGCAACACCAAACCGTGCTTCCTAGAAGGATGGCTTTGGGCTTTGGTTTTAAAGGGAAGTAAGAGGCAGGAGGTAATGAGGTTCAAAATCAGTTTCACTCTTTATTTGAAGTTTTACATGCCACCAGCGTACATGAAAGTTGCACATTCTGAATTCGACTCACTACTAGAACAAAGGGCCAGATGCAAACACAAGTGTCAAACGAGCGCACAGATGGAGGAGCCCGAACCAAGGAGCTTGACAGTATTTGCAACCAGGCTGCGCCGCATCCTGATAGCACTTGAGGCATCAGAGGCGAACCCACAGTTTTGAAGGCCACCTCCCTTTGCCATCTCCAGGGCGTTGATTGTGACCTGGGTCTTCCTCTCCTAAAGCAGCACCGTTCTCTTTAAACAAGATAAACAAGCAGTTCTGGTAACATCTCTACCAGAACCAAGGGTGTTTGGAGACCAACTGCCCATTTAATGCTTTTCTGAATTCCCCTTTCTATCAATGCCAGCAGTTTTTACAATGAGAAACAATTTCCACCCGCTGTTTATAGGGAAAGACGACAGAAATAGGGACTCTTACACTGACATTTCATTTTCAAAGAAAGTTTTGATAGAAAAACATTTTCCCCAGCAGCCTTGGGCAGGGAGTTGCAGCTTCCACTTCAAAGGACAAACTTCAAAAACAAATCCAGTGTCCTAATGGTTTTGTGCTACATTACTTAATTGTCATACAGCTAATTAGCAATGCCTGATTTCACATTCTCTGTACATAGATGAAGTTCACAAAAGAACGGGCTACTTAAAACAATAAATAAAACAAGGCACCAGGCAGCCAGACTCCGACAACATTAACATAAAACGTTACACTTTACCATTTAAAAAACTGAAATAAAAACCCCATCATGATTAAACCTATATTGATCTGTCTTCCTTCAGATCTCAGAGCTTTGAATCTCTGCAAGGAAGGGGGGAGAACGCAACGCAGGAAGCAGGAGCTTAGCGTGCACGTCTGTGTATGTATTTTGCCAGTGTGCAGCAGAGATCTTTAAAATTCTAATTATTTCCCTATCACCAAGTAAGATCGGGATCAATAGATGGTACAAACTGACCCCTTTCCTCGAGTGTCAGGGGGAAATTAAAAAAAAAGAAAGGGGAGGGCGAAACGAGAGCGTCAGAGGTCAATGCCACAAAACAATAGATATTGATGTCTCCATTCATCTCAAACAGCGGAAAGGTCAATGCCTCCCTTGCTTCATGTTTTATGGCTGAAATCCTGCTGCTAACAGCAACAATGTTAGTAGTCAGACCTCATCCATCCTTTTTTATTATTATGATTATTTCTAACCAGGTTAGCCATTTTGAAAATTTGACGAAAGCTGGGAAGCAGCAGTGGGGGGCAGGGTAGGACGAAAAGAGGGGAAGCTGCCCTGGAAATTAATGGAAGGGATGGTTTCCATTAGTTTTCAAGCCTGCTTGTCCCCCCACCTGTGCTCTGGTTTGTCCCTCGCTGCCCCCTAAAAAATGAAAAGGGCCTGAGGCAACATCTCTTCACTATTAATCATTATTCCCCGTACAACATCCCAATTGGTTTCTATGGAAATGATTCTCCTGCTAGAGTACCCCGGCTGCCTGCGCATCTAATCAAAGAGGCAGGAGAGCTGCAGTGGAAAGAGATTTGCCTCTGCAATACCCAGCATGGCTTGCGTGGTTCCCTGCACAGGTCTCCCTGCAGATAGGGAAGAGGCGTTTTGGATGGACACTCTCCACTGGGACCGGCCAAGGGGGGGATCACATCTCACTTAAACAGACAAAATAACCCTCCTGCGCTGATTAACTCTGCAAACAGAAAAGTCCCACATTTCTGCAGCTGTGGGGGAATACCCTGTCCTAAAAAAAAGTCTGCTGGGAGAAAGTACCCAGCACCTCACAATGCACAGTATGTCGCCCCAGGACTTTCATGCCTCTGAAGATCAGCAAGGCAAAGGGACAGATCCTGCTCTGATCCCCTGGGAGTCTCACATGCCTCAGCAGAGGAGGAGGTAGTCATGTGAATTAAAGTGAGTAGGGTCACTGCTCTGCTACCCATCAGCCTACATTAGCAACCCCAGCCCTGCCCTCTCCTCCCAAGGCAACACCACCTCACCTGGAGGCGAAAGTGTTTTGCACCCCTCCAAGTCCCCTTGCATGTGGCAGGTGAGCGCTCCCCTTTCACAAGTGGAGAATTTGAGGCCAGGTTTCATGGTGTGTGTCTGGCTTCCAGTTCAAGGTCTGTGACGCAGTCCTGCCCTGCCTTCTTTCACTCCCATCTCTTCTCCTCCTGCCAAACCACCTCCCCAAGAGACGAACAACTGCAGTCCAAGCTCTCCTGAAAGAAGAGGCAGTTGCCACACAGCCCCCTTTCCCAACTGAGCAGTGGATACACTGCCGTTTTCTAAAGCAACCATGAAATCAGCTTTGTAAAACGGCTGAGGAAGCAATCCTTTAACCCACAGTCCTTCTAAGAAACCTACCGAAATACCGATGACTTAGCCCTACCAAATTCCCCCCACCAAAACCACTGTCACTGTTCAGGTCTAGACCCTCCCAGCCTGCAGGAACCAAATGCCACTTTGCTAAAGAAGACTTTGGACATTAGCAGAGCAGCAAACAACTTCTGATTTTACACACTAATAGCACTTGTCCCAGACTATCCTTCTCCCAAAGAAGCGCAGACACTTCATAGGTGGTCAAAACTAAGATTTCTTCTGCAGTCCCCAAAGATGAGAGGTCCAATTTGGAGCGCAGCAAGAAACACACCATCAGGGACTGGGAATCCTGCAGAAGCACTCCCTGCAAGAAGGGCACCTTCTGTAATTGAATTCATTTATTTTAGACTACAGACAGTGGCATCAGCAGGCTTGGAGATCACCACATTAGATGCTCACAGATAGCAGGAGGGAGATTTCTGGAGGGAGGGAGAGTTCTGGAGAGAGGGGATAGAGACCAGAGAAAAGGAGGGGGAATTTCATATTAAATAAAAGCTAGGAACAAACCACCCATCTCTCCGTTCTCCTCTCCTCCTCTAACACTGTACACCAGAGTCTCAGCGCTGAGTGGGCTCCGAGTCCCATATATTGCTCTGCTCAGAACATATGGTGCTATGTTTAATAGCCCAGCTCTGCCAATTGGGGACTATTAGGGTGGGTTCTTTTCCCAGTGTAAATGTTGCAGAATATAAATTGTAATTAACACCGATGCCAAAATAGCACTTAGAGAAAATAAGCACATTATTAACATCTGGTGAATCCTGCCTGGAGTGCAGAAGCAGCGGAAATTCTCACTCACCATAAGAGGATTTGTAGCAGAGATATCGAGCATTGGCCCAGAATTGGGGAGTCGGGGGTGGAAGGAGTTTTTAGCTCTTTATCACTATTTGTGGTGCTGTCTTTATTATCTATAGGTGACTTTTTCTAGCTCTGATTATAACTGGTAGCATTTGCATGGGGACTTCTGACCTGCTTGCATGAATACAGATGTCTAAACATCATACTCCAGGCAACAGAATAATGACATCATAAAACATGCCTGATTGCTTGCCCCAGTCTAGCAAGACACAAGGCAGATGGGTATCGCTTTGCCAAGCAAAAAGTACAGCATGTTTCATCAGGTTACTCTAACCCCCAAGACCATAGGGTTAACACCACCATTAAGCAACAGGTGTTTTTTGCCTACCACCATCCTCCAACTCCTGTTTTCCAACAGGACAGGAACAGGCAAGCTGGCTGTTTTGCCAAACTTGCTGATGCCACAGCGTGTATGTGGAGGGGATATCCCTGCTGAGGATGGGAATGGCCTCACTCCTGTAGGATGTACCAAACATTGGGATTCCTCCACAGGACAAAACAGGTCCCCTTAGGCATCAGAGAGCTGGATCCCTACCCTAAGCCTTCCCTCTACCCTGCCCTGAGGCTAGAGGCACAAGGAGGAGAAAGCAGCTTTGCAAACACTCGCTGCCTAACCCTTGCTATTTATTCTAGGAAAGAAAACCAGAAAAGCTAGGCAGAGCTGAAGTGGCCAGAACTGGACAGAGCAGTGGCTCGTGTTCCTGCCAAAAAGTACATCTGATTTGCTGAAGTGAGGGAGAAGGAAAGAAGAAAGCTGTTGGAGAGGGAGAGAGGGATTCAAACAGGTGAGTAATACGACAAGAGGTAGAAAGAATGACCTCGCTGGGAGAGAAAACAGTGGCAGGATGCCAAGAACAGGGCACCAGCTCCTTACGCTCACCCGCACAGTGTCTAACCTGAGGCAGAGTCTCAAATACTTCAGAGGTGATCGCAGTTCAGCTGCAGCCATTCCCAGAGGAGCACGAGCTGGCCTCGCCACCTTGTTACCAGCCACAAACCAGAGACAGCTGCTGGCACCCTGTCCTGAGCAGGGAAGGGAGAGAAACTCAGGGCAGACAGCAAACACATGCAGGGATTAGTTTTAGCAATGCACAGACCTGTGCTAGTAGAAGGCTAATATTAACCTGCTCATTAACACCACAACCTATTGGAGCACAAGGGTTACCACAGTCTGGTTCAAGATTTACACCTGCAAGACAAATTTCCAGGCAGGTTCACACCTGACTGATGGGAAAGTAAGGAGGGAAAGTCCTCCAAAGCTGAGAGATCCATTTTGCTCTCAAATCCATCCCATCAGACCAGTCTTCCTATGAACCACTGATGGCAGAACACCGTTTGGGAGATAACATCTTGTGTAGAAAATGCCAACAAGGAGATGGGGACATCATCTTTGGACAACACTGGGCCTCCCCAGAAAAGCACTGCTCAACACATTAGGAAGTGTTTAGGTGGAGAAGTTAGACAGCTCTGGTTGATAGCTGTTTTGCAGAAGACAGAACCCAGTGTGCTACCACAAAATACTCCAGCAGAAGGGAAATCTGACTGCCACCCAGAAACGTAGCTCCAGGAATTTGTAACTTGGCTTTTGGTACAGCTGTCTGATGCTTTCAAAAGTGCTCAGTAAATAAGGCAATATGAAAGTGATCCAGACCACTACTGATGCCTGAGGAAGTTCTGTGGAGCAGAGAAGTTGACTGAAATCACACTGCGAAAATACTTCATAACATCTCTAAAATTAGCATGAGCTCAAGGCATGGGATCTAAGGACAGAACTGGAACACTGCATTCCCATCTACACTGCAAGACAGACTGCATTTAAATCAGATCTGAGCCTCAACTTATTCACTGTAGGCACCATCCACCCTAGGACAAGGATTTCCAAAAGAGCTGAGAAATTCTTCCATCAGACTGATGGAAATAGCATCAGCAAGAACATACCATAGTTGAGGTGCTAATGACCTTAATTTGTTATTCAAAAATTAAAAAAAGAGTCCTTGTGGTATTTCTCAATCCAAAAAAAACCCCAACTCTTTAAATATCTGTGATTGCATGTGTGTGACTACAAATGCATATGTGTAACATAGAAAAGATGCAATGCACTTCAACTGAGCAACACATTTTTGTGCCTCAGCTGGCTTAGGCTTTCTACTTTGCCAAAAATAGACGGAAGCAAAGAATGATTTCCACCAATATCACAAAGCACACTGCCAAAGTACACAGGGGCCCTTAGGAAATACACCAGGCGACACAGGGGAAAGAGCATCGTTAAGTCAGTTTCTCTTACAGTTAACTTCAGTAAAATAACAAAACAATTCATATTAACCACAAGGAAATACTCATCAGATTCCAGAAGCCTTTGAGACAGGATTTTCAGATGCAAGCAATATCCAATAGATGTTTCCCCACTGCAAAGGACCAGCTGTTTTTAATTTGCAATTGCACCTACTTAAAGTGATTGTACAGCATCCAGTGAGGTGGCCAGGAGCTGAAGATGGGAAATCCAGGCCAACAAGAAGCTATTTGTGTGCTCACGCTGACTGTCCTTTCCATGCTGTGACAGTCACCACCACAAGTTGGGAGGTTCCTCGGCCACTCTGCTTTTAAACAAGGTAATTTCATCCAAGTGCCGCATGGGGACATCTCTGATGACTTCTGTCAAGTCCTCATGAAGTAGAGGGAAAATGACGACATTTAATGCAGGGCGGTCCGCCTGGAAGCTAAATCAGACACAGGTTATTAGACGAGGAAAAATACGAATTCTCCAGTGCAAGAGAAGGGGACTGCATGGATATAGACTATGCAGTGGTGGGGGCAAGGAAGGGTTGCTCAGAGGCGGGGGGGCAGCTGGAAGTCAAGATCTCCCACTCTCCTCTCTATGTGTCAGCGGGAAGTGCAGACTGGGCTTGCACCCCTTTTCATCAAGTCTGTTGAGCTGACACAAGCCCAAGTTGGGCCTAACATGGGGAGGGAGGAAGAAGTTTTAAAAATTAATAAATAAATCACAACATATAGGTATTCTTAGAGGACCAGAGATCCTAAGAGCTCTGCCAGAGCTGGGCAAGGTGCTCAGAGACAACAACTTAAACCACCTACAAACCAGCAGCAAGTTGCAGAGCCATTAAGAAAATCAGGCCAGAGTGGTGCCAGGCATTCTCTCGGGGTTGAGCCTGGGATTATCACTTCAGGCTGGGTTGTTCTGCATGCAGAGCCTACACTCTGCAATTAGAGCACAGACAAGTTTAGAAAGCTCAGATCTGCAGATAAGCATTTAAGTGTGCACACACACGCGCGCCGAACTGCAGCCTCCTTTTTAATCCAAGTTGCAGAAAACCTATCTTGGCACCACAGGAATTTGCCCTAACAGAAACACAAGCAAGTATCCCTGTTTGCCACTTGAATTTTACGTTCCAGTTTCTGAATCTACAGCCTCAGTCTTTAGGTCCCCTCTCAGAGAAATCTGCACTCTCCTCCTGCCCTCCCAGCTCTTCTTGCCAACATCACACCACTGGGTCTCCCTTCCAGCACACATCTCAGACCTTGCAAGCAAGAGGCGTGATGCAACAACATGAGAGAGGAGCAGCAGGGTTGTAACTACAGAGCAGAGGAAGAGAACAGCAAAAATTAAAGCCATTTATACAACGTAAAAAGAACCATACAAAAAAAAAGCCCAGGTCCCCATCACCAAGTGCTCTACATGGTAGCAACCTGGTGAGTAAGAAAACGTGGAGGATAACATTGCATAATACATGTTCAGTCTTTTAAAGCTGGGGGGTAAAGGGAAGTCATGCTATAGCTTAAGAGTTACACCCTTAAGATTAAAAGACTTGTGACTATTAGCCCCATGCCACAAAGATGCTTCCTCCAAACCGTGTGACAAGGGCCAGTTCATTATCACTCTAAAGGAGGCAGAGTAAAAATGGCAGCACCAGTCCCTTGAGGCTGAACCAAGTTGTGTTGGGTCAAAAGAAGAGTTCACTGCTCAACAAACTTCTCTTATACAGATGTGTGTCTGGAAAATTCCCAGCTCATCTCTAGCTCTGAAACGGCCAGATTTCAGTTAAACACAGAGGGAACAGCTGCAGATTTGGCTGCTGGAAACACACATGAAGATCCCAGGTAGCAATATGGCCAGCTGAAGAAAAGGCCACGAGAGACTGACATTTCCTGGGAGACAGAAAGGATATTCCCATCCACAAATTATTCGGAGTAGAGCAAAACTGTATCAGCAAAACTCCCATTCCAAGGCTAGTTGCTCAGTTCTGGTGGGTTAAATTAATTTGCCTGAACCTAAGTAGCGGCAGGAGTAAGGATTTTCAGCAACAAAGCCACCTGGAGCAATTTTATATGTTTCTGTATCACAGACCTGCCCTTCATGCCTCACACCTAAGGGCTGGCAGAAAAGGACACCACTCCTTGAGTGGATCTGGGGGCTTGTATAGGAGCTGCGCAGTTTCTTACTTCCACAGCACTGCCTACAAGAAATCAACCAGCAAATAACCACTGATCTGGGAGGCGGTTGGTAAAGTCTGCAGTGAAATTACATAAAGCAAATGTCTCTTTGATAGTCCCACCTCTGCCTCAGCTCTTCGTGTTTCTTATCCAACACCACAGTCCTGCAGAGAAAATCACGTTAATAGACCAAGTTTACTGAAGTTCAGCTAGGAAGAAACAGCCATCTCCCCAAGGCAAAGAAACCTCTGCTTCTTTCTTTGTATATAGACTCTCCCAAATTAGATCTGCATGCTGCCTTCTCACCGTATACAAAATTGTAGTTTATAAGCAGCCTTTACATGTAGCTATAAAAATGAGAACCTAGACAAGTTTACATGACAATCTGCCACCAAGACAACTGAAAAACCCCAACACAGTATGTACACCTTCCAAAGAGGCTGGATTTATATGAGAAGTTTCAACCTGACCTTAAAAAAAAAAAGAGAGAGAGAGAGAAAGAAAAAGAGAAAAAGAAAAAGAAAGCTTTGTCATTTTCTCCCCCC
>JANZLQ010000064.1:15858518-15899959 GCA_026212715.1 Elanus axillaris
AGCCCACGCTGGAGCAGGCTCCTGGCAGGACCTGCGGATCTGTGGAGAGAGGAGCCCACGGAGCAGGTTTTCTGGCACGACTTATGACCCCGTGGGGGACCCACACTGGAGCAGTGTGCTCCTGAAGGACTGCCTGCCATGGAAGGGACCCACGCTGGAGCAGTTTGTGAAGAACTGCAGCCTGTGGGAAGGACCCACGTTAAAGAAGTTCATGGAGAACTGTCTCCCGTGGGAGGGACCCCACGCTGGAGCAGGGGAAGAGTGTGATGAGTCCTGCCTCTTAGGAGGATGGAGCGTCAGAGACAACTTGTGATGAACTGACCTCAACCTCCATTCCCTGTCCCCCTGTGCCACTGAGGGGGGTAGGTAGAGACACCGGCATTGAAGTTGTGCCCAGGAAGAAGGGAGGGGTGGAGGGAAGGTGTTGTGAGATCTGGTTTTATTTCTCATTACCCTACTCTGTTTTGATTTGTAATAAATTAAATTAATTTTCCCCAAGCTGAGTCTGTTTTGCCCATGACTATGATTAGTGAATGATCTCTCCTGTCCTTATGTCAACCCACAAGCCCGTTGATATATTTTTTCTCTCCCCTGTCCAGCGAAGGAAGGGGGGGTTGATAGAACAGCTTTGGTGGGCACCTGGCGTTCAGCCATGGTTGACCCACCACACTGGTGTTGTACAGAAATGATTCAACTGTCTAATTCTCTTCAGACTGAGAAAAAGATGATAGAACAGTATGATAGATAGAAAAACCTAAGCAGAACAGAGAAGCTGATTAGGGACCAATCAGCCGTTATCTCTTCCATTAACAGAAATATAGAGATTTTATACAGCAATGTTTACATTTAGTCAAGAAAAAGTAAGCTGACAACGATGCTAAGCTACAATAAGAAAGAGAAAAGATAGCAAAGATTATTTCAGACCTTTTATTATGCAATTTTTGGGTCTCAGTCCAAAACCAGGACAAGCAGCTTTAGGTATTCTGCATTCCCTGAAGCTGCATCCTATGAAGGAATTAAAATATTGTATTTTCTAAAGTATTCACAAAGGGATCAACGGAAATGATTAGTTGTTCTTACACTGTAACTCAGTCTATTTCAGATAAAAGATTAGACATTAGCAGAAAGCCATGCAGTTAGGCTGGTACTGTTTTATGAAGTTTAACTAGATGATCATACTCATAGCCCTTTCTAGACCTGGAACAGCACCCTAATCACTGTATGTCATGCACATTCATTACACAAAAAGTAAGATAATGAGTTTTCAGGTTAGCCCAAATTCTGTGACCAGAGCCTGGCAATAGGAACATTTTTGTAAATAAGATTTCTATTCAACATTTTTATTTTAAAAAGAATATTACAGCTTCAATAGTACTACATAATCTTTGCTCTTGGACCAGAACATCTGAACTCTTAGGCTTACCTGAAAGACTCATTTTATGCTGGTTCTGTATACTAGGACAAGCTTCAAAGACGAAAGTTTATTTCTGCACATGATTAGTCACTGCAAGTACAAGATGTTTGTATGTATAGATAGAAAAGTTTGCAACCAAATTCAACAACTGTGCTAATAAAAATATTTAAAACTATTAAAAAAGTATGTCTAAATAAAAATAAATCTATCCTGTAGAAAGCGAGGAAAGTCACCAACATGTATGTCTCTCCCACTTGCCCTTTAAGGCAGTAGAATACATACATGTATTTAGGCCTTGCTGAACAAATGCAAGGAGGATACTACTGTAATTTGAGTTTTTAAAATATCACAAGTTCTAATAGTGAACCAGACTGTCACATTTCGAGGCAAAAGATACATTTTTCCAATAGAAAAAATCACAATGAGATTTATAGAAAGTCAATTAAATGTCTATTAATTATAGTGATATTTTCAATGAAACAATAATCCTAACAAATGATATGAGGGGGAAAAAGAATTAAAAATCAAACTCCTATGGAGAAGGAAAGCTGAAATAAACTACAGTTAAAATGAAAGATGAGTTTTACATGAATTAATAAAGGGAAAAATGCCTCTCAACAAAGCAGTTGTGCCTTCATAAACTCCTCTGTGTCAGGACACTTAAATTTTATTTGATCCCTAAATCTACGTACTCCAGAAATGTTTTTTGTAGTTCAGTTATACTGCAAAGTATGATTATATTGCTACTGAGTTCATTTTCTCAGTATATAATACCAAACTGAGTTGCAGTATATGACAGATTTATGTCTATATGTTTTGAAAAAAACAGGAAATAGCAGGCATTTTATGGCAAGACCACAAAAATAGTTTAAGAAACTCAACATATTACAATGGAGAGGAAAGTTCAACTTTTTTAAGTCTTGTCTAATCACCATATGCATATTTCCAGCAACGTGTTTTAAGATACAGCGCACAGTCCACTGCATTTTCTTCTGAAAAGCAAATACCTCCTACGCGAGGCCTAACTGTAGCTCATAGGCAAATTAAAGCAAAACAGACAGATTTACTGTGAAGACACTTGTGACAACAAAAATTGATAGTTTGTTACTATGAAAAAGCTGACATTTACAAAGGAATTACCACATGGTATTTCAGTGTTTTCCACCCTATGGTTACCACATAGGATGGCAAATTATAAAGAAGTTAAAAAAAAAGTAGTGTATTGCTATGTAATGTGTAATATGGTCATGCAGCTGCACATGTAAAAATCAATGACACACATAATGGTTGTTTAGTGGTCTCTATGATATAAATTGGCAGCCTCTGTTCAGTTCATAAACAGGAAGATATCTGCATCACAGAAACCATCATCATGACTGGAACTAAAAGTTGGTAATCTAAGCAGAAAACCTGAAGGCTGAATAGAAGAAATTTGAATTATTCTCTCAAGGAGATTTTCTACTGATCAGAGTTTGAGGAAGCACCACTGTTTTGTAGCTTCTGTTGGCAGCACCGAGAGCAATACGTTTGCATCATTGGAAGTATTCATGGTCAGGTTGGATCGAGCTTTGAGCAACCTGGTCTGGTGAAAGATGTCCCTGTCCATGGCGGGGGGTTGGACTAGATAATCTTTAAAGGTCCCTTCCAACCCAAACCATTCTGATTCTATGATTAAAAAAGGCAATCCAATCTTCACATCTAGATTGTGTTCAGTCAAATATTTGAGACAGAAATTCGAGACTTAAGCTTGCCCTTGTTGCTTCATTCTGACATCAGTTTTAAATCACGTAAATTATTTCCTTCCTCTTTTTATTTTTTATTCCACCAAAAGGTTCTGTGGTTCAATTATTTCACAGAGTGTTACTTTGATCATGTAGGAAATATGTAGGAAACACTACACGCTTGAAACAGGTACATGCACATCATCTGCATATACCAGGATGGTTATTTCCAAGCGAAATCCTGTTCGGTTTCTGCAGGCCTGAACTGTAAGGTGGTATTGCGCTGCAGGTATGGGGCATGTTCAAGGCAAAGAATCTCCTGAAAATCTGGTTGCCAAGTGAGAAGGCTGTATAAAATTTTTATGTTCAGTCATTTTGAAAGGTGAAGGAGGCTGGTTCAGATTTTTAAAACTGACTTTTAATTAATAAGGGAAGTGCTTTCTCAGTAACAAATGCCACATATGAGGAAAATTAATGGACAATATTGGACAAGAAACACTAAACTAAAGACTTTTCAAGTCACACAGATTAAGACTCAAGAAATTGCAAGCTTTATTTAGGCAAAACAGTACTACAATGCGTAGTGTGGTAGTTCTTTAAACTGCAGACCATCTCATCGCAAAAATCCCCATCACTGTCTGCAATCAGCAATCAGAATGAAGGACTGATTTGGCAGGGAAATCACCTCAAGATAAATGTTAAAGGTAAGATTAATGACACAACAGAGAAACTCATTTTACTGTATGGACAGCAGGGTCATGCAAAGAAATCAAAGATCAGACTTTTCTTCTCCAGGTTTCTCTCAGACATTACATTAGACTTCAAAAGTAATAAATATAACTGTAGATTTCTGAATATTTACATTAAAAAACCCAAACAAACCCCAAACTTGAAATCCTAACACCTAAAGACTAGTTAATCTCTAGTATTATGTGTATAGCAGTATCTGAAGTATGTTGTAGTTATTCATTACAGTCCTATGAAATTAAGTAATTATGTTTCCTCTACAATCTTCAAACAAAAAGCTTGTAAATGGTTTACAGTCAACACTACCAAAGGTCAAAGAGTTCTATTTTGTGCACTAAAAGTACAGTTAGACTGAAGATATATCTGGATTAAGGAAATCTGTCACTTTTAAAAAAAAATATACGTAACAGCATCAAGTCAAATGGCATTCTTCAAAATTATATGCTTCACCTGTTCATCTTCAGTCCTGAACTGCATCTTCTGAGTCCATTACCAGTATGCTCTATTTCCATACACTGTCATCAAAGTACCCAAAAAGGATCTATACTTTGAACAATCCTACTATAAAATAGTATTTCTTATCACGTTCACACAGTTCATTTCTTCCTTAGTGCCTTGCTTTTCTTCTCATTTCTCCTGTGGTGTTTTTTTTTTTTTTTTCCTCCTTTTAACATTTTGAAATAAATGAAAAGAAAATAACAATCCCAAAAAGCTCAAGCCAGTTGGCAGGGAAATTAAAAATCACAGATTCAAAAGTACTTTCCTAGTTCATGAAAACATCTCTAATGAGACAGATGAAAATATGAATTGCTCCTAATGAGCTCAAAATTGCACATATTTCCCTTAGTTTAATTTTGTAAGCCTTCACAGATATTTTGTGCTATGCTTTGTTATAAAACAAGAAGTGGCCACAAGGCTGTGATAACCAATTTGTGAGATTAAAGTACTCAACTTGAATGGTTTCATTAACTTCTAAGTCATGAGTCAAAGTTAACATAAAATACAACTCTTGCTATTCATAAAGGGTCTTACTCTCCAGTGACTTCCAACATTTTGAAGTCATTTGCACCTGGGAAGAATAACACTGTTATTCTTGACTTGTCAGCACTATACTTACTTCCACAGCTATAAAATGTTAATGTACAGTAAAACCATGAAGAGTAAGGCCCTAACAACTGTTGGATCTGTACCATGGATTTCAGCTATGACACAGCAGAACCAGTAACAGTTTCTGTACTGTATAGCACTCATGTCAATCTAAGCTGCAGTTTCAATTAATACATTCTAACCAGATTTGAAACGGGATGAAACAAAGCCAGTGCAAACACTTTAGCCAGCATTTATGAAGAGATTTTAGGATGGCCAGGAATGCACTAGGTCACATCAGAAGTATGTGCCATTAATTACACTGCAGACAGAAAACGAAAAGAAATTGTGACAGGATTTGTAAAAGTTCCATGTCAGTTCCAACCTATATTCAGTTGTGACTAGTTCTCATGGGTCAGTGCATAAAACAGGTAATGTGGGTGAGGACAGAGCAATAACAAAGAAGAGGAAGAAAAGCAAAGACCCCATGCAGACAATGGCCAGCCGTGTGTGCTCATGAGACCCAGGAACATGTTCAAAACTGAAACTCAACCAATTCTGAGGTTGCAGTATAAATGTTAGGATTAGCCTGTGAACTTTATATGAATTTTTGCTGCAGAACTGGACAAAATATGATTGATCGCCTGCCCCACGCTACAGAATAGTTTTGGTGTGCTCAAGAAAATAGATAAACTGCACAAGCTATGTGTTGCTTGTAGTGAAGCGCAAACATGACCAGAAGCGTCCAGAGCAAGAACACTGAGGGCACCAGCAACAGCTACAGCAATTCAGAAAATGACACCAGAGTTTGAACGGACTAATGACCAATAGAGTATTCCCTACCTAATTCTATAAACTAGGGACACTTAAACCAGCAAGAATAGTAAAATGATGCAGAGGGTGTGGTTGGGGGAGGAGGGAGGCATCGCCCACAACTCATGGTCCTGCACCATGAATATGTATTACATGGGTGGAACTACTACTAGGAGCTGGGACCACCTCCTCAATAGCCTGGGTGGCTGAACAACTCTGGTGGGGGAACCCCATGACCCTGTACCAGGATCTGGGACCACCTTTTGAACATTTTGGGTACTCTGAACGTAAAGAACTACCTAGAGGAGTCCACGACTGGGCCAGGACTACACATCACACAGGTGGATCCACCACCACAATAAACCACCCAACTTCTCTCCTGGACTGTATTATCTCTCCCACAGAATAGGGAAATCTCATAATGCACCACTGTGCTAACCTGCCCAATCTCTAGGTGGACTATGCTATCCCTCCTATGGGCAAGTGAAATCATGTCATTATTAAAATTGCACAAATCTGTGATTAAAATATTTTGGTATCCAAATCCATTCAGTCTCCATGCTGTCATTTGGTTTTAAACAACAGCATTGAAAGGATCACTGCTTTACCACCTTTAAAACTCAGCATTTTGTTATGGTAAAGAACTTCATTTTCTCACCAGTTCTACTTAATACTGACACAGTTTGATCCTCTATACTGTATTGCACCAAAGATCACTATCATAACATGCTGATCATGGAAGAGTAGTATCTATACAGCAATAGCATAGTGCAGAACAGAATCATATTCAGCACGACAACGTAACAGAAGTTATCTGAGTATCAGAATGTACTCGTGTTCATCCTGCAACCACCTAAGGGCACTGTGTACAGTTTTGTAAGAGGAGAAGAAGGAAAAGGAAGAATTACATTTGCAATAAACTTCCTAAAATTTTGATGAAGAATTCTGTGTATGTTAAACATATTCTAGTAAACTGACAGACTCTAGACAGTTGTAATTTACATTTAATTTCTGAAAATTTGAAAAACAAACTAAAAGCTAACATATTCAACAGCAAAAAGCAACTACTACTCATATTACTCCACTGGTCATTCAATCCACCTTGCTTGTTTTAATGTATTTCTCTCCTCTTTCACAAGTCTCTGGTTTCATTCCACCTGGCAAGCAACATGTTGTTGCCCAGCTCATTTTTGCACTTTTCTCCAAACTGTTCTTGAACTCCTGCCTGTGATGTACTCATCTTTCTCACACACTACATTTGCTGTTCAGCTTGATGTATTTCTCTTCTGAGCTGGGTGCACACTGATGCAGAACAAGGAGCTTTAACACAATGCACAGCAGCATGATGGAGATTTCACTGCGAAACATGCCTTAATGAAAAAGGTTTACAATTCAGACTGTGTTGCTCAACAAATATTAACCCACTTCACAGATGCCCTTAGGAAGTACGGCAGCTGGGCCCAACATTCGTATATATATATATACAGCAAAATATAAACGAGTAACATGCAGTAGGAGAAAAAAACGTTCATAGCTTCCTCTAACCACTGCCGTTTGGTCCCAACTCCCTCCCTCCATGCTGGGAACAGAATTAAGCTTCCCTATAACCATGAAATCTCAGAGGACAATTTGCTCAGAGGATCAGGATCTTCTTTTTCTGTTTTATAAAACCCACCATTGCTACAGTACCCAGGCACAGGCAGTTTCTGTTTCTCTCTCTTCCCTACACCTGCAAGATGCATCCATATTTGACACTGGGTCTGATCTCAAGGTTTGTGACTTAAGTAGAATGGGAGGTAACTTACCCTAGAGGCAATTATTACCAGTTCAAGAACAAGCATAATTTTAGCATGCAATTCAGATAAACTCAACTAAAGCATCACTAAATCTACTCTCACAAGTTGAGAAGACTGTCCTCTGTCCTTTCATTTCTGATTCCAGATTTGTTCTTTGCATTAATATTTTTCTATGAAAACACCACTGCTGTATTACAGTTCTGCTTAACATTAACAAAAGGAATGTGCTGTTGACACTCAATAAATGAAAATATATCTATAAATAAATTAGTGGTAATCCAATTGCTTTTTGCTGAAGGAATGGACTCACTAGGGTGCTCCTATTCTAGTCCCAGTTTTTATTTTAGTATTTTTTAGTATATCCTTAATATGCTATTTGAAATTTCTGTTTATGTCCTTCAGAACAAGAAAAAAAAAGCACATATAGAAAATCTCAACTGAAAATTGTGGTCTTGACAGCCATTTGTGGATTTCCACAAAACTCTTGACTGAACATCAGCCAAACAGGTACCACACTTTTTCCCCAAGGACATATAATCATATCCTGCATGTTCACAGTCAGAAAAACCTTCATGGATATACTCTGTTTCTGAAAGCTTGAAGGTACTTCAAAATCTACATCTTTGTTTTTTTAAAATATACTTTATAATATCCATTTTTAGACATCTAATAAACAGTCTAAGTAAAAACAAAAATGAGGAGATAAATCACTTGAGAGATTAATTATTTTTCCTACATTGTTTCAGTAAGAGGAAAAAGTGGGGAGGGGAAGAAAAAAAGGAAATCACAGTTTCTGTGGTTTCTTCTAAAACTATCCATTTAGGTAAAAAAAACCCTATAAGCCTTCACAACTTCATTAAAATGGCTTTTAAATAAATCTGCTTACAGTGAAAGAAGCAGCCTAGGACAATATACATATGGCTTCTTTTTTAAGACCAGTTATGTTTCTTAATTGGTTTCAGAAAATGTCTGACTATTGAATGCTATAGAATGTGCGTGTGGCCTTTAAAAGTCCTTGTAAATGAGAACTGCTGGCAGAACAATTAGCATTTAAAAGCTAGAATGACCTTAAATCTGTGCATCATTGTGATTAGTTTGGACTTTACTATCAAGTACAGAACCAAAAAATACCTTAGTTGCCAAGATAAAGAGCTCCCAGCACCAACAAAAGGACATTGGGTAATAGGCTGAAGCATGTGCAATGAAACATAAAGGACAAACTTGTATGATTATGTTTGATTTGTGTTGACTTAGCAACCAAGCAGAAGGGCCTTCCTGGGCAGTGAGCATGGAAAAGTAAGAGAACAAATCTTCTGTTTCTGATAAAATGTGAATGCATTACATGGGAGAATTGGCCTAAATTATTTATCCCTATAATGAATTTCAAGTTGCAGAAGATAATAAACTATGCATAAATTTTGTTTCCAAGGAATCACTGGATAACTTTAATTGCCTAAGTGTAATGTAAATCAGATATCATCTAAATGAAATAGATGGAATACTTCACTTTATATATATATCTCACATACAAATATATGTATCATGATTATATGTATATGAGGTGTCATTTTATTTTAAAAATACTTTGCATATATTGCATGCGATTATACTAATTCATGTAATATCCTCCATTCTGAAAACAGGATGATTCCTTATATCTCTAGAAATGACAGCACTGGCTTGGGGTTGGGAGTGGTGGTGTGCTACAGCTGCTCATCTTACTAAAAAAGAATGATCCTTAAGTCAAAAGCTGAACATGTATATTGGCTGATTATGCAATTAAAGGAGAATAATAAACTACGTGTGTCCCCTATTTGAAGGTGATTTTTTTTTCTCTAAACTTAAAGCATTTGGTTCAATTTTTGTTTTAGCTCCCATTCTCATATTCCGAACTACTTAAAAATAAATATTAATAAAATATTATTTTATTTCTATATAGGAAATATTGCTGTAATTTTCCTACATTGTCATAAATAAAATTGAGTTAGATTTTTTAAATTATACTGAATATAGATGGTATTCTAAATATCATCAATTATTTATATGAATAATTCATAAAGTATCAATTTTCTCAAAGGCAGTGCTACTTAACCAAGTAGTCAATACCTTAGTTACTACTGATATTAGTAACACTGCAGTAGCAGCTTCTGGAAAATCTACTGATGGTCAAAAAATCTCACAGTACACTGGTCATTGTACAAATGAGATACTACAGTGAATGTTATTGCTTGAGATCAGTGAGATTTGGTCATCTACTACCCTTCCAAGAAACAGGCATATCAACACTTCAGAGTGTTTTACCCAGACTCCCTAGCATAGTTTTGCTAAACTTACGGCAAGTGCATTATCTTGTTAGTTTTGCACTTTCTGTGTGGATTAAGTTTGTGATGTGCAGATTGCTAGAGGAGACTATTTAAAGTCAGATGTTAAGTCACATTAAGCAATTTACACACTCATGCCAGGTGCTCCATATAGATATTTCAGATAGCAATTTTCTTCATATAGCTTATGTAAATACTTAAAATTTAAAGAACAGTAGATACATAAGCAACAGTTTATTAGTTGGGAAATGGCATTTCCATATAAATACAGATTATCAAAGTTTGTATGTAATTGTACACAGATTCAGAATATTAGCTATTTAATAATTCACAGGGATGTCAAGGGTCAAACTAGACAGCAGTTTGGTCACAGACGAAAAAAAATACTTAATATAAAGGCTTAACAGATCACTGTGTTATGTTCTTCTGTCACACATGTAG
Organism: Elanus axillaris; assembly: GCA_026212715.1. Taxonomy (NCBI): domain Eukaryota; kingdom Metazoa; phylum Chordata; class Aves; order Accipitriformes; family Accipitridae; genus Elanus; species Elanus axillaris. Next base: position 15,868,858 of record JANZLQ010000064.1, read on the forward strand.
CAAACCCAGGCCTCCTACCAAATTCTTTCTGACTGTGTTCTGACTACATTTATCAGCTTCTGTCTAATAAAGTTCTATATCAATATACTTTAAACATCATAATATGCAATGTTTCATATAGGAACTTTCTACTACAGACACTCTTTATGCTGGGTTCTCACAATGTGTCTGTCCCATAAAGCTTGCTCAATTTTGGGTCCTCGACTTCCAAAGAAAATCGCAAACTGTAGAAATATTCAGCAAATTCATACCTAAGTTTTATGACTCTCCTATGTTAGAACAAGTGGCCTGGCATAATTTCAGTGTAGGTAATCACATCCTACCTGCCTCAGACTCTCCTGTAGTTTGAATTCAGAAAGTTATTTAGAAATTCCTACCAAGGTTGTACTGTAGATTTTACAATTAACTTCCTCTGTCAGAACACAGAGCACTTATTCCTATATAAAAAGGGTAAGTTCAACTCACTGAAGTCAAACAGTAGCATGGTAATGTCATGTTTAATTCATGGGTAGTATAGTTTGTTTTATAAAATTATGATCATTATTTTCTGCCTCAATTTTGTTTTACATATAATTATAACAGCATTTAAAAACTAAGGAGTATTCCTGCTCTGTTTATCATCTTAAGAGACTAGCAATAAAGGTGAGAAGGAGGGGAAAACTGTCAGCTTGGCCTACTGTGAACATAATCAAGACTTCCAAACAGAACTGAAAGTTTAAGCCAAGCAGATTGAAACTGGTAGTAGGGACTGTCTAAGTTCAATAAGCAGAGGGAAATTAAAATACAACAAATTAGAGATGCAGAAAAGAAAGAGGGTAACACATGTATTGGGGTATCAGGAGCAGTGAAATACAGTTTCATCAAGTTATGTAGCTACAGTACTGGTAGCATCTGAAAAGAGTGCATTCGGTCAACAAGCAAGACAACGAGGCCTGGACAATAGCATATATGGGAAGAGAACTGGGAAAACACTTTTCAAAGAGATGGAAGGTACTCAACTGTACAATCTAGTGTATTAGGATAACTATGTGCATACATACAAACATATAAAAGAACAACGGCAACAAAGCAAACTAGAACAGGATTTGGGAAGGGAGATGAAACCATCCAGAGAATACACAAGCTATAAAGAACACTGACAGTTATATTTGTCCTGAAAGCAGAAAAAAGAACAGGATGCATCAAGCTATAAGAAAGCTTCTCTCACTCCTAGGAGTTCTTCAAAGTTCTTCATTGCAAACTGGTAAGACTTCCTGAAGTATGGCTGGTCAAGCATGGCCAGAAAGGATTGTCTAAAATTATTTTCCCCATAGTAAGGACAAGAGTGATTTTTCTCTTATTGCATTTCAAAGTTTTTTTCACCTTCATAACAGTTATCTGACCAATACTGTGAGTAATAGGGCACAAACTGCAACTGGTTACGTGCTAGAACTGAATGTCAGTGCTGCTGATGCAATTTTGAAAAGGTTTGCATGCTATGAAATTACATGGAAAAATGACAACTGAATGGTGGTATTAGAGTACATATTTATTTCCATTAATCTTACTAAAGTGCATTCAGAACAAGGAATACCTGAGGAAACTATACACATATGGTTTGTGAGAGATAGAACAATGCAATTAAGTGTGAAATAGCTTTGGACTACTCATTTTACAAAGTGCAGTTCTACTGTATTAAATAATTTGAACTAGAATGCCCAAAATTAAGGTTTTATTCTGAGCTTGAATGTCCTGATTTCAGTGGAAAGAAAAATTCTCATTTTTAATGTTGCATTCACTTAGCTTTCAAGACCTGATCCATATTATACTCTGTGTATGCTAACATGAGTAGTGTTGTAATCAATTCTATCTAGCACACTGAATTGATAGAAGTAATTTCATTACTTATGAATATTGAAAAAGTGCTGGGATGAAATTTACCTTACAAAGGCCTTTTAACAATACCTACTTTTATTAGCAGTTAATGTGCTATATGGCTACCATTAAGATTTGCTCTTCAAGATCCTAATCCAAATCCTTCTCTAGTTATATGTGAATACCACTATTAACAATAAGTATGTTATTTCAAGTTTCCAGTGGAATAACTGAACCAAATTAGGTATTGGAAAATAATGGTGGAAGATGAGAGGGGGCACTCAATCATGGTACAGATCTGTTTCTTACTGATTTTTTGTTGTTGTTTACTTAGTAACACCATTTGCATGGTCACTCCGCTATCCCATAATTTTTAGAAGCCTTGATCCTGAAAACCTTTCTCATTGGCTTTATATGGGTTTACAGAATTTAACATGACTATGAATATCACAGCACATGTTTTAGCACATCTTATATTTACCACACTGTGTAGGAGAGAGCAAACTGAAGGTCAGATGCACAGTCATTTGGCCTTACAAAAAAAGAAGGCCATCAAGCATGCCTCCTCTCGCGCAGTAGCCACAGTCAGAAAATGATGTTACGTCTTTTTGCAATGGATGGCATAACATGCGAGAGTTCCATATCACTTGGCTGCGACTGATCAAAAATACCTAAACCAACAAAATGCTGGTGGAGACAAACTGATGACCAGTTTGTCTAGGCTGTGTGTAGTGGGCTACTCACTTTTACACCAGCCAGGTAAGACCACTCTTTTCCAATATTGTTTGCACTCCCAAAGCCATAAAACCAATAAACACTGGGATCAAATGAAGAAAGTACTGGACTGATTTTCCCTTGTAGTTCTTACCACATCCTTAAAACCCCAGCATAGTCTTGTCCCTTCTTCACACTCCTGTAAGACTCATTCCAGCACATGCTAATTCCCGATTTTTCAAAGGAATAAATATTTGCCTTTCCAGTATCTTCCAGGCTTACGTGATGCGACTGAAAACATAAAGTTAGAATGAGCATATGGATGTCTTTGAAAAAGAGTAATTCATAGGTCTTGGAAAGCCATTCAACTGTTGGCCTTGAAACAAGTCTAATCAAAAGAATCTGCCTGCAAAGACAGAGCACTCAGCCCACCGTGCAGATAATATAAGGATTTAATAAACACTGTCTAAAGAAGTCTTTACACTTCTTGTCCTCTTGTTCTCTCCACTTTCTGATCCGTGTCATTTTCTAAGAGCCCACATAGATTCATATGTAAAATTTAATGTATTGTAAATATTGCAAATTTCACCAAAGTGAAACATGATATTTCTAATTCACCTTTAAAGGCTTAGTTTTATAAACTTTTGTCACCTTTGTACTCCTCTTTCTCATATCGTAAACTAGAGCCAAAAAAATGTATAGAAACACTACATACTATTTCATGCTGAAAAAGATTATTTTGGTTTGAAAGTTTCCAGTCTCTAGACTTACCTACATATCTCTACATTCTCTCTGTCCAGAGAACTTTAATATGTGTCACATCAAAGATTTGTGATACGACTTTTTCCATTGAGACTGTGAACTTAACTGAGTTACTCAACCTTTTTAAATGCTTAAGCAATTCCTTTGTCCTTTCTTTTTAATAAGGAATCATAAACTTTCATACTACAAAATTAATGACATTTCATTTCATGTTTTTAAAACTTCTCACTTAATGTTTTAAAGGAAAACATTTTATTTTAAAACACACCAGTCAAAAAGGGAGGAACAGTACGTAGTTTCATTTTTCCTCAAAAATTTGAAAAAGCACATTCAGGATGTTTCTTTTGCTCTTGAATTTAATTGATATCTCAATTCATTGTAACCTTCCTGTAATGCATAACATTAAAATGTCAGAATTGTGCCTCAACTGACTATGATTAGTTGTCTTTATCTGTTAAATGATACAAATCCTTAACCTAGTGTGCTAAAAATCTAGTACCTTACCTTAGTATCAAAAAAACTTCATAACAAAAGCCATTACCCATGAATGTAAAGCTGTTCATATATTCTATGGTATGATCCAAAACCAACCTGTTTTTTTCCATTTTTACATTAGGCTAGAATCACATCCCTTCTCTTAACTTCATAGATCTATCACTGCAGAACAGGCACAAGAAGTTCCTTATATTTTTCTCCATAAAATTCTCATATTAAAGTTTGAAAATGAGTCCACTGAATCTCGTTGACTATGCAGGCTCTTTGGATAGAAAGGAAATTCCACGAAAAAGGAGACTGAGGGAATGGATGTAACTGAGGATCTAGCTTCTGTAAAACAGTATTTATAGCTTCAGGTCTCAAGTTTCAAGTTCAAGTGAGAGATACAAACTATAATCCTTGTTGTGGTTTGCTCACAATGTGATTCTGAAGGCCAGATATTGAAAATAACACATTAATTTCATGGGATTTATCTACTTATTTTGAATACATAGAAAATTCAAGAGCTACAGTTCATCTTAAAAACACACCCCAACTACAGTCATTTTAAACAGCTGGTGTCTTCCTTCAAACTTCCTATTTAATTATGATTTCTCAATGTAGAGAAATGTTATGTAGCCTGAAACAAATAATCAGATTTAGGCCTTTTCAAACCAAAGCAAATGAAACTTGGAAACATTCTATAGAGGCAGAGGTAGCAGCACCTACTGCTGCATACATCAGTAAGACACCTCATGGTCTCAGCTATTCACCAAATAAAGAAGAGTGAGAGATCCTTTCTTTATCCTAAGTTCTTTTTTGTTTAGAGCTTTGAAATGTGAACAACTATATCTTAAAACTCCACCCGAGAATTCATATGCAGCCAGTGTAAGCTTATTTGAGATGATTTAGAGTACTGAATTTAATTCAAGTTTATCTGTTTTTCTTTTTAAAGATAACCTTTATTAAGTATTACCATTGCAAGTGCATTTCCTTGCTTTCTTTTTGGACTCATTTATCTACAAGCCCTGTTCCTTTCTTAACTTCATCCTACACGAAAAGCATCTGTTCCTGTCTCAATTCTCTCCTCTGTAGAGTTTGCCACTAACATAAAACCCAGGCCTAAATTCTGTATTAAAATACTGAGACCTTATTTTAGAAGAAAAAAAAAAAAAGATAAGAGGTATGTTGTATAATTGTGGATGCTTCATAAAAAATTATATAGCTGTGACTATATCGTAAATTATGTGATAACATCATTTTTCATTTTCTCCGTTGCTTGGTTGTTCTTTGAGAAGTCTTGGCAGCTACTTCATTAAGAATTCCTTTCGCTACATACAATTTTACTACACAAAGTCACATTGAAGTGAAAGATACATGCACCATTGAGTTTAATATGACTTTGCATAATAAGAATAATATGCAGTTATAGTATATTGCAACGAACTATATTGTAAGGCAGGAAAACCAGGCTTAAATATACAATGTTTATGTGGTAAAAAGGCTGACATTGAAAGACCAAAGGCCTAAAGGCAATACTTCTTATAATATAAACCTGTAATAAATTATTAATTTTTGGAAAATGGATTCATTTCCCCACTCTCCCCTAGCCCTGGCACTTTTTAATTAAACATCTCTTCTTCCTCACAGCTCATAGCAAGGCCAGCAAGGTTTGACAATCCAAACACAGGATGGATTCCCCTATTTACATGTAGCACTGTGTCATGGTTTAACCCCAGCCAGCAACTAAGTACCATCAGTTGCTTCTCCCCCCCCCCCCCTCAACAGGAAACTGTATGTTACTGCAAACCTTGTAAATTCCATACCCCAGCAAGTTGACGCCGGAGAATTCTTTCCATGTACAATTTGCGTGATTTAAGAAAAAAAAAATCAAATGCACATGGTTCACTATTATTCTCAGCTAAATGTGCGTGCAAAGCCTCTCCTTTAACTGCCTGTTAAAAAACACCCTGATTTTAACGAGCAGCTGTCATAATGTTAAACTGGGATTAGCAGTTCCCAAAAGCAGGCTCCCTCCACAATCTATACTCCTTTAGTCCTTCCCCGGAAGGCAATTCCTTTCTTCATACACCTGTCCAGGTGGGCTAGATTAAGTGAGAAGCACTTAGAGCACTAGTTCGAAAGGCCCCAGGCGTGGGGAGGAGATAACAAGAAGGGGAAGAGATTGAGTTAATGAGTTGCAGAATAGCTCCTGTAATCTTCTTGACGGTTCTTTCCTCATTCCACACCTGGATGGACTTCAAACTGGATCTACCTCTGCAAGCGCATGGCTTGTAAAATTAAAACCCGAAGGACAGAGAAGGATGTCAACCTGGGGAGACAAAAGAGCTGCAGTTTCAGACATGAAACCCTGCTTTTTTTCCAAGGGAGAGAAGCCAAGGATATGCTTGCTTGCTCTCCCCTACAAAACCTCCAGACTAAACTCATCATGATTAATTAAATGAAAGCAAGTTTTCTAGGCAACTGACTAGCAGCCCCTTCAAAACAGATCCTTTAATCAGAAACAACCACTGGGATAACAAAGAAAATGCCCCCACATGCACATATTTTCCAGCATAGCCTCTGGTCCAGCAGACTCAACACCAAACCAACAACCACCCAGCAGGAACTTTTATAAGGAAGTCTCTGAAGTGTCCTCATTTGGATGTGGACACACAGTGGCCCTGACTTCAGCAGCTGGCTGGAATCATTCATGGAGCTGGGAAATGAATGGGGAAGCACACCCCGTGTCACAAATTCCTCCTGGCATCAGCAGAGGTATAACCTCACTCTACAGTTAGACCTTGAACAGGTTCCATGTGACTGAAAGGGTTAATGGCACTTTATTTGCGTCCAAAATTATTCCAGAACAGGTGTGGACTGGATGCAGTAAGGTTATTTTCAAGTGAACAGCTTGGTAAATAGCCTAACACTACTGTCTCAATTACTTCCAACCAGCGTGGCATGATCCAATATGTAGGTCAGGGACAAAGTCAAAAAGAAAGAGAAAAAGTTTAAAGCAAGGCTGCACTTTGATCAGATTTCCTCGATTTTAGCAAGACAAAAGAGTCACTCCCTGGAATGCAGTTATCTCCTGGCAAACACTCTCAGTGTGTGTTTTCAGACTTACCTCTCCAGAGAGTCCAGTGAGTCCCCAGGACTCCACCTGCTGATAGAGCTAAAGGGCAGCCCAAAGCCATAGAAGAATCTCACCAGCCAGCATGTAGCGATGGATTATGCCCCCCCCTGCAATTCTCTGCACCACAGACTCCAGATGACAGCTCCACTGTGTTAGGTGCTGCTCAGACTTACCTTCCTTTACAGGGAAAGGAAAGGACAAGGCAGTATTTAAGACTGCAGAATGTATTTCCCCTTGAGATTTCCAGAGAAACCTAAGAAAAGCCCTATACCAAAATCAGACATTTCAGCACATCCCACTTCACAAATGCTGGCAAGCAGGAATAAGGGCACACAAGGTGGTATAATTAAGCACTGGCAACAAAAGCAGCATACAGCAGATAAAATGAGGAAATACGGCATATCAGGAGTGGATCAAGGCCAGGTTTTTTAACTCTACAAGCTGAGATGAGCTTATGGGAAAAGAGGCTCTAAAGAAGAAAAGCAAGGAAGGAAACCAGAAGCTTTATTTGGGGGAACAGAGCAGATGTAGACTGTGGTTTGCATGACTCTCACAATAGCAACTCAGTCTCTGCTGCAGTTGCACACCTTCTCCCCCCTCCATTTAGACTTCCCCCACAGGCTGGTGAGCTGCTTCTGGAGAGGCCCGAGTTTCTCCAGATAAGGGAATTCAGACCAAGTCACTTTTTGCCATGTACACAGATCTTTTGCCCACATGCACAAAAACTCTGTTAATCCTCCACCAGGCACAGCATAAGTCTGTTTTCACTGGAAGACTTGCTCACATCTGAAAGTTCAAATATGGCATCTGTCTTGAAAGCTTCAGCCAGCATACCTGAGCCAGGCTGGAAACTCCCATCCCTGAAGCACAGCAGGGTAGAATAGAGGAAGTGCCAGGACAAGCTGGAGCAACTGACAAAGTGGCATGACCCAACAGACATACACACACTTTTCTCGTCTTTTCAGGGAAGGCCAGACATATACTTAAAATTTGTTCCACTGGCCGTGCCCTGAACCCAGTACCAGGGAACTGCAAAAGCTCTCCTTGCTTACGCTGATTGCCAATAGTGTAAAATGAAGCTTCTCCAGAGCATCTTCCAGCCATGCCAAAGAAACTGTAGGTGGGATTCCCCCAGGCCCTTTCCTCTGTGAGCAGGGAGGACCTTCGCTCCCTCTCACCCCTCAGAAGCCTCTCAAGAGGGTTCCAAAGCCTCCACACACTGACTCTAAAGCAGACCCATTCCTTAGTGCCATTTGCACTTCCAACCCTGCCAGAGTACCAGTGCTGAGCAGACTTCATCTTCTAACCTCAGAAACGGACTTCAAAAGTTCCAGAGGAAAGCTGTTGTGATTTGTCAGGTTGCTCTTAACTCCACAAAATGAGATATTTCCTCCATAAAGTGTTTTCCTTTAAGGGTATCTTCCATCCCCTCATGTCTACACAGACAAAATGGCATTCTCCCAAGGCCTGCGATTTCCCCTCACCTTAAGTCCCATCACTACAGCCTCCAAAGGGGTGTAGATGGGACTCTGGAAGTCATTCACACACAACACTGCCAACTCTCCCATTATCTTCAATTCAGCATCTTCTGCCACTGCATCATGTCATGGGGAAGGAGCAATACATGTCAGACTCATCCCGAGTAGAGGCAAATTACACCTCTCTACTGTGGTTTCTCTCTGTAAGGCATGAATGACACTGCTACTTCTCCTGTGAACTGAGGTTTATATCAAACATGCTTGCAGATTGAGGTTCTTACATTATTTTGCCAGCTGAACTCTGCATCAGTCAAATGTGACCGGACAATTAGAGGGGGAGGGAATAAGAACCCAAAGAGCAATGCCAGAGCGCCCAGGACACGTCCTAGGGGAGTGCTCTGCCAGAGCAAGCTGAAAGTTATTTCCTAATCTCTTCCACAAATTAAAAAGCTACTGCAATAACTGCTCAATTAGATTTATTTTACTATGGAAATGCTTTAAAGCTGCAGTTAATGCTTCCGTTCAGCCTTTTACACCCTCATGAAGAGAAAGCACGACAGTACTATTCCAATACTATTTCTCAGCCAAGAAAGAGAGGAGGACACTCCTTGAAACCTCTTTCATGCGCAAACCAATCTACCCACTAAGGAAGGTTTCTGGACTGAATTCCCTTCAAAACACATGAGCTAGCAGTTAGAACAAGCCATTTGGGTCAACCACAGGAATGCATTTAAGAAGGGGGTATGTTAGTACCCCCAAAAGAAGATACATTAATATGCCAAACTGCGGATGGTCCCACAAGCCGTGCTGGCTTGTAAAGTATTTGAACCCACCCAAAAACAACAACCCTGGTAGACCAAAGGTGTCCGGCCCACACCTCAAGCAGAGTCAGCCTTTGCCAAGCCCGCCGAGGAATTCTTGGGTAACGCAAGCTGACAAGGATGCAGTTTGTTATTCAGTCTGTGACAGAATGATTCAGGGGTTTCCAAGAGCAGGAAATGAAACAGACAATGAAAGCTGGAACAGGATGCTAATGATTCACTACACCAGCCTAGCGATACATTAAGTCTTCTGCAATCAGACGCAGGGCCTGAGCCCACAACATGCTTAGGCTAGCGGAGTAGGATTGGCAGCTACCGTGCTGGCTCTGGGATCCAGGAAAGCCAGCAGTGTAGAGGGGACTTTTTCAAGGTCAGAAGTAGAGAAGGTGGTGAAGGGATGCAAAACTAGCTTGAAAATCTCAAATAAGCCCTAGGTGGTAATACCAGCTTTTTGCAATGTCAATACAATTGCAGCAGTCAGGTGGGCAGCGCAGAAGGGACGCTGGAGGACTCTGCTGAATTCAAAGATGATCTTGCACTCGCTTACTACCCTAACAGCCCCCTCCCACCCAATCTAGCAGTAAAAAAGGATTACCCAAAAGAGCTTCTGTGAGGCCAAGTACACAATGAGAATCCAGGCAAGAGGAATACTGCAGAGATATCCAGGGCAATAGCAACAAGGGAGGGGGCAACACTTAGCTCTGAGGTAAGCGAAAATTCATTTGTGATAGTTCAGTCCTGTGCTAAATGCCAGGAGAGGGACTGGCTCACTCAGCACTTTCCAAATACTCAGTTTCACCCCCATGCTCCCACCTGGAAGCCCTATTTCTGCAACTGAATCCCAGGAGGGTGCTTCATCCCTTCAGCGAGCATCATGGCTCTCACAGCCACACAGAGCCACTGGAATCTGCAGTTTAAGAAAAGGTAAGATCCAGCCAAGAGTTTCATGTTAAAAAAGGACAATAACAAGCTGGGGAAAATTTAGGTAATGCTACAGAAGCTTGAATAGTAAGATCTAATTCAGACTGAAATAGCTATTCCTGGAAAGTAGCAGGACTCCTATTGTGAAAGTCACTTCAAACTAAGCAGTGCTCATACCTGACACAGGCAGAAGAAGGAAGGTTAAGTTAGTGTTTCTCTTTCTCCGTGTCTTGGATCCCCAGAACAGGCAGGTTGTCCTAAAACAGTAAAATTCTCTGCACTTTCCAGCACTGGTTAACCCTCAAAGTCACCCAAGTTGCACACTCACTTTGCAAAGCCATTTGCTGGAGACAGGTAGCCAGCATGGCTAGGGGAATAGGGGCAGAGAGCTTGAGCTAGGACTGGCAACTCCCCACTCCAACCCCACAGCTCTTGCGGGATGCTGCACCAGGACCCCTGCCAGCCCCAGCCCCGTCTGCACCTTTTCCCAGCAGCTATCAGACCCCAGGAGATTACAATAATGCTTTTGGGAGACATGAACAGCTGAGCCCAGCTACCCACCTACCTCCCCAAAACACGCTTCAGCTGCACCACGATCTTTCACTTGCTGACCACACTCTCTACCGTGGCTTAACTCAGATTGCATTTCTATAAATCATAACTCACCTCTATGCCTTGACACTTTCCCCCATGTATGAAGAATCCCTAATGACACCATGCTCTCAGAGATTTTTTTTGTTTTGCTTTGTTTTGGTTTTTTTATTGTTGCTTTCTTGATCTTTTCCAAGGTGTGTTTACAAGGACTTTTCACAGGATTGTATTGTCTGGTGTTGTAGATTTCTTGAAATCATTACAATGATAGGAGCTATCTAAACGCTTAAGCTAAAACCAACAAAATTCTAACGGAACACACTAGAAACAAAACCTGTCTTCGAGGCCAAGGGGATATTTGCCAAAGCATTTCCCATCCCCTCTCCCAGCCTGCTTTCTGCTGGTAAGCTTCACTAGAAAAGCAACTTCTCCTGCACATTTGTGAAGTACCCACTAACCACGCTACGTAGTTGTGCAATCCTGAAGTCATCCAAATTCCTTGCCCGCAAGATTTCTGAGGCAGAGAAATACAGGCGTATAAATACGATTATTTAGCATGCAACACATCAGTAAGCGGTGGGACACCTTCCATAGGTCACAGCTCCATCTACTGACTATTTCACAAAATAACAGTGTGGAAACCCTCGGGGGAAAGCTGTTCGAAGCCAGCCCCGTCCCCCTGGACTGGGCTTTGCACACACGGCTCCTTGCAAGCATTTAGAAAGAATCCCAGCACAGCAACTCAGCCCAAAAGGGACAAGCAAATCTCCCTTTTCTGCAATGAAGCCTCTTTGCACAGCAACAGGTCCGGGGTCACACTTGAACCTACAGCTGTGGGTCCTTGAATTGTGCTATTTTAGTGTTTCTGGAATTACCACTACAGTGGTTTTAACAGAAGAGTTACTTAAACAAAGACAACATGTGCTTGGAGCTAAGCACTTTGGCAAAGTTAGGGTTCAACATAAAAGGGAAAACATTGTGTTTGTTAGATCCGCTGCTATCTGAAGTGTGGTGGCGGCAGCAGCTGAGCACCATGTGACAGGAAAAAAAATGTCAATTTTAAAGAGAAACTGAGACTAGACTACTGTCATGTGAAATCTGAGGAAGATCAGGAAAGTGGACATGGATCACTCAAGCCACATCTCCTACTCTAACCACTAGGCCCTTCGTATGTGCACAGAGTATCTCCCTGAACCATAAAGGAGATTAGCCCTCCCATAGAAGAAAAAAGAATAAAGAAAAACACTGCAATGATTTATCTGCCCAGAGGGAAACAGTCTTCTCTAAAGCTCAGAGGAGACCTTGCCCTTGCAAGCCTCTTGTTTGCTGATGAGGGCTCCAGATGAGTGCTGTTCTGCTTAGTGTGTTTCATTGCAAAAGACACAGAACTGAATCAGAGGCTTTTAATGACTTAAATACATAAACTAATTTGTCCCGAACAGCAGCAAACTTCAACCAGAAAACTGCCCACAAGAAAGATGGACACCACAGGGCCTAGTTTAGAGCTGTCACAAGACTAACAGACACAAGAACAACTCTCTTGTCAGGCCAGTAGAACAGAAATACATAATACTAACCTTATTTTACAGTCAAAGGGAAGAGTTTGTGAATCAGTTCAGGCTTTAAGCCATCAGTGTGATGCAGGAGATTTAATACCCAAGCTCACATCACCACACCCTGTATATACACCATCTTCCAGTACAACTGCGCAGTTGAAACCAGTCTGTTCTCCCTGAATCGGTCCCAGGCTCTTCTGTGATCCAAATTCTCCTGTGCATCCACATCCGAAAAAGGACTGCACTACACTAGACTGTGTTTTCAAGTCCTCCCAGCTCTACCACCTGCAGCAAGCTAGTGTTGCATGCCCAGCCCTAAGCCTTTCCAGTTCCCACTCACATTTCTTCTCTTTTTAGAAGCATTGGGAAAATGGGAGTCACTTTGCCCCCACCTCCCTGTTCAAAACCAGCAATCACTTGGCTGCTCTCAGCCTAAACAAGACCATCTCCAAAGCCCTAAATCAGGAACTCTAACCCTTAATGGGACCTGAGGAATATGGATCAATTCCCCCAGCTCAAGAAAGGGAGCAAACAAAGAAAGGCTCACAGCCTTGCCTTCCCTTCTCTTGCCTCCTCCTTCGCACCCACTCTCCATGTTTTCCCCACACATGCAGCATCTGCACATATTACAAACAAACAAATAATTTTAAAACAAAAGGATAAATCACCTTATTTCATTCTGGCACAAGTATATATAACTTCAAACTTGCTACACAATAGGCTCTTCCAATTTGAAACTTGGATTAAAGAGACACTAGCAGCACATTTTTAGAGGGAGTCACGCAGTGTGAATTAGAGCCTTATCCACAGGTTTAAGCAATGAACTAGTTCACACAGATTTTACTGCACGTCTCTTTGCCCTTGGAGTAGTAGACAAAATGCAGTCAAGAGAAAGTCAATTTCTGACCCCATCTGAAGGCACATTTGTGCAAGGATGAGAATGGCAACACTGGAAAAGTCACATAGTTAAGGACCCACTGATGGCTCATGGAAGACTCCAGGCTCTGCTTACAAATCATTTTCTGTATTTTGTTCCTTCCATTTTATTACTAGAGACAGTTGCATGAGAACGGGATCTTTGTTGCTTAGGAGAGCATCTGCTCCCACTGCTTATCCTGCTCCTGAAGTCATAATCTTACGTGACATCAAAATCATTTCCAGAGCCACCAATTACAATGTCACAAAGGATTATGACTTCAGGTGTAGAATTTGCAGTGGGAGCAGATGCTCTCTTCAGAGAAAAAAAACCCACACACTTAAAAAAATCCTGTTTTCATACAAACATCTCTATTAATAAAATACAAAAGAAGAAAAATAGTATGACAGCCAGAACTGTTGCTAAATATAAAAATAGTTTTTAACATTTCCACGAGGCATCAGCTGCTCTTTGGAAAGTTCCCAGGGTTTAAATTATTAAGAGGTATAGAATGTAGTGAGAATCTGTCCACAACAGAGAAAAAGAGGGAGAAAGACTGCAGAACAGCGTATTTCTGGTCAGTAAGTGAACATTAAAATTTTGGCCAGTGCTGCAATGGCATCTCAGAGGGGAGGGCAAAATAAAAAACGGGAACTGCGGATTTTTGGTCCTTTCTAAGGATCCCCAAAGCACAACTGAAATCAACCATGAAATGTTTCTACAGATATGAAGCCATGTGAAAAACAAACTCAAAGAATCCTTGTCACATCACAAGGAATTTACTTGGACGTTTCCAACAATCACTATCCCAGAAGGACACAGAGCCTTTTAGAGGCAGTAACAAACAATGTCGTGTGCAGTTTGGTAGGTAGCTAATATAGTCATGGGCTCTTCTGGATTTGATCTGCGGAAACAAGCCAAGTGTAATAAGTCAGCTTGAAGCTGGAGAAAGGCTGGGGGGGAGGAACACCCTTTAGGATGCAGTAATAATGCCGTGTGATTTGAAATTTTTATTAGAGCTTAACAGGGCAAAGCAACAGTAGGTGACAAAGAAAACAGACTGAAGGCGGAGAAAAAGCCTTATAGAAAAAAAAATTATAATGGAAAGTCTGTTGCATGGGAAATATTTTGTAAGATGACTGCCACTATTAGAAGATTTCAAAATGCCAAGTATAATTAAAAGCTCTCTTTTCAAATGCACTTCACGGCTCACACACAAACGTTTCCCACCACGTGAGCCTCAGAACACTGCAAGGGGCCAAGCAAAATGCATTTAAGAACTGCCAAACGTGCAAAGGCAGTTTGTACCAATTCTCTCCCCCACCCCCCCAAAGAAAAACCCTTCACAACAACCCTTTAAAGGCTTTGAATTGCTCTGCCAGGGTATTATCAGTAAGTGACATTTACAAGTGATTAGAGGACAGAGAATTATCTTAGTCACTTGTGGGAAAGGAGGAAAGCTTCAAGGTCAAATCTTTCAGTACTTAAAATGTCGGCAGATGTTTTGTTTACACAAAAAGTGTCATTTGATTTATGATGGAGCTTTACATCCAGAACTTCAACTCAGCCAACAGAACTGCAGAGAACATGGGTGGGAATGGAATCAAAAATTCATATAATACCTTCAAATATTTCACTGATTCACTCTTATTAAAATAAGAGGCTAGTTCATGTGCCAAGCAGTTACACAGTACCTATTAGCTTCTTGGAACAAGTGCTCCAAGCCATATAAACCTTGGCAAGGAAATGGAGATAAATCTTCAACATCTCCAGAAATCCCCCATCAACCCCTTTCTGCACTCACCTCCGGACAATAGATTGCTGGAGATTTTTGCAAACGGTAAGAGATTCTCCCATAAACATGTGGCACATGATGACCTCAAGGCAGTTGGCCATGAATGACATCACTGCGTCAGACTGCAGAGTCCCACTCCGGGAGACGATGCAAAGCCGCTGGAGAGAGGAGCAATGACTCAGTGCCTGGAAGAACTGGGCGCCGGCACAGAAGTATGGCTGTTCCAGCCTGCAAGAATAAACAAAAACAAGTCAATGGGCAATTCATGCTTGGGCCGCTTTCAGACAAGAGGGAAGACAACACATTCATGGGGGGCTGGCAAATGGAGCAACCAGTGTCCATCACCGCCTGTTTCACTTATACATGCAATAACCTTCTACCTGCTTGTGCTAGCGGTATGGCATAACAAACCTGACATTGCAAGCTCCAATCCTTGCTTGGTAGTTACTCTTGAACAGTGTGTGCTAAAGGACAAGGACACAAATAGGCAGAAAGGCCCTAAACTGCAGAATTCCAGCACCCACTGGGAATAACCTTGGTTTTGCAAGTTTTCCACAAAGCATGTTGGGTAAGATGGGCCTTAGGTCTGACCAGCAGATCCATTCTGGTCTTAGGACAAGAACACCCTGGTTTTTGCTACCTGACATCCACTGAGCATTTGATGTGGATTTAAGGACGTAACTGCTCCTGCGCATCAAACACTGATCAAAATGGTCATCTCCAGTTTACTGCCTAGAGAGAAGCAGGCATGAAAAATCCACAATGAACGCATGCTGATGCAGAACTTGGGCCTCTGAGCCAAGAGAGTGACCACAACCAGCCCTCTCCGGTAAGAGGATGGCAAAGGATCAAAGCTACTGCTCTCCCACAGGAATAATAACCCTCATTAGTCCAACTTTTATCTTAAACACTTGGCCCAAAGAAGAGAGACAGGATCCTCTATCACGGCTATCCACAACCTTACGTCACAGCCCAGAGCAGGACAACAAAATGACATGGCGAAGCCATACCTGACCAACAAGGGGTCTGTCTTTTAACCAGCAGCATAACTGGATGCCTCCTTCACAGAAACCAGTCTGCAGGAAGCAGAACCTGTTCAGGGCTGGTGTCACCAGGAGAGTACATCTGCTTAGTGCAGATTTACTACAAGACCTCAGAGCACTTGGGAATCCCAGTCATTGGGTCAGCAAGGCCAAGAGCTCCAAGAAGGTTAATCCATTAGGTGATAACAAGCTGTCGGTCCCAGCCTGATCTGGATAATCTCTGCATGGACTTTTGTAGTATGCAGGGATATCTCAGCAACTTAATCCTGTTAATTGATAAATTCTGCTTTAGAGTCTCAGCCCGTGACTGCTGGTCAGGTAGCATTGCCTGAAGAGATCCTAACAGCCCATAAGCACTTTGGGCAATAGCTTAAAATTAATATTAAGGACATGGGAAGCCTCTTGAATTTTTTCAACTGCGGTATTGGTCCATTGTAAATTCAGGACAAAAAGCACTGAATCTCCTGCAACCTTACAGCAGGTTAATTTCTATGACACGACAACCGTACTTGCAATACTGCCTTTTACTCGCTAGATGACAATGTTGCTTTGGAATAGCCCCTTAAACTAGTTTCTCAGCCCAGAAAACGGGGAGGGGAAAAAACGGTAGAAGCTGCAGAGCGTTAGCCGAACGAAAAGGAAACTACAGTATCAGGAGGAAGTGCTAAACATTAAAATCCTCTTCAACCTGTATGAAACCTTAGACTTTACTCAGGAAAGAACAGTGACAGCTTACATCAAAAAGCCTGTCTGTTAGAAGGAGACACCCTTGCTCATCCTTTATTCAAAGCTCTACGCTGCCTCCCATCTTTTTTGCTCTTGGCCTCCATTTCAAAGTCTCTGGAAACTACGGGGCCTAGACAGAGTGAAACAACACTGCACACCCAAACCTCCTTTGCCAGATCTTAGCTCTTCCATGGCTGTTTAGTCTCCTGAAGGTTAAAGATACATTCATATGACCCAAGCCATTAAGTTGCCATCCCCTTAGATGAGAGACCAACATGCTTTTTGCCTGTTAGAAAGGGGAAGTGGTGGAAAATTAAAACCCTCCTGAGGTGTTGTTGCCACCCTGGCTCCCTTCACTATTGCAATGCATCAGGAATATCCACACAAACACCAGTCTCAGCTGATGAGCAATACTTTTAGTCACGCTGTCTTTGTGATCACAGGAGTGACCTTGCTGTTACTACTGCTAGCCATTTTACACCCATTTGTGAACAAAGGATGACAACGGGACTGACAGGTCTAGCAGTTTCACCAACAGAAGCTGATTTAGGGAAAAAAAGAAGGAAAAAAGCATCTTTCTAAATTAATAACATTTGTGTTCATATAGACTGGCACAAGGAAACCATCACAGTTCATACCCTTTGCCTTCATAAGCACATTTGGGCTACTGTGGAAGCTCCTTTGTGTACTCTTTAGGATCAGATCCTTGGTAGGAACCTTTAAATCCTAGCAGGAGAGGAACACCAACAGGACAAACTCTAAATCTGGAATGTTTTCAATAGATTATCAGAAAAGAAAAA
Source organism: Elanus axillaris (assembly GCA_026212715.1). Taxonomy (NCBI): domain Eukaryota; kingdom Metazoa; phylum Chordata; class Aves; order Accipitriformes; family Accipitridae; genus Elanus; species Elanus axillaris. Next base: position 15,886,448 of record JANZLQ010000064.1, read on the forward strand.
GAAATTAAAAAAAAAAAGGCATGATTTTAATACGAAACAAAGGCAGAAAAATATCTCATTGGGAAATCTGAGGAGAACTCTACATTACCTAGACATTGTAGGAGTCCCTTCCTGGAAATGTGTGTGTACACAAAGCCAAAAAGTCAGCAAAGGCATGTATCATTTAACCTGGCCCTGACAGGCAGCTAGCTCCCAAATATGCAGCATCCACTCTTCCTTATCTAAAAGGAAGGCAGTTGCAGCATAGAGACTTTTTGCTCTTAAAACACTGGTTAAAGGGCATATCCTGAGCCCTCAAGGACAGCATGCGATGCCTTCCCGTTCTCCACAAGTCAGGAAAGAAAATACCCAGTTTTCAAGCCCTTGCAGCTACTTTTGACCAGAACAGGAACACCCACAGTTTTAATAGTAGCCACAACCAACCACGCACTACGTTTCTGGAGATCGGCAAACAAAATGGAGATGTTCAACAGCAGCCCCTCACCTGAGATCTCTCAAACACTTGCAGTGTTTCAGCATGTCCATAAGAGCAGACATATAGACCATCTTCCCCATCATGCCCAGGTTGGCCAACGAAAGAGTCCGCAAATGCTGGCACTGCAATCCAATGTTAATAAGCCCAGAGCCAGTAAGAATATTTGGCAGTTGTGCTAAGGTGAGGCTCTGCAAGTAAGTCAATTGGCTAATGGCAGCCACCTCTGAATCCCCCACGCTTTGTGCCCGGACACAAGGAGGCAAGGAGTTCCAAATTGCTGGCTCGTTGCGGGGCATGGCAGAGGAAAAACTGGACCCAATTATTTCCAAGGTTTCCAAAAATCGGAGGCTTCCCATCAGAGCCCAGAATACTGAAGACTCTATCTTCTGATTTGCCTGGTCCGCTAAGTTCCTTGGATATGTCTGTATCCCAATCCGAACTTTCCTTCCAAATGTTTGGGGCACCAAATTAGATGCCGTGGGAGGCTTTTCCACATTTGCAGCAACATCTGTGATGGAGCAAACCGGTAACGCTAATGAGAGCAGGTGCTTTAGCCTGGACAGAAGCTGGCACAGGTGATTCCCTATGCTTTCCGAGCTGTGATGGTGAGCAGCGGAGAGGTTGAGGTGTCTCAGGTTGCAGCAAGACACTACCAGGCTTTCCAGAATGCTACTGTCAATGTCATCTTCTGCTTTTCGAAACAAGGACTCTGGAGCCAGACAGTGAACACAGCCACTGAGATTCAAACTGGTCAAGCTTTTAAGATCCTTCCCACCATTAATAACCCTCTGGATCAGGTGACCACCAGATAAGGTGCATCGGCTAAAGCTGAAGTAGAAAGGGTTGTTGAACTTCAAGTGTTGCAGGAGCCCAGAGCCATTAATCCAGGCTTTGGGCAATTGTAAAGCATCCAGACGTACATTTCGAGCCATAGAGTCCAGGAGGTTTTTAGTGGCTCCCGTCTCCGCAAAGCTACCAGGGGCAGAAATAAGGAAGGCATGAAGGTTCTCAGGTGTCCGATCACTTAGCACCGCCAAGTACAGCCTCACCACCTCCTGATTAACGTAGCCAGGAGCCAGCCTGGCATAGAAGACACGGAGGTTCTGGTAATGGGGCACATTGCTCTCACCCACCATTAGCTGCCCAGAGAGCATAAAACCTTCTCGTGAGCGATCAAGGATCTCAAAATAAAGCAGCAGTTTCTCAAGGCTAGTGCAGCACGGAACAACACCATATGACGGCGTGTAAAGAGTTTGCTTCAATTCCAAGACACGGCTAAGAGTGGCTTTACACTCACTGCTTAGCTGACTGGCATCAAAACCCGGATTTACATCTATCGCCAGGGAGCGCAGGTGCTGGAGCGTGGACAGCATCTTTGAGAGACGGAGAGAGGTGACGTGGCACCCAGACAAGTTCAGTTTTACCAGGTTCTTGCACCGTGTTACGTGATCAATAGTGGAGCTGGGTAGCCAATAGCAACCAGCCATGTTCAGCTGGTAGATCTCTTTTCCGATATCCCTCATCAGTTGCTTCACTTTGTCTTTGTTTACCTGTACTCAAACAAAACCAGATTCAATGAGATATACAGCAATGGTGTGTACTGACTCAGTTTCCCATCTGATGATGGGGATAACAGTGGCTAGCACTTAGATTACGTGGCTTATCCAAAGGTCTCGGGATGCTAGCACAGTCTAAGAATTATTATACTGCTGGTAGCTGCCTTAGTCTGCCATGCTTTGGACTCTCTTAAGATTACTTACTTCCTTTAGCTGCTCAGTCTGTGCAGTTCTGCATTACTGACTGTGAGGCCAAATCTGTTCAGCAACTGATAGTGGAATGGAGGACCATCTCCATTTTCTAAAAGCAAAGATATTTCAGTAGAACTAGCTATCTATGGAAACTCAAATTGAAAGAAGAGTGTTTCCATTCTCCTTCATCCACTTTCCTCTTCTGGAAATGAGTGAGAGAGGCTTCCCCTTGCCTGCACTTGGTGATACAGTCCTCATAAAACATATCACCCTTCATTCCCAAGTTTTATTTTTGTTGTACACAATATACAATTTCTGGCTTAGCTGACTGCGTGCCCAACAGCAGTATGCACAAGATTTTTTTTGCACAACATGGAAAATGTATTTTGAGAAAATGATAACTGTACACAACCACAGCTACAAATGGAAAGTCACATTTACTTTAATTTTAGCTTCCAGAAACACAGAGAAGATAGTTTTCACTGAACGTATTTTATATAACTAAGGGAGCACAGAGCTGTTCTAACAAAGCATTCTAGAAAACAAATGCTTTTATAAAACAGTTTATTGTTTATTTGATTTCAGAGTTCAAGAGCATTTCATTTAAGCAGACACATTGGAAAGTTCTACTTCCTGGCATTTTTTCAGAAGCCAGATTTGTCTTCATAGCTAACAGAAGAAGCAAGCTACTCTCCCCACCTTATAGTCTTTCTGAAGTATAACTGTGTGGGTTAGACTTTTGTCAAGGCAAAGCGTTGCGAGTTTCCTGCAGGTTCTCCTGACGTTCAGGACAAGGTCTGTGCAAGGGACGTAGCTGAGGATGTGCAAAAGGATCTCATCTGAGAACTCCATCAAGTTGACACCATTACTTTCCTCCTCACTCACGATCTCCTGGGGGTAAAAAAGAAAAAAGAAAAAAAAAAGAAAAAAGAAAAAAGAAAAGCTACTAGCTCAGAACCTTCAGCAAAGCTTGTGAGAAAACAGATAGCCTGAGTCTCGTAAGGATTTATGAAGCGAGACAAAACAGAAATGCTTGAATCTTTAAGTACTTCCATCTGCAAGAAGAAACCAAAAGCTTTCCCTTAGAAGACAATACGGAGGTAGTGCAAAACTTCACACAAAGCCACAGTACCTTCATTTGCTCTTTCACTGCTGGCTACTTTAGAATGAGGAAAAAATGTTTACATTCATTCCACTTTTGCGCCTACTTTGCAATGGGAAAAGTGACTGTCCCTGATTTTTTTCTAAATATAACGCAGCAGTCTCTTTCTACATCCTTCCTCTAAGTGCCATCCATTGCAATAACCTTAAGAGTTATATAACCAGAGACAGAGAGAGATACATAAATACATACAAAGAAAACTGCAGTCCAGTATCAGATCACCCATAGCTCTTGTGCAACATGCTTGCACCTTAACTATATGAAACCACACGACTGACAGTTGGGCTCCAAAGGGGACACGAGAACCCCTTTGCCCCTCCACCCCACGCTCCCTTCCTTCGACACCGGGATGACAAGGGGCACCCCAAACCCACCCGGACCGCCTGACAAGAAGGCAACTGGGCACACACGGCCTTGCGTGGTGCAGGGACCGCCCCCCCACCCCACCGCCATGATGGTGGGGTTGCGGGGGGGGGGCCGCTGGGAGTTTAGCACCACCCTTAATAAAGCTCAAATTGGCATTAATGCCACGGTATCCCCTGAGGAGAAGGGGGGAGCTGGTCCCACAGCACAGCCCCTGTAAAACCCTCACAGAAGCTCCCCAGAGAAGGGAGACTTCGGCGCCCGTACCCAGCCCCGTTAGACAGCGGCAGGCCCGCCTCAGGAACCGGCTCCCCGGGGCCTCCCCACCCCGCCGGGCAGCCCGAGCCGGTCCCGCGGGGAGAGGGGCCGCCGGCACCTCCCGGCACCACCGGCGCCATTTGAGCCCCTTCACCGCCCGCGGGGCCGGCTCCAGCCCCTCTCGCCTCGCCCCCATCCCTGAGGGGGGCGGCCCGGCTCCCCCCTAGCCCCAGCCCAGGGAGACGGCGGCAGAGGACGAGCCCCTCTACAGCCCTGGTTAACGGCCCTCCGAGGGGCCGGGGCGGAGGGGGAAGCGGAGGGCCAGAAGATCGCCTCCCGCCCCGGCTCACCTCTCCACAACGGAACATGGCGGCGGCAGCGCGGTCCCGCCGCCGCCGCCGCCTCCCCCGGACACCGCTCAAACCGGCCGCGTCCCGGCCTGGCTCCCCGCCGGCCCGGCCGCCGCGCGGTTCTTCCGGCGCTGCCATGACCCGGCTTCCGCGGCTCGCCACACCCCCGCCGCCCTCTCGGCCGCCCCGCGCCGCCATCTTGAGCGTGGCCTGGCGTGCGGCGGGAGGGAGGGAGGTGTCAGCCGTTGTTGGGCGTCATCTTGAGAGCGGCGCCGCCGCCGCCATGGTGGGAGTGGCGGGTCCATGTTGGACGCTCCCCTCGGTTGTCTCTGAGGTCGCCCTCATTTTGGGGGTGGCAGGTCTCTGCGGAGGTTAAAACCGAATTGTTCAGCGGGCAGCAGCCTGGCTCCCTCTCTTCTGCCCCAAGGCCGCCCGTGCTGAGGTGTCAGGGATGGCAGGAGCCAGGCAAGCAGCCGCTCGGCCTCCACCCTCAGCAGCAGCAGCAGCTCCCAGCCACAGGCCCTTTGCTACCCCGGCAGCTGACTCACGCCAGGCCGAAGCTCTGCAAAGCCCTGAGTCGGCTCTGAAAATGTAAATCCACCCTGCAAGGAGCCATGGGGCACAGCAGTGACTCAGCGGGGTGCAGAGGGAGCCCCACCGGTTTGGTGGTTTGGTGGGACACCCCCCGCCCCGGGCTGTTGTGTGGCCCCCGGGGCACTGGCTTTGTTAGCACCCTGGTTTTCTGGGGAGGCGGCGGAGCATTTGGGAGAAGAACCTTTTCCCGGTTCACGCTGTGGGTTGGAAGCAGCCAAGGCGTGGAAGACGGGACACCCATGAGCACTGAACGGCTTGGTGCTAACAAGGGGGTTGCAGGTACCAGCCTCTTCCTCCCAGGAAAACCCTAAATATAAACCTGTTGGTTTCAGGTTTGCTGATCATGTATGCAGTGATCATCAGTCTGAGCTCTAACCAGGCTAAATATTCTAACTTGGGCTGTGGGCATGAGATATGATCCTTCGCTTCACTGATGCAGAGAGGGCCATGCAAAAGTCATCCAGGGCTGCTGTGAGTGCAGCCATTGCACACAGCAACATCCAAGGGGAGCAGCTGGCTCCGCACTGTTACTAGTAGCTCCTCATCCCAAATCTCAAGTACAGACAGGAACAGAGCGCTAGAATTTCCAGTTACGTGTATGCTTTGGGAATTTTGTTCATAGAAAATGTGTTTTAAAGATGACCTGCAAAGGAAGATGAATAGGTTGCTGCTGTCTTCCTGATTGTTGCCATTTAAGGCCATGAATTAGATTAGGGGTAGACTGGGGGGTTCACTTAGAAACAGCAAGTGACTCTAGTCTTCATTACCTGTTTTGCTTCTAGGCCTGTGAGAAGGCTCTGGAGTTCAAGAGGAAAACCCTCTTAGCCCTCAGATGAGGGAGAGCCTCAGTTAGAGAATCTGTACCTGCTTGCTTTGTCATGTGTTTCACTTAAATAGAAGGTAATGACAAATTAAATCCGGAGGCCCTTCAGTCAAGACCGACTTGTTTGACATCTGGCAAAAATACCAACCTACCATATTTGCAGTCAGCAGGGAAAGAAGAGACCAGGGTGGAGGAGACCTGCATTTCCAATGCAAATGGTAAATAAAATCATCAGCAAGACCCATAAGCAGAGTAAAAGCCCTGCCCAGAGAGCCAGGGTGGCTGCAGCAGCCTGCATTAGGGCTAGCCACAGGTTCCCTCCAGCCCTGGGGCATACATGGACCAGACAGCAGTTGACAATCCCAAATAAGAACTGGGAACAGAGATAGGTATAAGAACCTCCCAAGGAGAAACCAGGCTCTCAGCAGTTCATAAGAGGAGCTGCACTTGGACTCATGATCCACCAAATAAAAGCAATGTGGTGGTGTAGATAAGACATGGAGGTTAAACACAAGGCAGCGGCAGGCCATCAGATGGGCAGTAAAGGGGAAAGGAAACGAACAGCTACACCAAACTCTGGCATTTCATGTGATGGTTACTGGGAGGTGGCCAGTCAGTGAGAGGAGAAACCCTCCCTGCTGTACCTCCCTTCAGGAACACTCTTCTCAGTGTGGGCCCTTGGGAGCCTTCTGTGAAGATGGGTTCAGTTCAGGGCACTGGGCCATCTCAGGGCAGACTTTGTTCATCTTATGACTAATACACAGTTTTCTTACCCCAAAGAAGGCAGGCACATACCATGCTGCCCCAGTCCAGGAGGGCAAACAAATTAATGCAAGTATCAAGATATTTTGTTCTGTATGAGACAAAATTTCTTAACTCTTCAAGGCCAGACTGGCCTGGGGTTTATAGGGGTTTTTTTATAGTTTTCCCTCTGGAAAGTCTTGGGGCATTTCTCTCCTCTGATTCTTCTTAAGACTGATACGGCCTGGACATCTTCTCTTTTTGCCAGCATGACTAAAGCCCAGCTGGACTACAGTGGCCAGAGTTCTTGGTATGCTTGGGTGAACTGCTAGTTCCACTGCTGTAAGTGATTTTTTCAATACTTGATACAGTTTAATACTGTAAGGCCTCCTAAAGTAGATTACAGATGGGTATAATACAAGTCAAGGCAGGCTCCAGGTCAGCAATCCCTCTGCAAAGACCAGCTTCAAAGACCAGGACTCCTCCTGCCCCAAGCACAGCCGATACCCACAGTGCCAGTCCCGAACCGATACCTCGGAAGGCCCATTTTCTGAAGCTGACGCTTTGCTCCCTCGGAGGTGACTTCTGTTTGAATGCTCTGGGATTTCCTGGGACTTTTGCATGCAGCCAGCTGGGTCCTCTCCTGAAGCAGCACACACTCACTAATGAGAGAATGGAACCCCCCCCAGCCGGGGACCGTTTCTAGTCAACACTCCCTGACACAGCTAAGAGACAATGAGGCCCTTCAGGGCTAAATCCCGAGAACTGCAACTGTCTCCTTTGCCAAGGACAGCACTAATTCCTGGCGGTGGCTTGATTCCATAAGCAGCTCAGCGAGGTGACTTTCCAGGTCACCAGCTAATTGCAGGTGAAGTGCCAGTGACTGTCTCCAGCAGGAGCGAAAGTTGGGAGCTCTGGGAGAAGAAAGGGTGTAAAATGTGTTTGCTCAGCTCCCTTGAGCTGAGCCAGCTCCCCCTGGACAGCTAAAGGGAGGTGAGAAAGGGCTGGGTGGCTTGCAAGGATCTACAGTTGAGTCCCGCCGTCTCTGCAGCCTGAGAAATCCCAGTATGTCACCACCACTGAGCCAGATTGGGATGCACTCAGCCTGGCCCATGGATGGCTGTTTTAAAGCTCCCGGTTCCCCCACAACCCCAACTATTTGTGTGCTGGAGAGGAGGAGGAGGTAGCCAGGGGACTGATTATTCTCTACACATCTTCTCCTTTGAGTCTTGCCCATGGCTAGTGGCTTCAACCACCAGGACATGGCTAAACCAACTCCTCTACCGCCCTTCCTGTGACAGGCCCCTCGGTATTTCCCCACCTCCGTGAAACAGTGAGGGGTGAACCAAGCCGTGCGAAACACAATGATGGAGAAACTGCAGTTAAAAAAAAAATTCCCCCTCTTCCAGTGCCTGGCGTTCCTGAGAGGAAACCACCCTGGGCTCCCCCCTGCTCCTTGGAGTTGGGAGCAGTGAGTAATGCTCACAGGCTTCCCTGCCCGGCGCCACATTCTTTTCTCCAGCATGTAATGGCCCAGAGGAGGAATAAACCGAGCCTTACTGGAGCAGCCTGCAGAGTAGCTGCGCACGCTGCAGCCTCGCACTGGAGAGGCATCAGGAAGGGCTGTGAAAGGCTCAGCTGCATTTTATTGGGGGGCTGGTTGCCTGAAACAGCAAGTGACATAGCAAGAAAGGAGAGAAAACACCCTGCAAAGTGTTAACTAACAGAAAGCCTCGCCTGCTGCGTTCTGGAGCATGAAAATCAGCCCGGCTCCCCTGTGCCCAGCGGCTCTGCACCAGCCCATCGATCGCCCTCTCCCTGTGCCCACACCTCTGCCTGCCTGCACTGCTCTCAGCCCCTGGCATTTTGCTGCTCTGTGGTTTTTCCCTCACCGTCACCATCATCTCTTCTGTTCTTTGTGTCTCAACACATTTTTCCACACTGATCAGTGACCATTTCAGGGAGGGTTGAAGAAAGGCATCCCATTTCCCTACTGCCGTCACCTTTTCTTGCCTCCTGGCCTTTTTCCTGCCCCGCTCCCACCAGCTCCCTCCCCAGGAGCTGCTATGGCTGCCTCCTCACCTCATTTCCCCAAGACCTCAGGTTATAAGCCCAGTTTGGACCTTGCTCCAACCTGTTTCATCTCCCCTGTTGCAAACTGGTGCTTCCAGTAACTTGTCTGCTCAGCCGTGTCTGCACCTACAGCCCTGCCAGGCTCCTGCTGCACCCGGAGCAGCCAGGAGAGAGGTTGGGGAGATGATGAAGTGCAGAAACCAGCAGGTCCACCCTGAATACAGCATGATGCCCGAGCAGGATCAGGTCAGGCAGAGGATTAAAGAGCCAATGGAGCCTGTTCCCTGCCTTTCATCTGCTGTGAGCATGACACAATCACAGCCATTAGCTCTTCAAAGACAGGCAGGTTGGAAGAGCCTTGGGAAGCCAGCAAGCCTGTAAGCAAGGCTCCAAGGTCTGGTCTGCCCGAGTTGGCAACGTGCAGCGTTACCTGGCTTTGCTCTCCCTGGTCCCAGACCTGGCAGCCTTGGTCCTGTCTCCTTCCTTCCACAGCAGTGGCTCCAGCTCCTGGGGCTCGCAGGCTTTGCTGTGCCCAACACTGTCTCAGCTCCCAGCACAGCTTTGTGAGGGTCCCCGCCACGGCTGCTCCTTTTCATGAAACTGGAGAATTTGATCCATCAAACATGGCTGAAGTTTCACTGGAGGTTCTAAAGAGCCAAATAGCTGTGCAAACCTACCTTCTGGCAGAGGCTAGGCTAGAGGCAGGTATCTGCACTGCCCACAGCAAGTCCTGGAGCTGGAAGGGTCACTCACCATGCAAGAGCTTCCTCCCCCCACCTCCCTTTTCCCAGTCCCAGCCCTGCCCAGCCATGTTTAACAGCCCAGTGGCTCTGCTCTCTGAAGCCAGTTTTTTCCACTTCACAAGGCACTTTCTCTTGCTTTCACCTGAAAGCTACTCCACCCAGCAAGCAGCCTGCCAGAGAGCATGAGTCGGCCAGCCTGAACACAGGACTCCCTCCCAGGGAAACCCAGGACAGAAAAGCTCAGGCACCTGGTGCAGGGAGAAGAGGGGACACTGCCCCATGGGGGGGGGCGGTCTGCAGACTAGCCAAAGGAGCCTTGGCTAAGGAAGAAGCCAGCTGCTTTGCATGTTTTGTTCATGGCACCACCACCCTACTCCCCCACTCACTTTCAAGCTGAAGCTAGTGATACTGCCCTGCTAAGGGGACACAGACAATGCAGCATTTCAGAAGCGGCAGCTGGATCCCCACTAAGCCCAGCTCCTCCAGCAGCACCCTGTGACACACAGCAGCAGCATCTGGAAAGCTCCAGCCAGGGCAGCCATGGAGACCTGTGCAGGTTTGGCAGGCTCACTTCTTCCCCACTGTATCGCTATGAGCCATCTGGCTCGCACACCAGACCACTCGCAGCACCAGCATCTACCCCCAGCCAGATAGCTGACCTGTGCAGCCTGGCAAGGCTAGATCAGAGCATGTAGTAACTGTCAAGAAGCAGCACAGAAGAAAATGAACAATCAACACCAGTCAAGCCTCTATGGTGTGCACTTTTATTTGAACTGGTCTTAAGTCAGTGTACAGGTAGCCCCTCCCTCCCCCACATACTGGCACCACTTCTCCTAGACCCTGCGGGGGACTGTAAAGCCTTCATTCACATCTATCACTGGGGAACACAGCCTGCTTGCTTGACAAATCGAAGAGAAAAAGGATCAAGTGTGTTTTGTTTTTAAGGCGGAAAGATACAAAAAGACACTTGTTGGGTTACATAATTTACAGACAAGCAATTATAACCTAACACCAGTAACTGGCATCGGCTCCCTCCGAGCTCAGCTGCTGCCTTCACAGAGGCGAGTAACTTCCTGTAACAATGCATTATAACAATATTTGGAATGACTATTAAAAAAAGAAACAAATGTACAATCAAAGTCCTCAGATGCATTGTAGAACTTTGGGGGCGTTCGCTCCAACATGTTTCATTTTAAGACTGCTGCTGACACCTTCACCATTCCAGTTTTTTAATCCTGAGTCAAGCGCCAAAAAAAAAACAAATAAAGCCATGCCAATCTCATCTTGTTTTATGCGCATTTATGGGTTTCATTTCATCACAAGGGTGTGGGTGTTGGTAACAGTCCGGTTTAGAAGCATTTGCGGTGGACAATGGAGGGTCCGGATTCATCATACTCCTGCTTGCTGATCCACATCTGCTGGAAGGTGGACAGGGAGGCCAGGATGGAGCCTCCGATCCAGACAGAGTACTTGCGCTCAGGTGGGGCAATGATCTGCAGGGAAGAGGAGGAATCGGTCAGATGCACAGTGTCATACTACACCTGCTGCCCATGCATGGCCCTGCAAGACGGAGCTGCCCAATTCCCTTAGCTAGCCTTGGCCAAAATATCATGAAGTCTGAACAGGCTTAAGACACCTCACACATCCACCTCCCTCCTCCCACCTCTGCAGCCAGTATTTACACTAATCCCATTATTCATGTGGTTGGGTAGATGTAGTCTTGTCCAGAGCAAGGCCATTAAGGCCACACCAGACACAGAAACCACATATGGTTTCTATCTTTCTTTTAGCAGGAATTTAGCTTACCCCCCTCCACCCACTCTGCATTTCAGCATTAACAGGGGTGGCAAGACATTACCCTGACTCCATCCTACCTTGATTTTCATTGTGCTGGGTGCCAGGGCTGTGATCTCCTTCTGCATCCTGTCAGCAATGCCAGGGTACATTGTGGTACCACCAGACAGCACTGTGTTGGCATACAGGTCCTTGCGGATGTCCACATCGCACTTCATGATGGAATTGAAGGTAGTTTCATGGATACCACAGGACTCCATACCTGTGAGGAAGAAGCAAGTCTCCAGTCAGCAAGGGCTCAGGCAAGGCCAAGGAGGCCTGAGGAGCTACTGTGGGCAACCAGAAGACCAGCAGCCCCTTCAGTGGGAAGGCACTACATCGCCACAGCTCTGACAGGCTCAATCTCCTGTTCCACTGTCCCAAGTCCCTCAAACAAACAGCTTCAGGCTGTGTGGAAAGCGAGACTAACTGGTGGGACAGCACAGAGCTTGCCATGGACCAGCAATAATATGGTTAACTGGCTACCATGGTCTCCAGGCCACCCTTTACAGAAAGGATTACTGAGGGGCACAGGGTAGCCTAGAAGAGTTGGACTTACCCAAGAAAGACGGCTGGAAGAGGGCCTCAGGGCACCTGAACCTCTCATTGCCAATGGTGATGACCTGGCCATCGGGGAGTTCATAGCTCTTCTCCAGGGAAGAGCTAGAGGCAGCTGTGGCCATCTCCTGCTCAAAATCGAGGGCGACATAGCACAGCTTCTCCTTGATGTCACGTACAATTTCTCTCTCAGCTGTGGTGGTGAAGCTGTAGCCTCTCTCTGTCAGAATCTTCATGAGGTAGTCCGTCAGGTCACGGCCAGCCAGATCCAGACGGAGAATGGCATGGGGAAGGGCATAACCTTCATAGATGGGCACAGTGTGGGTAACACCATCACCAGAGTCCATCACAATACCAGTGGTACGACCAGAGGCATACAGGGACAACACAGCCTGGATGGCTACATACATGGCTGGGGTGTTGAAGGTCTCAAACATGATCTAGGGAGAGAAAAGAAGGGGTTGAGTCAATGGCAAAAAACAGGGTTCTTGCTACAGGTCTAGACCAAGTCCATGCAAGCTGTTTTACTTTTGTTCCTAGACTAAGATTTCTCTCCACTCCCCCTTGAAGTCCATGCTTAACTTGCCTGGTCTCCACCCACACCTACCAGGTCAGAGCCTGAGCAGGGACATCACCACAACAGACCCATCCGCATGTCACAGCAAGGAACGAAACAAATGCCAAGTAAACTACAGTACAGTCACTCAAGGCTGGTAAATGGATTAGTGTGTCTAGTCAGAAACAGCAGTTAGACAAGTTGCTAGTTCAGTCTCAGAGAAAGCCAGCTTAGAAGAGCAAACAAAACCTGTCAAGGTCCAGCAAAGAAGAGGCTCAGGTCAGGAAAGGAAAACCCTGTAAAGATGGCAAAAAGGGAGAATAGTGGTGAAGGAGGAGAGAGGACAACATAGAAGAGGAGAGCTGGCCTGCAGCAACTTCTGCTGTAGCGCCAAGCTCCAGAGTTTTACACACCTGTGTCATCTTCTCTCTGTTGGCTTTGGGGTTCAGGGGAGCCTCTGTGAGCAGCACAGGGTGCTCCTCAGGGGCTACTCTCAGCTCGTTGTAGAAAGTGTGGTGCCAGATCTTCTCCATGTCATCCCAGTTGGTGACAATACCGTGTTCAATGGGGTACTTCAGGGTCAGGATACCTCTTTTGCTCTGGGCTTCGTCACCAACATAGCTGTCTTTCTGGCCCATACCAACCATCACACCCTGTGCAACAAACAACAAGTAGTAAGTACAGCTGAAGGGCAGACCCCATGGGATGGATAACCTGCTTTTCCCAAAAGCGGGTGGGTCTCCAGTTACTGCCCCCACCCCATCAAGAAAGGCATTTGGCCAACTGCTCCAGCACACGCTGCACAACAAAAGCTCTGCAGGAAGCCATGTTCCCCACCAGTTGCATTACAGCAACAGAAGCCTCTTGTGCTTTAAAGCCCAATAAAAGGGCTTCCTGAAGCTCAATGCCCTCTAGAGGAACCGCTTCCACCGAGAACTCCTCCTCTCTTTTGTCCCATTAACAGGCACCCCAACCACCTACCTGATGTCTGGGGCGACCCACGATGGATGGGAAGACAGCACGGGGGGCATCATCCCCAGCAAAACCGGCCTTGCACATACCGGAACCATTGTCAACAACAAGCGCGGCAATATCGTCATCCATGGCTGGCTGCAGAAGAAGAAGAACCATGAGCATCACCAGGTCATGCACCAATCACCGAGCCCTGTCCCCGCAGCGGTGGGTGGGGAAGGGAAGGCGATACCACCCTGGACCTTCTCCCTCCCCCCCCAACC
>JANZLQ010000064.1:15902068-15913265 GCA_026212715.1 Elanus axillaris
GGTGTGTTTGGCTCCTGCTTGCTCCTGCCCATCGCCCCCACCATGGGGAGAGCCCACCGTCTGCACCCCCAGGCTTGGGGCAAACCCCAGTAACCCCCCCCTTCCCCCAGTGGGTCCCAGCCTGGAGTGGGATACGGGGCCAAGTTCAGTGCTGATGTCAGCAGGCGGCGGTGCCAGGGCTCCTGCCAGCCCCAGCCCTCCGCCAGGCCTTCGGCCCTTGAACCCACCCGGGAACATCGTGGCCGCCTCCGGGTACCGTTAAAGGCCGCGTCCCCACCATCCCTGGGGGAGGGAAACGTGCCACCCGCTCCCACCCGGGCACCGAGGCGAGTGGGGGGGGATCCCGGTTTCTGCCCCCCCCATCCTGCCCCCGGTGACCGCCGGAGCAGGGATTTGGTCAGATTTGAGGCAATATTTTGTTTCTGTCCTCTTTGATCTAAAGCTTGCCGGAGTGGGAGACGTGGCTGCTGGTGCCTGGGTTGCCTTTCTGCAATTCCCTCTTTGACTGTTACGATCAAATATTGGGTGGAAATAAAGGCGAGGGCAGCATCCGCGGAGCAGCAGGCAGCAGCGACAAGAGGGCTTTGCGTCTCCAGAGCGTTGTACGAACGCGGGCTGATTAATCAAGTTAATTAAGCAGCCCTGTAAGTAAAGTAGCAGCAGCCACTCGCAATCTGTTGCTGGTTGGAAGCACGCAGACTTCGGTGTGGGGACCTTGAATGTCTAATCTCTGCGGTTTGAAGACGGCAATGACGGGGAAAAAAATTAAAATCCCCTGGGGGAAAAAAAAATGCTAAAAATGCCTGTCCTTCATGGGACACCCCTCGCCCGGCATCATGGTGGGGGGAGCCAGCTCTGCCGTTAGGGTCTTGCAGCCCACACCAGCAAGTTCTTTGTCACCAGGGAGCTGCGGAGACCACAGTGGGGATAAGGATGGGGCCTGGAGGATGGGGGTCCCTCCCGAAACCACCAGCTGCCCTCCCCAGCGTGGGGTCTGGCTGCGGGGAGGACCCAGGTGTTATTTCCCCCCACCCCCCACCCCCCCCAAGCATTGCTCCGTGCTGTGGGACGAACAAAGGAGGAGAACAGCAGGAGAAACCTGCAAAAGCCTGCTGACATGGAGATTTGCAACTACCTGGGGGGGTGGAGGAGGATGGGAAGGGTTGGGACACCGCGCATGGATAGCAACACGAGGAGCAGCCCTTTTCCATGGGATGGCATCCCCCTCCCCAGGAGCACCTTGTCCAGGAGCTGGGTGGAGGTGCCCCAAATCCCAGCTACCAGGGCTGCTCCCAGATGGGCGCTGCGGAGAGGAGAGCCAGGAGCCGTGTGGGCTCTGCTGGGCCACCCCAGGGCCGTGCCTCATCCCCAGGGCAGAGGTGGCCGTGGTGATGGACATGCCCTGCCAGCCCACCCCGGGACCATGCCACCCCCTCCGCCGTCGCTTCCCTGCCACCTCAGGTGCATCGCGCAAGGTCTCCGTATTGCAGCTTCCCTTGCAGTAAAATGGGAGTCATCGCTGTTAATTACCTACCTCACGGGGAATTAATTAATGTTTGTGCTCCACTTTGAAAAGGCTGATTATTAATTAGAAGATTATACGTCAAATAAGGGGAGCCACAAGGCATGGGTACAGCTGATGGCCCTTGCGGGTGTAAACCGTGGTCCACAAACGCGCTGATAAGGGGTCTGTGGAAAACAGCAGTGGGAAAAAGTCCTACAATAGCACTGGGCTGAGGGGTTTGGGATGGGGAACGTCGGCAGGAGGTCACGACCAGGTGGAGAGGCCACTCTGACTCATGGGGGTCTTGGCCAGCTGGATGGCCGGGCAAAAGAGGGATGGGATGCTCCTCTCCACGGCATTCCGGTGAGCCGGTTGGGTGGAGCGGGGCTGAGGAGCCATGGATGCAAGGCAGCCCATTAGGCAGGGAGGGAAATTACTGGGCAATTAGCGTCTCTTGATTATTGGACTGAATCAGAAAGCAATCGATCTACCAGCATCCGGCGGGCAGTAACACCAGCCCCATGTCTCCTGGTTTTCGGGAGCGGTGGGATTTGGCCTCGGTGGGGATGGCAGGATGTGGCCCGCAGCACAGTCAGGCACCACCGCTTCCTCCCAGCCTGAAGACACTTTGATAGCAAAGCCACTAAGCAGTCACCGTGCTCACTGCCTGGACCATGCACGGTGTGGTGGAGCGATCCGGCTCTGCTGGCCACGGCTCGGGCCTCTCCTCCTGTCTGCTCCTGGGGTGTTGCAAAAAGCCAAGAGAGAGAGGGGAACCGAGCAAATCAGTCCCTGGCTGTCGTGTTACCCTTGGGTAGACATCACAGGCTCCTGAGTTTCCCTGTTTTGCTTCACTTCTCCCTGCTTGTCCTTGGCACTTGGCTCGCCCCAGCTCCGGACAAAACTATCTGGGGGAGGATTCTCCTGCCCTTCGCTGGCTGATACGGCTGGGCTTGAATTTCTGCACTTGTGGAACAACATGTGAGTTCGCCTTTCTACCCGCTTCTTCCAGCCCTTCCCCTACAGCAGGAGCCCTTTGCTCAAGCGGGGATGGTGTCTGCTGCACATTTGGAGAGGAAGGTCAAGAGGGGGGAAATAATCCCAGCAGCTTTCGGGGCTGGCTTGAATTTCTGCACATCCCCTTCAGCTCCTCCATCGCAGTCCTCACCAGGCCTCCGTTCTCTCCCTCCTGCTGTCGTGACAATGAGAAAAGAGGTGGAAACTTCTGAAACCAGCCCAGTCGATTTAAATCACTCTCCCACAAAATCACAGACGTTTTTCGGAGCACTGCCTTTCCCCTCCCTTCCCACTCCCCAAGGGGAAGAGGGAAAAGCGCTGGCCACATCTCCTATTTCGCAGGCACAGGGACCATCCCAGAACCTTCCTCTTTTTCAATTCAGTCCTTGCAGCTGCAATGGGAATTTGCAGGAGGTAAAATCTAAGCAGGAACCCCAAGCCCATCTCCCCCTTTGGAGATGATCGGGGACCTCACCACAGCCCTCACCTCTCCCTTTACGGGGACACCTTCAGCATTAAAACCTGAAGCAAAACAGCACCTGACGTTTTTCCTGACTCCAACAAGCTGCAGATTCTCCTCTCCCCCTTTAAGCATCACTCTCCGCTCTCGTGCATCCCTCCCTGATGTTCCTGCTCCTTTGTAATGATCCTCAAGCTCTCTGATTTATCGGTGCCTTTTGCAGAGAGAGATGAAAGCCTTTCGCTCTGCAGACCTCCATGTGCAAGGGACCATTCTCCCCTGATCTGCTGCATCCACATGGATGGGCTAACAGTGCATCAAGCATCTCTCCTATCCACAATGCAGGTAAATCATTGTATTGGATCATGCTGGAAAACTGTATCAATTCACCGCTTTCCATCTTCGGGGCACCGACAGACAACGTGTGCCAGGTTTTGCTGAGGCTGTCGGAAAGGGCACAGCCCTGCCCAGGTAGCAGAGGTAGTAGAAGGGGACACGTGCCTGGTTTACAGCCTGCTGTACCTGATAACAGGACTTTGCTGGAGGGGTTGAAGCCCTGAGCAGTGGCTTCACCCATTTTCATGACCCATTTCCCCAGCTGTGCCTGTCCTCGCTGCCTCCGGCCACATCGCCCCGTGCCCCCATGCCTTTCCTAGCCCCTTCATTACGTACGCCTGAGCTGACCCCACACCAGCGTTTCCAGATCATGATGCTGGCCCCAGAGTCCCCCAGTCCACACCAGCGGCAGGAGACCAGGGCTTCGTTCCCAGCCCTGCAGGCAGCCGGGTAAGCGGCCATCAGCCGGTGCCTGGGCTGGACATCCCTGCCCAGCTCCATACTGGTCCCCAGCAGCCGTGCTGCCCTCCCACCCTCCCTCGGCTGAGCTGGCTGGGCCGGAGCAGAGCAAAGCCCTCCCTTCCCCCACCACTTCAATGTGCTGCTGGTGTTGTCTTAGTTGACCTTGACAGCAAAACCTGGTGAGGCCCAAGCCGTTGAATTGTTTTTAGCCCAAGGTCATTCCCCAGCACACCAAGATTACACCAGCACAGCCAGACCTCCCCCGGGGCAATGCCAGCCAGGCTCCCAGCTTCAGCCCTCCCGCCCACCCTGTGCATCTTTTTGGGATCCGCTTTTCTCACGGCAATGGGACGGCATAAGCTAAGCCCTACGCTGGCGTCTTTCCCTGGGTGAAGGGAGAGAGAGCAGCAGAGCAGCCCTGCCCCTCCAGCTGGGCCCAGCATCAACTTTGGGGGATATTTCCTCCAGCTAAGAACAGAAGGGGAAGCGAAAAAGCTGATTCTCCTTGGGCTTTCTCGGCAAGTCTAAACCCTCTGGCCCCCAGCTGCATCACCTCCCAAACACCAAACACCACTGAATGACCCCTCCGCCGTGATGCAGCCCCGGGAGGGACTTTGCTGCAAAGGATGCTCCCCAGGGTTCGGTTACCTGTCCGGGCAAAAGGCTCCCACACATGTTACACGGTGCTATGCCGAGCCGTATGGTGTATTTTCAACTGCTTCTTAATTACTTTCAGAATTGATTTTTCTCGGTCACTGATAAAGGCAGGGAGGCAGCTGGATGGAGTTTTCCGCTCATTCCGTACCTAGGAAATGAAACAGATCCTGGCCTACCCAAGCATGCCGGGAAAGTCGCTTTGATCTCTGCTGGGCTAATGGCACTTTCCATCTGGGGGCTTCAAGCCTTTGGCAGAGGTCACCTGTCCCATTTCGGAGAAGGAGGGAAGAGCGCTGCCTTTGTATTCAGCGTGGGAAACAAAGGAGCAGAGAGCGGGGATGCCCGTTGCCCCCACTCCGGAGGGCTCTCCCACCCGTGCCAGGTAATATAAAGCACTTCTGACCCTGCAGGCAATTCTGCTTTGGGGTTGGGGTTGTAATCACTCTTTATCTCCAGCAACAGGGTTCACGTTGGCTTAGCTGTTAAATGGAAGAGAGGGGTCTGAGACAGCCGTGCCGTATTGCTGTCGCTGGGGCAGCCCTGAGCGCCTGCAGACAGGGGACCCCCACCCCTCCGGCAGCCCCTGACCCGCACCCAGCTCCTCCGCCTGCAGGCACAGGGATGCTCAGGGAATGGATGGGTGAGGCAGGGTTTGCCCGTTCCTAGAAAGAGGGATGTGGAGGCAGCCGCTGGAGCCGCTCTGGGCCCCGTCCCAGCTCCATCCCTGCCCGGGCTGGCCCCCGGCTCTGTTTGCACAGCCGGTGCTGAGCCCTGACGCAATCAGTTCGCCCCAGGCGGGGAGTCGGCGATGGAGGAGTGGGACCTGCGCTTGTCAATGATGTCCCATCCGCTCCCCATGCTCCTCCAAGTCAAAATAAACCCTCAGGGGTGATTCAGCCTTTCACAAGAGCCTCCAGGAATGAAACCCAGCTGCCACCCATCTCCCCCCACCTTGGCTCCCTGCCGGGGAGCTGGCGCAGGGGAGGAGGACTGGGAGGTTTTCCCCTGGTGCCAGCCAGAGTGGGCTTGTCTCTGGTCCCCATGGCAGAAATAAGAGCGGGGTGATGCCAATGCCGCTCCCAACCTGCCCCTCTGGTCCAGCTTTCGCTGAAATCTGCAGCAAACCAGGAGCAAGCCAGTGACCTTGCAATGATATCATCCCTCCAATATCAGCCAGCGGCCACTCCGCATACAAACTGGGGATGAAAGGAAACCACCGCCACAAAGCCTGTGTGCAGAGGCACCGATCCCCACTGCATTTTATTACCCTCTCAGCCCATTGTCCCCAAAGTTTCCATCCCTCACTCGAGACAGTATTTCCATGTGTGCTTTGTTTGGCTCATTTCACACGTTCCTGCTGGCAGGTGATAAGGTCTCAAGAGAAAGGCAAAAGAAAGCCGTGGGTGCCATGTGCTGACTGTCCCTCCCCTGACGCATTAAGGTACCCTGCCCGCTCCTCACCAGCTCTGACCTGGGACCAGCAAGGACACCCCGATGTTCATCCCCCCGCGGGCTGGTCCGTGGGATGGAGATCTGGAAGGAGAGAGTGTGATGGGACCTGGGTCGTTTTGTGAGTTGTCAGGTCAGTCCTGCTCCTGAGGAAGAGGATGGCAGACCTCTGCTCTCTCCTGGCACCAGGGTCCTTTTGCCACCCTTGGGTGCCTTCTCTGCTGTCCCATGTGGATGATGCAAGCCTTGGAGGGCATTGAGCCCCTCTGGGGTGGTGGAGGTGTTATCAGCTCTGAGAAAATTTGAAAAATGCACTTAAGTCCCATTAAAACCTCAAGGACTCGCAGCTCGCACTCACCGGAGCAATGGCACTGCCCCGGGGAACCCCACCTGCCCTGGCCCAGGCATCCCCCAGGGGAGCCCATGCTGCCTTGTGCAGGTGTGTATCAATACATCCCTCCCTCTTCTGGCCCCAAACAAGAAATGGGGTTAAGATATCCATATTCCTGCTCTCTTCCCTTCCCCACACCAGAGCCGGAGCCATGCGGGGTTGCAGAAGTGGCTTCCAAATCTCCTCCATCTCTGGAGCACCATGGGCAGCAGAGGAAGCCAAGCAGACACCAGGGCCATGGTGGGGCTCGGATGGAAAATAGGCTGAGACATGAAGGGTGGCTGCTGTCTCTGCAGCTCCTCCGCCCAAGGAAGAGACAAGCCAACAAGCAGAAAACCAGGGAGTGATTTTCCTACGGGGGGTTTGCAGGAGCCCCCTTGGCCCCAATACCACTACCCATGGCTGTGAGATAGCTGCATGGCACTGTTCCCTCTCTGGGAGCCTTTGTTCATGTTTTGCAAGAGCTCGGAGGGAGGGACAAGCAACAGGAACACTCAGCAACCAGCTGAGGTGCTGGGAACGAGGAAGCCTCGAGCAGAGGGCAGCTCCGGCTCCGGCACAGCCAGGGCTCAGTCCTGGTAACAGCCTGGCAGGGCAGGAGTGTCCCAGCTTTGTCCTGGCATCACCCGGCTTGGGTCCCTCACTTGAGGCTGGCTCAATGGGCAGGAGGGCTGCTCACCCAGCCCCTTGGGACCAGAGCTCCCTGCCCGGACCCTGCAGACCCTGGGACCAGGAAAGGTTTTCTCCTGCCCATCCAACATGGGGGCACATCATTCCACAGCCAAACCCAGATCCCTCAGCTCTTCTCTCTGCCGCAGAGGGCAGTGAAAGGAGAAGACATGGGAAGGAGGTCGGTCAGGATGGGAAGGGTCCCCTCCTCCTTGCCCGCGAGCACCCACCCCTCTCTGGGCACACATTTTAATGAAGGCAAAGTGGCTGAGGGACTGACCTACCCAGCAGCTCTCAGCACAGCCGCCGGCCTGGGGACATAAACCTTAAATGGCAAAACCTGGCCCTGCCTCTGGGTAACCAGCCCAAGAAAGAGGCAGTGGAAACAGGAAACCAGAGAACAGCTGAGGCCCACTGCTCCCCGCCGCATCGCTTCATAAACCCTAAATTCACCAGGAATACACCTTAGAAATGATCCCCTCCCTCCTCTGCCCCGTCTGAGCAGAGGGGTGCCCTCCAGCAGGATGGGTGCCCTGGATCATCCTGTACCCCTGTACCTGGGGCAGGCACAGGAAGGGAAAAGTTCTCTGTACTTCCCCTCCCTTGTGCATCAGCTCGAGGAGCGATGACAGACAAGAGCCCCGACACCCTCCGTTGTTAGTTTTGCACGTTAACTTCCAGCAGATGCCAGGGCACAAGCTGCTGAAATGCTGGAAAGCCTGTGCTTGCTTCCAACATAACTCTCCATGCTCAGCAGTGAAAACTTTTCTGAGCTCCCAAAATCTCCGTGTACTGGGATGGAAAGGACCTTGGATGCTCACTTACCCCCTGAGGATTTTGAGGTGCTCCCCTCAAATCCAGCTGCCCTTAAAGGAGAGCCACCGATCTGGTGGCAGCCTGAGCCCCTCTGCAAGGCTGATGTTCTCCATTGGGTTGTGGGCAACGGGGGGGGGGGGGTCTCGCAGTGCCGGACACGCCCACCAGCACCATTAATTTCCTCCTATAAATCACCAGCCCTACCTAATGAACAGTGCTGTGCTGGTGCCCGGTGTGTTGCGAGCTCCCAATATTTGCTTTGGCCAGCTTATTGGCCATCCCTTATTTTATTTTTTTTGGATAAGCGTTATTTCTTACACTTGGTCTAATCACATCCTGATAGCAAGCGGGCAGCGAGCTGTCAGCAAGCTGCTCCCAGCTGATGCTGGGGCGGCGAGCAAGTTCCTTTGCCCAGCTGCTCCCCTGGATTCACGTCTCTGGGATGGGACAGACAGCCAGGAAAGCTGCACGATCCCAACACCAAGACTTGCTGCGTTACCATTTCCCAGCACGTTTCTCCATGAGTGCTCTGCCAGCAGACTCGTTAGCTGTGACATCTCATTAAAGCAACCGTCCTTGGGGGAATTGGCTTGCACGCAGGAGTGCTGGTTTTGGTGTTGCTCTTTTCCTCCCCACCTTCAGACAGGAGCGAGGACCAAGCAGTGGGAGAAGACCCGTCTGTTGGGATACACGCAGCAACTCCCCTTGCTGCAAGGAAAAATCTGCAAAGGGAAAGTCAGAGGGAGAAGTCTGCACACATCAAAAAGAAATCATCTCAGCAAAGTCACGATTATTTAAAAACCACACAGACAGTCACCTCCCTACAGCTCTCATTGAGACTGCAGAGGAGCTGGATTTCTCCTGTGCCAGGACCAGTTTCTGAGCTCGCCAGCCCAGTGTGGATAGAGCTTCGCCTGCCAGCCCCACTCAGTTGCAGGGTCCCCACCCTGGCCGGCTTGGGGACGGGGAGTCGCAGCACCCACAGGCTCTGGACTGGGAGCGCTTCCTCCTGGAGGAGAAGTATGGAAACAACCTGGAAACTGGCTCTGGGTGGATTTAATCCCGTCTGATTTCCTCTTCTGTGAGCTTCAACCATGTCTTTTGAAATTGTTTCCACTCCTAAATAATAAGAGATGTTTCCAGCATGGGATATGCTCTTCTTCATCAAACAGGGAGGCACCAGCCCCTTCATCTCCCTCTGCTACAGAAGTCTGGAGGCTGAAGTTAAATAGGACACAAGCATCCCTGCTGGGTAGAGACCTAAACCCCATAATTCTAAGCCCAATTTTAAACAACAAAACGGGGCTCCGGGGGACCAGCAGAGCGATCGATCCCTGTAGCCACCCAGCCCTTTGCCGTGCAGGGTGGTTGATTTTCACCATGAGAAGCGATGCCACCACCAGCAGTTGGCTGTTGTCCTGCATCACCGGGTCACCTCCGAGCTGCTTCCCATTGCTCAGTCTTGCAGAAAAAATCACATCAAATCAGGCTCCGAGGATGGGGACCCCACAGTCTGCATGGGAAGGGTTTCCTCACCTCTAGCCCACATCTTTGCCGCTGACGGTTCAGCCCAGGATTTCTGTCATTGGTAACTGTGGCCACAGAGGAAAAGGTGATCTCTTCCTCTCCACCTTGCCCAGTTGTATCTCCTCTAACTTCTTTTCTCCAGACAGATAAGGGGAAGGGAAGGTTCCCTGCAGCCCAAGTGCCGGGGGTACTCAGCATGTTTCCAAGGCGAATAAGGCTATTTCCAGCCCATCACAGCTGTGTCTGGAGCTCAGGTGTCCCAGCCCACCTCCACCCTGCCTTATTTCTAACATTTCACACGCAGCACGTCAGAGCATGACCAGCTCAGTGAGGAAAAGAAAAACAAAGATGAAAAAGGTTTTTAAGCCCCTTCACCCTCTCTTTTTCAAGCCTCAGAGAAGCTCAACCCCTCTCAGCGTGAGCTCCTGGGCCTGGGAGGACCTCATTGTCCTTCCAATGCAGACAGCAGAACCAAGCTGTAAAAAATAAGGACTCCGAGCCCCTTCTCTGCAAATTTATTTTTCTGCTGGCAGCTGCCAGGAGCAGTCATGCTGCTCAAGGAGGTCAGATGGTATTTTTTCCCCCATGGGTTTTCTTGACCCAGGGTTGAGTGAGCCTTGCCCTCCAGCCAAACCCAGCAGCTGCAGGCGCCCGCAGGGCTGTGGGGACCATCCGTCGTCACACCGTTCCCACAGTCCCAGCCTTCGAAGGTTTCACCTTCTCTGAGGCGGAGCAGTGCCTAATGACAAGCGAAGGATGGTGCCACACCTGCAGAAAGCCATTTTTGGAAGGGCACCTGGGGAAGAAATGATTCCCATGTTGCTGCTCTGTAATTAGCATTAATTACTGGGGCTTGTGAAACCTCTTCCCCATTTACTCCAGGCAGCACCTGACGGAAACTGTGGGAATCCCGTCCAGCTGAGTCAGCCAGGAGCCAGGGAGGGGACGATGGGCCCCTGTGGGGTGCAGGGATGAGTCTCTGGGGTCCCTCCCTCTGCCCCCCCCCAGCCCACAGGGATGGGGTTTGGCTGGGGGGGGTCTGCAGGGCTGGTTAAAAACACCAAAGGACAGCCAAGGCTCATCCATTTCGCCCTTCCCAATGAGGTGCTGAGGTCCTTCCCCAGCCAGGAGACAACCTGGGACATCCCAGGGCTGGCAGGGGGGGCTTGAATGTGCTGCCCTTTAAAGCATCCTTGCTCCCCAGCCCTGCCTCGCACAGCAGAGCAAGAGGACTGTCCCCAGCAGCACATTTCCTTGGGTATTTACCTCTGCCCCAGCTCATTGCCTTCAGCAACACCCTGAGGTGTTATTATGGGCCAGGGGAAAATCCACCCCAAAAGCTTAACCCCAAGCAGCCGCTCCATCACCACCAAATGGCAGGGTACCGCTGCCTGAGTCACTTCTTTATTATTTACTTTTTTTTTTTAATATTAATGATTCGAATGAATCAGGACATTTCATCATCCGGAGCTGCTTTGTAGTCATCTAACCCTGCCCCAGTGACTCCTCGGTGTCCTGGGGCTGGGGACACATCCAGCCTCCACCCCCGGGGGGGGAAACCGGCTGCTGCAGCCTCACCCCTAAGCCGGCAGTATTTGGCTTCAAAATAAAATGATAAAACAAGAGGAAAAAACCCTCCCCACCCACAGGGGCTGTTTTCTTCCCAACTCCTTGCAGCAGTTCAGGGTGCTCCAGCACCTTAGGGGGGCTGAGGGTGACCCCAACAACCACCTTGGGTGGGGATCCCAGTGGCACAGGACATCACGATGGGGGTCCCAGGGGCAACGCCTGGCTGTCCCCCAAATTTCCACACACCACCACTGCTGTGACCCCCCAGGGGTGGTTGCAGCCCCTGTCCCCCACACGGGACCCCCCCGTCCCTCCCCAGGGACCCCGGCGTCCCCTCACC
>JANZLQ010000064.1:15937245-16022699 GCA_026212715.1 Elanus axillaris
CCGGGCAAGCCCGTGCCGGGTGGGGGTTTCATCCAGCCCACCTCCAGCACCGATGGGCTTTGGTCCCCACAGGAGCCTGGCTGGCTGATGCAGCCCCCCCCCCCAGCCCAGGTGGCGGCGGGAAGCATAAACTGCAGATTTTGGTTTACAGAATAGAAAAGTTCCTTAGCAAACTTTGCACAGTGATATTTGCTCAGTACCTTTTTTTTTTTTTTTTTTTTTTCTCTTTCTCTCATAAAATACTGGAACATTGAAGCAAATCACTGAACGCCTAATGTTGAATTAGGAAGTGCCCATTCCCACAGCTCCCGGTCCCACTGCCCCCGGGGCCTGGCTCTCATGCCATCGCAACCCTACTGGAAAAAAAAAAAAAAGAGAAAAAAAAAACCAAAACAGTATTTTTGTTAGTCTCTATTTATATACGCTCTCCATGGCACTGTGTTACCAGCTGTTGTCTGTACTAGGTCTGCATTAGAGTATAACGCTGTTTGTAACGGGTGATGCTGACGTGTTCGTTAGGGTGTTGAAAGGCACTTTATCCTTTGGGGCCTTCCCGGGACCGGTATTTGCTCCCTGCAAACACACCAAGGAGCCTTTTCGCCCCTCTCCGCGGGATCCCGCCGGGGAGGGAGCGCTGGTGTTGTGTGTCCCCCACCGCCCCGCGCCAAGGGTGCTTGCGGCATCGCTGCCGTGCCAAAACGGGGCCTGTCCCTATCGCCAGAAGCGAGGTGGGGGCTCATCAGCCTTAAAGCCATGCGGAGGGCTGACCCTCCCGTAGGAGCTTGGTGCTAAACTCTCAGCTGGGAGAGCGAGTTACCCGTCCCCCTCCCAGGGGCACAACTCCGGGCCGGGGTCCCTCGCCGGCACAGGGAATCCCGGCTGGGACTCTACCTCCGCTCCGCACTCACATCCAGGGGCTGCCCGCCAGCCCGCCCGGGGACCACCGTGGCCCTCGAAGGACCGAGTGTCTTGCTGAAGCCCTGAGTGACCCTGTGACTTGGCACACACACACTTTTCGCTGGCCTTCACCCACCCCCCCCCGTCCCTGTGTCGCCTCCTCCCCGTCCCCCATCGCAGTTCGAACCATGTAACTCCCGCTCCGGCTTCTTCCGTGTGACACTAGGTCAACATCTCTCCTGTCTCCTCTTATCGGGTGTCGTGACTCTGAAAACATCTCACTCTGAAAATACCAAGTTTTGGGTTTGTTCGTTTTTTTGGTTTTGGTTTTTTTTATTATTATTTTTTTGTAAGTGCCATTTGTATAACTTAAAAAAAATAGCTTCAAATGGAGAAAGATGAATAAAAAATAAAACCTGCATTCGGATACAAGCAGTGGTGTGTGGTCTGTCTAGGTGACTGCAGTAGTCTTTTAACGAGGCATGAACATGAGCATGGAGCATTTGGGGGCCAGATTGCTTCACGAAGCTTGAGCTTGGCTCTAGAAGGCTGGGATGAGTTGGCGGGAAGGGAATGGTGACCCAACAGGCTCATTTCCACCGAGCAGGCTTAAAACCGAGGCCAGGGACATCTCCGAGGATGGATGCCCCATGCACTGGTCAGGAAGATGCACCAGCCAACCTCTCTCCTGCAAACCAGCTCTCCCGCCCTTGCAGCCGGGAGCGAAGCCACGCTCCCCTTCAGCCAGGCGGTGCTGGGAAGAAGCTGCTTTTTTTCCCTTGGGCTCAGATATTTCCCATCCCTCCCCATATGATGGCCCTGAGGGGGAAGCACCAGCTGGGAGGGAAGAGCGATGGGATGCTGGTTTCAGATACATGGCATGGTGGGGGTCAGCAATAAGCCCCATCCTCCCCTGCTCGGGTATATGGAGAAGGGGAAGATAAAAAAAAAACCCCTAAGGATGGGAGGGAGGTGGGAAGCCCATCCGCTGCAGCCCAGCCCAGGCCAAAACATGACCTCCAGCCGGAGGAGCTGGGATGTCCGGGATGTGCCACCAGCCCTGCTGAGACAGCCAAAACCAGCCCTAAAACTCCACCAACCCACCCAGGTTTGAGACTGGAGCCAACCTCAAATTCTGTTTTTTAAAATCTCAGGTTGGTTGGTAGGAAGGACCTTCAGCTCGACACAGGTTTACACACCGTGGCAAGGGCCAAGCGAGGGGCAAAATTAAGGCTGTGCAGGAAATGCTGAGCAGCTCCCAGTGCCACGCGCTCGCCCTTGTCCCATCGGTGACATCTGTGCGTGCGGGAGCAAACCTGGGCATGACACCCGGCTGGGACACCCGGCGGGGGGGAGGCAGGAAGGGGGGGTTGCCGGCACAGGGAAGGGGCTCCGGAGCTGCTGCACCACGGCCGGGAGGACCCTCAGCTTTCCCCTCTCCCCCAGTCGCCAACACACGTTTCCTTTTGCTTTTAAGGCCGGATTCTGCATTTACCATTGCTCCTGCAAGGGGGGAAAAAAGCTCCCCCCAGCCTCTCCCCCCATGCCGCACGCATCCTGGTTTCCATTTAAAGGAGCGACTGGAAACCATTTTCTATCCCGTCCAGTTCTTCCTCGGGAGCATGTGGAACATATTAAGCTTTTCCAGGAGGGTCAAATGGGTTTTGCCTTGTAACTTGCAGAGTTTTCAGCCGTGCAGGCTGAGATCTGGCAGAACAGCCCTGGCCTCCGCGTCCCTGCTGCTGCTGCCCGGCAATAGCCCCAGCACCAAGCCAGCGCAGTCAGGATGGAAGGACAATGGTTCGGCTGTAACGACAGCACAGAGGTAAAAGCCAGAGTGCACAAATTTATTTACAAAAGATTCAAATTACAATATAATACAGAAACTTTTTACACACAGAATATTAGAACAGTTTACTACCAGAAGGTAAAGAAAAATATTTTTTTTGTTTTTTTTTTTAATAAACCACCTATTTATTTTCAGCTATTGTTATACAAAGTTGCAGAACATGCACATCTTTACAGGGTTTCTTTCTTTTAATATGTTTTGCTAAGTGCAAATACTAAGTTTCTCTCTCCACCTTTAAGGCAAGTAAAGTGGGACACTGCAATTAACCAAAAGAAGTACCTGTTACGGGATCAGCCTGGGTACAGCAACCTTCAAGTTGCCTTTTAAAGGACAAATGGTTTCAAGGATGGTGAGGTGGGAGGGAAAACAGGTGCAGGAGTTAGAGATCAGATCACAGATGGCTCTGGTGGTTGTGCAGTAAATTTGGGTTCTTTTTTCTTTTTTTAAAATAAATCGACACAGATCCAAGTGCTATCGGCAACCGCAACTCGAGGTCTCTTGGGTTAGAGGGAAGCAGCTGCCACGCGCTTTGGCTGCAGAGTAATTTTTGGTGAAACGGTGTTTCCTCAGGATGAGGAGCAGCACCGGGAGCCCAGCGTCGCCCCAGGAGCGGGTGGAGGGCTGAGCCCCTCTCTGGGTGCTGCTGGGTGCAGTGCACCTCCCCATCACAGACTGAGCACTGATTTCTCTTCTCTTAGACACAAAATAAGCTCACAGTTTTGCAGGGGACATGGGGACAGAGGTCCTCTCTCCCCCTAACTCCACCGGGCTCCTCCAGGACCGTGACCGCTGCACCACGGCAGCAGAAGACACTCACGTCCCAAGCAGGATGGACCACGGACACCAACCTCCCCATGCCACCTCTGCCCGACGTTTCTCCATCCCTCTCGCTCCATCTCTTGCTTCCCTCTGCCAAGGCTTAGTTCTTGAGGCCCACGCATCTCTAGACGTGCACCAAAAAGATGGGATTAGACTATTGTTTTTCGCTCATGCTCCCAGCTACGTAGTGCTGTGCGACACATCACGTTTCCTTCGTAGTTTGGGCCACTGGTTCAGCAGCTGAGCCCCGGCTGCCCGACCCACCTCCACTGTGTGACCCCCCCTTTACACAGGCAGGTGCTGGGGGACAACCAAGACCACCCTGCCGGAGGAAGGCACGTGCTTTAGAAAGCCTTGAGGGCTCATCCAAGCTGGCCCTGGAGCCTAGGAAATCTCAGCTGTTTAAAAAAAAAAAAAAAAAAAAAAAAAACAAGGATTCCCTTTCTATAAGGGAAAAGCCATCCATGCTTCTTCTGACCTGGGTCCATTTTCTCACCACCTGCTGATGCTGTGAACCCAAATCCAATGGGACACACCCTGCTCCTGGCTACCACAGGAATCACTTGGTGCAAGGCAGGACTTAAACCCGGCTAAAACCCAGCTGAGCAGCAAGCGATAAGCTCCTGCAATCCCCAAGACTACTTCCAGAAAGAAATTAAAATTAAAAAAAGCAAACGATAGCAGCAAGGGAATACCACTTGGTTATTAATGCTAGAGAGACCACGGCACTGAGGAACTGGAACAAAGCACTCTGCACGTTCAACCCAGAGGCAATGCCCCAGAGGGGAGAAACTGCTGACTCAGCTCCAAAAATGGTGGCAGCTCCCCCTGGGAGACCCTCCTGGGGACGCCCGTCCCCAGATGCCGTCCTGGGCCCTGCTGGAGGCTGCCTCTCTCCAAGAGCATCCCACCCACAGTCCCGCGCCCATCACCCACCGCTCGCCTCAGGAGATGCTGTGCCGGCAGCGGTAAGCAAGGGTTTTGGCAGAGGCTGGGAGTTTTACCTGATGAACAAACAAAACCAAAAGACACTGAGATGCTTCAATTCTAGGGGGGGAATAATGGGAGGGGAAGCGCACCCAGCAGGTTCCCAGCAGGATGGAGCAGGATGCAGCTCAGACCAAACCACTCGGGGAATGACAGCACAACTGGGCTGCTAAAAGCTAGCCCAGTATTTCTGGGAGGAGGGGTTTTTTTCCCCCATTACAACCATTTTCTTTTCTAGAGGGGGCCCGTACCAGACAGTAGAGCCAAGAGCTGTGGGGAAAGGGCTTTGTGCCAACACTCCTCCCGCAGCCCAGCAACTACACCCTCCGCTTCTTACAAGGAAGTTTTGCTTTTCCTAAACCCTCGCTTCCTAAGCCCAGCAATACTCAACGTTTGCCTTTTAACACGCTTTTCCAAAGCCAATTAAACTGAAACACACATCTTCAGAAGTTATTAAGCGCCACAGAAGCAGCCAGCTTCCTGCAGCACGAGGCTACAGCTGCCCGTTCAGTTGCAGGGGGTTCAGCTAAGGGGGCTCCCGGCTCACAGCCACCTGCATGCACGACTACAGGGGTAGTTCCTAATTTTTCTGCCACAGCACACATCACACACCACTGTCTATGCCTCTAACCGGGTATTTGCCCAAGCAGTTTCTGCAATGAAGGGCGCAACTTGGGCCCCAGGTGCTTCTACCAGCTGTTTGAGGACTGCTGCCAAAAGCAGGGGGAGATTTGGGGTACCAGATGAGAATGGCAAAGCAAAGGCCATGTTTTGGAAGCTGAGGGGCACCCACCTCTGGGGGAAAAAAACCTGAGCCCTTCAAAGGGGGCAAGTTCAGTTCAGCCAAAGATTAGGGTGCCCGAGTCTTCTGCTACTTGCTAACGCCTTGAGACAGAACGTGGCTCTGCGCTTCCTAGCAAGATCTCAGCAACGAGGTGGCTGCTACATCCCCTCACTCCACTTGGAGAGCGAGAAATGCTAAAAACACTAGATTGACTTGGTTTTGAACAATTTATTTCTGCTGGGAGGTGCTAGCAGGTTACAGGGATGCTGGAGAACATGGGAACCCCAGCCTCATGCCTCTCCGCAGGCAGAAGGCTAGGGCAGCCGACTCCGGTTATATTGCTCCTGAAGGTTTTACTCAGAGGCCAAGTCTCTCTTCCCTTGCCCCAAGACTCATTTGACTCTGCAGCAGCTGCTCTGGCCGACAAAAAGGTAGGACTTTCCAAAAGTCCCCAAGGAATGGCTGCATCCCTGCACTCCACAAAGCCTCACTTTCCCTCCCAATAGCTGCCTGAACAGGCTTTGTCAAATCAAAATACCTGGATGCCCAACACAGGGAGAGACCTCTTGGAAATGCAGCACCAAGTCCTGTTGGGTTGAAATGTTTGATTGCAAAAGTTCAGAGAAGCTCTAGAGAGGGGTGCAGCGCAGGTACGTGCGAGTCACAGCAGGTCCCCTTGCAGCTGGCTAAACCGAGAGGGGCTGGAACAGGAAGGGAAAGGGGGGTGACGTTACTGGGGTGGCTTTGCCCTGCGGTGACTCTATGCCAAGTGCTGTATGAACCAGGTCAGAACCGGTGTCGAGGCTGAGGGCCAAAGTGCATAGGCAAGTTGTGCTCCAGCTGAACATTGATCTGGGGAAAATCATAGTTCACCCTCATGTTAGGTAACGGGGGGACGTAGGGGGCAGGGATAGGGCCGATGTTGAGGGGGATGTTATTGTACATGGGACGGACAGGAGGGAGCGGGAAGGGAGGGTGCACAAAGGGGTAAGGGGGCATCCGGGGTTGATGGAGGTTCTGAGGAACAGGTCTGGGGATGACTTCAATTCTCTGGATTTTTTCCATGGGCTTTTCCGCAGGAGGGCCAATTCGCTTGAAGCTGTTCTCTGCAGAGAGAGGAGAGAAAAGAACCAGTCATCCCACAAACACAAACACAAACTCACCAAGCTTGGTCCATGGTCTTGCATTTTGCAATCAGCACCCTCCACCCCAAGCATGTTCCTTACATGTGCTCTCTACAGCATCACTGCTTGCCCCTTCCATGCTCCAGACACCATGGAGCACAGCACTAGCTTTCCAGGTTGGCTCCTTTCATCAATACCACACCACAAAGTGGGGAGAAACACCTCCTTTCGCAGGGATGTGGGGCAGCTCCTTGCATGCCCCTGTGCCCTCTAACCACAGAGCACAGAGGTTATGCTGCCCTTCGGCTACTTTGCCAAGTGGAGAGGAGACAGGTCTGTGCATCCATGACACCCGACGCCAACCGAGAGCTGTACACCAGCCTTTGTGCCTCCCCACGGTCCCAGCTAAAGCCTGCAGGCAACAGCACTTTAAAGCTAGACTGGTTCCCAGGAGGAACAGGGGGATGGCTTGCACTCCTCTCTGGACAAGATTTGGGCGATGCTTGGTGCAGCACAGCAACGCACAGAGAAGCCTGCGAGCAGCCAGGGCATGGGAAGAATCCAGTGAAAATCCAGAGTCATGTCAATAGCTGGGAACTCTATGTCTCCTGCCATCCTCAGTCTGATCTCAAAGCACAGGTCCAGGCTGTGACTTACCTCCATTCTTCTTCCTTTGCTCCTCTTCAGCCTCTTTCTGAATCTCCTGGATTATCTTCTCATCATCTTCCTAGAAATCAGGGGAGTATCAAGAATCAGTGGGCTAATTCCTGCTGCAGCAACCTTCTGTTCTCTCAGTACTGGTTTTCTTTTCAGCATGTGTTTTTGCATGGGAATAAAAAGGTAAATTTGGCTGAATTGTCCTT
Source organism: Elanus axillaris (assembly GCA_026212715.1). Classification (NCBI taxonomy): domain Eukaryota; kingdom Metazoa; phylum Chordata; class Aves; order Accipitriformes; family Accipitridae; genus Elanus; species Elanus axillaris. The sequence continues at coordinate 15,944,569 of JANZLQ010000064.1, forward strand.
GTTTGGGGTTGACCCAGGTTTAATCAAAAGCAAGGCTGCCATGGGGGACTGCAGCACAAGCAACTTCCACAGAGCCAAGCCTACTCTACGGAGTATGACTAAGAAGCTTAGATCAGCTTTCCAGGGAGATCAGTGCTAAAATTCATTGACTTGATGGAAACCAGAGAACTGCAACCCAGCGACGCCCATCTGAAGAGCTGCTGGAGAGCTGTTAATCTTTTAAATGGCAATAGTCTATTAAATATTTACATTATGCTAGCACTTCTAGAGTTTTTGGCCCAACAGCTGGAATTAACACAACTTAAATCCTGGCTCTAGTAGCTAAATGGTGCTGTGGCAAGGCCATTTAGATCTTATCTTTAACTCTGAGGAGGGCATAAATCGCAACATGTTTCTTTAATGTCTATCTAGAGGTTATAGCAAGAATATTCAGACTCGCTGCTCAACAAGAACACAAGGACAAGCTAGAAATTGAAAGCATCCTTCTGCCTCTCATCACCTCCAGTTTTTTCAACCCAAAGGAGCAGCAGTGAGACCAAACAGCACAGTGAAGTCTCAGGTGGCTGGCTGCAGGTATCTAGAGAGATGGCGTTTACACCACCTTCTACTAGACCAAGGGAGCGTGATGGACAAAGTCCTGGAAGAGAACTATGCAACTCCTGAGCCAGGAGAGGCTTGCCTGGAGGGATGGTGGCCACAGGCACCAACAGCCCATAGGGTCCAGGCAGCTCTCAGGCTTTACACAAGGCCATTCTAGTGTTGGCATGAAACCAGAGAATCACCCCAATTCATGCTTCAGCATCAGCTGTCTACTCCCAAGCAGGGCTGTGAAAAATTAGTTTCTTCACTGCACCGCAGCATGCAACAGCTATCAGGGTAATAAAGATCACACAAAACAACTCGAGAGACAACTCCCTTTTATAGTGCCAGGCAGCAGATGCTTCTGCTGGCCATATGTGCAGCGATGGCAACAGAGGTCCTCCTGGTCTCTGCAGGGTTGCATCTGCTGCCGCTTCGTGTCCATTGGGATGAAAAATTACCTGGCACTTGCAGAAAACAAATGAGAATAGCTAAGTCTCCTGGACAGTGTTTGTACTCTTGGTGTTAAGTTATTAGGGAAGAAGGCCAAGAACAGGAGCTGTTGGATGACACACAACACCTGCATCAGGCATCAGCCACTCTAGGTCTACCTGCATATGAAGGAGCATTTGGTTTGCTTCAGCAGTTCATCTGCAAGCACTAACGGTGGAGCAGGAGGGAAACCCCAAGCCCCACGTACCCCACGATGTGCAAGACTCTGCTTCGTTTTATTCATCCTAATTTCAGTACTGCCAAAACTCATAAATTTCTTCCTGAACACTCTTAATGTGGAAAATATCCTCTATTTTGAAGAGTGCTCTGGGATTAAATTCGAAATACGCTCCATGTGTGCAGCTACGTTGAAAGTATTTTAAGTCTAGCCAGCTTCCCAGTTCCAATCTCACGGTCCTGCACATGTCTACCAGCAACGCCTGGAGGCTTGCTAAAATGTCACCTCCTCCCGCCACCAGATAAGGTTTCCCTGGGAGACTGAAGTTATCTTAATCTGCAGAAAGCCATCAAACTCAATTCCCTCCCTTTTATTTTTCTGTGAGTCAATGGTTAAAATTAAGACTTTCTAGAACATGCTTTTTTTTTTTTTCCCCCAAGCAGGCTGCTTCCATGGACGGTTAATTACAGTCTATCAATCTCCATAAAAACTGCTGAAGAATGGCTCTTCTGAGCCTATACAGAACTTCTAATTACCCCCCCAAGTATCAGATTGCAACCTTCCCTGGCTGGAAAACAACCTGGGCATGATCCACAACAGGCAACCAAACATCCTCTGCTCCTTTGCTGTCCCAGTAGCACTCTCAAAGGGTGGCCTCTAAGCTTCAAGATTTCAGTATTTTTCTCCTCAGACTATCTTTTGCAACGCTGTTGAAAATGGAGATAGCCACCTCTCCCATCTTACTGCCACTTGCTGGAAAAGATGCACCCAAAAGGTTTCTAGTTATATGACAAGTAAGAAATGCATTTTAAGCTCAACTGAACAGGATCACCCCTATCTCCTTCCGTCACACAAAGGCATAAACCTCACCTTAAAGCCTAGAAACATGCAGAAGTCCCTTCCAACTTAGAAAATCACCTTTTACTTTAGTCTAAGTCTGGGACTAACCCTCTGAAACAGTGCTTTCCAGGGACACCACAGTCCTGACACCACCACCCGTAATGCCGCAGCTCCTGCAAACCCCACCGCTGATACCGGTCAGTCCTGCAGAAGGCTGGAGAATCGGACACATCCACAACACAACTTTACAAGATCCTCCTGCAGCGAGGGCTACTCCACCCTCCCAGTTTAAACTGCAGCTGACCTCCACACTAATGAGGGATCGACAAAGCCATCTGCCCCTGGGGCTGGCGAGCCAGCTGCACGCACACCCAAGGTGATGCTGGCTTCAATTACTGCAGCTCCCTGAGCGCCTGGGAAACACGTAACAGCAAACCCCATCTGCCAGATCTCCGAAATGACATCTATCTTGCAAGGACAACATAAAACACATCACCTCAAATGCAGTAGCCAGAAATCCCTACTCAACTCCATCCCCTCTTGGTCTTCAAGAGGGGGCACACCTTGCAACACACCCTGGATGCAAAAAAACTTGCCAAGAACAGATCTGGATTGGGATGATGAATTCCTGACTAGTTCCGTGACTGCAAATCACAGCAAAGGCATAAGAAACCACGTCTCCAGGAACAGAAGTTTTCAGCTTTGTTGCTTCTCTGCTGATAAAAGTGTATTCTCACATTGGAAGGTTAAGCAGTATTTATACTTCATCCCCAATACCAAGCCTTGGCTTAGAATTTTTTTGCCTTAGTATTTCTGAAAACTGGTATCCACTAATATCGGAAGAACAAAAATACACTGCACTTCCTACTTAAGCAGCTGATATTAAATTTGGCAAGTGATGAATACACAGCACAGTTCAATACCTGCAGTATTTAGGAAAGATCCACATCCCAGCTAGAACAAAAAAAAATTGATGATATGTGCACAGCAAGACAATTTTAGGATATTCGTGAAGGAAAGCTGATGCCACAAGTTCTGGCTATTACATATTGTACTGGCACAGGTCAGAATTGAAAAACAAGTATCAGTCCTGCAAATACTTACCATGTACAACAGTAATTTTTACAAAACACTGCTAATTCACTGAGAAGCAAAGGCTGTTTTTTTTGATTCCACAGTTAATTGGAGAGAGATGACAGATTCATCTAGGGGTAAAGCATCCACACCAAAAATTAAGTTTTCATTAGTGCACTTATGGCTGCCTGTTGTGGTAAGAAACCATTTAATGTCACATGGGGTGGAGGTTGCAGTACAATTTCAAAAGCCTCTTGTGTCCGTTTTCCTGAGAGGGTTCAAGTCCCTTAATAAAGGATTAGATTATAATTTTAATAGCCTGTTCACAGGCTGTGTGGATTGAAGGGACTTATCTTGTCAAGTTAACAGTCATCTTCCTGTCAGCTGCCTTGCCTACAGCAAAAAAGAAAAAACAAAAAGAAAAAAAAACAAAAAGAAAAAAGCAAAAAAGCAACCCCCTCAACCCCTGGGGGGGGGGTCTCAGCACTGGCCAGCCCACATGATTTTTGAACAAGGGTGTAACTTGGCCCTCCTCCTGAGAGAGAAAATGCAGTGCAATGCTATAGCACGGCCCTTCCCCAGGCTCCATTGCATGACGGGAGAAGGGAGGTGGCCAAGAGAAAAATGCAAAGGATCTATGAGATGTATTCACCCCTCTTATCTGCAAACGCTGCAGAAAGCAAACTCCGTTATTAATAGCAGCTGTATTTTTAAGCAGCAAAATGGGACCAAGCTTCACTCCAAACCCAAGAGCAGGATGCTCTTTGCAGGGACCATCCCCAGTCCCACAGCCAAAAAAAGTGTTTGTCCCCGGCCAGCCTGAAAGCCTGCCCTTGTGATTCCCCACCTGCGAAAGGATCAGGGCATGGAGGCGGCTTTTCCTTTCAGCCCTCTCCCATTGAATCCAGGGAATGCAGCGAGCACGGAGCCAATCGCAGCAGAAAGGATGGCTTGGGTCTGTGGATGGATTAACTAAAGAGCCGGGTTGGGTTGCTAAGCGAGGCACCTTTTCAGGGCAAGGAGGCCTGTTTCAACAATGCTGGTCCTGAGAAGCTGCGTCCAGCATCCACGCAGGGCCCCGCACACGCACAGAAAGAGCCGCCGGAGCAACAAACAGCCCACCGGGAACATGAAAACACAGCAGCAAAGGAGATAAAAGCTCCACCAGTCACACAGAGACAACCTCTCCCCAAATAAATCCTCCTCTGCCCAGAACAAAAGTGCTATCCATGGAGCTTTTGAAAGCTGTTTTTATCTACTGTGCTTCTTGTTATCTTTAATTATTAAGTGTCACGGGAAAGCGGCTGCCCGCCCCCTGAAAGAGGGAAAACAAGAGACCTGGTAACTATTTCTGGGCTGTACAACCCCTCCCCTGTCTTTAGAAAGGGCCTTCACCACCACTGCCTCCCCCTTTCTGGCTTTTTACTGCTTTCTTTTTCCACGTACGTGTGGCCGCAGCCGTTACTAATAAACTTGAAATGATTTTTCACGACGGAGGCTTCCAAAGGACTAAGGGGTTTTGTTTCAAATCATTCCCAGATCAGCTGCGGAGAGCCTGAGCAAGAACAGGCATCGGCTGTCTCCAGCGTGTTCCTCCATGCAGCAGGAAGCAGGGGATAAAAGCAGGCTGTGTTGTAACTGGAACAGGGCATCCGCAGTGCTGCAGGAAAAGGGGGGCCAGGATGGGGACAAAGCGCACGCTGGCGTTTAAGAAATGCAGAGTTATTTTAGCAACAGGCATTCCATATTGATGGCTTTCTGTGAATACCCTGAATTAACCGCGTGCTTATGATTAAGGCATTTTATAGCATGTTTAAAAAAACCAACAACCAAACAACAAAACCACCACACCCTAAGTTTAGGGGTGCTTCCCCCCCCCTCCAAATCCTAAAGGCAGTGCTGGTACTTCATGCATTTCCTTAATGCATTTGAAGTTTTACACGGTCTTTGCTCAACATCTTCTTTTTATAAGGCTAGAAGGAGGGATAACTGCAAACACCTTATAATGATTAGTCTTCTGCTTTGAACTTTAATGATGGGCCTTTGGGAGTGTTTTAAGAGTTTACTGAAAACATCTTAAACTTTAAAGCCAAAAAAGCCGCTATGCAGTATTACTGATAGTCCAAAGATGAGTATTAAATTATGATACATATGAGATAGAAAAATAATACATACAAGAGCAGAACCTGGTTTACCAAAACAGTCAGAATGCATTAGTCAAATTGCATCATGGGATTTGTACAAACCAGCTAAAACGCACACATCAGCCTCAGGTTCGCTACAGATATTTAGCAAACAGGGAAAACACAGCCCCTGAGTCCCAGAGCCTGCTGTTTGCAGAGCCAACTCTCACTGCTCCGTCCTGAGCTTTGTCTCTGGCAATATTGCATCAGCCCCTCCTGCAGCCAGCGATGTCTCAGTGAGCCCAGCCAAAGCCAGCACGGGCTGCAGAATAGGCACACGAGGGCTTTTGGCCAAGCGGCTTACTGAGAAGAGCTCCTGGCACGTGCTCATATCCTACAGGGGTGCAGGGCACCGATCAGCTCTAGAAGAAATGCAGTGATTAAAGCGATTACTGCCTGCTACCCTGGAAGCTGCTGACCACAGCCCGATTGCAACTTGTCTCTCAGCCAGCAAATACTGCACCAATACTTTAAAATTAGACTTCAGTCTGATTACAGCACAGGGACAAGATTTTAACTAACCTTTTATTATGGGAAATTTTGAAGCATCTGCTTTAGTCTCTCAAGATCATTTGAGACAAAGACTAACAGATGCTGCAGTTCCTAGAGGACTGTCTTTAATTTGTTTTTAACCCAAGCTAATGAATAGGTTTACTTATACTTTCGCAAGAATCATTTCAGACTCAGAAAATGTTAAACATTTGGAAAAGAACAGAGGTTCCCTATTTTAAACAAACCTGAATTTTGCTGTAAATAATGGGAGTTAGATCCAAAACAGATCCTTCACAAAGGATTATCCAGATCTGACAGAAAGGTGAAGTCTACATCCGTGAAATACAAATGGACAAGACCACGGTACTATGACTGTGCCACTGGTTTGCTGTAAAGATGGTTCTAAGTTAAGGCTGCACATGAATATATTGGAAATCAGAACAAAAACATCCTGTCACCCTCTGCAAGCCAGTCTTTGGTGCCACACGTGTGCCCTCCCCATTTTGCAGCAGAGCCTAATCCAGGGAGAGGAGCAGCAGCTCCTAAGCAATGGGCTGCAAATTCCACAGGTGACGAGACCACCCAGTCTTGTCTTCTCCGTACTCGCACGTGCAGCATGGCTGCAAGCACGTGCAAGCCCGTAACAGATACTCTCTTCCTATATGCACAGCATCAGCTCTCTACTTACTTCAACAGAAGAAATTGAGCCAAAAGAGGAAACAGAGGAGTTGAGAAAGGCACAAGAAGATGCCAAAGCAGCTGCCAGCAGAGCCGGGATGGGGTAATCCCTTGGATGGACAGCATCCCTGACAAAGGACAAGACACTACTGATACAATAGCCTTTTGCTCTTTCATATCCCCGTGTCAAGATTCAAATTCATTCCCCCTCTTCACACCTACCACTTTAATTCCTGTTTATGTGTCCCATACGAGAGCGTAGATCACCCAGGTGGGACTGGGTTAGTGTCACTAAGCCCCTTATGAAAGGGGACAATGCACACAGGCATCTGTCATTTCAGCCTTAGAAGCCAACAGTTGAGTTTCATGTTATTCTTTGCACTGCAGCAAGGACAGTCACCCAGCTTTACCTCCCCAACCCACCAGTGCTCCATCACCCCAAAAAGAAAAGAAAAAAAACCAACCAACCCAGAGCAGGCAGTGCCAGCTCTTTGCTGACAGTGGGAAATTTTTCTTTGCCACAACATTGGTTAATTAGAGAGCTGGAAAGGGCCTGATGACAGTGCCCTCTTTGTGCTTCTTATTTATTTATTTATTTTAAAGTACAGTACGAGCTTTTTGAGAGGCCTCATGTTTTCTCTGGCTCTGAACAAATGCCATCACCCAGCAAAATCAGCAGCCTGATGGGAACAAAGGATGTCAGCGCTGCTGAACCCTGAATCGCATTCTGGTCGATGGGGAGGAGTGGGACAGGAATGTGAAAAGCACATAACCAGGTGTTGGAAATGCTACAGGGGTGCCTAGAAGGAGTTGTCTGTGTTTAGTTTAAACACCTTGCATTGATAGGATAACACAGGGAATAAAGGCAGGCAAGCAGAGGACTAGGAAGTTTACACCCATTGGGACGCTGCTGGGAGATCCCCAAGTACCTGCAGGTAGGAGGGAGAGATTTAGAGTGGCTTTTCCTTGGCTCTGTGCAAGCACAGAATTGTGTACATCCCCTGCAGAAAGAGGGGCCGGTAGCAGTCTGGCAAGCTGCAGCAGCCCAAGACAAAGAAGTGTTGGGACAAACGAAGCTCAGACATGCCCTGGGAAGGCAGATCCAGACTGATGTTTGCTCTACTGCTTTGCTGAAATCGGGAAATTCAACTCCTGCTCCTACCTACACTCCTTCTGGATTTCTGGTATTGAAGATCTCTATTTACAGAGATGCTGCGCTAAGTTTTCCCATGCTTGCCACAGCTACAAGCTGTATTAAGTTACTACAGCTTGCCTTACAGCTCAGTCCATGCTTTGGTTCTCCCTTTGCAGCTGTTGACAACAGCTGTGAGAACAGACCCAACTATAACTCGGGTCCGCTGGCTTGCAGGCAGTTTTCTTGGTGGGTCCGTCTCTGCAAAGGGACTCGCAGAGCCAACAATCAGTTGATTTGGGCACCAAAAAGACACAGCTCCCCTTGCCTCCAGATGCAAAGCCCTACCAAACAGCATCTCAGCTGCAAAACTAGGAACAAGTCCCAATAATCCCAAGGCCGGCTACTGTGCCTGGTGCCAGCACACGCTCCCCACCAGCTCCTTCCACAAGCCCCGCTCCTCAGAACAACGCTCAGAGCACTTCCAGCCAAAGCCCTCATCTAACAGGAGCTGTTTTTCCCTAAAGCAACACCAGTTCCTTCCAAGTTGCGGTCAGATGTGACTCTGTGCTGATGCAGGCTTCCAGCATGTTTTTTAGCTGCCTTGGGAAAGGAAAAAAGTTGTGCTGCCTAAAACCGGCTGTTTTCCTCTGGTGGAAGGCATGTATTTCAACGTGCTGGCATCGAACGATAATTGAAATCAGGGTGCAAATCATTCACAAAAGTCCTGAGTTACTTACTGTGGGATCTGTCCAGAGAGAGCACTTTGCACAGTCCTGGCAGGGAGCCCCGGGCGACCGGGGGTGTTGGCAGAAGTGGTCGTACCCGTTAATGGCAGCCCGGCAGAGGTAGCACATCTGAGCACCGCAACGGCAGGACATGCGGTTGCAACCCTCCGATTTAATTAGGCCAGTCCCACACTTGTGGCATTTTCTAATTCGGGCGGCTGTCATTTTCTCTTCTCTGCAACACAAGAGGAGGGACAAGAATTAGAGAAGGGTGTTTGCAGTCACCAGCCTGCGGTAAAATTACTGTTACGCTATCCCAGCGATGCTTTAACCCCCCTTTCCCCAGTGCACCTCTCCCCCTCCTCTTCCCTCCTACGCCATCCCCATGGTCCACCGCTGTTCCAAGGAGGTCTGGGCTCAGCTCCACTTGGAGCCAAACCATGACAACTCAAGAACAAATTAAGTGAAAGAAAGTCAATCACTGGCTGCATGCTGCAGACCCGATCCTGGTTTCCATGTGAGCCAAAATGCCGCAGTGGCAGGCTCTGGCTTGGGAAGAATTTAAGTCGTAAGTCAAAGGGCCAAAGGGCACGTGGATGCTTGACTTGGCTGCGGAGAAATACAGCCTGGGAGATAAAGTTCAGGAAAAGCAAACCCTTGGCTGTCATCTGCTAGCTAGTTTTATGTTTGCCTGTTGCTCCGGCTACAAAGTTGCCCCGACCATTCCCCCCCCCCCCCCAAACCCTGGCTGCTACACTCCAGATTTATTTGGTTTTTGTTAAATTTAAATCAGTAACTGAAAAATAATCACATCTTTCTCCACAGAGACTGGGTTTTCCCCCTTCTCTTAAGATTCTCTGCATACATTTTCCAGAGGTTATTGCTTTAGGTTCAAGGGATGGGATTTACGCTAACGGAGCACTAATGGGAATCCAGGACAAAGCACAGTCCCTGTCCCCAAGAGACATCCTGGCAGCGACACGTGCTCCAGTGCAAAGGCTCAGCTAGCGGCAATACTATTTTGGCACAGAAATGAAGGAAAGCCTCGGTCATTTAATTAAAAGACTTAAGACTATAAGCTGTCATCCTAAGGTCCAATTTTCTGACCGCTGGAGATCACATTACAATTTAATTCACAACCTAGAAGTGAAATCTGATGACAGAAGAGTAAAGAGACTGTGTTTTCGTTGAGGGAACCACAGTTCTCTGGCTGTGCTGACCTGACAGTGGGGAATGATCTTCGTTAGCCAGGCATCTCCACCCAACTACTTAAGTGGACCTGCAAAGTCAACATATGTTTGGGAGATGACAGGAAGGCATTTTTGAGGAAGATCACAGCAGCAAACCAGGCTACAGCACAGCCCCACAAACCACTCCATCAGCACAACTGGAGGAGCAGGGAATGGCGAGGTGGGAACTTCAGCTGCCTTGCAGCTACCCAAAGCTCCCACGCAGTTATACCTGGCATGACCTGCACCCAGGCATTTGGAGATACACTAAGAATAGAGATGAAAAAAACCCAACTTGAGCCTGACTTTCCTTTGAGCTGCAGCTGCTCTTCCCTCCGCTACTTGACAGGATGCTGCTGATGCAGATTTTTTTTTTTTTTTGGAAACTTTGAGCAAGGCAGGAAGTTTAGCCTGAACTCCAGCTGTGCTTCCCTTTCCTTACACAGTGCTTCAAAAGGAAGCTTTTATTGTATCAGGCAGTTAGACTCATCTATCCACAGCAACGTTCTACTAAAGGTTTTGAAACTGTTATTTTTTTTCCTTATTAGGGACATGACAACTCATTCCTCCTCCCTCTCACCACTCTTTCCTGTCCTACAGGGAAAGGAGTGGCAGAGAAAAAAGTCATATCAAATCTCTAAAGATTTTGTTCTGAATTAGGGACTGCAGGATGAGCAAGCAATAGTCATTCAGCTTCCCTGTGGTGGAGCTTTCCAAGCTCCACTCAGGCCAGACAAGACTCTAAATCAGAAGGGGAAGGATTGGGCAATGTGGGCAAGTCCCATTTGACTGCACCAGTCGCGGAGCTCCATGGATGAACCATCCTTTATTTCCTAAAGGCAGAGGATTTTGTCATTTACTGTAGCAATGAAAGAGACCAAACTTAAAAAGATTTTAGAGAAACGCTCAAGATTTACACCTGAGTATTTCAAAATGCGACTCCATTCTGTAACAATTCCTACAAACCAGGCAGAGACAAGCTTCTGTAAGAAAACACATCCCCTCCCACAAAGCCAGAAAGCAGTAGCTGAGCAAACTGCCATCGTCTCCAGTCTAGACTTTCAAAGGGTAATAACGACTTACTGTGACTCAATATACTTCTTTGCCTCTGTGCCACACCTCCCTTCTCCCCCCCAAGCAACACTAATGGGGGTTTCTCACCTCTGAGAAGGGCCAGGTGCCAGCCTGCGAGACACCGGGCTAGCCAGAGGAACAGGCTGGTCTGGTGACAACTCTCCCACGTTCTCCAATTACCAGCTGGATGTGCTGCCAAGTGTCTTTCACAGAAAGAAATCCCATCCTGGGAGCCTTCTGACCTCCCAGCTTTGACAGCCCTAGGACCTCCCTGATGGAAGGCAGCGACACCCAGCAGAACTTTGGGGCCTCTGCTAGTCACAGGCAGAGAGGGCTTTCTCACCCCCTCCACACCAGAGTGTATTGTCTAGTGTATTGCTATTACGAGTTCATCCACCCCTCCATTTTTTGCCTGGTTGTGGAGTTTACTTACATGGACGTCCTGTATCTGATGTCATCCTTCTCAGCCAGCTGCTCGCAGGTGAGGTTCATGTGCTCTTTCCACAGCCCCTGGCATTTCCGACATGTTTCCTGAGGAGGGTAACAAGCATTAAAGGAAGAGAAGACCCAGCACACCACTAACAGCATTAGGAACTGGAAAAATTCTCATCTCTTTGCCCACCACGCTGCCGGTTCTCAATTGAGGATGGGGCTGGGAGTATGGTATAGAGGTCTGCAGGTCTGTCCTCCACCAGAGACCAGAGTAAGTCCATCAAATAATGGGAGTTATGGGCTCTTCCGAGGCACAAGAACCCAGGTACAAAATGAGTCTGTAAATCCTAGTTCACCTAAAACTCATGGAACAGCTTCCAGGTCCACCAGTTACTTCCCAGAGGAGAGTGCAGAGATGAAAATGTGGTGCTAAAGGACATTAAGGTCATCTCTTTCCTGACCAAAATCTTTCACCTTGGTAAAAAGGGCTTCTAGTTCAGCAGGCGATAGAAAGCTTGCAGCTGCCTCAAAAACTCTGCTTCACCATACATACAGACAAATCCATATTATGCTTTGTAAAACCTCACAAAATAAAGTTAAAGCAGTTTATGTGAGTAAACAGCTTAAAAAGGCAGGATGTGGACAAACGTCCATAAACCAGAGGTGGAATATAAGCAAATATTTATGAATTTAACCAGAATAGCTGAACTAAACTTAGAGCAAGTGACTGAACTCTCCTGTTCTTGTAAACTTTTCAGCAACAAGGCTCTAAACTGGGACTGGTAAAGCTGCATGGAGCAGGAGAGCTGTGGAGGCACTACTGGCAAGGGAACTTGGACTAACACTGGCGATAGAGTTGATTTTTTTTTTTGGTTGGCTAGCCAAAGAAAACATAATTTTGCTTTGGGTCAGACAAGAGATTTTCCTTTAATTTGAGGAAGATTAAAAAACATCCAGATCAAACTTGGAAAAAGTACATGTTTCACAATCCAACCGTTTCATCTTCAGGATGGCTGGGCCTCAAGCTTTTTAAATCCAACTTTCTCCCCCTGGCAGGAAAACCAAAACGGCTGTGAAGCATCCTCTTCCCCTCCACACCAAAGGAGGTCCCAGAAGAGCTTTGCCCAGTTCTGGTCACACTATTAGCAAAAGACGATGACTGCAGAGACAAATCTTAATTGATTGCATTACCTTCATTTTATTTTAATGAAGAAATTGGACCTTTATGCCAGATATGATAGAAGTAACTGCTTAAAGACACACGTAGGCAGCAATGCTCTTTTGATCGTGAATCAGACAAACAGGATGAAGACTAAAGCTTCTAAGGAAGCCACCCCTAGGAGGGGGGTACAAAATGTTGACTTGTTTGTATTTGTGCTCACTGGGAGATGCGTAAGAGCTTGTGCTTTCATCTGGAGAATTAAAGGCTCCTCATCCTGGCTGGTAAGCTGGACATGTTTGCAGACTGCAGGGTAAGGGCTGTAGTAAGAGGAGAGCCAAGTGTATGACTGTCCCAAAAGCTCAGCAGAGGATTTTGTGATCACTCTCCTTGCAAATGCACCCTTTGGCAGGCAGGCAGTAGTTTCAAGGGGCAGTAAATGCCTCGGTTCTATTGATCCTCATGAATCATTCATCATACCGTGTGTTTTCCTGCTAAAGCTGTTAAAACAGGCACCATTTTGTGTGCATTTGTTGGCAGGCCATATCTGGCTGTTATCGGCATGGGAGGATCAGACTTGGACCCACCTTCCCCTTTTATTCTCGACACCCGGCCACATGCCATTCCAAGATCAAAAGTGCCGTAGGTTTTGGTTTTTTACGTACATCAAGGGTTAAAACCAGTCTTTGGAGCCTTGCTACACAGAACCACTTTCACATGCCAGCAACAAAGATTTAACAGCTTTTTGCCAGAAGGGTTGGCACACTTTCCAGCCAGGAGCCTACTATTCCCAATTACTTAACTCCAGGAGCCTCCTTCGCTGCCGAATTAGAAACGCTGCCCTTCTGAAGCAGATGGTGCCGCTTATACTTTTGTACCAAGTCACTCTCTTTGCCTTTTGCTACTGCCACCATCCTTGCTTTGCATGCTGCAGCTATTTAAAAACAATGCTGTCCCTTAAGCTGAGGCTGCTGTTATTTGCCAAACAGTTGTCTCCTACACTCAGGAAACAGGATTTCTCTGCAGGCGAGGAGAAGGGGAAAAGGCACGCCAATGCAGATTCCCAAACGCACTGGGATGGCATGAGATAGGAGTTATCCAGTTCTCCGCATTACTGTGACCACTGCACAACGAGTGCCATCGCAGCTGTGCACATTCTGGGATCCCTCCCAAGACGTGTTGGCCATGAGGATCTGCAAACCCACGGGCAGCTCTGCCTGCCTCTTCCAATGCACCCCATGAAGGAGATGTCCCTGGGGCTTCCTAACTTCGAGTGTCACCTGGTGCTGCCTCTGACTGAGCCACATCCTCTCCGGAACAGAGGCAGGGGAAAAATGGACAATACATGTGCCATCAGCAGAACTCAATGCGACTTCTCCCCTTGTTCTACCCAAGACAATGGTACATTGTTAGCAGTTACAGGAACTGTGTTGGACCCCTTTGCACAAAAGGGGGGAGAAAGCCCACAGTTCAGACAAAGGCAACGGCTCCAGTGCCATAATGGAGGTCACAGCTCTCGTCCGAGAAAAGAAAAGTGACTTTTAAATTTTTTTACTCTTAGTCAAATTCAACCCACATGGCTGATGAGAATTTTGCACATCTCACATGATGACAATTCTGATCTCTACATTTTCCACAGGGGGGTCTTTTATTTGAGAAACAGCTTTTTGTTTAATAAAGAAACATACTCTGCCATTACCATATTAATTAACCTAAACACACAGTAGGATAGCTGATTTTTTGCAATCAGCCTAGATTATTTCTATTCTAAGTGCAGCACTTGGCACCAAGACTGGCTACCACCAATGTAAGGCAGTGCCTAAACGCACACAAAGAGGGAACGCATCCTTCCCAGTCTGAAATCTACTCCAAGCGTAGCAGCCAAAAAGCAAGTCAGTCCACCAAAATAAAGACCCTGCCCAACTTTCTTCAGCACCTAGTCCATTAGTAAATCCTGGCCTACTCACGTTGGGGTACCTGATGTGGGAAAGCACTCTTTGTTTTAGTTTTAACAGCTTTGCATTTTATTTCTGGATGGTGTGAATTCCATGTGTTTCTCCTGCCTTTCACCAGCCCACTCCTCCTCGCAGGCAGGTACAACTAAAGTAGCTCCCGCTTTTGGTGTGAGTGACTTTGTGTTTGTACGAGCCCTGGCATTAGCAAACTGCTCCAAACCAGGCACGGATGCAGGAGATTAAGTATCTGCTGCCTGTTACATCTGCCCGAGCTTGGCAGGCAGCCTGGGACAGTCCATTAATGCGCCGGGCTGGGACAGCCGAGAGGAGGATGTGATGGAGAGGGTGTTTAATCGTACACTGTAATCTCCTCACTGTACATCTGTTAGAGGTAGTGGCTTCGTTTCCTCTCACTGGCCGCCAGGAAGCAGCCAGGATTAACACAAACATGTTTGGGTTCAGGAGGATCCTTTGTTCCCAGGGTCAGCAGTGCGGATACGAAGCTTTCTGTGCTCAGGGCCAGCCTGGCTAAGGGTGGCCAGTTTGCTTTTAGCATGGGCATCGCAATCTTTAAACATCCTTGTTAATTGTTCCAGTGCCTAATGAAGGTAGAAGAGAGGGTTTTATGTGAACCTACCTCCTTCCTCAGCACCTCTACTAGTACTTGCAATGGATGTTACAGTTTTAAAACACAGCCTAAACTTTTTTTTTCCACTCCACCATCTACTACTAAAAATAACTCTCCAAGGTCCAACACACATATCAGGGGGGAAGAAAAAACCCCCAAGTAATCAACTTCTCCCTGCCAGTCTCCATGTCCTTTTGGCTACAGTCAGGCTGTTGTGTGCACTGCTGGCAATGCAGATGCACCAGCTTTCCTGGTTTCAACCCAAACAAATGCCACATGGACAAAAACATCAGATGATACGCACAGATTGCGGACTGACTTCCCACAGCATTCCTGCGTGCCTGCTTCTTCTGTAGGAGTTTACACCAAGCCATTTACTGACTGAGCAAAGTGCAAAGGGAGTGGGGGAAAAGCTCAACTTAAACAACAGCAGGCAATGGACAAGGCTGTCATCACCGCCCTCCAGCTCTCAGTGGTGGCTCGGAGCGGAGTCCAGCACTCGCCTTAGCTCTCCATATGCTGGTTAATTAAAACCTTTTGCCGCTGTGCCGTGTGACTCCCCGCGTCCCCCAGGAAGGGCGAGTTGCACACTCCAGCAGTCTCTGCCGATTGCACACACGGGGACGTTTGCTGCTGCGCTCCCTGCTAGGAGTGAGAGGGAGGTAAAACACACTGTGTATCCCTTCGATGCTCGCTGGGATAGAGCCCTGGTGATTGATTCTCTGCTTCTTCCTGCTTTTACATACACAATAGCACAGGCTAACCTCAAACAGGCCAAGTTTTACCCAAAAGCAGATGTGAACGCAAGAGTCTTAGAATAGCACCTCAGGGCCAGTCCATACTGCGCTGGTTTAATTAAAGGGCTGCAATTCCCAACCAGATGAGTTAATGGGAAAACAAAGAACCATACAGTCTTCCTCCCCACAAAGTCTCCACTGTCCATAAAGCTGCACTGACCTTAACTAAAAATGGATGCAGAAGTAACTAAATGAATACAACCTTTAAGCATA
The DNA here is from genome assembly GCA_026212715.1 of Elanus axillaris. Lineage (NCBI taxonomy): Eukaryota > Metazoa > Chordata > Aves > Accipitriformes > Accipitridae > Elanus > Elanus axillaris. Next base: position 15,960,432 of record JANZLQ010000064.1, read on the forward strand.
GATAAGCCCTCATGAGCAAACTCTTTTGGGACTGTTTCTGGGATTTCCTGTGTGTTAAACTGGGTTAAAGAGGCTATAATCCAGCCCAGGCCAATCCCATTTTGGTGAAAGACCCTTCTTTAGAGATGTACAAACACCCAGCACAGGGAAGTGGGACCCCAACTCCACAGGTACCTGACCGCCCAGTACAGAGAGAGCTCCTTTCAGCACAAACCGCTGTGCAAGCTCTCTGGTCCCAGAGCTGTCAGCATCGCCGCACACAATGGGCGAGAGAGTCAGCAGGTACCGACCCCAACTGCAAAAAATCCACGCGGGGTGGAGAAATGAACGCCGTGTCTTGGATAGACGATGGGGCAAGGAGCAAGGGGTTGGGAGGACATGGGTGCTGGGTGGGTTTGCTGCTCCCGCCCAGGGGAGTTGTCCTGGGTCCCCCAGCAAGGCTGTTCCCCAGGCAGCGCTGCCGCTCAGCGGCCACCAGCCACGCCACAGCTCCGGGCCCTGGGACAGAAAGAAGATGAGTGGTTAAGGGACACCCAGAAAAAACCCGAAGTCGCCTCTCCTTAGCACGGCCATGATTTATTCTGGGAGGGGAGAGGTTGCAGGAGGAAATAAAGCAAAGGCACAAGCCTTGGACTAGGCTGTAAGAAAGTGCCAGGGTGTAAACAGAGACCTATGAGCAATAGAGAGTTAAAAGCTGAATAAGGAAAATAGGCATTTATATCCAATACCCACCAGGAGGGTTGCTTAAAGCTTTTATGGCCATATATTAAAACCCATTACCAAAAACAGTGACCCTAACCAACGTCTCCTGTTTTGCATGTTCGTGTTAAACTGAGCACATTGTACTCCCTCCCCATCTTTAAGACAGTGGAGATATGCAATGCCCTTTTGCTTCCAGAAACACACCGGCAGGCCGATTCCCATGGAGTTCTGGGTCATCTGCCTTAGAATCTGAGAACCAGAAACACGTAGTAATTCCCACCCCATGCTTGTCCAAGTCAGTAGGACTATCTCATATCTGTAATTCAGAAGTTCCTGAAACACATATACCAAACCAAAGCAAGCTTTTCTCTTCCCCAGAGCTTGACTGAAAAAGGCCAGATCATCTGCTGGTTTGGTGCAGCAGTTAGAGACCTACAGAGCAAAAATAGCTGCAGCTTCAAGCAAGAAGTGCTGCTCAGCATCAATATCACCCTATGGTTGGTCAGAGGTAAAAACCGTGCTAGCACAAGAAACTGCTCACTGATCTCATGCTAATGTACCACAGTATAATCGGAATAAGAAAAACAGCTCTTTCCTGAGAAGGATCATGATTTAATTTGAACTTGAACAAAACTTTAAAGATTTTAGATTATTTGGAATGTTTCAAAGCTAGTTTCTCTGAAGCTCCAGAGGTGAGGAATATATCAAAAGTTGCAGGCAGCAGGTCGGCTGCGTACATGAGCACTGGAGTATTTGCATCACATGTTCATTGCACCAGGATCCCTTCCCCTAAACTGAGAAACAAGTGTTTCTCCTAAGGATAAACTTCCCCTCTAAAATAACATTCTTCAGAAGCTAGTTCCCTGCCCTGAGCAGACTGGTATCACACAAAGCAGCATCTCTCCAGCTCAGCTCACCGGGAAGTTTGGATATGGCCAGGGTGGATTGGCTTTGTGACCTACCCAGAGGTGGTCACCCACCAGCCTGAGTCAGCCTGCAGTGCAGAGAGAGAAAACCACTGCTTTGTCACTTTATAAAGGCAAGTTAAATATAGTCTTTGACCTCACACCTAAGATGTCGTCTAAATCAGTATACCTGAGGTCATATTGCTCCTTCCCAGGGCAGAAATTTAAGAGAGATTCAGTACGTGCTACTGGAAACACATCCATAGTTGTTAAGCCCAGCTTTTAGATTTGTTGGACTGATTGCAGATAATAGCTATATGCCTTCCCAGCCAATGTAAATAATTAAATACTAGCAGACTAGTTCAAAGCACTCAGCAGCTGACCTTCTTGCTCTCCCCCCAGTGCAGATTTCCTTACCCCATTCAGCAGAGGATATCTAAGAGGTTATCCGTTTAATCCTATGCACAACCTCACACAAAAAGGGATGCTGCTTCCAACAGCTGGAACTCTAACTGATGAAATCTAGCAGGGCTAAACAGCGGCAGCAACTGTGGAACTGGTAGAAACAATAGAGACCTTAGAAGAGGAACAGATTTAGATTTCAAGACAAGCAATCTGATTTTTAAAGGACAACTCTGGAAGGTTATGAGGGGTTGCACCCAACAACATTAAGGTTAAGGTGTAACAAAAGCAAGGCATCTTATTTGCAGAGGTATCTGCTAATGATGCATTGTAAGACCGAAAGGAGGAACAATTACTGAAGTTAATTTTGAAACTTCCCTCTCATACCACCCCACGATAAAAAAAATCCGCCCCCCCCCCATCCCAGACACAAATCCCTACCCAGGGCTTTCGGTGGCAGGAACTGGAGAAAGCCTCCTCCAGATCTGCCTTATTTTTTTCTCGTGGTTCTCTCTCCCCCTACCGTCTCCCAGATTTTATTGTATTGTGAAAGGATCGCACAAGGAACGTGGTTACAGATGTCCTTTCCTCCATCGACAGTTGCATGGAGACCCAGGTTTATGTAACACACCTACAACCACTTTGAATGAGTCTCTGCAATATGGCAATTTTGATGGTAATTTAGCAGCATTAACACACTTTGTTTCCAATTTAGACCCTTTTTAACTTTTGCTGTAGGTAGAGAGTTCGGTTAACACTCCAGGTCATTATAATACCAGCAAGGGATGAGAAAACATGAACTGTCTGAGCAGGGCATCTTTAGTCTAGGTACAAATACACCCTCAGAAACTGGGCAAGTACAGCTTGCTTTGCCAGGGAAATTAAACCCAAAAGAGGGGAAAACCCTAAAGTAAGGTGCTCCTAACTTTAAACTGGCCATATCAGAACCAAAATAAATAAAAAATGTTGGGGAATTAGCAAGGATAAAGAAAAACAAAAGCAAGGTGATACTTGGCCTTCTTGGAATCTCAGAAGTTCAGCTGATTTACTGTTTTGATGCCTCTGTGGTACAGAGTTACCTCTTACCTGCTGCTCCCCACAAGAGCTCTGTGGGGACACTAAGAGGACAGCTTTGCAGCCCCCGAATTAAGCCACACAGTGCAAGAGCCACTGCAGCCAGCCTTGTAACTACAGTATTTATAGCTATAGTATTTACGGCAGATAAACTGAAAATGGCCCTCTGAACTACTAACCTCCATCTTCCAAATTCACCAATGTGACAGTGAGTCATCTGCAGCTCATTTGCTATGCTAAAATAAGCTAGTGGTAAAACCAAAGCCGATGGCCCGTACAGCAGCCTGCTGAAACTTCCCAGCAAGAAAGAGCGCTGTGTGAGATTTTAGAAAGCCAAAGCCACCAAGAAGTGCAGCGTGATGGAGGAGTTTACATCTGAAGCCCCAGGGCGGATATGCACTGCATTTCCCCCTGCACCACAAAAGCTATTCAGATGCCTGTTCAAAATAATAAGGTATCAAGCAAATGAATATGGACCAAAATAAAGCAGAGTAAAGCACTGAAAACTAATCAGGGAAATCTATGCGCTGACAACTCACCAATTCCTCTTTCAGAGCCCCCAGATGCTGTTTCCATTCCCCCCCATACCTAAAGCACACACCAGCCCAGCCTAACACCAGCCGAGTCTGGCTTTCCGTTCAGTGCAGAGGCAGCAAAGAAGCCTTAAAACTGCAATTTGGGGGTGTTTTTTCAAGCCCCGCTAAGGTTGTTTGGCCACGCAGCTTCAATAGATGCAACCTGCCTCCCCAGGGCTGCAGGTAGCAGAGGGACACTGGGAAAGAGATGCAGTGAGACAAGTGATGACCAAAACCATCAGGCACAGGTTGCAGCAATCGAAAGCGTTTCTTACCCAAAACACACCTTGCAATGGGGGAAAACACCAGCTTCAGCCCTTGCCAGCCACATCCCCACAGGTCACTGCACCAGCACCCTGTGAATGAACAGGGGTATTTTGCAGGCAGGACCATACCAGCCTTGAGGCTTTGAAATAACAGAGGAATGAATGCCCAGCACGCATCCCGCAAACACGCCAGCCCTGGCAAGGAGCGTGGCAGAAGGGATACTGGCAGAGAGGATAGTGTGATCCAAGGCCATGGTGCAAAGTGCCTGCTTATCCCCAGACCAGTCTAATCTTGACCAAAGCAGATCAGCTGCCTTAACTCCTGAGGTAGGATGGGCAGGTTAGTAACAGTGCAGCTGCAATATCCTGCCAAACAAGGGTAACTCAGGACACATTTATCTTCTAATTAGAAGAGCCGTTTAATCTGTAATTTAATTTTTGTTTAAGTCATATAATCCCTTTCAATTCGCTTTTTGGTTTTGGGGGTTTTTTTGGTGGTTTTTGTGTTTGGTTTTTTTCTCCCCCCCCCCAACAGTCAGAGAGAAATGTGGAGCTTGGAAATGTTTTGGAATAAGAGGGAAACTATCTCAGATCTGCAAACATTGAAGCTAAACTGAGTTAGCAATTCCAAGGAGAGCCTCTCCACCTGCACCAGCTCGGAAACAAAAACTGGTAATCCAGCAAGACAGGCTCTCTTCCACACAATCATGTGAGACCAGGCAAGAGGCAGGGAAAACGAGACCAAAACCAACACCTTGAACCCTGAAATATTTGTGAGGTCCCAGTGCCATGCAGAAGACAGCTCATCGCAACAGAAGTGAGACGGGAAGAGTGCACTGCAACCCTCAGCGTTGTGAAATCCCAAGGCAAGCAGTTCCCTTTGTTACGCTTACAAATACTGATCAGAAAGACCCGTTCCCTTCTTCTTTCCCTGTTTCAGTAGAGCATGCAGGTTTAATTAAGCACACTGTTCAACTATGCATAGCATGATTTGTCTACAAACCAGAGATGTTACAAGCCTGTTTTCTGAGAAAGCCAAAAAAAAAAAAGCGCACAAGCCACCTCATAAGGGATCCGTTTGAGACCCAGCAGTCATTCCCAAGTAGCAACAGTCATTTCTGCCACGACCCAACCACAACAGCAAACCAAACCAGAATATTTCATGTTGTATCGTTGACATCAATTTAGTTTTGAGGGGAGAACCCTGGCTGGTTCAGGAGAAGGAAAGCCATCCTACCACCCCAGACCACTGAGGAATGCGGCTCCTGTTGCAAGATGGGGGTCCACTGGGTGCTCACCTTTACCACATGCAGACCATCTCCCTCCTTCTACACCCACATAGTAACAAAAAAATTAAAAGAACTGCAAGTACGGAATGCTTTGGTATGATTGAATGTAGGTAAGGATCAAGACTGGTGCTTTGGGGGTTACCTTATCAAAAGAGTAGATTATTAAGTTATGCTGTACATGCAGTTCCTCTGAAAGGATTAAGTATGATACCCTCAGAGGGGTAGGAACCACAGGCAAAAATGCAGAGTGTGGGATACCGAAAGATTAAATCAATAATTTTGGCAGCACAAGTGAAGTATTTAGAAACAGGCCTGGTTTCAGCCATTTCCCCAGCCCCAGAGCAGCTTACAGATCCTGTCCTCATTTTCCCGGCACCTCTATTGTAAAGATAAGGAGAGGAAGGAAAAAAAAAAAAAGTGTGATCACAGACAAACCATCATTAAAACAGCACTGAAGAATATGCGGATGCTACTGAAAACCATTTCCCAAGTGCTTCCCCAGCACATGGGGAAGCATTTAGCTCCTACTGACCAGCTGGTAACCCCGGGAAGAGACCTGCCATGTCAGCAAAACCTGCTGCCTTTCCTACAGTCAACCACGAAGGCACAGATCTTCAAAACACCTTTCTCCAAACGAGAAGCCCCAGCCATACACCTTGCCAACTGGAAGCAGTGGTCTAGTAACGGGTGGCTGGAATTCAACACCAGACCCATAACATACCGAGATGGCTGCATGAGCCCACATCCACCGCTCACTTTGAACGTCCAACTCATTTGTTCAAAAGGTGCAAGTAGGGAAATAACAACCAGTTGGACCAGGGTAAGAACCGTCTTTTAGCTGCCTGCCAGAGGAAAGAGCAGGGGAGCCTGTAAATGAACCATTTTGTTTAGGTCAGCAGCTTCTGGAAGCAAAGGAAGCTCAAAGACAGTCCCGGGAACATCACAACAGACTCTCCTAACCAGTTACTCTTTTTTTTTTTCTCTCCCTACTAATTTCAGAGTGCAAGTGCTGAATAAGAACCCAAACTGAAGTGGCAGCCAGCAGGTTTTGCAGGGAAGAAACATGAGCTGTACCACTTAAAAATCGAGCAGTTTAACCGATTGCCAAATGAACCATTTGCATTAAGGTCGTGAAACAGGATATGAAGCACTTTGTAGCAAGGAACAGGAGATTCACTTTATTAGAAAAATACTTTCAAGGTTCAAATTCATCGAACCATTTGCAGCCACGGATGATTTGTAAAAGACATTACTGGCTGTCAAAGCTGGCTTTTGGCTTACCAACACCATCAGCAATTACCACCCAGAGGGACATTACCTATTCTCAGCTAATGAGTGAAGCCAGTGCCAAGTGCCAGGCACAAAGACCCCATTAACTGTTGTACAAAATGACTCTTTAGGGTCCAGGAAGAAAATTGTTAGAGACATCCATAAAAGGCCAAGACATTTCTGCTTGGTGTAAAGGACGGAAGGTGACTGTCTAGAAGAAGAGGGTATTGCCCTCCTATGCTTATCTAGATTCAATCAGAGTTATCTAGGCCCAATCACACTATCCGAAAACCATCCTGGGGTTGGACTAGATAAACTTCTCCCCATCAAATTAAGGTGAGTCACAATTCCTAATTGCTGTCTTAAGCAACAGGACTGGAAACCTAAGGCAGCCCTCAAGCAAACAAAACCAGCGCCTCCGGGTTGATGTTGTAACTCGGTTTATTTTAGCCTAGAATTTACTATGTCGCAAATCACATCCCCACCCATTCAGAGCTGGTAAGACCAGCCCCTTCCCCCTGCCTGACTTCTCCCTGCCACTTCTGACCCAGGATTTTATTGCAAAGGGAAACCAGCATTATTGGCCATAAAAGGAGAAGACCCATCTGTCACATTTCTGTGGAGGTCAGTCAACGAGGAGGAACTTCAGTGACTTCCTTAAAACTCCGGAAACACCACAGGCCACCGCTGTCCTCCCCATAAGGATTAAAGGGTTTTTCTCCCGCCTCTGTCGGGGATGCACATGGGACACGACACCTGACTGCAGAGGAGCACACCTGTCCCGTTTTAAAGGAAGACAAAAGGGGAGGGAAACGCAAAAAGATGGCAGCAAACAGGCAGAGTCGGGCAGCATTTGGGGAGCTCTGCCCTGGGCTCCCGCGCGTGCTCCGGAAGCCTCGTCGAGAGCACTTCGTACCCACGACCCACCGTCTCACCAGGTGACCTGGTATGCTCCTTTCCACGTAATCCGAGTTAAATATTGTTTTCCACCAGATGCATAACAAGCTGAAAATCTCATATAAATCAGGAACACATTTACCTCTTTAGTTAGCACATGTTTATGTTTGTGTAACAAACCCTTCAGTTTCTTCCACCAGGTATTATTCCAAATTCCTGAGCCTAAATGCAGACACACTCAATCCAAAAATAAGAGCAGCCAGAAGCTATTTTATTCAGGTACAGTAACTTTGATTATTTTTTTTTTAAATGAAAAAGTATTCTCTTACCATTACACGTAGCTATACTTAAACCCACTTACAAAAGGGTGAAGGCCAAATGGCCCTACACTGAAAATCACTTGCTGGTTGCCATCAGCACTTTACACCTTGCATTTCAGATGTATCAACAACAAAAGCTGACAGGACAATTTAATTTTTGTTTGGCTCTAGTTTCACTTTCAGAATCATATAAAACAATGCAGCAGTATGGGGTAGAAACCACAAAACTGATTTTGACTCCAGAAGTAAAAATGAACCCGAGCTTCAGTTTGTCAAGTCTTATGAAGGGAGATGATGTCTGCACAACGGCATTTGGGGAGAAAAGTCAGTGTAATGCTCATAGGGTATGTTAAGATCCCAAGATATCATCTGCTGTAGTTTTTCTGGGGGCAAGTGGCTATTACTGAAGAATCTACATAGTTAAAGCTTTACGTTAAAAAGGCATTTTAGAGGAAGTAGAAGAATCGCTGCTCTGTACTCGCAATGTCACCAAGTTTCTTCCCTACTGTGGTTCCCACATGCATGACCGTGGTGCATCCCCCCCTTCCCAGCGCCAGCCTCTCAAACCAGAAGACTTCCAGCAAGAAGGGAGCCAGACAACACTAAAGCATCTGTGTCCTTCCCCTTTACACCGAAGGAAACATTGCTCTGTCCCACACCAGACCTTAGGACAAGCTGCTTCACTCTGGGCATCTCCCAAACACCTCCAATTGCTCTCCAGTGGAAGTCCCACTAGTAGAGCACCCAAGACCACTTCCACTATTTATCTTGAGTTTCACTTAGCCTTTTTCGGGTGCATAAGCTTAACCTTTGGTAACATACATACTACAACCAAGTACCTTTGTGAAATGGTTCAGTGTGGTGGGTTAGATGCTGTCTGGCAGCCAGAGTGAGCAGCTATTGAGACCCTCAACTCCTTTCCCCCTTTTTTTAATATATAAACACTACTACTTGACTTCTCGGGAGCACAAAGAAGATATACTACAACAGAAAACCACAAAAACTTCACTTTTTGGTTTTGGCCACCCGTCTGGAACCTCTCCCTTGGAAAAACAGCTTTTCAGAACAAGCCTGAAAAACAGTCTTACAGGAGAGTCTCATTACAAGAGAGGCGAACAGAAGAAACTTACCCTCCCCAAGACACAATAAACCACCAAAGTTAACTACAGATCAGATAGACATCACACAGCTTCAGGCTGCAAGGTTTCTTTGGGTGTATTGTTTGAACCATATCCTTTTAAAATCAGATCTTCACTACCCACTAAGAGTTTGGCCGGTTGTGGGTCCCACTGCTAAACCTGATGCTGATGTCCCCTTGCAAGCAAGCCAGCAGCTGTGTTAGCTACCCCAACAACTTCCAACGCCAATTTATTTTATGAAGCAAGACACTCAGCACACACCATACTCAGAGAAAAAAAAAAAGAAAAAAAAGCAGGTACAATACCACATTTTACTGTTTTCTGATGCAAAATCCCACAAACCTTTTTTGACATGAGGCTGCTAAAAATAACTCATCCTTAGGAAGTCCTGTTATTTTTGTACAGTCACAAGAATCACTGGATTGCTTCTAATTATCCCATCCTTCCTTGGAATTTCTATTTGTGCTCAACAAGACACAACAGGTTGCAATACCAGTGCAATCATCACACATCTTGAATTACAGGCTACTGGATAAGTTTAGTTTCACCTTGTGAACAGTTTTGGGAGAACAACAGTTAAAAAAAGCCCGGTTTACTGCGGTCTTTGGAGCCTATGTTAAAAGGACGAGTGTACAGCTGGGTACTAGATCAAAGTAGAAACAGATCTTGCACTGGCCATGCTTGAAAACAAAACCAATCTCCAACAGGGATTCACAGCAGGATTAGAAATGTTCCACCTAAACAGGATCAACAAGGAGATTCCTAAAAAGCCCCTAGAGCAGGACCAAGTCTCCTGGACTTCATTATCTTTCCTGTAAATGCATCCTTACCACTTCTGGCTTTCAGGGGACATTTACTTTCCCCCAGACAGTGGTAACACTGAGGAATCTGCTCTAGGCACAACAGAAATATAAATAGTTAGCCATCTGCACTGTGCCTGACTGTACCAGACTGGCAGCTGTATCTTCACTGGTAAGCACGCTATCAATGCATGGTCCCTACTCTCCCACTATCTCCCATGGTGGGAGTCAGCAGTCAGCTATTACTGGAACTCATTACTGCACTTCCAAATATTTGCATGGAAAACTTGCTGGACGCTTACTCATAGGATGCCTGGCTCCTGCATGATCTTCTTAGTGCCACCTCAACACCCCAAGGGGAAAAACATTTCCAGAATTAACACCTACAGCCCCATGTTTTTCTAGCAAGCAACATCTACTTGAAGCTAGAATACACACCATATTTCAACTGCTGTTATTTTACACCACTTTTTTTTCCCCTCCCTTGAAACCTGTGATGCTTTTATCTGAAGAGTCATCTATTGCAATTTATATTGTCATGGCAACACAACTCCTTCCCCTGCCCGAACCCCCATCCCCGAGTCTCATTGTGTTCATTACCAGACAGGCACGCAGCACGCTGCATACAGATGAACGGCACCTCTCAAAGTGGCCTCAGGCCTCCTCTCCCTGCTGCTGTACTGACACAGCTCCTGCTGCGGGGTATAGTTGCAACAGAAGGGAAGAGTCTTACTAAGTCAAATTTCTCTATTCAGATATAGAAATAAGCTTTATTAGTACAAGGCATTTTTGCAGTACGTACAACTATACTGGTTAAAATGAAGAGACCAGGTTCATAACTAGTCTGAGTAATACAAGAAAAAAAAAAAAGAATATTTAGAGCAGGTGTATGAGGATTTTGCTGAGGCAGCTTGAACGCACTGGTAAAGGAAAAGGGGAAAAAATCGCTCCACAAAGGAGTGTACTCAAGAACAGGGCTCTGGAGCCCTCTTATGGCAGCTTGCTCTCAGCTTCCTCAGAGCAAAACCCCACGTACGCCTCACAGAGTCTCTGTGTAGACAAGGATGCAATGCCATTGAAGCAGGGTGGGAAAGAATATATCATCTGGCTGGGATCGAGCTTTGATAACACAAACGTTAAAACCCCCACGCTTCCAGATCCTTGACTGCTCCTGATGAGTGTGCAAAGACTGGGCAACACCCATGTTTAAAGGGGGTGACAGATGACAGTGAGCCCAACCTCCTCCCAAGCTGAAGTTGCTTTAGCAATAGAAATGCATGAGGGGTGCTAAGGAAATTACTAAATCCACTGCTCCAGTACTAACAACTGCTCCATAGGGGTGTCAGGCTGCCCAGTGCCATGCAGGAAGGCCAGACTGGTTTCATACCAATCCCTTCTTGACTTCTCCAGGCCAGGAAGGTCTGACAGAGCCACAGAGCTCTTACTGATGGGTCAAAATCTCTGCCCAGCAGACACTCAGGGAGCACACGGTGAAGAGGCAGCTGGCTGCTAGCAGGGAAGAGCACAGCTGCTGGGCTCCGAAGGGGTTACAAAGATTCAACAGCAGGGAAGTATTTATGGAGGAAAGATGCTGAGCTGTGCATGTTTCCCAGGCTGGAGATGGTTTTAATTTACCTCTTGCAAAGGCTGTGATTATTTGCTGCTGGTTTTTGTTGAAAGCAACTATTTCAGGCTCACTTGCTCCCTCTGCTGTCACTACTCTGCAGCTGATTCAGAATAAAAACATTCCCCAAACCCACACAAAATACAAGGAACCTGCTTCCCCACCTCCCCGCCTCTGGGAAAGAGGCGACAATATTTATAAGCATTAGTGATTACCACGGCCTTGCCAGGCACAAAGCATTCTTTGACTATGGCACACTAAGGACATTACAGATATCTCCTAGAGTTTAGACTACATCCACAAGGAGCCTCCTTTTCTTTTTCCATCTCTCCCCTTCGGAGACTGGTCTCTGCCTGACTTGAGCTGAACTGCCGCAACGACCATGCTCCTCACTAGATCTTCCTCTGCAGCAGCTCCCAAGTGTATAGTTCACATGTGTTGACATGCTGCTATTAAAATCTTAGTTTAGACTTTTTTACGAGCACAGGGATTTTAAAACTAGGAGAGCATTCTCACCATTAGCTAGACTGGAGCCTGGCACCCGATCACCTTGGGAGTAGCTGTACTCTGGGGGAGGAAGCCATACCTCCCTAGCCCTCTCATGTCACTCCCCAATCTCCAGAAACCTGCACAGTCTCATGGACAAAAAGGAACCAGTCTTCACCGTGATTAAAACTATCACCTCCCATCCAATACTGCCTGTCCAGGCATTTACTAAATGCCACTTTGCCGTATAGCTTTCTGCTTCTTTCTTCCAGCCTCAGGCAGCTCCTCCTTTGCTTTGCCTTTACATTTCTTCTCCTTTCTCTCATTACCAGAGTTGCTGTATGATGCTGCTATTCGTAATGCATCTACCCCACTTCACATTTTTGGATTAATACGTACCTTGAAGGGAACCATAAATATTTACCTGGATTTTCTATTAATCTTGCTGCGACATAGCTATTAGGATTACTGGAGTGCAGGTTGATAAGCAACGGTGTGGAGTGCTGGAGTGTTTCAGGAGATGACAGTAACATCTTGCTGTATTTTACTGATGTGGATGCCTTGGTGACCTGCACTAATCCACTTGGAAAATTACTAAGAGAGAATAAAGAGTCTTAAAATATGCAGCAGGAGGTGGAGTGCTGCAAAGAGGAGTTTATTTCCACACCAGCCTTTTCTAAGTATGTGCATAAACATCTGTATTCAATGCTAAGCAGACAGTCACTAACAGAAATGTGTAGAGAAGAACTCAGAGCAGGACCTTCCTGCACTCCCATATCCACGTGCATTGGTTCAGTAGCATGAGAAATCAAGGAACCCTAGTTTATAGCATGACCTTTCTCTTCGTATATATGTACAGAAATGACTACCATCAGCCTGGAACAGCACCCATTTAACAAGCCACTGTGCTGAAATGAAGGCTGTTTTGCAGAGTTCCGCCAAAAGTGGGGTTTTAGATGCAGTGTTTACCTACAGCCCTTTTTCCATACAGATCTCTTACTTCCGTATATCAAGATGGTGCTAGTTTTCTCCACCAGCAAAATTAGAGTGACCTAGCGTGGTATCTGACACTAGAAGTCCATCTAGTCCTTATCCTACGGACAGGGCAGGCATGCTGCTGCTGCATGCTGCTCTCTGCGGGCCAGGGACTTCCTGCACCACTGGTGGTACTTCGTCTAATGGCTCTCTATAAATTTTTCTTCTTTGAGTTTGTCCTGTGGTCTTTGAATCACACATGTTCCAAAGTTGTCTCTCCCCTGGTAGTGCTAATTAACACAGCACACAATCCCCAGGAGAGCATTACCTACTGAATCCAGGCTACCACTTCTTGCAGTTCTTCAGCTCCTTGGCTGTCAGCCAGCCATGTCTGTTCACACCTAGTCTGGCTTAGCCCGGACAATCTAGCTGAATCACAGCTTGAAATGGTGGGGCTACAGACTGTAATGATGCTAAAGCAATAGACTCCAACTCAGAATGAAGCCAAAAGTCACCATTCAAGTAGGGAGTCCTATAAAAGCATCTATTCCCTGTATCAAAAATTCCATTTACAACTAAGTCTAAAATCTCCCATCCTCCTTCTCAACCAAGGTATCTAACTTGATCCAAAAGCTCCAGGCTGACTCAAAGCATGGGTTTTCAACCAGCTTTACCTTTTAGACTTTTAATACTATCTTATCATTACCTGTTACATTTAAGATGTTGCATACATCTCTGAAGGTGTACTTTTACAGACTTATCAAGTGATCTCATAATATTTCTCTTTAAAGAGTTAGTTTTAACATCTTACCACAAGGCAGGATTTCTAGACTGCAGAGGATGTTTTTAAACTTTTTCTAAGGGTCTTCTAGCTTCCTGTCATTCTGGACTAAGAATCAGAACAAAACATTTGTGTCACTAATGCCATAATAAAAAGAAAATTAGATCTTTTCTCAGACTCTTCATGCCCTAGCATGCAAGTCCAAGGACTACAACAGCTTTCCTGGTAATTGCATTGCTTGCTTTCACTTCTCCATGGTGATGTGAGGTACTTCAGAGGAACTGTCCAGTCCAAATTTTAAGGATAGCATCTGTCATCAAGCCTGCAGAAAGCAGTGAGAAGGCTCACCGATACTCCAGCCATGAAACGGAAAGGCACTCTGAACAGAAAGGAATCTAGAGTAACGTATGCAAACAGATCATGGGAATTTTGCATCTTCCTGACAAGTAGCTGTAATGCGTCCATGTGGGCTACAAGTCAGAGGACCTCACTCTGTTTTGGTACAGCTGTGCAGTTGCACAACTCATAACACAAGAACAGTCCACCCAATGCACTGAGTAAATACCTTTCAGTTTTACATAGCCAAATCAGCCAAGCCAGCCTTTCCCCCACACCCTCCAACTCCCCAGTGCCTTTGGGCTCCTCAGGGTCAGAGCTGTCTATCCAGTCTTGCAGGCAATGAAAAAATTGAGAAAGGGTGTACAGAAACGCAGGGGAATTGGTATGTGAGGGCACAGGCAACATGCTAACATCCAACACTTGCTTTTTCTGGGCACTAGAGATGACAGATACCCATTTCTATTAAAAAAGCTGAAGAAAAATCCTCTATTTCAAAATAACAATAACTGATCGGTGTCTTAGCCATGGCAACTTGCTACCTATAACAGGACGCAGGCAAAGGATAACATGTCTCTTCTTCACCAGTTACTTCATTCCCATTTAACTTTCAGAGCTCGCAGGAGGGAAACAGAAAAGCTAACAGCTACAGCTAATGCACAGCAGCTTTTGCCTGATCAGGTCATCTCATTCCTCACCCTGGCTCTGCTCACAGCTGGACTTTAAGGCTGCCCCTCACAGCAACAGAGATTTGAGCCAACTGCAATCTGAGAAAGCGCGTACACTTTTACACATAAGGCCATGCACAGCTATCGCTTGCCAGTCATTTTCCTCTGGTACGAGTCAAGCACATCGGGACAGAGAAAACTGATTTTATACTACATGTTTTAATTATCTGCTTATGGAGGTAAAGCACAAGGTAGGCAATTGCAAGTGTGACAGCAATAAGTAAGAGTTCAAGTTTCAGACAAGGAACCTGATGCACATGTTTGGTGAGTACCTGGGGCTTGTATCTGGTCCCTAGGGAATCACCTGCATTTCTCCATATGATCATCGCTTTTCCTCATTTGCACACTTGAGTTCATCACAGTGCTTGGATCAGGAAAACAAAAGTAAACATAATTATATATAAGGCACTGCCTTTTGAAAAAGCAATGCTTGTTTTTTTAGATCAGGGGTCATCTTTGACTAGGTAAAGGGTGCTTTGCTTTTAGAGGACCAGCTCAAAACAGCTGTGTTTAAGCTCTTATGCAGAACATAGTTTAGTCTGGCAGATGGAGATGCTAAGTAAAACCCATTAATCTGTTATCACTTTCACCCACCCACAAAAATCCCAGTGGTCTGAAGTCATGGTTTCTGACAAAAATCTAGAAATCTATAGCTTGTACAACAGCTGCAACCAGAATAAAGTTCCAGGAAAAAAAAATATGTTTCATTTAATTACATGGGTAGGTCAGAATTATTCAAGTCGGGGATCTCTTACAGTAAAAAAAAATTGTGTCTGAAAGTATCTGTGTGCTTGTTTGTGGTACAAAACTGGAAGAGTTACCTAACGATTCCTGCAAAGCGCCTGTTCTTCACTCTCCATGCCTGAAATACACCACAAAGGGTTAAAGCTACAGGACAACAAAGTACTCCAAAAAGAAGCTTTTATTAAAAAAATACACCAGCTTTCAAATGCAGACAGAACAGCTACAAAAACAACTCTTGTTCAGACAACCTTATCTAACTATTCTCTACCCCAAACACGGGAACAGTGAGGACCAAGGCTGAAAACAACAACTATAAAGCCAAGAAGTTGGCAAGCTGTTGTTCAGAGCTGGTTGGTGTTATGGCTATCTCCATATCTAGAAAGGTTCAATGCTTTCATTCTGGGAGGCCAAAGAGAAACTAAATATAGTAGTAGCAGGCTACCAGCAAACACACTAACTGGCACTGCTTCCAGCTACCTGAAAGATCCATCTCTCTCTTTGCAGGCCACTCCGATAGCTGCAATCCTTTCCCTTGTTTGGGGAGAACGTGCCATAAGGAGGCACGTTCAGGTTTTACTTACATGGATAATTGCATACACAAACTTTAGGATGGAGGTAATGCAACACCACCACCGATATTCCTCTCCCGCCCCACTCAGGGGGATCATCTGGCTCTTCCAGATTGTTTTTTTTATTAAGCCTGACATCCGCTTGCAAATGCAAGGTAGCATCCTCGTTTTACGTGCCAGGAGCCAAGGCAAGGCCTCTTACAGCAACTGCCTCTCAGCAGAGACACCATCCAAGAGCATCTGTTTTGTTTTAACCTTTGCCCTTTAAGGAGGACCCAGAAAGGAAAAGAAACCCAAACCCGTTCTAGCTGCAGACTGGCTTTGTTGGTTTGTATGAAGCTGGGTATCGCAGCGAGGCTTTTCAATACAGAAAAGGCCTTGGGGAGAGATGCTCACCTCTTGGCTTCTGAATGGCATCTCTGCCACTAACAGCCCACAGATATTGTGTTTTAAGCAGCAACCCTGAAGACAGACCCCAATTTTGACTGGGCTTTGAGATTTAGCTTAAAGGCATGCAAGCTCCCAACACAAAAAATGAGGTCAGAGAAGCTTCTTTTGAAAAAATAGAGCAATAAAGCATTCTTTCAGATTAGCTTCACAGAGGATAAATCACAGAACAAATATGACCATTTTATCTTGTTGGCAAATGGTACATTTACAGTGTCCAGCTTCACAGGAAATATGTTGGTTGGTCTGGAGAGCAAACTGACTTCTCATTGTCTAGAAAAATGCTGCTCTTTACTTTTTACAAGATTTGTTTGTTTTTAAAAAAACCGTATGATCTCTAAGCAATGCCAAGCCTGCTTTGCCTCCTGCCTCTCGACGCTTTCCTGGATGCCTCGGGACTTCCTAGCAACCTCACAGCAGAAACACGATCCATCTCCTTTTACCAGAAGGGCAACTTGTTTAAAACAAGATCCCAGCTGCCCTCCTGCCATTCCCCAAACGGGTGGGATGCAGTAACCATGGCAGTAACCATGGGACCCCACAAACGCCGAAGGGGGAAGGCGGTGAAGCAGGCAGGGCTTTCCCAGCACATGGAGGTACAGCTTTCCTCACACCCTGTTTTCAGCCCCTATTTGTCCCTTCTAAAGTCAAGCACTAATGCTAAGAGCACCCAGCAAGGAAAGCAGCCACCGAATAGCTAATGTGTGGTTACAGAAACATCACTGGCTGCGGGATTCAGCAGCAGCTATGCCCGTTCAGTATTTTGGCACTGATTTATGACAAGTGTACTTGCATTTCCATTAGCCGCGGCTTTCTCGGTTGACCCCTCGGCTCGGAGACACAGACTCGACATTAAACTCCCATCAGCTTTCAGTACCGCTGACCTCATCCCCAAAACTCGCAGCAGTGTTTTACATCAGCCGGGGCCGATGCATTCCATTAATGCTCCTCCGACTCCGGGAAACATCTGCTCTGTTTATACTGGTAGCAGCACGGAGACCACTTAAGCATCACCTCTGCTCCCCGAGCCCATGGTGGGAGAAGCAGCCGCACATGGGCCAGGCCCTGGACCTCCCGGCCCCCAGCACGATGACCTGGCCATTAGTTATTCGACAGGGCAGAGGTCACTTAAACCATCAAGGCGCAGGAGAGGTGTTATGCAGCAGCAAAGTGGTTTCCTTCAGGCCAGAAGTGCAAGTTTGAGAGAGGTATTTGTGCCGACTCCAGCTGAAGATGAGCAGGCTGATTGGAAATAAGGAAGGATTGAAGAATGCCAGAAAATAATTAAATTTTTTTAACCCCAATGGTTTTATGGATTCATCTGTTCAGGCAGAGATTCAATGGATACGACGGATTAATGCAGGTCAGCGCTCACAGGTGGAGAGCACCTGGCTCTGTGCCACCTCTCCAAACGCGTATCACCAGGTGCTGGGTGCCATTCCCACCCTCGCACCCCTCCGGCTCCATGGCCAGGGCAGGGCTACCTGCAGGGCGGCTCTTCCCACAGCAACAGCAAGAGAGGGGATACCTTCCTGAGAGCAAAGCATAGTCCATCCCAAACAATCCCTCTGGCCCCCCAAATGTACCCCAGAGACCACCTTATACACCACAGCTTACCAGCAGCCACCAGCTTCTTACTGGGAAAGCCTGACAGCTCTGAAATACCTGTTCACCTAGGGGACGCTTATCTGTCAGTACCACAAGCTGGATGGTTACGGCAAGTCTCCTCCAGATCAAGAGGATGCTACTACACATATTCCCAAGGATTTTTGACAGCTAAGACTTCCAAAAGGCAAACCCCTAAAACTGTTGTTGCTCCTATTGTTCCAATGTTAGATGTGCATTCAATTAACCCCCAATGTCTTCTGTTGCTGCTGGAAGCTTTCTTTTCTATTAACCATCTAGTCAAGGCTATGGCTGCTAACAAGCCCATGAGGATGCATAAAAACCTACAGTAGCCTTGGAGTATTTGATAGCATCTGTCACAAATAGAGATAGAGTGTGCCACATATGGGGGCACTCAGCAAGGGCTGTAAGTTTTTATTGTAACGAAGTCAGGAACACGATTGGCTGTTTCCATCACTGATCATTTTGCTGGTGCATAGATTTGCTGCATTTTAGATTTTTGCCCTTTTAAAGAGCTTTGCATAGCTCGGACTACGAGCTCACACAACAGTCAACACAAGAAAACCACAAAGACCTTGATTCTCACAGAGGTCTTAGGCACTAAAACCATGACTCAAATGCCCCTGTAAACAAGCAAGAAATCTACCCCAAACCACTGTTGGTTTGGGGTAGGGTTTTTTTGGTTTTGTTCTTGTTTTTTAACTGCATGCTAAGGAAGGCTGGTTTGATTTGGGCTTTGGCATGTAATTCAGTTAACCCCCCCAATCCTGAACGTGATGCCAGGTACTTGAGTGAGAGAAGAATAAAAACCGTATTTGTCCTCTATATTCTGCAATACATTAGGAATGACTGACACAATCTGCACAAACGCTCCCTGTTTTTCACCTCATTCCCCGTGTCCGAGGTGTCGGCAGCTCACAGCTTTGCTAATTCCACTGCAAAGCTGAAACACTGACTTAAGAAAGCATTTTTATCTAATCCTCTTTCAACCAAAGAGATGAAAAATAAGTAGAAGAGGAAGAAGCTGGCACTGAATGAGACAATTTAAATTGTCCCTTTTCACTTCCTTAATTCACATGTTAGGGGACAACCACAGCTGGGAATTTCAATCTCTGGAGCAATTAAAGAAAATTAAATTCAAGGAACGAGGCCTTATGCACTCAAAGCTTCATTAACCCTGTCGCCTTTTAATTAAATACGTGCACATGAAATTTTGGACAGAGAAAGCATTTGCCTTACTGACAATGCTCAGTTTTAACTGCAAATCAGTACTTGCCTTTTAAAAAAATTAAAAATTCTGGAGTTCTAAACTCTAGACCTCTCCAGCTCCACAATGGCTTTATTAAATATGTGGTAGAAATTACTGCCTATCATCAGCTCCCACTTCACGGGAATGTCTGCTCTCCCTCAAATGCCCTAAGCTGCACTAGCAAAGCTGTGCTTCGGGCTCGCTTCAAGATAACAGGCAGCCCCACCAACACCATGGATAAAACATGAGCCAGGATTTAAGAGCCCTACACTTATTATGATCAGTTAGAGAAATAAAGTTGGCTAGCTACAGCAGGATAGGTTTTTCAGCCCACAGAGAAGAGATTAGAGTAGCCAGCCTCTCTTTTAAATACTGTTCATCCTTACAAAAGGCTCAGGCAGGCGCCAAAGGCGGTGTGCGACTAGGAACAGTTTAAAGGATAATCTTTGAAAGGGGATATTGTCAAGTCTGCCCAGCCTAAATATCCAGCTCGCTTTGTGCGAGTTACCATCTGACTTGCAAGGGAGTCATGCTGCTCATGTGCTGGCCTCCCGGCTTTGTTGAGAATATAAATGAAGCACGCTACTAGTTCATCTGGATGCACGACCGCTTAGCTGGGACTGAACACAAATTGCTTTGATGCTTCCCCATATTCATCCAAAAGCAGTGTCACCCAACTGATGCACGCACAGGCGGTCACGCATACTGGGACCAACAACACAGAGAGGGAAGAAACACACAGTCCCTTCCTCTGTCTCCAAGAGACTTCTAAGGAATCTGCCACCTTGAGCCAACATCTCACCCAGAGACATGCTCTCGTCCCCTCATCACTAGCAAGCAAATTTATACCTCTAGGAGAGATTAGACTTCAGTTTGTCTTTGTTATTTTAAAGTATCTTTTTGGGAGACAGACTTCAGTCTTTTGCCAGGACACGTTAATCAATTTTGTATTTGTGTTTTATTGCTGATCTATGTGTTTTAGCTGTTTTAACTATTTCAAAGAAGACAGCATGCATTTAAAGAGACTACTTTCTCCAACTGTCACTTACCATAAGAGTTTATACATTTTACAGTAAATGACACTTCCCTTTTCACACTTGCCCCTCTCTCAAGGAGCAAGCTAACACAACAGCACAACTGTTCAAGCAAAGCCTCCAAGGGATGCCAGATTCCCAAGCGGATGCTCTGCCCAATTGACTGAAGAGGCACAGCTCCATTAACCAGAAGCAGGATAGACAGGCAATTCCTTATGTTTACAGCAGCCCAGTATTCACAGGTTAATTGCTGCATCTCCCAAATAATGTTCTCATTCTGATTTCACAGCAACCATATTCTCGTACACGGAGCACGGAGAGCAGTTTGCTGCTATAGGATGCCCTTGGTTCTACCAAGGACAATCTGAATGCAGCGAGTGTGACAGGCTCTCACTGAATGCAAAAATAAAACGCAGCCACTTATGCTTCCTCAGCCTTTGACACCAACAAGGGAAGGGGCTTCCTACCACAACACCAGCAGTGAAGAACACATGAATTTTGTGATGCCTGAAGTGCTACCAGGCAGAATACAACATATCACTTCATTCCTCTGCTCCTGAAAATTACAGGGCCATTAACCTTTTTGTGTGCACGAGATGGTCATCCCATCTGCATGCAGCAAATAAGCATGGAGGACGCGCGTGGTGAACACGCACAGGTAGGCTAGTGGGTGAAGGAGGCCATTTCCAATGCAAACCTGCTTGTACAAAGAGTTCAGCTCCCCAATTCTAATGCTGTCATTTTATGATGACAACATTTCATGACCCAGTTTCTATCTTGCTCTTCATTCCTCTGCTACAAGTAGTAATTAGTAATGTCAGTGTTCTGGCTGAATTGCTACAGTCCCATTAATAATGCAAGAGTAGTAACAGAGAGAGAGCAGAAGACAAGAGGTTTGAAGGTTAAAAGCAGTAAGAGAATGCATTTTGGGGGGCACTGGAAGGGGAGGGAGGAGGAGGAGAAATGCTGGCCTACTGAGATTATAAACCATCAACTTCAAAACATATTGTTCCTTTCAGGTGGAAGTAGTGGATGAGTCAGTCATGGCTAATTAGAAGATAATATGCAAATGAGAATGACACACAAAGGTGATTTTTACTAAATCAGAAGAAAACTTGTTTCACCTTCCCTTTCCCCCTCTAAACTTGCTGCCTCACTACTTCATGTTCCCATTTCTCCGTTAGTCATGTTTCAAAGGTCAACGGTAACTTGGCATCCAACACATGACACACACTGAAGTTTCCTCTCTCCAGAGACACTTCTGCAGAGACCAGCCTGTACCTGCCCGTCTACAGCCAAACCTTTAATGCCAGTAATCAAGCTGCTCCTGGTGCACCTTAACCTGAGGCTCTGCTGAAGCTGTTTATGACATGTACTCTGAACCTAAAATAGTGCTGGACTTGAATAGGTGACCCAGCATCTCTCTGTGCTTCCAAGGCCAGGGAGTCTTCTCCAACACTGATGGCAGCTCCCTCAACAGCAATGGTTTCACCGCCACGCAAGGCGCACAAGCCTCCTGACAGCACCAAATAAAGCTCTTTAAAGCTGCATCCTCAACTGCATCACCTGGAAACTTTTTTTGTCTCCCTCCTTTTCCTGCTAAGTCCAGCACAGAGTTAAAAGAAAAAAGGAGCATACAGGTTTGGTGTTGATTCCTCAGCTGTTCCTATTGCTGAATGAAAACTCACATTGAGAGTGGAAGGGCTAAACTGTCTCCTGCACACCAGGAAGGCGGCTTGTTTGGGGCTGACTCTGGTCCAACACTGCAAAGCAGGCATCTTCTAAAGGGGTTGGTGGTCCCCAGTTTTCTTAAGGATTTGCAAGACACATGAGCTAACTTTTAAAGTTTAGCAGAACTGACCAGCCATGCTATTTCTTCTCCCCAGGTTCAGCATTTACAGCTTTCTCCATGGCATCAGGCCCCTTGTTAGTAGGGATGTACGAAACAAAGCACATGGTCTTTCCATTAGCTGAAATCACACACATCTCTCCCCCTTGCAATATATATTCCAATGTATCAGCTTTTCAATGTTATTATTTAACTGCAGCATAGCTCCCTCTGTCACTTAAGAACTATTCCAAAGTCCCCTAGCACTAAGGGCTCAGATGACCACCCAGAAGGGATGAAAAGCCAGCAGGCTCATTGAGATGAGCTCATAAAAGAGTGGAAAAGGAAGAAAAAAAGCCAAACTCAAAAGATCAGCTTCTGAACTACATTTTTTTCAGAGAGACCTTTCAAGTATCACTTCCTCTGCAGAGAGGAAGTGAGAGGAGCTAGAGGTTCTCCGACACAAACAGCTTCCCCTCTGCAACAATGATATAAAAGGATGGGTGTTTTTAAGAAGAAAAAAAAAAAGAAAAAAAAAGAAAAGCAGGCCAGCCCTGAGCACACTGTGACCAAATTAGGAAACAAACTCTACTGACAGCCTCCAAAATGGACATTGTCTGCAGCAGCCTTGTATTAGCTCAGGAAGTCTGATGAGTGTGTCATCTGCTGAAATCTGTTTACGTGCAAATAGAAAGGAGAAGCAAAACACCTCCTTGTACTACACATGCCAGGTTAGGCCATCTCAGCGCTCTGGCCCGAAGGAGACAGTCATCAGCTGCCCTGACACAATACTATTCAAAACCTCCACTGCTGACTCACGCCCCTCCAAAGATAACTCTGCCCTGGAAGTGCTAAGGTACAGTAAGATGAGGTGTATGCAGAGAGTCAGGGGTTTTAAAGTGCATTTTTAAAGTGGTTAACTGTGGCAGATGAAGCTGAGGTTAGAGATCAGTGATTACTACGACAGGAATGTGAGGGGGAGGAAAGAGAGGGAAGATGTAGCTTCTTGAGTAAGGTCAGAACAATGTTTTTAATTTGGCTTGGGAACAGCCTTTTTCCATCCTCTCCAACCTCCATTTCCACTGCGGCAGCAAAATGATAACCCTGCTCTGATGCCCTGCAAATACAAGTAGCAGTAGGCAGAGTTTTAACCTTAAACTTGCCCCTGCTGCCGTGAAGGGTACCTGTAATGATCTCCCACAGAAGTCCCAGGGCAGCTCAGTGGCATCACTACCTGTTGCAAGGACAGGCAAGTGTCAGAGGCTAAGTTACTTCACCGTTTAAAAATCAAACAGATCAAGCAATCTGAGCATTCTGGTCCATACAGAGGTTTAGGGTTTCTCCCCGATGTCTGGACAATCATGTTACATTACTCCCTCTCTTGTTCCCTGCATGAAATAGAACACCACCACTCCTCCCTTTCTTTTTCAAAGGGACCTAGGAGGTAAAGGCAAACCTTATGGCTCATCTCAGCCTGCAGCGGGTCTCGGCCTCTGCTCCACCCTTAGCATAACTACAGCCTTCAGGGTCCTTCCAGGCCCAGCAGTTTGGCTACAGGACCACTCCGGCAACTTGCCACGTTCAAGGCAGCCAAGGACCTTTCACATGCCGGCACCACCTGCCCAGGGTGCTCTTATCCAACACCTCGTGGAGTCCATCAGCTTATCTCCAAAGACACCGTCATTGCTCATCTGCACCGACCACCACAGGTTTGCAGCTGCTCTCCGTGGCTCCTTTGCCTAAATGGTGGCCAGCTGTGCCTAGGGAGAGGAGGTGAGACAAGACTGCCAAGGCTGAAGTTTCCATCCCCACGTGAAGTTGTGTTCAGCTTATTACCTCTGGACCTTCCCTTGGCAAAGGACAAAGCTACGAAGGGAAGATAGTGCTGCTACCTCTTACGAACCTGACAAAGAGGTATTCATTGGTCAGTGAACAGTGGGAGAATTGCCTTTTCACCGAATGAGTATTGCTATATAAGGCAGAAAGCAAGCATGGGAGTAACCTTTGTTGCTTGAAATTGCACTGACTTACATGGTCTATTTTTAAAGAAACTACTTTGGGTTCTTGCTTTCAGCAGCTTTCTTTTCCCCCTCTAAGAGACAGATACCCCATTTAAACTGACCTCTTTCTTCAGGTCCATTTCCAGGCTGGGCTTTATCCTCTCCTCCTCTGTCAGACTCATTTATCAAGTGAAGCATTTCCACATACCACTGCATAAATAGACTTGACCTTGTAAAAGCAGAAGCACCTGAGCTCCCACTGATGGAGTCTCTACACCCCACCACAGCAATGAACCCTGCCTGCTCCTACCCTTTTTCCAGGTGAGGCATTCTCAGAGTTCCTGCAGCCCCTTCCTGTGTGTCCCAAGGAAGGGAGGCAAGTTTATAGACAAGGCAAGAAGTGATTCTGGGCTGATCATTGTGCCTCCTTCCCTGGAAAGGGGCATTTAGGAGCAAGCTAGTGCTGGCACCACTCAATTCTAGCTGCTCCTGGCCCAGACCAAGCATACACCAAAAAAGCAAGCTACAGGAATTTCCCCGGTAGGGACAACTCATTCCTGGTCCCTAGCTTTCCTAGATGCTCCTTCTCAGCCAGGGAGCAAGCTGTGGGCATGTACCATCCAGCTTCCAGGGAAGCAAGGAGAATCCCTGGCACATGGCTTTCCCCTGTTCCCCTTGCAGCCCCCTGCAAAAAAGCAAGCATCTTGTCCAGCATAAAGCTGGGGATGAGAAGATCTCCTCACTCTTGGCACTCCCCATGCAACTTCGACCCTACGTGCCTCAACGGGACGGACCATGTGGTTTAGCATACACATACTCTTCCTACATGGGACTGTACTTTTAAGGCTTTGCTGTACCAGGAACACTTCCCTGTTATCTATCTTCCTTTAGGACTTGGCAATAAAACCTACTGAGGTGTTATCTGCTGCCTACAATCACCTCAACCCCACCTTCGGCCTTGGTCCCTCCCTCCTACCCATCCCTTTGAGGAGAGATACGGAAATCACTGGCACTCCTGCTGCAGTACTGCCGGCACTGCTGTCGATAGCATCACCGCTCGCCCTGCCTGCAGCACAGAGCACCACTGCTGCAGACGAGTTTCAATGTCCTTTTATGGAAGAAAAATGAAAATCGCCTGCCCAGCCGTGGAGTGCCTCAGAGCCGAGCTGAGATGACAGACGGAAACTTGCCATTTGTTGTGGTTTTGGCAGTAATAGAGTGGAGCGTATTCCCATGTGCACCACTCATTTAAAAGGGGTGCAGTGAAGGCACTGAGCTGGAGGAGAAAGCTGAGAGCTCCGGAGCAGGAGGTTTCAGGGATGCAGTGCTGAGGAAGATGGCAGAGTCACAAAAAGATGGCTTAGACTGTTCTGCTGGCCCAGACAAGTGGGAGACAGGTCTCCAGACAAAAGCATATGCAGGCATGAGTGCTTCATTCCCACCCCCCCCATAAGACACAGAGCAAGGTCCTCCACTGCATTTCTCTTTCTTCCTCATCCCAACCAATTCTGCTGAGCTGCATTCACACAGACACAGGAGGATGGTAATTTACATGTGGGAGTTGGGCCTTGAGGTCATTGCCACCAGAAATAAGTTACAAGGGTCTGCTGTAAGCAAGTGCTACCTTTGGCTCTTCTCTCCACTAGAGCTGTGGGGCTAAGCTCTAAGTAACAATCAAATCTAAATAAATAGGCTCAAGGAAAAGCATACAGAGAACAGCAGTAAGAATAGCTGAACAGAGAATGAGACAGGGCCATGGGACCTTCAAAATGTTTGCGCTGCTGTCAGGAAGCTGAATGAGACAGCAGACTTCAACAGCTGGGAAAACATGTTGCAAAACAAGGAGAATTAAGTAATTCTCCATATGCACATCCTACTCTGAGGCATTTTGGACAAGCTCAGTTTCTCCAACCAGAACTATTTTTTTTTCCCCCCTCATGTTGCACACGCACCCTGCCAGTGACAAACCTTGATACAGCTTAAACCTAAAACCACAGTGCACCTGGAGTCAGGCAAGGCAGCTCTGGGCAGCAACAGGCCAGCCTCTAGCACAGAAGTAATGGGCCCTGTGGTATGTGTTAGATGACATCGTTGGAAGGCTACAACATCCTGAACACATCCCCTACTGCTGGGTACTTGATTACACAAACATTTCCCCTTGCACCCTATAAAACACTTGTAACTGGATCATAGGTGGTTGGGGCTGCCTCATTACCTACCTCTGAATCACAAGCAGCTGCGTGTCCCATTACTGCACCAGGTACAGAGATCACAGGCATTGCAGTGTGCCCCTTAACTGCTTCTGTAACTTTAAGTCCAGTTGATCATGCAACAGTTTATTTCAGCAAGGCCACTAATGTCAAAGTTGCTGCAAACCATACAATGTGACTTACACTTATTAAGATAGGTTGTGGATGCAGTGTTGGCGCCCTGCTAAGAGAAGCCATGTTCGGACACAGCTTGCTAGGCAGAGCTCTGTACAAGCTTAAACCTGTCTCGCTTCCAACAGAAAATGAAGGTTAAAAGCAGCTGGGTGCATCTGTTCCTAGCCAGCACCTTGAAATCAATCCTGAGACATTCTAGCAGCTTAAAAATAAGTCCCCTAAAACACCAAGTCTTAGTCCTGCAAATTAAAAGTACACGCAAGGATTGCTGTGAGCAGAGAGCCTAACCCGAAGACGAAAAGGCACGAGTGGAGATTTTATCCATCTGACACAGGCACGTCAATGCTGACTTTTCCAGCGTGACAGTTCAGGTGCCCAGCAGACAAACCCACTCCCCAAACACAGCCTCATTAACAGCATGCACTAAGGAGCCCTGAACAAGAGTGGCAGCTGCCCAGACCAAGGGCAATGAGACTTAGCACCATGCACCCATACGCCACCACCTCTTTGCATCCAGCCAGCGCCGAGGCAGACAACAACTCTTTCAATAAAGTAAGAAACATTTTAAGTTATGCAAAAGAGTTTTAAGTAAAAGTCTTGGAAATGCAAGTCCTTACAGTGTGGCCTGGCTATCAAATGAGTGTTGAGGGTTTCAAGCTTTCCGGCACCGGGGGGACATCACTGATCACTGCTCCGTGCATGCATTATTTCCATGGCAACAGCAGCTTTCACCTCCCCATCTCTTCGCTGGCTGAAAGCCCTGCAGTGCTTTGTGCTGAGACTGCAAAGAGGGGAGACTGTCTCCCCCACCCGCAACACGGCGCCGGGGACAGCAGCGAGCAGCCCGGGAACAAAAGCCTTGTCTTCACTGACAATATATGGTCTTGGGAGGAGGGAAGCTGAGCAGAAAGGACGGACTTCCTTTTCTGGTGAGAAACAGTACTTCCCCCAACATGCAAAAGGGCATGCTCACTTCCCAGTGCTGCACAAGTCAACAAGCAACATGTGCATTTCCTAGTTTTACCAGAATTGCCAGCTTTGATTTGCTCTGTCAGAGCACTGGGAGGAGAAACGCGCATCATTAGCGATGAGAAATTTGAGTGCTGCTTCCATGCAGGGATCCTTGCGCAGAATAAGATGGAGGTTGACCAAGCAGGCTGGCAAACCCTCATGTCACCAGGAAGCCTGGCTCCATGTGCGGTCAGTAACCTGTTACAGAGCAAAACCTCAAATTCGGACAAGTTTCAGTGAAAGCTGCCTCTGCCCCAGCACCAGCTCAGGCTGCAAGCACACACAGAAGAATGCTTCTGTAGGGTGGCTTAGGCAATGTTTTTCCTTGGCTCATTAAGCTTTTCCTCCACCCTGCAGTTCACAATATTAAGATTCAAGCCCTGGCCACCTAACTAGGAGCCAAACTTCACAGCACACAGCTGGAGCCACTGTGGCCCTGGCAGATGGTGCAGGCTCATCTGCATGCTCTCCATGCAACCGTTCAGTCACAGAAGGCGACCAGCAGCTCTGCCCATTGCTGAGGTTACAATTAGCCACATTTTGGTCCCTGCAAGGTGCAAATGACTGGAACTACAGGTGAGATGCATAAGCAGTGACCTGGGAATGACCAGAGTTGTTCTTATTATTGAGCCCAAGATACATACACACAGCCAAAACGAAGGCTTCCAGCTGGCTCCCATCATGTACTTTACAACAAATCCATAGCTGCCCAAACATGAAGCAACATCTCTGCAAGATTTAAAGGAAAGCCTGAGAGTTTCAACATGAACTCTCAAAGCAAGACAAAGCATCCAGGTGATGGAGCACAGAAATACAACAGGTCCACCATCTGGTCCTCCTCCACCCGCCCCTGAAGAGCTTTGAGGTTTCAGGAGAGGCACATTCTGACCTTTCCCTTTCCACACTTCCCCTCACTTTAGGTTCAGCTGTGCAAGCGCGGTCCTTCCAACCAGAGAGGGACTCCTTCCAGGATCAGTCATCACCACCACCGAGGCTGCCAGAAGCCCTGCTAGCAAAGCCAATGCATCCTCTCCAACCTTTGTAGAGTTCCCTAGATTAGACCTTTCCTCCCTAAGGGCAACAGTTTCCTGCAAGCAAGAGCATTAACGGAAATTCTTCATTCTGGAGAAAGACAAGATAGCAGGGATATGAAGAACCACTACAGCTGATGCTGTGAGACAACACCACATCCTGCTATCCAAATTCCTCACCCTCGACTTCAAATCCTAAAGTCGTTTGAGACTTCTAAGAAGAACACAAAGCTACTCAGCAGATTTTCAGCTAATGAATCAACACAAGCTGTCCAGGAAACCAGAAATCCAGCCCACTGGAATGCTGCAACCCCAGGGAGGGGGGACAGGGAGTACGCTAGGAAGGAAATGAAATGGCAAACCAGAAGGAAAGGAACATTTCAGCACTGACCCTTCTTACCACAGTTACTGTGCTGCATTACACATTTTAGGGGAAAAAAAAAAAAGCAACTTCAATTCGTTTTGCACATTGAAGCGTTTATGTTCTTCAAGGCTGAATTTTGTTCTGTGGTGCTGACATATGTACATTTTGAAAACAACTCAGTTTTTGCAAAAACAGTAAGAAAAATTTTTTTATTTAAACGTGAATCAACATTGCCACCTAGCGACAAGCAAGCCTCCTCGCTCATGATACTTGGACACAATTCATCAGAATTCCATTTCTTTCCCAAATGCTAGAGGTAGATATTAGCAAAACGTATCTGGAGCCACGTTAGACATCTCAAATGAAACGGTGCATCTTTCACAAGCAGCCTTCTCTCCCCCCAAAGTTCAATCTTCACTACAGAATGGCAACTTCAACTTCTCCAGACAACAGAATTTGACTTCCTATTGATTTCTCAATACAGGCAGTGGTGGTATCACATTAATACGAGAACCCAAAGCTATGGCAGCTACAAGCATAACGTTAATGCACTCAAGAGAAACTTCAGTGATTAGCAGAAACCTCTGCTGAGGGACAGGCAGTTCCCTGAATATTGCACGAGAATTCATTGTGGCTAAAGTTACAGAGGAAGCCTTGTAGCTTCAGTGCTAAACACTGATACTGTACTGCCTCAGCTCACGGGCACCAGATGTGAGCAGGGTTCTGCATACATTCAGGAGACTGTGAAACACATTTCTATGCTTCTATTTTTCCCCAGAACAGATGGTGCAGAAGCAGCAAGTTTTCCCCACCCCATCCCCCCACTAGGCCTGACGATTCTGCTGTTATGGCTATTAGCAGATTTTGAGAGAAACACAAAGATCTTCTGCCCTTTGAATGGCTCACATTTCAGTGAGCTCTTCCAACAAGTTTTTGTCACTTCTAACTGAATCTGTATTTAGCCAACAGCATAAAAAGAAAGATGCAGATGCTAATTCTCTTAGGGATTGCACGTAAGTTTGTTTCAGCTCATTCTCCAGAAGTTTCATTAGATAAAGAATTACAATTTGATTTTATGCCTTTTAAACACCTAGCTCCCTGTTCACCTAAAATGTCTCTGTATATGCAAGAGAGCAGCCCATGGCATCCATAAACTTTTTTAGCCAACATCTTCCAAGGAAAGAAAGGAATACTGCTGTCTTTATCAACAGTGCCCTGAAATTCATCTGTCCAGCCACACACTTTTATAGGACATCGGCAGGATCCAGCAAATACTTTGACTGCTGCCCCATGCAGCCACATTAGATATTCATTCACCTGCTACTAGGAAGTATGAGCTGTCCTCCCAGCTCTGCTGCCCAACACTTCAGGAAAGACCAAACAGCAAAGTATTCCCCCAATTACCTTTCTGCAACGGGGATTAGGGCAGCTGAACCGCTTCACATCGCTGTCCAGTAGAGCTGGGAAGTTACAGAATGGACACCTGCAGCCCAAAACAAGATGCCATTAACGCAGAGTGCCAAACATATCTTTGCTGAAAGCAGATTTAGTCACATAGCTATGTGGTAGTTAATAAGGCTGCCAACCAAATACCTGCCACCAGGATGTGCTGACTACTGCCTTTTTGCTCATATTTCTTCGATCACTTCCCTGTTTGCAATCAAAATATTATATGCTCAGCACTGCTTTTGACCATGTAAGTTAGAGCATCAGCACAGAGCTGGCAAGCAAGTCTTGTGGGAGACAAGTCTTATTTAATTTTAATCTCCTCCTAGTCAAAGACAGACCAACCTGAATAAAAACAGACCTGGGAAGGCAGAAGCCTGAATTTATAACACAGCTCTTTGAAATCCATCTATCTCATAGTCAGCACACATTTAGGGTTTCAGGGAACAATTTTCTACAACAGTAAGTGTGGTCTGCATCCTCTGCTGGACACTTACCTGACAAGCTCATCTGCACAGGCAGCAGCCACCTCCTCCTCGGCTTTCCGCTCATAGTATTTACAGAGGATGTTCTCTGGAAGCACTTTCTCCAGCTCGCTGGTGGGGAATGAACATGTGCAACTGCCTTCCATGCAGCTGAGCTCTGACTAGGGTTGGAAGAAGAGAGCTCAGGTTCAGTATGATACTAGCGAAAAGCAATACTCAGTTCCCAGAACATTTCCAAACAAACCAGTGCAGAGCCTTGCTTAGAGAGACTAGAGCTTAAGTCAGCAGATGACTGCCAGAAAATGGGTTTGCTACGAAAGAACAAGACTAGTTAAACAGATCAGGCCTCAAAACACACAGTGGGCATGAAGGTGCTGTTGACAGCTGGGATCACAGTTCACTGTAACCACACAGCAGCCCGTTATTACTGTACAGTCTCTGCTGAGAACTAGCACTCTGCTCATGAACAGCATGTTATTCTTGTCAATAGTCATATAAAATACAGCTGCCAGTTTATGTTTACATGAAATATAGGTCACAGAGTACAAAAGCATCCCACAATTTGATCATCATACCTTGAGGCAAAGGAGCATGCACACCTCAGAGCAGGTTAATGACTTGTTTATAGCTCAGCTAAGTTCCAGGATAATTGCTAGCTAAATTGGAGACCAAGAAGGTTAGTAGTATCATAGAGGAACCAACTCCCAAATTAAGTTGGGATCACAGTGATATTGTGAAGGACAAATACTCTTAGCTAGGGGTAGACTGGCCAAGTCAGAGACAGGAGTGTGTTCTCTGTGCAGATACCATTGGTTTATTAAGTAGAAAATAAAAAAACAGACAAGTGCAAGTTATTGTTTTTACTACGAATGCTGTAGAAGGTTTTCCTAATAATCCAAGTTGCTAAGCATAGAGCACAGAAGATGGAGGTTAACAAAACTGAAATCCTGTTCAGCAAAGACCCCACTGTGGAGTTGTTGGCTTCACTTGATGGTGAGACTGACTTGTTGGATTTGGATTTCAGGACACAATTCCATGCAAATATTTCCTGGGAAATGCAGTTAGATCCAATTTAAGCAACAACACTACACCAACAGCAATGTGATCTCCCAGTAGCAGTTTACCCATTTTCCCCTCGGGAAATTTCCCAGCAGGTGATTCTTACCTTTCCAGAACCAAAGACTGCCTCCTGAGCATATTTAATTAGGCACTCCTTGCAGAACAAGTGACCATCTGCACATTGAGTTAGCTCTTCAAATGCAAACTCCCCATAACAACAGCGGCATTCTATCATCTGACCATCCTGAGCCATAAATAGAGGTATTAGCATCATCATCAAAACATAGCTATAGCAACATACAGACACATACAACTGCAAGCCATAAACAATGCCAGCATTAATTCTAAAATAGGGCAACAGATATACACCATTCCACTAGGTACCCTATTTGGTGGTCAAAATTCACTAAGCACAACCAGAAACTCAGTTTTAAGTAACTTAATATCTACATGTCCTGCTTGACAGGTTCCAAAAAGCTACAGAACACATGGTGTTTAATAATTCTTAGCTCACAGGCAGGAAAGTGCCTTGGATTTGGGAAGCTGCAATCACAGGGAAGCAGCAGAGAGTACACACCACTCATATGGGGAAAACCAAGCTTCAGATGTCTTGCCTTCTAAAGGAACATTTACCCATCTGCCTGGAGAGACCTTATCTTGGCCTCTTCACTGCAGGGGTGGAGAAGCTTGCCACTGTTAAAAAGTATGCCCACTTCTTCAAGATCCAACATCTTCTCCAAAGTTTGAAGAGAAATGGGCATTGACAACAAAAAGGTTGTTTTTTACAGCTGCTGAACTGATCTCTAACTTTTCTCTCTTTGTTTAAAGGGAAAGACCTGATTTTCAGGTTTATAAAGAGTCTTTTCTGCAAATTACAAAGGCCTTTCCACTGGCAGAGTTCCAACAACAGCAAATCTGTTTTAAACAGCCATAATGGTGGTAGCAAGAGCAAACCTGGTACTATTCTATTGCAGTGTTTGTTCTGGCCAAAGATACAAGCAGCAGCTGACTGAATTACTACAGATCATTACATGCATCAATACTGTCTTGCTGGACTCAGCTCTTGTCTACCTTTTCTAAAAGCCAGCCAACACACACTATGCAGGTTTTGCCAGCTCAGCAAAAGCAGAACAGTGCAAATGCAGCTTCAGAGAAGCTCCATTCCAGAAGCCAAAAGAGTCTGTGAAGTAGTAAGTGCAAAACAGCGTCTATGCATAAGCAGAACTCAATGGACCACATTATAGATACTGACCTTCTGATACTGCTCCTCATTCATCTGCAGAGCAAGGAGAAAGTCTGCATGCTGTAAGAGACATATGCATGTGTTTACAGAATAGATGAAGCAATTTTCCAGCCTCTACACTCTTTTACATTATCTCAGGACTTACAAACCACCATAAAAGGCTCACTGTCTTCTTACAACATCACTCAGCCCATCCTTCCAATCCATTAAGCTATTTATGATTCAGCTAAAACAGATGGGAGAAGCAAAGGCAGCAAGAACAAAGAACCAAATTCTGTATTATGGAGGGCTGCTGGTTCAGGTTTCCATGGGCAGAGATGACCTCACCCAATGCGCCCCTCCAGAGAAAGCCCCAGGAACATTAGCTTTGTGTTTAAAAGGAGACACTATCCATCTGCCTAAGAGACAAGGATCATTAAGAAGCTACTTTAGAAAAGACTGTAGGTGCAGAGCTGTGAATTCAGTCTTTCCTCAGACTACAGGGGGAAGACAACACACCAGCGGGTGTTGCAGGGTTCTGCTTCGAAACGCATGGTCCTCAGCACAGGACAAGACGTTCCAGAGACTGCCAACTTGTGGAAGGCAGAGTGAGTGGACAGACTGCCTTGGGCCTGGTCATTATTCACCACCAACAGTGAGCAGCAATTACAAGCCCTAAAGCAGCGGAGAAGCTTGCTAACAATTAGAGGAACAATTAATTAGTAGAGATTTTACTATTTTGTAGTAAAAAAATGGTCTAGAACAATGTTTGCAAAAGTAGCAGCTGTATATTTAAGTAAATATCAAACTTTTTTTTCCTTCAAAAATGAGTTACTTGGGAAGAGTCATACATGTTAACAGGTAGTAAAGGGGCAAAGGTAGTCAGTTATTCAACATTTTATTCAGTGTTTGAATTTCTTTAAGAGGCAGATTTCCATGTTTAGGGACAAGGCCTCTACAGTAGTTGAAGTCGTTTGCACCACAAGATCAAAACAACTCCTACCACTCACCTCTGCCATCTCTTTAACTTTCTGCTCATAGAATTCCTGCTCCAGTAGCACCGGTGGGAGAAGAGAGAGCTTGTCGTAGGACCTCCAGTGCCGTCTCTTATTTTCCAGGAAGAACATGCGCTTCTCAATTTTCACATCCCCTAAAGCAGAGTTAAAGGCACAATGAAATGAGATGGGACAGCCAGAACAAAGCTTAAATCCTTCTTCCTCCACACACCACAAGTTGCGTAACTTCAGCATCTCAAACAGCACAGTACCAAGCAGAGGTACTAATGAAGAATATCTCCAAAATAGATACCAGACAGTGACAGAAACATAGCTGTTCTGGGACCACATCCCTTTTCAAGAACAGTACCCTTCTGCTGCAAGCGAGTTCTGCTTACATTAACGATGCAGAGACCACCATGCACACAGCTTTGGTATTTACCTTGCTCAAATTTGAAGTCTATGTATGAATACTGATTCATTTCTTTCCTCCTTTTTCGTTTCCCACTGGTTTCAGGAGACAGCTCCTGCCATTTTTTGATAGCATCTGAAAAGGCCTAGAAAACAACGTACAGACTTAAATCCTGTCTGTTCCTTGAAGAAAGCAGAAGCACATAATCAAACTGAAGCACAGTACAAACATGTGCATAAGACTGACCCAAAACTGGAAAGCCAAACACCCCATATAGAGGCAAGTACACCTCTTTCCTTTGCTCACCTTTTTGCTTTATCTACTCATAAAGCAATCATTCCATAAAAAAAAATAATTTAAAAAAATAGTTGAATGATACTTCAGCAACACCTCAGCTATTAATTCTAATACAACTGGTGTCCACTCTGATGCAACAGAGCTGGTTTGGCTTTTTTTTGTTATTGGGTTTGGTTTTTCATTTAAAAACACAAACCAAAACAAAGTGAAATACTCAGTGCTCAGTCAAGCAAGTGAAGAGAGAAGGAGGTTTGGCTTCAGTTAAGTCCTGGAATAGTGGAAAAAGAAGCTCAAGCAAGAGGAGCATATCAGAGGAGTAGATCCAAGACAAAAGCTTGAAGCCACATTTACATCCAGTTTCTTGATACTTAAAACAAGTGTCTTTGCAGCTCCATTACAGTGAAACTCTCACAAGGAATATAGGACTCATTCCACAAGTCATA
Source organism: Elanus axillaris (assembly GCA_026212715.1). NCBI lineage: Eukaryota > Metazoa > Chordata > Aves > Accipitriformes > Accipitridae > Elanus > Elanus axillaris. The sequence goes on from JANZLQ010000064.1 coordinate 15,995,646, forward strand.
GTAAGAAAAGACAGGACAGTGAGAACTCTGCTTCTTCTCAATTACATGCAGTCAGTTAACTAATAGCAGCAGTTAAATGTTTTAAGATTTAGCTAAATGTCTAGGCTTTATTGGCAATTATACTGCAATTCAGCGGCGACGTACAGGAACACTTCTCAGTTTAATGCATCGCCTACCATCAACTAGCTAGTGTTTCCCCAGTTCTCCTATTAGAGAAAAGTAAAAACTTCCTGCAGCATGCTGTCTGGCCAATAAATTTTGCAAATCTCTACTAAATGGATTAATACTTCTTAAAAGGAAAGGAAGATTATTAAAAAAGCCCATAACCACACACTAGCAGATGGTATAGTAAAGCAAAAGACATCATGCTGCTCTCTGCAGACACAGCAGATAACCCTAGGAAAGAAAACAGACTTGAACTGGAGAACCTTTCGTGTGATTGCATAGTGTCCCTTGAGTTCATGTAGCGCCCACTTAATGTCTTGGCTGCTCAGCATTTTGAAGTCTGCCATAAGGAGGTCAGCTGCCTGAATAAAGCACCGCTGATCAAGTGGGGCAAGTTTGGAAAAGTCAAAGTAGTCCACTTTAGGCACCTAAGGAGAAAATGCAAAAGATATAAAAAGGCTGCTATAAATACACACAAGAACACCCTAAACCACTCTTTCAGTGATCAGGACCTCCTGCAAGACCACCCAAAATTCAGGTTACATGGCACCCAGTTCTGAGCACCTATCTAACCAGCAGCTTATAGCACAGCAGGGGTGTGAAGCCTACTGGTTTATGCACTTGTGCAGGTAACCTGACCTGAGCTGCAGCTCTGATCCTAGCTACGTAGTTTAAAGCCACTGTGTGTAGCTGCACAAGACAGCGAGGAGAGGATACATTTAGGTTACTATAAAGGGTGAACAACTTTATTGGCTCAAGGTTGAGAGATGCTTCCAAAACTATAAAGAGGTATTCAACATTTCTCTCCCTCAGGCCACACACAGCTATTTCAACATACTCCAAGCAGCTTAGAGAGAATTTTTTGTCAATTTGTTTTTAAAAAAAAAATTTAAAAATTCAAGAAGCTGCAGGGAGATTTCCAGTTCAGAGGTTGAAAGGCAATACCTAAAGGCCACACAAGAGAGACCTGAGGGCCAAGCCTACTTCATGGGACAGAACAACTATGGAATTCTCATATCAGTTATCAGAATGAACACTTCAGACGGGGTAGCTGACAGGCAGGCAGGGCACAGGGTCTCACTGAAGGCAAAAGAGCAGACATGGTTCAGTTATGCAACAGCAAAACAGGAAAGTCTTGGAAGTCATCTTGCAAGCAACTAACTATTGCTATTTAATACCCTCTTAAATGCACCCAGAGGCCTCCTATAAAAGTATGGCTCAACCAAGCACACTACAAATACCCTCTAACAGAACCAGACATCCCAAGGTCCACTCAGGGTGAACATATTGGATGAGAGGCATGCTGTAGGTGAGAATACTCTCTCACTTGCCTTTGTCTCATCTTGGCTGGCGAGGAGGCTGCTGCTGGGATTTAAAACCACTCTGCCTTCCTTCTTTGGGTAATCCGGATTTTCCAGAAGAAAGTTACAAAGTCTGAAAAGACAAATATAGTTACTTCAGGGTTTGGGACCTCAGGTTCATTCCTCACTTGACCAATTTTTAGTATCCTGTAATTATGAGGCTAGGTAGGCAAGTCACAGACTGCCCTGTAAGAAGCAACGGAAGTCCTAGGCTAGAACAAACTGCATGTAAATGAGAGTTAAGTAAATAATGATCAGCTGCATGACTGCAAAAAGAAAAGCAAATAGATTTGCCTTTCCAACAGTTACATTTATGTACTCGAAGCCTCTATGAATGAGCTACTAACCAACCTACATCTCTCCATGCCAGAGGTGAAAAAAATCAGGCTTACCTCCCCACTCACATCCACAGGTGAAATGATGTGAAGTGGTACCTCCTTCGAGCACATGTCAAATGCTACACAGCTAAGAGTTAAGGTGTACTAACTTTCTGCTACTCCGGAATTAACATTATGAAGATCATAGAAGAAAGAACAGTCACAGCATTAGCAGCATTAATTGAAATCTAGCTGTCATCTACTGTGGCTAATACAAGTGCATCTATGGAAAAAGAAGCATACAAACCCCTACAAAACCTGTGAAAGGTTGATGTATTCCTCAAGAAAAGATTACAGATTCAAATTTGAATTAAAGCCTCCAGTCTTGATCTACTTTCACATTAGAGCAGACACAGGAACATATTTAAACTGTGTTTACATACAATATGTACTCTGAATAGAGGTTTCATTGTAATAAAGCTTGAAATCACACCAGCATTGTCCAAATTCCAGTAGAAACCGGTCTAGTGAGAACAGCATTTAGAAAATAATCACTAAAAATTGCTGAAAAAATTGCATACTAGCCTGTAAATGCAGCATACCTGAGGTCCTATCACAAACAATTGTAACTGTCAGGTAGATTTAGTTTAACTGAGCATTTTGGCTTAGAAAAGACTCTAGCAAGTAGTTTCAGAATACCCCATTGCCAGAGATCCACAAATACTTCAGAAGCCCTTTTGAAAGGGAAGCTTGTTGTAGGCTATCTGTCTGAATCAGACCTTCACAGCTTATTCTCAACCACCACTAACCAGCTGTGCTAGCTGGGTCAAGTAACATAAGCTGTTCCTCAGTTTCCCCAGCTATAGAATAATATCCTTCTGCAAGTCGCTACGACAAGCAATTAACATTTGTAAAACTTTTTGAATGAGAAGGTGCTAGGTTGCAGCAAAGACATAATTGCAGCTAATTTACATTCCTGATGTCAGAAATCAGTCCCTAATTAAGAAATCTGAACTGGCTTGAAGCATTAACCCACTATCAAGGCATGATTACTTTAGCCCTGCTTTCACATTCAAAGCAGAGGCATTTCTTTTTGTTTAATCAGGTATTGACATATTGAGCCAGAAGCTTTTGACTGAGTGTGAATACTTCTGCACACAAAAGCTGAATGGATGATACCCTGCTAAGAGGAGCTCCCACATCTTACCTTTCACATCAGTTGAAAGTTTTAAGATAATCATTTCAGAAAACAACAAAATATCTTGGCACAGAGCATTTAATAGCTTCCAGCCCTAGCCCCCATCCCTTTTGTAAAAGATAACTGTTTTAACCCAACAAAACAGAAACTTCAAGGAGCTCAAATCACTGCAGCTCAAATGCAAGGGTTTCAGCTGGGGCACAGTCAGAATACATTTGAACTATTCTGCATGTTGCCATTTCAATGCTCAGGATTTTCAGAGATGTTAACCTTCAATGTCTGACAATTAGTTAAGTGGGTCCCACCGCGCAATGCACGCACACTTGCAGTGCTGTTCATTAATCTCTGCACCACAGGACACAGAGCCAGTTAAAAGCCTCATCCCTGCCCAAACCCAGCCACCCTTATTTATTATATTTCAAGCCTGATTCAGCTTGACATACCATGGAGATCAAAGAGACCCTGCCAGCGAGGCTGACCAGTGCTTTGACCCATTTGTTCCCATACAAAAGATGCAGTGACAACTCAAAAGATAGTTTGGTTAAAGGAATAAAAATATGGAGAAGAAATCTTTATCATCCAGTAAGTGGGTAACGCACCGCTGAGCAGACACTGTAGATGGCCTACAGGGAAGCCTGTAAGCACCTTTTCATCTCACTGGGTCTGTGGCACACAATAGGAGAGAAGAGATTTCAGGAGCAAAAAGGGAAGGAACACATTAAGACTGATAGAAGCTGATACTGGGATTTAATTCTATCAGGCTTCACTAAATCCCTGCAGGACACAAAACCGAGTTTTTTCACACAATCTGTGAGAGGGTCCTACAGCCAGATGTCTAACTTCAACAGCCCAATCGCCCCAAGGAATGGCCCTGCTGGTCTTCTACACTCCCAACACAACCATCCACACTGAGGTGCACTGAGTATGCAGTGCAGGCACCTGAAAGCTTCTCTCATGCTGACCATACCACCACTGCAGGGACAGCATGTTCAAAAGACAAGAAAGAAGTTACAGCCTGATGACTCTACTTTGGAGACATGACTTCATAACACAGGCAAAGGCAGCAGAATAGGAAATCTATGCCCAACGGATGGGATCACCCTTAGGTCCTTGCCAGTTAACTTATTTATGGTCCAATAACTAATTCTAAGCCTCACGCACTTGAATGCTGCTTAATTAGTGCCCTAGTTAACTGGAAAGGGCATTGGATTCATACAAGATAGAGTGAATACTCTGGCAACCAACACCTATTCTTCATTCTTGTATCACATAATAACTAGTTTCAACATATTTGAGATAGCAGTGACAGCTGCAGAGAGGGAGAAAGAGAGAGGGGCCACCTAGCATCAGACAAGTCACAAATGATTTACTTCAAACCACTTTCCCCTCTGTGTTGCTGGTGCCAACACACGCAATCCTTCGCTCTTCAGCTGTGCAAGCTTCACCCAAAAGGGCAGGGACATGATGCAACTTATTGATAAGGTTAATGACTTTTTTTAAACTTTTGCTTCTAACATGACTCCCAGAGATATCAAGCATGATGAACACTAAGGTATTCTTGAGCTGCTAACACAACTGGGAAATCAACAGTCCTCATGCTGATTTTCCACTCCTTTTACTTCCCTTCTTGGCTCACATTTCTGCTCAGTTTGACCAATATCAGTCCCTCGACAGATATATAGAAACAATCCTACCAACCCTTAAATGTGTTTGCTCTATTCTATCTGCAAAAAGTGATGTGAGAGAACTCAAACAGTACCACTAGTACTTGATTAAGTAAAGGGGATAAAAGCCAACATCATGACACTAAACAAGGGAGTCCAGATCAGGGCAGCTTTACCTGGAAAAAGCCAAAAGCCAGTGAAAAGAAGAGGTAGGAAACTCTTTCCTCCAACTCAAAACTCACCAACCCACCTTCATACTGTGTTTTATAGAAGTCATCTCAACGCCTTATTCCTAACACTCACCCTTTTTAAGAATCCTAGTAACAGTTAAGAGGAAATTATATGCAATATCTTAAAAGCAGAGAAGCTACAGCACATCATCAGAATTAGAGAAGATTTAAGAAAAGTTCTATTAGAAGAAAAAAAACCACAACTCTTCTCTTTGGCACTATCAATGCAGTGCTGACTCCCAGCCTGGATATGCTCTAGAACAGCATCATTAGCAGGTAGGGAAACTGAAACATGACTGCAGCCAGACTGTTGTATGATACACCCTGGCTCTTAGATCTATACTTACACATTTAAGTCATAGCAGTTCTTGATGCTGATTAACTCTTCAATATATTCCTTCTTCACATCTGGGAATCTTGCTTCCTACAGTAGGAAAAGCTAAAGGTTATGGAGGTATTAGAGAAACTGTGTAGCACAACCTAGCAACAGCACCAAAGACAGAGATTTATAGGTAATTATTTAGCACACTCCTGAGACAAGGGCCAAAATGGATTTCAAGAGACCATTTATATCCATCCAGCCTGGATACTGCAAGCTGCTGGCTTTCTTTTGCTCCACAGGATGATTGCTAACAGCTCTTTCACAAAAAGAGTATGGGTACTGATGTGAATGGCCATGAGCAGCTGGCCTAACAAGCGATTCTGGCTGGATGGAAAGAGGCGAGGCAGATAGATATGATCTACAACACAAGAAAAGCTAATATTTACCTTCAGACAGAAGACTAAGGAGTTCCAGATCATGTGCTGAAATACAACATTCCAAAGCAAAAGGAAGAAAACCGAACAATATATATACGCACCCAAAGCACCCAGACACACTAGCAACGAGATCAGAACAGACAACAAACCTTTACTGGCATTTCTGTGAAAGCTCTCCCAGCATTAGCCACACAGCAAAGAGCACTCCTTGCTGCTCTCTCTTGTTGGGTTGCTGTACAGGTACTGCAATCAATTGCACCATATGATATTTTGCTTTGCAAGACTGGACTGGTCAGGGTTGTCAAGCAACCCTGACAATGCAAGAGTTTCTAATTAGCCATCTCAAAAGCAAGTTGCTGATCAACAAGGTCTTACTTGGAAGGAACTGAATTTTGTTGGACTGCTACTTAAAGAGTATTTTCCTCAACCCCAGTTTTCACAAACAGGATCAGATATGGGATGGGAGGGAAGACTTGGAGAGGATGGGGGGGGTGGTGTAAGATACAGGTACAGTAAAATACGCTTGTTTGCAAAAGTCTTCCATAAGGCATCAAGAGAGACTCTTCCTCCCTAGCAGTCAGGGAGGAATGTACATTGGAATGGAAAACATTAGACATGTTAAACATCACCACTTTTTTTTATATCTTTAGATATACACCATGTTACCCAAGCTGCTGAATATACCAAAGGTTAAGGAGTACTGTCCTTGGTGGTTCAGTTCTCATAGCTAGTGCCCTTTACGCTAAGCTTCACACACAGAGTCAGAAAGCAGCTCATGGAGTTAACATACACAAGTTCTCATGCTGCTCATCCAGTAAACCCTCAGTGCTACTTCTTGGAAATCCACACTGCAAGGGCAACCATTACCCCCGACCACCATGGTGGCTTTAACATGGCCATGGACCAAACTACTTTAGAAGAGCCAGCTGAAAGCAGCCATGTCTCCAAGGCTTCTCTACCCCACCCTCTATCCCTCTGTCAGTGTTTAGTGTCTCAGTTTTGCTCGTTTAGCTCTACATCCATTCCTAAACCAGCTCAACAGAGTTGGGTTAGGAATCAGCCAGACAAAAACAAACCAGCAGAACTGAGAGGGCAGTAGCCTTTAAGGGAACAGACCCATGTTATTTCACCTCACTGTGCCCCTGAGACCCTGCAATCAGTTCTGCTAAATCTCTCTGGCCGAGAGCCCATCCCAAGCCAAACAGTGCCCTCAAGATTCACATCCTCTCACCACTTCTGCCATATAGTGCTGGGATTAGTCTTTCAAACAAAACTTTCCTAAGGCAGTTCATTGCATGCTCCTCACCTGGTTCACAGCTGAGTCTCAGCCAAAACAAGGAGGATTTGAAGCTGAAGTCAACAGGGCTGTGCTTTCAGCATGTGAAACACTACACACCTTGAAAAACCTGTCTGAAAATAACATGCGCACAGAAGGCAAACAAGCTGTGGGAATACTTACTGTCTCTCTGATGAGCAGTGCGGTGGGGTCTTGGTCCTGCCCAGCAGCTCCTTGTTCTGGCACATTACTAGAGCCAACTTCGTGAGAGCCCTGTGCAGGGAATGCTGGACCTGGCTGTTCATTGTCTATAGCTGCCTGCTGACCTGTTTCTTCTGGTGGATGTGCTGGCTGGGGTGAAGCAGGACCTGGAATCCCATCCTGCTGTGGCTCAGGTCGGGGGAAAGCTGGCCCAGGAGCCTCCTCTCCATATGCCCTCAAAGATCCTGGGTCTGCTTCAGGCTGCCCTTGCTGAGGAGCACAACCATTTACTACAGCATGTGGCTCATCTTCCAATGTCTGGAAGTACAGGTAATCCACCTGGCCGTTCTTGTGGATCTTCTGGTCTGCGGTAGGTGCAGCAGCTGTTCCTCCAAGGTTTTGCTCAGGCTCCAAGTCCTCTCCTTGCCTTCCCTGGGCTTCTACCTTTTCTTCCTGTTGTGGTGGAAGGTCTGCATTCTCCAGACTAATGATTTCTCTGTTAACAGCAGGATGTGGACTTGTCTTTATTGTTGGAAGCAAACTTGGACCAGGTTCTTCATTACTTGTATGTTCAAACCTGGGGCCATTAAGCTCAGATGGTCCAGGCTGCTGCAAGGCAAAGTTCATATTCTCATCCCTGCTTGGTCCAGCACTGCTTTCCACCATATGATTATGCTGGTCTCCCCGGCACAGCGGAGTTGAGATCTCATCTTGCAGATTTGTGCTCCTCAAGGGCTCAACAGCACTTTTAGATCCTCCTTCTCCCACAGTGTTTGCACCCTGCCATTGAGCAGCAGGTCTGATGACATTGGGACGCAGAAGCTGCTGATGCTTTGGGGTCTAAAAAGAAGACAGACAAGAGTAAGTAGGAGTTCTTGTCTACACATCAGAATCCTTGCTCCAGATGATCTTTTGCATCTAATCAAATTTCTCATGGGAAGCAGATGAAAGGTCTGTTTAGCAAAGTGCTTAATAAGGTGTAAAACTGCAACCCACCTATCTTTGTTTCACCAAACTCCATCCTCAGTCTGTCCCCAGGTAGTAAGAGAACATTTGGCACAATTTGGGGATGCACAGGACTTTCAGACTGGAATAGTTTCCTGAGCTCACCTCAGTCCCCACTTCCCTCCCAGGAAAACAGTCTGGGAAGGAGGAACTAACTGATGGCATATTTGCATTCTCACCAATTTATTTAAACAGGCAGGAACCAAAGCTCAAATCATTAATCTCTGGCCTTGTACTTGACTCTGGCAGACAGACTGCTGTATGCCACAGAGTCTGAATATTCTCTGCTACTGTTTTCAACTAAGAAACAGAAAGGTCAGGTTCACAACCCATTTTCTCAATGCCTCTGGTTACTTTAACAGAAAAGTTGAATATATTCTTAATATAGCTTAGATATGAAATTAGACACTTAAAATAATCAGGACAGGCTAAAGACTTTGGCCCCCCTCAGTGTGACTGCCTGTGCCAGTGGAAAGAGATTTATCAGGTGGGCTGGCTTTGTAAAACAGCAAAAATTTAAGTGCCTGCAACAACCCAACAAGTATGCAAATAACAGAGAGGAATATAAAGCATACAAGGTCAAACAACGCGTGTTTTGAAATCTTGCCTTCTAAAGAACATCAAGTCCTCTTACAAAGCAGTCCACCATTCTGGATTTGTATAGATAACTTTATGGAAGCTATGGCCTTTGTCAAGTAGAACTTTAACTACAATGCAGTTTAACAGCCTTGTTCTCCCCTCCCGTGCCCAAAATATGATTAAACACTTAAAGTCAGCAAAATGCCATCATTTCAACATGCATTTCAGACATCCTAAGTAAATTACTGTAACCAGACAGGACTCTGAAAGGAACGCATCACATATTTGCACAAGAGTTGGCTATAAAGGCCATGAATAAAGCAGGGCAAGTATAAGAATGAAAAATTACCTCTGCCAAGATGACTACATCATCATCATCTTCCTCACGCTGCTGCTCTGCTGGCATTTCCAGCAACAAAGGTAATTCTTCATCTGAAGAATCTGATATCATGATAAGACTTTCGTCCCTGCGGTTTATCCAGTCTGTAGTAAAGTAAGTAAAGTTAGCTGCTTGCTAAAGGTAAATAACTGAAATTACAGGACACAAGCACCAAAACATCTGAAAAAGCAATCTTTGCATTTGCATTGCAGCAACAGGGAAGAAGCGCTCAAAGGTCACTAGTTCCTCTGCAAGTTACTGTTACAGCCACTCCTACCTCCCTTGGCCCTCTGAGCAAAACACCTGCACAAACTGTAGCTCACCACAATGGCACATGCATGAAACAGTCACTCTGTCACTTACGCAGACATTCTTCTATCCTAAATTTCAGCACAAGTCAAGCTGCTGCAAAAATTATTCTGGAAGGGCCAAATACAGAGTACTTCCCAATTTTTGCAGGGAAGTCCAGAACTTTCACTATCTCAGGGACAACACATTTTCTTTTATTAACGGAGAGACAAGGTTCCCTGTGCAATTTGGCCTCTTCTGAAAGAGCGTGACTTTGCAGGAGTACCTTACGTGAGACTGAGATAGGACCCCTAGCTGTGGGTGCAGAAGATATCCTGCTATTAGATGACAACAATGTCCCTCGAGGCTTGTCGAGAGCGGAATATAGATGCTACGGAACACAGCTGCTGGAATGCAGGAGAGACACTCAAGCCAGAAACAGGGGGGTTCTGTATTGCAGAGACAGCATACAACCATGATTTCCCTATGATCTGACACAGCTTTTTCAGGCATGCTTTAGCATAAGTATTCATGAGTATTCATTTATCACCTTTCAGGCACACTCAGAAAGCATCATTTTGAATTCCACTCTTGGAGGAATGGGTGCCATACAGCCCTACGAGGATATAAATGAAGAGCCAGCCTCTATCCTATGAGATCCTCAGAAGGGTGAAACACCATAAGCCCCTCAGATCTGCTGAAATACCTCTACATGGTGTTCTCAAGAAGTCAGCAATCTGCCTTAAGGCAGTACAACATGAGAAAGACAAGAGCCAAATATTTTGCATGTCTGCATAAAATGAAAGAATTTTCTGTAGGTGGCTGTAAAGTAAGTGTAACAGAGCAGTGTATGACATGCTAAACAGACCACTAGCAGGTTCCCATTAACAGCATTCTTCCCAGTTTAATATCCATGAATCCTGCTGATTGTAAGCAGAGTTTTACAAAGAGTATTTTGAAAATATGCAGCAGTCAGTACTCACCTTTCCCTCTGTGACTACGGAAGCTGTTCAAGTTAATTACTTCTTCATTTCCACCTCTCTCTGCCATTTTAAATAGCTGTACTCAAAAGTGTCAATGTCCACGCATGGCAGTCAGGCTCGCATGAGGAACTAGAAGACAAAATAAAACCAGGAGAGAGTTAGGCAAAGTCAGCATCACACTAACCAGGCTTTCCCGAGACTAAGCTGCTAGATCATTTTGGGGGTTCTCCTGGCTCTCCCAGCACAGTGTCTCCATGAGGATATTTTTCTGTACCACCTTCTCAGTGCCTAAAAGCAGACATGTTTCTGTTATCTTCTGTTCCGACAGTTAAGACAGCTGACTGAATAGTGCGATCAGGTCCAAGAAGCCTCTCTGAAGAAGACACAAAGATGCTTATAGCTATGCAGTCACAGAAAGGGGCTGGCAGGGGTGGTGGTGGGGAACACAACAAGATGCAATTCTGCCCAACCAGGACTCAAACCCTCCCCATATGTGGGCCTTCTGTTTCCAAGAAGTAAAAAACCTGATGCATCAAGTCACATAGTGATGTTTCTGCCACCATCTACTGGTGAGAGGAGCAAAAGCCACTTGCCTGAGCTGCCACGGGGCAACACCACGTCAGCCTCCACCTCAAGCGTACCACTTGATGTCATTACAACCATGCCCTATCGCACTTAATGCCATGAGTGAGCCACACTGCTGAAGTGGAGACGTCAGCGTCACACCCTGAATTTCCTTGTGTGCTGCCAAGCCAAGGCACAACTTCAGAGGGACCAGAGATGCTTTGAGCTCACTTCTATGACGTCCATGTTGTTTGGCACATCAGAAGGAAGCTGCACCCCTGGCAGGGCAGTATGTAAGTGTGTGTTTGGTGCCTGCACTGCGAACTGGCATGGGAACAAGTCACATTTAGAGCACATTTCCTTGCCACCATCTGCTATTTTAAAGAAGAGACTTCCCTGATTTACGATGCATTCCCTGCTCAATGACGGTTTGGTACAAATTCCAGGATACGCCACCTGCTCTCAAACTGAAAAGAGAGTGCGACAAGGATCAGGTTCCTTCACAGGACTGAGCTTTTGGGACTAAAATTTGCTACCCCCACCTGTTCTGAGAGGCACAATGAGCCGGCTGGAGGCTCCCAAACAGGATTAGGAGGTCAGAGGAATCACTGCAACCTGAACAGTAGGTTTCCATTTTATGCTCTGTCAGCTTATAGCTCTCAATTCCTGCTATCACAGAGCAGCTGAACACATATGGGAACTCTGAGCACAATTTGATCACTGGAATGAGAAAGGAGGTCTTTTTATTGAGAAGTATTCATCTCATTATTAGAGCACAGAGGAATCTGTCTTATTAAATATTTAATGACACATAAGTTGGAAGAAAATGGTGGGTCTGCTAGAAAATCCTGTTTGCTAGTACACAAGAGCAGTATAAATTCCTCCTCAATAATTCTACTTAACCTCCTCCACAGGGAACAGAATTTGCAGCTAGGATAGGACAGCAAAATGAAGAAATCAGTTCAGATGCATACTATGTACTCATATCTATGCTCCCCCACCCCCAAGGAACTAGTTATTACCGTCTTAAAAATATTCTAATACAGGCTAAAGTAATAAAAATAAAAAAGTATAACTTAACCCTTAAAAAAAGCAAAAACCCAAGCCACATTTCACAGAAAGCGCAGGCTGCACAGCAGCACCGAGTCAGCCGGCTTTGGGCAGGAACGCACCCTCCTCCTGCCGAACAGCCTGCTCAGACACGGTCCGCAGCCTCGCACTGTAGGCAGTGGGATAAATAAGCAAGGCAGCAGTGTCTTCCCATTTGCAGGGCAGGACGCTTGCTTAACAGACACAAAGGGTGCCAGCAGCATGGCACAGTGCCTGAAGCAGCCTTATCCGGAGGGAACCTCCACCATAAAGGTTTTCAAGGCTGGGCTACAAACAGGCACGCTCACCTGGTCCCAGCACTGGTGATGGTCCAAATTTGAGTGGGACATCAGGCTAGGGAACTGCAGAGGCCTCTTCTAGCCAGCATTCCTACAAATATGCAACTACACCTGCATTTGCACCCTGAAACCTCAGCAGCACACCCTATTTCCAGTAAGCAGCTTCGAGAGTATCGTGGGCCTATTGATGCTTTGAAAACACTTCAAAAGCAAGATTTTGGGGAATGTTTCCACTAGGTTCTTCAGCTTCTGCCTTAAAAGCAAGCAGAAATAAATCTTCCTTTATTTGCCAGAATGGCATGAAAGCACTGCTCTCATCGTTGCAGACAGGTGCTGGAGCAGCTTCTCAGCACCTGGGTCCCTGTAAGCATACTTGGTGAAAAGCCTGTCCTTTTAAAAAGGTCATACCCACATTATTACAGTTGTATTTTCCCTGGCACTCATGAATAGCTACCACCTAGTCCTGCATAGCATTTTTCCATTTTTAGCCCTCAGTACTTTAGAAAACAAGATCAAAACACTTCCTGCCATTGAAAAGATGGAGAAATGGAAGCACGGAAAGGACCAGCTTGGCCAAGGCCACCAAGGAGGCTAGCAGTGAAGCCAGGATTGGCACCCAGGCCTCTACAGCTCACGTACCCATGCCAAGCACTTCTGCTTCCCAGCAGGTTGGTCCTTCAAAGCACTCCTTGCAACCACCGACAGCCCCTGCATAGCTAACACCCGCCTTGTCTCAGCTGCCTTCATGCAGGGTCACACTCAACAAAGGAACCCTCCGAGATTGGCTGGGGAGGAACAAGGATGTTTGTGGAAGCCACATATCAGCCCTCACAGAATCGAGTGATGCGGACAGAGGCTAGACAGGTGTCTGCTTGGATTTGCTCTGAGCAAAGCTAAGTGGCTTGGATATTTCTCCCGTACGGGGGCATGCAACACATTAGCAGAGCTGGGCATGCACGTATGCGCGGGTGGGTCAACACCGCAAATGCTCAGCACAGTCACCAAAAAACCTTCTCTCAAATAGCTCAAATGGTGCTTTGTCCAGTGCTGGCTAAAACACAGCTGTTCACATCCAAGAACAAGGGATAAGCCACAAGACTGACATTAAAACTGTATTCTCTGTATGCAACTCTGGTTCCCATAGAGAGGAACTTGCACACTTTGACCTTGAGCATCAAGAAAGAGGTACAGGAAATAATCTGAAATGAGATTTGGGATAGCAGACTGCCTACCCCCCATACAGGAGAAACATGCACACACATCACCAAAAGACTCATGGTGGTTTAAAAGCAGGAAGATAATAAACAACATTAACTGTAGTACACAGTCAAGGCAAAAAAAAAAAAAGCCAAGCCTGGAAAGAACTGGCAATGTACCACTTTTCTATTTCAAAACAGACTGCATAAAACCCTAAGCAGCTTAATAAAGCACTGCTTTGAGGGTAAAAGCCAAGCTCCCACCAAGAGCTAGCAATTCATTTTGTCAATACTCAATACAGAGCTCAAGTTTAAACAAATATCTATAAGCATGAGCCAGTTCCATCTAGTGGCATAAAAAAGAAGTTTATTAATGTTTATAGCACTAGGCCGCCAAGAACGTGAAGTAACAAGATCAAAGCCACTCTAGGGTCTTGCCCTACATAAACAACATAATAAAAAAGCAAGCAAGACTGATGGAAAAAAGCTATCCCACACTACCTCGGTGATTTCAGTGCCTATTTATAGGTAAAGAATAAGGCTGCCTATAACCAAGCTCTAACATTACCATCAGCTTTTTTGCAACATAGTCAAGGACAGGATACTAGAACTGTTTTAAAAGAAAAAGACCTGGCAGCAGGCAGATAGACACTTGGCAAGCTTCTCCCCCCGCCCGCCTTTTTCTTAAAAACTACGCCCTGCACTACAGCACAGAAACTGAACTTGGGACGTGTATCCCCATACAGTATTAGGGTGACACAAAACTCTTGTCACAACCTCGAAGCCACCCACCAACAGTGCAGTTAATACCACCATGCTGAAGACACGGCTCCACCAAATCTCCCCTCTGTTTTCCACATTACTCCACGTATTCACGACTACACATCCAAGTTGTTTCATTGCACAGGCAATAAAATCCTCCCTGTTAAGGTTTTTCCTACAGCAACTTGAGAGGAGAAGAAACTATTAACAGAACAGCTACTGGAAAAAAATCAGAGACTATCAGAAATTTACACGTAACTGTTCTCTGAACCAACTAGATCTCAGACTGACAGTTGAAGTCACCCATACTTTACAAACAACCTTCTCATACATGCAAAAATATAATCTACAAAACCACTGGTCCCAACCACTACTATGAGCTGATGGAACAGCTACTAAGAGGTGAAGCAGGTCTCGGGTGCACACAGAATGCTAACACAAGGATTTCCAAAACCCATTCAAAATCCATGCAAACACCACATCACATATTTTTAGCCCAACCTAAAAATAGCAAGCATTGGAACTGTGCATGTATTTAAACTCTCAGCATATGCAGGCATTTCTGGACTGCAGTAACTGGAGCAGAACTCAGATCCGCTCTTTCCACCTCTCGTTTGTGCTGCAATGAGCATCTTCAGACAGTGCTGGAATTTAAAGCGACAGTTGAGGGGAGACCCCCTCTGAGACACAGTGTAATGTATTTTTTCCCCCACTTACAGCATTTGAAATCTTGAACTCCCACACACCCAAGATGGGACTAGACTCAAAGTGCTCTTTTCTGGCTCTAGCTCAAGGCAACAGGACTAGACAGAAAGCTCTGCAGGGGAGGTAGGAATTGAAATCCCAACCAAACAGGGAGCTGGGGGTGGGGGGGGTGGTGTGCAACTTGAAAGAGATGTCAGCAACATCAAATCATTGTGTGTTTTAGCCTTTACCTGATCCAGCAACACCACCGTTGCTCACCTACATTGACAGAAGAGCATCAACTCCTACTTTCTGCCTGCGGGCAGCAAACGCATCTGCTGGTAGCCTGCAAGCAAGGTGAATTTCTGTCTTGTTTCAAGCTGCTAAAACAAAGCGAAGCTACTTAAATAATGCATGGCTTGTGACAACCAGCAAAATGAAAAGCTAAAAATTCAGCTCTTAAAAAAGGCAAGCACAACAGAAGAGAAATAAACCACCCCGACTTCACTGTCAAGCATTTCATTGAAACATTTCAAAGGGTTCATGATTTGCTGTGGGCTGCTCCTTGTAACAGTCACTTAGCAAAAGCAGGGAGAGTTTAACAGTGGTTGATCATGTTCAGCAGCATCATCCCAAACGAAAATTAGAAATCCCCTGATCATAAGCCTGACAAGAACCGCTGTGCACAAACAAGTCCTATTCGCTATGCACAAGGCAACTACTGCCACTGCATCGCACCTCGCAAAGGAGTCAAGCCAGAGGTTAAGATGCGGACCTGCAGCACGGCGTCTCCTGAGCAGGTTTGCATGGAGGCCTGCCTGCAACTTAGGCAAAAAGTGGAAAACCACACCGAAACAAAAGCACTGGCCCCAGCCCAAAAGCTTTACCCCTGGCCTTCTGAAGATAGGAATGTGTGGGCAGTGGCTCGCAGGCAAGACAACCTGGTTTCCAGCAGCGGCTCCATCTGCTGCTAAGAAAACAGCACAACCAGCTACAGATAGCACACAAAAAGCTCTCTTCGGAGCACAGAACAGGGGTAGACTTATGGCAACTGTGTCCATATAGGTCTGCCACCGATT
This sequence comes from Elanus axillaris, assembly GCA_026212715.1. Classification (NCBI taxonomy): domain Eukaryota; kingdom Metazoa; phylum Chordata; class Aves; order Accipitriformes; family Accipitridae; genus Elanus; species Elanus axillaris. The sequence goes on from JANZLQ010000064.1 coordinate 16,011,724, forward strand.
TTTGGACCCCCAGCATGTGCTGAAGAGGAACAACATACCAGAACATCATTTAATTACAGAATTGCTTGTAAGTTTTAAAACTGTTTCACAAGACATTAGCAGCTAGCTTGGTTTACCAAATGATTTTAGACAGACATGTACACCCTGTAAGAAGATGACAGGATTCCTCAGATCCAAGCAAAATCAAGGAACTTAAACTGATGAACAATTTTTTCCCCCATTAAGAGCCAGGTAACACAGTTCTACTGATGAAAGCCAGAGAATTGATTTTGTCACACCAAAACATAAGACCACTTAACACTAGAAGCATTTTGTGGCAAGTAAATCAAAACTGAATGTTTACTGCCCCATAAGTACAAGACAGCCAACACACACATTGTTCAAAATACCTCAGAAGAGCAGCCACACCAGCACCATAACTGTCTTCAGAAGCAGTGCTCCAGGCTAGAACATTATTAATATGGACAAGAGGGACAGGAATTCTTCAAGCTTCTCTGGCAGCGATCACAACTTCTAGTTATCTCACAGAGGTTCCCTATTCCTCACCCTCTCTTACCCAAGAAGAAAAGCCACCCTGTGAAGAAACATGCACGGAAGCAAGCGATGCCCATTCCACCAAGGCACAGCACTGATGCGAGCTCTCTTGGTGCTTAGTGATCACTGCATCGACAAAAAGCAAACTACGAGCTCACTAACATGGGGCCGTCCAGCTTTACTGAAATCCTGTACGGTGTGTTGTAGCCTCATTCAGAGCTCCGCTGTGCATTTTTACAGTCAACAGCATTACCAAGAAGACATCAGAGGATATTTTGAAAAGAGAGGCTATGGATTAACAGGGTATAAGCTACATCTATGTGTCACTGCTCCAGTCTAATGAAAATTGCTTAGTCAGGAGCAATTAAGAGCAGATTTTTAGGGATTACATGGATTCAAATCCCTAACTATGCCTTCCCCATTTTTCAAGTCAATTTAGGATTTAGAGGAAACATCTCAACTGTCTGCACATCACAGAACTTCTAATCAATGTCACTTCCACCTCATCATTCCATTAAGGTGACAGTATCACTTAATCATAATTTTTTAAAATACCCAATCACAATTTTTATTCCAGCTATTAAGACAAAAGTACCAGGGGAAAGAAATCTGCCCAGTTTTATCTTATTCATCTAACAGCTGGCCACCTACAACGATACCAGTTTTCCTAGCAAAACGGATCTCTGCTCTGTGAGCTCTCTGAAACAGATATAGATGTTTTCCAAAAATGGGCAACTAACTAATTCATCTCAGCTGAAGGTTTCTGATGCCTTCAAGCTATTCCCTGATGACTAGCATTCAAGGTCAACTCCTGGACACTTCGGTGCCTTCCCACAATCCCTGTTAGTCCTTCTTCTAAATAACAGGGCTCCGTATCATCACACCTCTCTGACCAGCATAAAACTGCTAATTTTGATGTACACAAAACCACGCTCTGCACAAGAGGTGGGGAGCTTTGGATCCATCATTTGCCTCCCCTGTCAAATTGAGTCCTGAAAAAAAAAAGTTAAATTTACAAAGTCTGGTTAGAGAGTTAATGCCATTGCCTTGAGCAGCTCATTTTAAGAGCAAAGTGAAAATTCAAGGCTTTGACGGAGGAAGAGACTTCTCTGCAGTCAGCTCCTGTAAACGGTACTACTCTGCCTGCCTCAGATTTCTGGCATGTGCAAGATCATAGAGTCTAATCCCCCAAATCCAAAACCTCCCTCCCACATCACAAACACAGGTGCCAGCTTGGCATTTCGTTTTCAAGCAACAATTCAGACACTAGCAGCTCAGCACTTAGCTATGGCAGCACATACACACAAAACCAATCCCTTTGGGCTCACAGCCTATCTCCCAAACCATCATTTTAAAGAACTGTTTTGTTCTGATTTTGCGGTGTAAGGGTGGAGACAAACGGAAGAACACATGAAACCATGTGATTTGCAGCTTTGCCACTTCCAGAGCAAGTTTTACTTCCACTTTTCTTGCCCTGAATTCACGTGTATCCCAAGAGGATGGGGCAGAGGCTCTTTTCTCTGAGCAGCACTGTTATTAAATCCACTGGTGTCTGAAAGAGCGGACTCCATGGACTACCAGGTGCTGCACATACCTCTTACAGCTCTACATAACGCTAATTGCAGCTGCCTTCCCTTCCCCATCAACCCAGTGGCCACACAGAAAACAAGAGAAATGCTCTACGTGCCCCAGGATGTACATGAGAGTGCTCCTCTGTTACTTGTACTTCATACAGCTCTCTAGGAGAAAGGACACAGCATTTTCTCTCCAAATCCTTAGTAATTTTTTTTTGCTTTTTTTCTTTCCTTTTTTAAGGGATCCTGAACATCACCTTTAAAAGGTATAACAGAACAAAGAAAACCAAGTGCAACCTTTTAAGGAGTTATTTAACAAGTTGGACGCACGTCTTCAGGAACCTTCAAGTTACCATCTTAGCACCATTTTTCACTGGAAAGGCAACAGAAATAAAGGAGTTTAAGGCTGCTGGTTCGAGTAACCCTGGGACAGGCTATGGCACTGACATTCACACAGATGAGCAACCAGCAGCCTGCTCCACTCGCAGCCCTGTTTGCAGGGGGCACCGGGAGCAAGAAGAGAGACAGGCTGTACACAACCAGCAAACTGCTATTAAAAGCAGCAGCAAGGGATTAACTAGACCAAAGTCAAGAGGGCTGGAAAGCACAAAGAGTCAGTTTTAGTTGCAGTAACAGCCAGAAGACTTAAAATCACAAAGGACTGATAGGTTGCTATGGCATCCTAGATGTTAAGCTGCTGCCCAGCAGAGCAACTCCAGAAACAAACATCTAAGCTGCACTTGGGAAGTTATGTTCCAGAAAAAAAACATAATGCACCAGCAGGATCAAATGTGGAAAGGAAGGGAAAATTTTTTAAAATTTTTTTTTAAATGTGACCTGAACCTAGCACAAGAAACTTTGCTTTCAAGGATGGCTGCAGTCTGCAAAGCACACTTCACCTCATTTCACAAAGCTGCTGACAATATAAAAAGCTAAGACTTGACCTTGAGGTGGCACAGAAGAAAAAAAAACCTGACCTGCTGCAGTAGCCCACCTTAGTAAAAAGGAAGGTTTCTGTGCTGACCTGCACAGTACTTTCAGAAGAATAGACTTTAAAGATAGGTGTCAAACATCCCAGAATTAGGGACCTCCAAAAAGAACAACTTCACTGGTCACATACTCTGGTTATTACAGGTGTACCCTTTTTTTTAAGCCATGTTAAGCATCCGCACTTGCCATAATTTTCTGGTCAGTGGCCAGAAGCTGCGGCTTCATGTTAAGAAGGGTTTCACTGCAATACCTGCTTAAGACATCACACTCCCACACCACAACCTGTCACCTCCTCTCAAACTGAGCTCCACCAGCATTTGTTACAGCTTTGAAAAGAAACACCCTGGAAAACTTTTTTGAAACATTCAGATCAGATACTTTCTCTCCTCACACATCCACCACAGCATAACTAGGAGAACAGAAATCAGATGCTAAAATAAACAGCAAGAAGGGGGAATATCTTAAGCTGGAGCCTAACAGTTGACGCCATGCAACCACAGCCGTTACCTACCTAGCACTCAAACTATATGTGCTCCTAGTCCAAGATCAGGAACTGCCTTTGAAAGATGCTTTCACCAGCTCAACTGAAGGGCTTCAATACATACAAAAGTCAGCTTAGAGCCATAATGGGCCAACAGGCCAGGTTCACTCCGCAGTGAAACAAGTCTTAAAATGCCTTAAGTACTGAAAGTAAAATACCAATAGAAACCTTGTAAGGCACGTGCAGGACCTGAGAAACAAGTCCACACTCTGCACCAATTCCTGCTGGAAAGAGTGAGAAAAGCTGCCTGTTACACTGTCGTGGTTTAACCCCAGCCAACAACTAAGCACCACGCAGCTGCTTGTTCACTCTCCTCCGCAGCGGGATGGGGGAGAGAATTGGAGGAGTAAAAGCAAGAAAACTCGTGGGTTGAGATAAAGACAGTCTAACAGGTAAAGCAAAAGCCGCGCACCTAAGCAAAGCAATGCGAGGAATGCATTCACCACTCCCCATCGGCAGGCAGGGGTTCAGCCACCTCCAGGAATGAGGGCTCCATCAAATGTAACGGTGACTTGGGAAGACAAGCGCCATCACTCCGAACGTCCCCCCTTCCTCCTTCTTCCCCAGCTTTATATGCTGAGCATGACGTCATATGGTCTGGAATATCCCTTTGGTCGGTTGGGGTCAGCTGTCCCAGCTGTGTCCCCTCCCAAATTCTTGTGCCCCCCCCTCAGCCTCCTCGCTGGTGGGGTGGGGTGAAGAGCAGAAAAGGCCTCACACAGCTCAGCAATAACTAAAACATCTCTGTATTATCAACACTCTTTTCAGCACAAATCCAAAACATAGCCCAAACTAGCTTCTATGAAGAAAATTAACTCCATCCCAGCCAAAACCAGCACACACACACCAACTGCTGCACAGGAAGGATTGCCACCAAACCATCTGAAGAACAGTAACTATGTCCTTACCGCTCAAGCATTGCAGATGACCAGTTGTTACAAGATTTTCAAGCCAGCCAGCAACTGCTTTTGTAAAACCGGGTTTAGTTTTGTTTGCAGCCACGCGTTAGCCTTGTGGCCAACCAATTCCAGCCCAGCAAGCAGGCTCTCAAGCAGCAGAAACTGAGGGCAGCCTTCCAGGCTCATGACAGTTGTCCAGTCTGACTTCATCCACGCCACGTGGCAGTGGCCATTGCAGGGTTTAAGCAGAATATGTTAAAATAGCAGAAAAGCAAAGGGGTTGTATTTGAGGTAAGCATACTACTACATCAGAACTGAAAATGGTGAAATCGGATCATGGCCAGATTTAGAGTTGCGCCACATTCAGCATTATTCTTTTCTGAGCCTACTGAAGTTCACGAATGAGTTACCAGTTGGCCAGCTGAAAAGCAAGGAAAGAAGCACTGCACATTAATTCTCCAGGTCCACAGTCATGCAGATATAAGAGACTGCAGGGTACCTAACAATTTTACCGCAAGGCAAACAAACATTTTGCATATGCAAGACTACAAAAACCACTACAGGCCACAGCTAGGAGGTTACACAGGCTGCAATCAGACCATTTGCTAAGGACATGACTGTTTTCAAGCTGCAAATTTGCATGCCTACCCCTTAGTCATCACAGTTAAGTGTCCAACACTGTTTAAGCCTTCACATTGCAGAATATAAATTCTTTTCCTGGGTGTTGCAGCAGTACAACATCAAACAGATTATTTAACCATCTGGGACGGAGGGTCAGTAAAAGCAGCCACAAACTGCTAAACAAACAAAAACATTAAGCTGAGGAGCACTCTTCAGACACTGTGCTCAAGTCAGGGTTGCATTCCAGCCGTTGCAAGCTGGTCTGTGCTAGTCATGGCTGATCCAAGGGCACCTCCCAGTTTATACACAATGAAGCCTGCTCCACTACAATAGGATTCCGGTTTAACAATATAGAGAGAGGACATGAACTATTTGTGCTAGCCAAGTTACTGCTAATGGGTCTTGCCAGTCTTCTTCATCTGTACTGGAAATCCTAGCAGCAGGGGAGGTATGAAACGCCCCACGCTGCTGGTTTCCTGCAAGGGAAAAAAAAAAGCTTCTTTTCCTGCCTCCCCATTACGCTGCTGCTGTCATCTTCCTCAAATTGCATTACAGTGCACTACAGCGAGAGCAGGGAGAGGCGGAAAGTCTTCTAGGCAGCATCGCCGCTCTGCTGCAGGCAGCTGTCAACATTGCTGCCTGTTCCACTCTGCTATCCCACTGTAACGCATCTGGCCAACAACATTTTGTACTTGCCACCGGTACATGGGTAAGCACTCCTTCCACTACTGGCCTTCAGGTACCTGCAAGCAAAAATGATATGCAAGAGAGGTTTCCCTCCCCTGGTCCATTGACTATAAAAACGCATCATGTCTTCAGGATGGTATTTGGAAGTAGAAGCATAAATCTGTTCCTGACTCTGGTTTTGCAAAGGCTGCAAAAAGCCAGCCGCTGTCTTCCTTTCTCTAATCAAGAAACAGCACTAAGAGTGCCCACAGCTTGGTAAGAGCACATCAGTGTAGACAAAGCATTGTACAGGAGCCTTGTGTGAGAAGTTATTTAGACAAAATATATTACTTGAGGCCGTTTTCCATCCTTGTATTCCCCAAACAAAGATTCTAGCTCGTACAAATACTGATCGCCTTATACTACAGAGTAGTATCACATGATGCCTCTACAGATCTTGTCCAAATGTTTATCTAAATAATGCAAACAGTAGCTTGGCCTTCTTACAGAGATAAACAGACCGAGTGTGAGCAATACAGCACTTGTCCTGAGAAGCCAACTGAAAACATTTCAGGTCACCCTGACACCTACATACGCTCCCAGATTTATTTCAGCTCATCAACTTTGCTTCTCGTTACGAGCAACAATGACAGCCTCCGAAAGTCACCCTGTGAACAGACAGGCACCATCGGCATCAGCAAAGGAGCTGGGCTCCCCCAAAGCCAGCAAGGAAGCCATGCTTAATTTAAATTCCCCAACCTGGGTCAGAAACACTATGAGATGGCATCGTGACTTGGGGTAGCAGCTGCCCTGTGATGAAATCTTTCCCCAAAGCCCAATGCTTTTTCCACTTAATCAGGCACTGACAGTTCCCCTCACAAACGCAGGGAAGGAACCACAGCAGCGCTGGTAATTAGGAGAAAGGTGTCATTCAGCAGGAATATGATTTCTAGTCCTCAGGAATTAAGCTTTCTCAAGGACCGTTATGCATTTAAAACCACCGCAAGCTCTTAAGCACTGACCCAGAGGGAAAACATCACTCCTGAGATATTCCAAAATAAGCCTGAAATTCTATAAAAGCAACATGAAGGCTGCTGAGAGTGAGATTATCCCAGCTCAGTAACGCATTCCTTCTTATCTCGCATCTCAGTGCTTTGGCAAGGATAACTTATCCAAGCCACCAGGACACTGCTAAGTGGCCTTTTTCTTTTTCCTGTTCTCCATGCCTACCCCTCCCCAATTTTCCAGATTTCCCTGTCCCAGTAACCTGCTTAAAACAAAATTACTCTGCTTCTTCTCAGAATAATGCTGATCAGCATGTTATTTAGCTCAGTTTCAAACACAGGAACTACCACGTCAGTACACAGATAACCTTATCTCCTGGGCTGCTACTGGAAGATAGCTTAGTGTCCCAAGTCAGCTGCATGTCTCGCACCTTCCACTGCTCACTGTATTAAAAAAAGGCACTTATCCCACCAGGGTTAGATCCTACTGCGAGTAACTGACATTACATGAGGCAGCTTGAGAATCCTACCCATTGACCAAGGCAAGCAATACACAACACTATTATTTTAGTGCATGCACAGACTTCTGAGACTGTTAGCGCCTCTCCTTTAAGTAGTTAAGATGTCTGAATTCAATAATTTAAATGGAGACTTAAAATATCTCCAGACTGAATCCACGTGCAAAAAAAACCCCAAGCTTCTGATGAGAGGAATTAGTTGCGCAGTTCTGACTGTCCCAAAAAGAATGCAGCCGGTGGCAAGCCCCGACATCCATTGCTGCACAGAGCTGCCGGCGCTATGACACAGTAAACCACTCACAATGACTTTAAAAAGAAATAAATAAAAATAAGACACCCATTCCAAATTAATGAATGGGAGCTTCTTCCAGCAGGCACTAAAAAATACCCAAAGGGCTCCACGTCTCTAGTACTTGGGTTTGGGCGACTCAGGCTTGCCAAACAGCTCCTGGCCCCCGAGATATGCTTCCTGCCTCTCTCCAGCTGCACCAAAGTCACCAGAGTTGCATGCTCGCTCCACCTATTTTTGCCACAGGACTTTTTAGTAATTTGTGTCTGATTTCAAAGCATAAGCCACGCTGCCAGCAATCGTAGCTCAGTGGCAGCAGTAACGCCCACTGCATTCTCAGGCAGACAAAGCATGGGCTACCCAGGAATCTGGACTTCCGAGGCAGCTTCTGAAACACAAGCCCAGGAACAGGCTGCCAGCACCCTGGTGGAAACCAGAATGTACCTTATCATCAGTAAAGCCTGGCCCAACCACCGTTCCAGGAACTGTTATTCTTGCCCTGACTTACACAGTTGCCGAGAAGGATGCCTGCAGCCAGGCTGACAGGAAAGCATCCTAGGAAGGAAAGAAAAAGAGATGGAAGGCCCGCTACCAAAATGCAGCATTACCAGATGGGCTGAATGTCTCTACAGATCTTCTGCAGGAAGTGGGTCTGAGTCCTTTCCCAAGTCTTGGTATTCCAGGCACAAACTCCTGTCAAGATGATTGTTTATTAACATCTAGTCACACCATGGAGACACCCAGCACATGAAATCTATTAAGATGTTTACAGTATCAAAAGGCGTGATGTAAGGCAGTGGAATTTTTGCACAGCATTCGTCCTAGAAATGAAAAGCTCAGATTAAAGCTGTAAATCCCACAGTTCTGTAATTAAAAGCTGTCCCTGCAATTCTACTACTCCTAAAGAAAATGGGTTCCACCATATGGTTTGTGCTGCATGCTCCTGCAGCCCAGTACCTGTACAGAGACGTACCAGAACGTGCTCAAGATTTGGGTCTACAGAATGATGGGTCTCAAACACGCCTCCCTCACCTTCCAAACAGGTCACTGGAGGAAAAGCTCACATGCCATCCTCTCTGGAAGCGGAAGGAGGTCACCTTATAAGTAAGCATGCAAAGTCCAGTCTATCCACCTGATGGGGGATGCCTGCCTTCTCCTCCATTGCTACCGCTGGAAACCTGCAACAGCTCCAAAGTAGGTTGATCAAGATAGCAAAAATCATAAGAAAGAGGAACCAACCATCACAGAGACAGAATACAGACACAGGGGTCTGTTCATAGGTCTTAACACTAAGGCTGCCCATGCCTTTTAGCCACCAAAGCAACTGGCTATTACTTTTAGGATTGCTGCCCAAAATACAGCAAGAAGAGTCCGCTGTTCTGTATAGCAGTCAGTAAGCTGGAAAAGAAACACAAGAAGAGACACTGTGAAAGGCACACAGACAGCCAAGTTATAGACCCTCAGCATCACACCTCAATAATGGAAATAAAAGCACACAACAGCAACATTAGCTTTTCTTTTTTAAAGCATCAGAGGTCTCAAACCAGTGACCGAACCGTAACACTTCACATAAGAAACTGAATCTTGCTTGACACGCAGTAAGGAAGCTAAATAGAAACATCGACACCTAAACTTATTCATATGAAAGCTATGTATCTGGTATAAGTATTTTTCCATAAGACTCTAAGATAAGGTATTTGAAGACAATGCTTCAGGTCATAAAGCAAAGGTGAGATGAAAAGAAAATCCTCCTGGGCCAAACTTGCAGGCACAAGTGGCCATTACCCGCCCAGCGGCTGTGCAGGGGTTCCAGCAAGCGCGGCTGCAAAGCCAGAGGATTCGTGAGACGACGGCGACTTTTTAAGCCGACCTACATTTCGCCCATCCCAAATCAGCGTGCGGGAGCGCTGCCTGGGTGAACTCAGGCTCCTGTCTTCACACGCATGCTGGAGTTAGCAGCAGCTCTTCAGTCTCGGAATACTTTGGTGAAACCCCGACCTTCCTCCAGCCATTTGGGGGAATGAGCGCAGCTCCAGAGGCAGAAACACCCATAGGACACCTCCGTTATATAAACGCTGTGTACGTTAGCGCTTCCAGCGTTTGCTCTCTCCCACCAAGCTGAGCTAGCACTCAAATCGATAGAGAGAGAGGGGAAGAGGAGGAGGAGGAGTATCTCTTACACAGATCTCTCAACTCCAAGGACAGCTGTGTTTTGGGTTTCTTTTCTGCAGCAGCATCCACAGCAGATGCCTGAAATGTCAAGATGTCCCAAAGGCACCAAGTGTTTCCACAACAAGACGGGGGTCAGGGGAGAAGAACAAGCTTTTACATCCGCCTTTCCCCACCAGCTCCGGGAGCCGCCGCTGGTTTTTCTTCCCCAGTACAAACAGCCTAGGGTACCTGGAACGAGCCGCTGAAGAGAGCCCACGGAGAGCAGCGCTGGGGTTTGGTACCTGGGTGTCCCTCACCCTCTTCACCTCCCTATGGGGGGGACACACGGGACCCCAAGGCCGCTGACCTCGGGGAGCGGGGACACGGGGGGACACGACGACCCCGGTCCTGAGGGGAATGAGGTGGAGAGGAAGGACCAGGCCCTGTGCGTGTGTGTTTGGGGCGGGGGAGGGGGGAACACGCCGAGCAGGTCCCCAGACGGGGGCAGTAACCTACCCCCCCCCCCCGCCGAGGGGGCCGGCGAGGCCGAGGCGGGGAGCTCCGGTGTGAACCCCCGGTGTCCGGAGCGAGAGCTCCTCCCCCGCCGCCTGGCTACCACCGTTCTCCCCCCGCCCCACCCGGGACTCAGAGACCGCACCGAGACCGCGGGGAGGGAAGGAGGAGGAGGCGGGAACGAACGACCACGACCGGCACTCACCGGGCCCCCTCCGGCCCCGCTTCATTTAGCCGCCGCTGCCCCGCTCCTTCCGGCCTGCCCGCCCCACGTGACCGCACCGCCTCCCTCCCGCCCTCCAGCGCCGTTGCCGGTCGACCCGCCTTCCCCGCGCCGCGCGTTCCCATTGGCCCGCTCCTACCCACGTGACCGCTCTCTTTTTCCTCTTCCTTCACAGCCGTTGCCAGGCGACCCGCCTTCCCCGCGCCGCGCGCTCCCATTGGCTCGCCCGCCTCACGTGACAACCCTCGTTTCCCTTCCCCGCCCCGTTGCCATAGCGACCCGCCTCTTTTTGTTTTTTTTTGCCCCTCCCCCGGGGCCGAGACCTCCGTGGCGGGGATTGGTCGAAAGACGGCGTGAGGGGGCGGAGCTGGTCGTGACGTCACGGCGCAGGGCCCCCTTTATAAGCGGCGGGCGGGGGCGGGGGCGGCCGCAGAGGCCGGCGGCGCCATGGAG
>JANZLQ010000064.1:16023171-16075609 GCA_026212715.1 Elanus axillaris
GGGGGTGCAGGTCCCCTGTGGGGTGCAGGTCCCCCCGGGGGGGTCCTCTGCCATGGGGGGGGGTGTAGGTCCTCCGCGGGGTGCAGGCGTGCAGCCCCACGGCGGTGCTTAAGCTGCTGGAAGGGAAACGCGGGTACAGAGCCCAGCCCGGCCTGGCTGCCCTGGTGGGCTGGGAGCCAGACCCAGGGTGATCCCCCCCACCCCTCCACAAGGGCCCTGCTGCCTTTCGAGGTGTTAAATTCTGGTTTTGGGGTACAAAGCGGCTGTAGAACAGAGCCGTGGGGCTCTCTGCACCCTCACGGCCTGTGCACCAGGGCGGGTTTATTTCCCCCATCACCAGCGTTGCTAATTGAGCCCAAAAGCATGGGTGAAGCCAGGAGCTTTCGATTTCCCTACGTTGCTTGTTGCTCATAAGGACCAAAGCTGGTCTGTGGACTCTTCTTCTCACCTTCCTGGGACCCTCGAGCTGCCTCCTTCCCAGCACTGGATCAGTTACCATCCCCCAAATGCCCTCAAAATCCAGCAGCAACCCCTGCCCGGCCACAGGACAGAGCAGCTTTGGGGACAAGACACCACTGTGAATTTTTGATAACATTAATTTCTCCTTTGATACCTGGTTACGGGGAGCTGAGACCCCCAGGAGGGTGAGGGCTGGGCTACATCCTGCTCCCATGAAGCCTCTCAGCCTGAGATCAAACCAGCACCGCAGACCGGGAGTCAGGGAAAAATAAGAAAGAATAGTAATTAAAAACGAATCTCATAGAAAATAATCTGTCTGCAGTAAGGCACGTTAGGGAAGGAGGAGGGCAGATGCCCAGGGGCAATGTGAAGGGCTGGTGGGTGGCTGGGGTGTCCCCGGCATCCCCACCTTGAGGGCAGAGGGATGAATCCCACCTCTGCTGAGGCCTGTTCCCCGCTGTTGCTGTGTATGGGGAAGGCAAAATGGCTTTTCCAGGCAGTGTTGGGGAGAGCGGTGCTCACCGGAGCTGAGATCAGCTGAGATCTGCTGCTGCCCCATCCTGCTGCCAGCCCGCTGCCGGGACGGCTCAGCCGGCAGCTCCCGCTTCTGCAGCTCGGGATTTCCTCCAGAAGAGCTCCTTTGCTCTCGGCAAGGGAGAATGGAGCCAAGCACGTGTGTTTTGGTGCCCTGCCACCCCAAAAATGCCACCGCCCAGCCCAATGCCTCTTCCAAAAACACCAGTGACCTTTTGGTCATCTCCTTCCTCGGCTGCATCCTGGCCACCATGTACATGGTTGGGGTGGTGGGGAACATCTACATATCGGTGGTCTCCATGAGGTGCACCAGCTCCGTGTACGTGTACATCGTCACCTTGGCCCTGGCCAATCTCCTCTATTTACCCACCATCCCCTTTGTGGTCTGAACGTACTTTGTGCAGAACCAATACTTCAGAGACCTGGGCTGCAGGATCCTCTTCAGCCTCAACCTCCTCACCATGCACGCCAGCATCTTCATCCTCACCATCGTGAGCACTGAGCACTACCTGGCCATCGTCAGGCCTCTGGCCACCCTGCCCAGGTCAAGGGACCACAAGTGGGTGGTCACCTGCCTGGTGTGGCTGGTAGCCTTCCTTCTTGCCATCCCCACCACAATCCTCATCGACCCGCGTGCCAGCCACAGCGACAGGGTGACCAAGTGTATGTGCCTCCCCACGTGGCGGACGGGGATGTATGAGATGTATCTTGCCAGCCTCTTCAACACCTGCATCCTTGCCCCAGGCACCATCATCTGCTGCTTGTACACCAAGCTGCCCATGACCTACTGGAGGTCCCAGCGGGCTCTTGTTCTCAGCACCAAGGAAACCCGCCAAAGTCCCAGGCAGAAGGTCCCATGTACGATCTTCAGCACCGTGCTCCCTTACTGGCTTGCTTCCTCCCTTCTGGCTGTGGCAGCTCTTCAGCATGTCTTGGTACGAGCAGGGAGAAGGGGCTGGCACCACCGTCATCTCCATCAGCTTCCTCGTGACCTGCCTAGTCTACAGCAACGGCCGCCTCAACCCCTTTCTCTATATGCTGCTCTCCAAAAATTACAGTGAGTATCTGCAGAGCCGGCACCCAGCTGCTGCGAGCCTGCCCAGCCTCTGCTGTCCCCCCCCGGCCACCAGCCAGGTCTCGGGGGGCTGTGGAGAGGGTGGGTGCTCCCTGTGAGAGGTGGGTGCCCATGTGGCACGCCCATGTGCCATCAGGTTAAGCCCTTCTGCCGGGGAACACGGTGCTGTTGGTGCCTGTGGGAGGCTGGTAAGAGCTATCGAGTATGGTAATAAATAAAAGGATGGAAGTTGGCAGCAGAGCAGCTCCGATTGCTGACCTCACCCTAAGCCTTTTGCTAAATGTCTTTCTCACAGTAAAATTTTTATCTAGGAGTTCTATTGAAAACTAGTTTATTGCCAAATTAGTCCAAAAAAATAATTTCCTGGAGAGAATTGGGGCTCCCACTGCAAGTCCTCTGGAAACAGCTTTTCCGGATCATTTCAGCCAAACCCTTTGAGATGAGCCGTTTGCTGAGAGCTCCCGACGGACCACCACCATCTCCCCCATCCCGCAAAAGGGGAATGACATTTCAGTGCCTGGGAAGCGGGGGGAGCTTCCCTTGGATTGCCACCAAAAAGCAAAGGCGTAAGGAGCCCCGGCACGGGGGGTCCCACTCTGAGCAATGCATGTGGGTGCTGGGGGACCCTACCCTGTCATCCCCCCCCCGGTGGCTATCGATGCTGGTGGAGGTGAAGCAGGTGGCATGGAGCCCCCCAGGACATTGCATTTCCCTCTTGGCCAGCGGCTGTCTCAGGCGGGGACCCCGCTGTGGGGCAGTGCCAGGAGGTGGGCTCAGCGCACCCGTGACTGCCGGAGCTGATGCTGCAGGGGGTCAGCCCTGGCCCTCCCAAAGCCCAAACACGAGGCGGTCAGAGGACAGTACAGGCACCCAGTGACAATAAACACAACCCACGTCAGACAGCAGGGATCAGTCTCTTTGGATAAAGGACATTTGCTTGCTGCTCTCCTGCAGAGCCAGACCAAGCGGATCTACCCATCAGAGCATCCAGCCTGGATCCGTATCATGCAGGCATGTCACTGTCACTGCCCCCTCCAGATCTGTACCAAGATACACTGCATCACTCCTGGGTGTCCAGACACACTCCTGGACCCGAGTGCTGCGGGACTTTGATGGCAGGTCCTGCCTGGCTGTGTCCAAGACTGGAATCGAGGGAGGCAGCCAGGCTCATTTAATCAGCATCCAATTAAAATTTAATTTCAAAATCCCCCAGAACAAATGCTTTACCAGCCCAGGAAGATGCTCTCTGACCAAGGTTACCTCTATAGAGGAGACAAGGCTGGACCAGCAAGACTCACATTGCTTGCTTATCTTTTCCTCCTCCTCACCACATCCAGAAGTTTCTCTTTCAGATCTTCTAAAACCCAGCCAAATACCACGACCAGTGCCAGAGTCTCCCCAGCCCTCCAGGAACATTTCTCTCCCCCCTTCCTTGCACAAGGACTGCTGTGGCCCAGCCATATGGTTTCCAGCCGCAGCCTGACCTCCGTTCCGGGTGCCAACTGTTTCTGAATCTGGGACAGAGATCAGCAAACTGGGCACAACTCTCCTGCGGCTGTCTGCAAAGCCACACTTACCCACCCCTGAAACACCCCTCTTCTGCAGGCCATAAAAGTCCGGTTGTGGTGCAAGAAAACATCTATCCTGCTCAACCTGCTGGTGCCTAACCTCCTTCCCATCATCTTACATCCAGCTGTGAGCTCTCCAGACAGGTTTTCTTTTATTGCATGCATCTGCAACACAGGAGCATGCTGTCCCATGTCAGGGCTCTTGTTCTCTAGAGGGACATAAGCAATACAATAATGCTGCGGCCAAGGCTGGGAGAGGGTCTGCAGGAAAGGTGGGAGTTGTTTGCATCATTCCCCCAGCAAGCAGTTGTGAGATTGCAGAAGGGGGTTAGAAATCTGTAACCCCCTTCCGACCTTGTTTCAAATTAGCAAGTTCAGAAAGAGAGGCAGCATCCTCTCCTCCTGCCCTCCATCCTCCCCCCCACACCTGAAAGGATTTAATCTGTGATTTTTTTTTTATTTATCAGCAAAGCTTTGGGGTTTTAGTTTTACCCTAAGCCATATGTGAAGAAAGGCTGAAAAGGGAAGCAAGAGGGAGGGTTTAGCTAGGCATCAAACTGTAAAGCACCAACAGAAAATATCAAGAGGTTTTCTTGTGAATTAAAACTCATTCTGCCATGCCTTTTTTAAAACACACGCTAGTGGGCAGGGACCGTCTTTCCTGAAGCGGGCAGAATGCCCAGGACACATGAGCATCATCATAAATCAGAAAAGAAATTGCCGCTACAAGACCAGTGCTCCTCCTCAGAGTCTGGTTTTGTACATCCTGCAGAAAGAGGCAGAGACTGGAAAATTTAACTTGAGGAATTTCATTGACTTGCCAAGCTTCCATAAAAAGAGACAGTCAATTCCTTGAGCTCTGTAAGATTTCCTAAGAGAAGCATTATTTTTTTATCATGTTTGCAAAAAGTTCACATAGTGCAGAAGTCCTACAGCAACCCCACTACAGCATACTGCATCCACTGGAGCAGGCTCCAGGAGTCCTCTCTCTTAGCTCTGTCCGCACACTGAAAGGCTACCAGAAATCAAAGAAAAAAACAAAGCAGGACCAGCGTTTGACAGAGGACTAAAGGACTGACAGCATTTCTTGCTCCAAATCATCACGCAAAAATTGTTCAGTCCCTGCTGTTGGCTGAAATGAGGGCGTTAGCAAAACCAGCTTCCCAGTCATACTCAATGTGTATTAGTGCATTTGATCACACTGTGAAGTTACTCAAAGAATAAAAAACATTATTGAATTGTCCCCCCCGTTTTAAAAAAAACAAACAAACAAAATATGCAGAGTCTAAAGAAATCCTAGCTTTCAGCTTTAGAAAGCACACACCCTGACACTGAATACTGAATGATCACTGCCAGCACTGTCCTCAGATTCATACTGTCTTTCTCCTCCACTTGCAAAACATCACTAATTAGAAAGAAAAACAAATAGGAAAGCAGAAATTCATCAGCATTAATGAATCTTTCTCCAGCCCTCCCTGGGGGGGGGGGGGATTGTAATTTCTTTCCTGAAAACTGACGTTTTGGAAAAATAACAGGACAAATAAGGTAAGAAGGGAAAAAGATTAAGGCTGGTATTTAACCAGTTAAAGAATGAATGAAACCATGTGTTCTACCTGGAAAGTCGGAGTTTTAGCTGGGCAGCCCATATAAATCTGTTAAATAAATTGCATTTCCATACCTTGTCCACTGAGTTAGCTACCACAACCACAGTCTCACCACAGAGGTGCTGGTACTCACAACAGTGTGAGCCAGTTTTGTGAGCAAATGATGCTCAATATTCCTGAGAGAACCAGTGCTAACACCAGGACAGCTTCATCACACGGAACTCTGGGTCTGTGAAATAAACCGTTTTTTTTTTAACCTTACTCACTATTTGGTAATGCTATATTCATTTTCAATAACAGCAGTACTTTTTTTTTTTTGTTGCTGCCTTTAACACTTTGCCTTTCTCCTCCACCCCCATCTCCAGCTAAGCTAAGCACAGCACTACCACACTCTTTAATCATGGGCATATCAATTTTCCTGTGACTTCCATAAATATTTTAACAAAATGGTGGATACCAAGAGTTTAAAGTTGTGAGTTTATTGCATATGTAACAAAAATGAACATGACCTCCTGGGTCCAGCCTACTATACAATCACTGTTTATTCCAGCTGGTTCCATAACCACATTAAATAGAACTAGTATTTCTTTAAATACTTTGATTTAGACATAAAATGAAACATTAGTGTACAACTTTCACAAAATAAATCTGCAATAAAAACAGTGGGAAGAATAACAAGGATAGCAGCAATACTTAAACATGACATTACAAAATAATAAATTAAAAAAATACATTATAAAGTGGTTGAGGAACAAAAAAATTAACAAATTAAAAACAGATCCATACTGTGTTTCTGGGAACTTGCTGTACCACACGGCCCTGAACCTGGGCACCGGCTCCAGAGGGCCTGGTGGCTGGATCACTAATTTACAAAATCTGTTGATTTCATAACCACCTCGACTTGAACTAAGTACATACTGCTGAGCAAACGCTGATTTCACCATCTGGAGCTTCGAGCAGCCTTTTTGAAGCAGGGTCTCGTCTAACATAATGCCCAAGTTAACGCTAACATTCATAAAACAGTCTCGTTTCTTCCTGATTTAAAACACGAGCAAAGTGGTGGTTTCCTACATCCCTGAGCATATAGTATAGGCTGATGAGCAGTATCAGGGCAAGCACTGAAGGTCTGTGCCAATGGACCAGCTTTTCGGTTTGCCTTTAGGACAGGAACAAAAGACACACTGTACCTTGTATTTCCTTCAGGTCAGATCCAAGAGTATCTGTGTACAAGGTGGAACGTGTAATGACAAAATGAACGCCAGACTTGATGTTATTCTTTGGGCAAGTTTGAGAAGTAACAACCAGTTCAAGTGCTGGCAGACCAAGTGGGAATGAACATACAAATTTAGACAGCTGAGGTTATCCGAACAGCTCCCGAGAAATCAGAGTCAATGGCTCAAGCCATGCAAACTCGTTTGCATTTCATTCTTCCCTGGCCTTGAAACCAGCCATAGGAAGAACAAGCCATCGCTTAAAACCCATTCTGCCTCGCTTCTTTATTTTCCTCCATCCAGCCAACCAACTTTAAGGCCTGCCTCAAATGCATGTACGGAACAATACAAAACATGTCTTCATCGTCACTGAAGTGGCACAAAAATTGCAAAGACAACAAGATGGGAGAGGTGGTGAAGCTGTTTAAAAGAGAACCAAAATAATTAAAAAGACAGTGCCCTATTCTCATTACTGTCAGCATGGAGGAGGTACCTTGACAAGGGCTTTTAAATACAGCAAAAAACAGACGGACTTTTCAAAACTACAATCCTTGCCTATTCTTATTTTGTGCATTCAATAAAACACTGACCTAGCAAAGACATTAGGAACTATCGTATGTCAACTGTATCATTGACATAAAGCTACTTGACCTATAGATCTCCAAATCAGGGGCCTTTACCTTCACCTCGCTTGGTTTTTACTGAGCCAGTTGTGCTGCATGTAGAGCTTGTGTGATAGGATTTTTGTTAGTGGTGGGCTTTAGTTTTTTTTTTTTTTTTTTTAAAACTCTTAGTGAAAAATCCACATGAGACTGCATGCAAAGCTTTGGGGCAACAATCCATTTTGCAGTTTTCCTATCTGACTGGTTTATTGCACATTCAAACAAACGTACTGAAAGGATTAAATACACTCTATGAACAGGTATGACTTTGCAGCCATTTTGAAAAGCCAGGGCTGTGGGGATTCTGCTACTCAGCCCAAGACTGTACAGATGCTTGTCTGCTGACAGTTGCATTTCCTCTCTTTTCTGCAAAAGTGTCACACAGTTTCATTTACGTCCCAAAAACCACTACTGCAGAAACTGGTCCCCAAGTGCCAAAAAATTCCTACAGATCATGGGTCTAAATATGCCTCTCCTGTACAGTCTTGCAGGATGAGCATCTTTAGCCACCCTGTGCAAATCTCACAATATGGTACAATTTTACACCTCCAAAGCAATCCTTACTCCCAACAACAAAGCACACGAATTATGGTCAATGGAAAAAAGAAAACCACAAACAAACAAAACAGAGAAAGATGCCAGGTTTTTGACAAGTGTCTACTTTCTGTCCTATCACAGTTTAAAGCTATTATCAAATTCAATTAAAAAAAGACAAAATAGAAGTATTCCAGTAGACATCTTCTAAGAACGATCTCTCACCCACAGCTGAATTTCAATGCACTATTCCATGAACATAACATCTGTTAAATGTTTCAGTAATGAATCTCTCTAAAAATCAGGCTTGCCAAAGAAAAAAATCCTATACAAGCAAGTCTGCTTTACTTAAGTTTAGACATGTTTGATAGATAACTGGGTCTTTCTGAAGCCATGTTATGTGTTAAAATACTGTCTCATCTTGGTGTGCAAACTGGAAAAAATGTTAGTGATTCAGGTATTTGATTTGCTTTTGTTTCCCCTGGGAAGTTGTTTTAGCAATGTGTTAAGAGAACAAACCTTTCAATATTAGTTTCAGATATTTGACAAAATAGCCTTATATGGCTCTCTGGAGAAATTTTAATCCCTACAGAACTGAAGTCATAAATTCTTCCAATAGCTTTCCATAACATTTGAAATGTACTCACTGTATAGTTACCCTTTTACCTCAACCTCCAAATAAACCTTTCCAAGGCCAAAAATTTCAGAAGTCTGCTCTGTTAACTTAGCTTTCAGCAATTTCCATGTGAGTCTTAGAATTTGAAGTCACACAAACACATCTCAAGTAAAACAGTGGCACAGAAATCACAGCTTTGGGACTGAATGCATTTTTATCCTCGGTCTCCTCCTTACAAGGCTTCTCTGCAAGAGATCTACATCTGAACAAACTATGGAAAGTAATTCTGCAGGAGGAAATAATTGTTTTCATGTGCAAAACAATTAGATTTCAGCCAGGACAACCAAAAAGAAATCACACAATACCATTTAAGCTTTCCCAGATTCCTTCACTTTTCTCAAGGTGAGCCACAGCTTCCACTGGGAGCTTCCTGCTAAGGCAGAACTTGGATTTCTTTACCTTTCAGTTAAGTGTTCATATGGAGGTATTTTCTGCTAGAAGTTTACTTTTTAAACAGGTGTTTAAAATGTGCAATGCAAATTCCAGTGCCAGTCAGAGACTCTGCACCTGCCGGACTTTACAAGGGCTCAAGCTTGATTTAAGACAAACTAACCAGGTACATCTACCAGTTGCAAGTCCTCAGCAATTAAGCTCACTATTAATTATACTTTGATTCTCCTGTTATAAAAAACCCACAGGTCACTGACCCTATCACAATATGTGTTACAAATCTAGCAGAATATCCTGTGTAACCAAAGCCAAATGCTGAACTTGGCTGCATTTCATTTTATGGGGGATGGAAGAAGAGGGAAGGGGTTATTGTAACAGAGGGGAGAAAATAAGAGTTGGAAACCACCAACAAAAAAGCCCCTACCCCCACCCTCATCCACCAGCAGTGGAAGGGAAACAGCCCCATCTCTAAGTTGTCTAGAGTTCTGATGCTTCAGACAGCTTAGCAGGAAGTTCACAGCAAGCTTCTTCTAGCTTTTGATTTGGTGGTCCATGAGCTAGCATCTGTTTCCTTTGGTTGCTTTTTCACTCCACAGCAAACCCACATGTCTCTTCCACAGCTGTCAACAGCTTCTCATAAAGCTTCTCATATGACTCGTAAGGCGGAATGTCAATCCGGTTAAAGCTAGAGGTAAAATAACAATGCATTGCAATATATAAATATGAATCTAGAATATTTATTGGAAAAAAAATTTCTAGACCAGCTAGATCAGTTAAAAAAAAAAATCAAAGAAAGCCTCAGCCACTTCTGTGGCCAAACCAAATGAGACAAGATAGAAAACAACTGCATTTCTACAGCAGGAATGCACAATTTAATAGGGCGGCATTTGGGAGGAGGAGGCAGGTGGCAGATGCAGGAGACCTGCAAATAAAGCAAGACATCAGACAGGCCTAGTCCCTGCTCTGCCTGCAGACAATCTGTGCCACTGCTGAAATGATTTCCTGTCTCTGATAGAGTAAGACTTCTGTAGGAAAGCTCAGTTCTGTGCCTATACTGTACCAATAGAGCACTTTTCCTACATTTTACATCTGAAAACTATTCTTTGTAATCCCATACAAGGACTCGCTGATGTGAGTCATTTCTCAGTGAATACTTTTGCTGAATACATATAAATAAACTTACAAACACTTCACTATCCAGAATAATCAACTCTGCGATAAATGAAACCACAGATAGAATAGAAGACAAATCAAGCTACAAGAAAAGTCGATTATTTTGCTGGCTGCAGAGCACAGATATTTCTAGAGCTAATAGAGCACACTTGAAGTCATCTATGCATATCACATTGTTAATCCATACCCAGGACAAACAGAGATGACTCCTTTAAACCAAGACAAAAGGAAAGCAAGCACTGACAGGCAGAATGTTTTCATCTTACCAAGTGTGGGCTTTTGGAAGGTTGTCTGTGTTTGCATCTATTAAATGGATGGTAAACAGTCTGGGTCCTGCAGCGCCTGTAGAACCTTACAGACAGACATTCTAGTTAATGCACTTCAAAACATCATTCATGGACACAAATTTTGCTACTTATAAAAAGGCAAGAGAGAAAATTACAGCTGCAAACACAAGTATGTCATAAGCTAAATGTATAGATTAGATTTGCAGCTGATGAAAGGATGGCAGAAGTGATAGGGCTGGTCATGACAATTAATTTGCAGACTTGTATTTTGGAAAGCTGCTAAATTTTATATTAACAAAGCTGTGTCTTCAAAAATGAAAAGACTTAAGTGCAAGAAGGTTTTCCTTGTAAAACAGAACTATGTATTTCAGTTTTGAACATCACTTTACTGTCAGCCAACAGACGGAACTTTATCAGGAGAATCGCAACAGCCTGTGACACTGCCACCCTTTCTGATGACAAAAACTGCAATTTTCAGGAACTTGTTTTAAAGTCTAATGGTTTGTTGCGAAACAATTAGGTAATACAATTCTCATGTGAAAAAGTTGTTTGGTCAGCTCTATAATCATGTGCATGCTTCCATCCAATGATTTTAACATCAGTCCGCAGAGTTGTAGGAGACTGATTAGCTAATATTGACACCAGTCAAAGCGCTACATGTTGACAAATTTACCAGCTTCTACCAGTATCAGCAATGGCTAAAGTGTCTGCCATTAGCAGAGCTACTGACAAATGTAAAACTGCTCTTGGGATCTGAAGTTTGTAAGTGCTTGAGTTGTCCAGTAATACACTGATATTTTACAAGGGGCTAGTAAATACCACATGATTTTTATCTCTATCTCCCGCCACAGATTAACTCGGCCTCCACATCAGTCACCTTGTAAAGCCTTGAAACCTTGAAGTGGGACGCGCGTCGAACCTGTCACAAACTGCAGCAGCCTTGCCCTTCTTTCTTCATCAAACGTTTCCACTGCTTGCCAAAACCACTTCACAATATTGCTATCTGCCATGCAGTGCTTTAGACGTGTGTTTGACTTCCAGTCATTCAGGTCTATCTTATCCAGGCCTCCTATGATTAGCTGTTAAAGGATTAGAAAACACTTTAACATTCGGAGTCATTTCAGGTTTGCAGCTATAAAAACATACATCCAACCATTTTGCAAAGCCTAGCATTCTTTATGCGCTTGAACTGCCTTTTTGGTGCAAGGTAATGCTCCAAAACAGTTTAGAACGGGCATTAAATCTCTCCACTTTAACTGCAATGAAACTGAGGCCAAGGAGTACACTTAACAGAACTATAATTTTCACAAGGAACTAGAGTCAGAAGCCCATTTAAGACCTGCTTTGTTAAATCTACGCTACCTGAAAAGTACAGCATATCTTTATGAGGGCACAGCACAGTCTTAGAAGGCAGCATGCCATCTACTGTGCTACACAATATCATTGTCCAGAGGCAGGTTTGTCCCAGAGATGCCAATACCAGCTACGACAGAATCCTGCTCAGTTTACAGTAACAACCTAGTTGGTTTGTTGTTCCACAACAAACTACAGAAACTTTTCATCTGTTTTCTCATGTCGTTTGAGAGAGGGTCTGACACAGACCAGACATAATACTTTAATCTCTTTTCCAGGTGACACCAGGTTGCAAAATACTGTAAAAGGAAGTCACTGCTGGCCATGAATCTAACCATCTCCCCTTGGCAACAACAAATAAATGGCATAGAGAAAACTTCATCACTCAAAATGTGTGTCATATTCTAAATTTCCCATAGTATTTCATATTGATGATCACATTTCTAAGACCTGCCATTTAGCACCTGCCTTTTTGTGCCACCAAGACAGCACCCACTTACACTCATTTACATTATTAGGACAGTTGTGACTGTTCTGATACAGACAGTATTGAAATATTTAATGGATTTTTAATCTGCCTTTTCAAGAAGCTAGCAAATGGAATGCAATAACTTCATGAGATTAATGAGTATGCTTTGCACTAGTCGTTTGTGCTAGTGCTTCCAATACCACAAATGGTCCATTTTCCACAGGTTGCCTTATTTTTTTAAAAAGGCAAAACCAGAGGAAAAATTGCTATAACAGGAATTATTTTAAGAGGTAGCATTCTGCATCTCAGGACTAAATGAGAAGACAAATTAATTTCTTTTCTATATGCTCTACACTTCTATTTTAGCTCCTGTAAACCATGCCCTATGTGCATATGGAAACAGCCAGGTATGAAAACAGTTACTGAAGAAAACGAGTTCTGGGGTAGCTTAACACATTAGGTCTTGCCAACAGTTCCTCAAACTTGCAATACTTCCTCCCTGCCCAGACCACCTGCTTTGAGCATTAGTACTTGGTTAGACAACATGGTGTATTTGTCTTACCCTGTTTAAGTAGCCCTCTCAATAATGTTAACCCAAAGAATGTCTAGAATAAACCAAAAAGGAGTTGGCTAAACAAATACACAGCTTTCTGGTATGTAAAGGAATAAGATTTGTGGGTTTGTTTTTTGTTTGTGTTTTTTTTTGGTTTTTTTTTTTTGGTTTTTTTTTTTGTTTTTAAATCAGTGCTTGATTGTGGATCAAACAATTTACAAAACAATATTCCATGTGGATACAACTTATACCTCAAGTTCCTTCTGGTCGAAAGGCTTGAGGAGATGTTGAGGAATAAGTTCATTAAAACCCTTCTGCAGAGCCAGGAACTGTGCCTCTATTCCTCTCATAAATCGCCAGTTTACATACAACCTGCGGGGAAAAAAGAAAGTCAGGGATGATAAGCTAGACAAGACTGGACTTTTTACAGCAGAGCTGGAAAATGCCTGTATTACAGAGGAACTTGTTTTAATACACACATTTTGTACTACGAAAGAAATGCTTATCAGTTCCTTTTTCCAACAACAATTAATTATTGCACTATCAACAGAAAACCCAAAGTACAATTCACAGCTTCATCTTCCCAGGTCTTACAATAGCGCATTGTGTGAAAACACTCATAGCATTTATGACTCAGGTGTTTCCCTCCAAAATACTTACTTGATTAGTTTCAATATATAAGACAAAATTAATCTGTTTACTACCTTCTTTCCACTACGTTGGCAGGATACATTTTTGGTCTGCAATACCTGACATATTCTTTCTTGTTCTCTTCTGTCACTGGAATATTCCTGCCATTTGGTTTGAGCTCATGCTGTAAAATGCGCCCAAAAGCATTGTGTTCCACACAAAACGTATGGTCCAGAACTGGGGTGATATCGTTCTCTCTGGCAATGGAAAGACAGAGCATAAACCTAGTATTTTTGATATTTTGATAACTCTCAGTGGTGATGCTGACAGTTTGTTATCTGAACACTTAGTCTTCAGGATGAACCTAGCCATCTGCATTTCACAGCACTAGAGGAATATTGCCACAATCACCAATTTCTATATAGCTTAATGCATGTTGAAGAGCCTGATCAGGTATGGGTCATCCATCTAATTCTAGTAGTACTCAGGATAATGAATAAAACCCTATATACACAAAACCACATACACATACATATATGCAGCAATAATCTGATCTACTGTCATATATCAGTGTGAAGCATGGAAGAGATCACATGCAGTGAACTTCAACAACATCAGTAACTTTAAATGCAAAATTCAAAACAGCATTTAGGAAAAGAGGTTGAGACAATGCAAAGCCGTGCTGGAGTCCCAAAGCTACATCGAATGTTGGATTTTGTTCTGAACTGTAAGCATACGGAAGCCCACATTACTTCCATTTATTTCCATTTTAATCAAAGTTGGTTCTCTTTTGAACAAGGCTGTACTTCCCCAGAGAACTCTGTCCTGAGTTTGGATTTTGATACTGTGATATTCTACCATACCCATGCAATGTTTAATGATTTAGTATCTACTTTGCTGCAAGGAGAGCTAACACAGAGTTTGCAATGAGAACTCTTCCTCAAGTACCTTGAGCTTTTTGACATAGAAACAGTAGTTTAATAATTTTGTACAGATCTCCACCATTACAAGATTTTTTGCAAACATTTTCTGTAAAGCTTTATCTCACTATTGCCAACATACTCTACCCCATCTTGTCTACAGTGAGACAATTGATAAATACAGTACTTACAAGATCCAGACTAAACTTTTGTGTAATTCTGGGTCAACAGATTCCAGATCAGAGAGCTGAATGGGCTTCCCCAGCAGCTGTTTGTAAAAGGGTACGGTGAAACCCCCGTTGATATAGTGTCCATGGAACACAGCCAAACCCATTATCCGACCAACAAAATGGAAATAAGACAAATGGTCCTGCAGGGAGAGAGGAGAGAAAATCAGGCAACAGGAAGACACTGACATCTTGTGGTTATATCTCTGCCATCAGTTCTATGTTCAGTGCAAGTTATCTGCAACCCCTGGGCAAGAGGAGCCACCATTTTTCCTCATAACTTAACCAAGAACAGAAGCACTTAATGATTAAATGCCTCAGACAAGTCTCTGTGCATTACCTGACTAATAAATTGGATAAAAGTCCTCTAGACCTCTCAAAGGACAAAACTCAGAAAAAGAAAATCCCCAGAATCCAAGAAGATATGAGAGTTTCAAACGAATTTGTTTGTTCTTTGTTTAACCATCAAAATCTTTTTGCTCCTGAGGAAGCACGCCATGTGCTTGTTTCCTTCATGTCTTTCATGTTGCTTATAAGCTGACTTCTGAAAACTGAGGTGTAAGTCCTACAGATGAGATTCTTCTGATCTACCTTCCCCATCTTATAGAGCAAATGTCAGGAAATGTCATGTCAGGAAAAATTCCCCTGTACTAATACAGAACTGCTACTCCTTCTAGGGTCCGCACCAATACAAATCCTCCAGTAAGAAAAAAAAGCAAGCACAGCAGCTTGCTGAGAAAGGGCAGGCAAGGCATACAAGCCCCTACAGTCATGGGGTGAACACTGCTTACAAATACAATGCTGTTTACGCAACTGCCTGCATTCACAGCGAAGATGAACTTCACCTACGTGTATCTTCTCAGAACCACTGTGCATCCCAATCAGTACCTATGAGTCTCAAACACATCAGATACTTATCAAAGTATACCTCCTCTGTCATGTTTTTAATTTCTGAACAAAACCCCTCTGCTTCATACTATATCAATATAAGACTCATTAACACATCCTTATTCTGCTTTACCCTTCAGTTCACAGTCTTGTCATGGAAGACCAGCTGTAACAAAAAACTGCAGGGGACATCTGTTAAAGTAGGTATGTTGCTCAGAAGTTAATACTTACAGGATTGATAGAAGAGTCTGGATTAATTTGCAGCATGTAAATATTATCTGTGGAGTACTGGAAGAGTCCATAATAGGGATTCAACATTTCATGGCACAGTAAATACAACCATTCTCTGCCCAAAAAAAGACCCAAAGGTATTTTAGAAGTGTGCAACTTCCACTTCAAGTTTCAGACAACACAATTACTGTGAATCATCAGTTAAGAAATGCTAATTTCAAAATCAGATCTCCTGCCTGCCATTTGCAGACCAAAAAGGTATGCTTAAAAACCCATAAAGTGTCTTACTCTACTCACAGGCAGACTTGTTTTAGTTTAGAAGTACTGAAGGGATTAACATCAATTAGAGAAGCTATAGCAAGCTGTTAGACGCCATCAACAAATTGAGTCTGAACAAGACCCACTTCCAAAAAAATCTTGACTTTGTACAGAGTTCAGATATTTGGAGACCAAGAGATCTGCTCCTCTGCAGCCTGTACAGTATAAAGAAATACTCAAAAAAATCTGTTGTTTAAAGCAGCTCAATCACTGGAGGTCTTCAGTAAAGCTGTTTTTCTGCAAATGCTTGATGACTAGAGAAGCTCTGCTTTCAGCAGGGAAGCCAGAAGGGGCAGAGAGACCAAAAGCAATGAAAGATGAGGTGTTAGGTAAACTCTTTCACCTCAGTAACATACAAAGACCGTAATGGAACTAAAGCTATTTCTGACCTCACAACTCACCGAGCCAAGTACCCCTTTATTATTAAATTTGGACACCCATCCCAGGTCCAAAATATTCTGAGATAACTATCAATGCTTAGAAGTGGAGCCGTACAGATCTGAAAGAGTCTGTTGCAGCAAATGAGCAATTATGAAAGCCATCAGGGCAATAGGATGTCAACAGTGGAGACACTCAAGGTTGCCTCGGGTAAGGCAGCTCAGAAAGTTTCAAATTCTTTCCTTTGTCCAGGGATGGCTTACTGAAAGACACCTAAGTGGGTGACACAGCCTTTGTGGATCTGAGAAATTTCTCAGTGAATTTACACAATGCATCTGAGCCACCGCAAAGATGAGCATTTTGGTGATGCTACAATCAGCTCCAGAACTTCAGATCTGATGCAACCCACAGGGAATTATTATTTTTAAGAGAGAGACAAGCCCTCTCTAAAATTTTAGCCTTTGTTTAGGATTAGTTCATCTCCACTCCTGCTCCAACAGATCAGAGGACTCTCTTGAATGTGGCTGAGATGTAACAAAAAGGAACCCCATCGTCTTGCAATCCATTTGTTGGAAATCAGACAGGTGTATTTAACAAAACCTTTACTGTGATTTGGATTTTACTTCAGAGTCTATATGCTTCTTGAAAGACCTCACAATTTGAGCTGATCACACTTTCACTTATGAAACTGCAGCCTGTTGCTGGGATCAGCACTTTCTCCAATAAGATCAATAGCCTATCCTAAACAAGCCTTTTACACTCACTGCATAATGGTGATGAAGACACAGTACCTGTGGAGAAGAGGGGAAACAGAAACACCTCAATTCAGTGTTAATTCCAGTAATGTTCCCAAATGCAAGGCATACCAACTCATTTTGTACAAGCCTTTGACAGCAGGAGGGCGGTGGGACAAATGGTAAATTGCATGCATGCCTCCACCTTCCAATCTACCATGACAGGAACACTGAAGCTACAACCACCACCTATAAACTAGATCACAAATAACTAACTTACACCATTAACAGATAATTTGAAATGGAATGATATCAGCCATGGGTCACTTTAAGAACAATTTTACAGTTTAAAAGTGTCAGACAAACCCCCAAATCTCACCTTGCTACTCCTCCATAATCCAGGCCTTCCTCTCCTCGAAATTTCACCATAAGCCTCTTTTTCAAGTCCTTTGGCCTCATCTTCATTATCTGACGGTAGGATTCCTGCATGAGTATTTTTACAATTAGGTATTTTATTTCCTTCCTATAATTAGGTCTACTAATACGCATTACTGTAATACATAGATTGTTACTCAACTACAGAAAACACTATACTGTGAAGCAAATTCCAAGGACAAGTCTCTTAACACTTCATAGTATTCATTACCTCTCTGGTGAAGCAATCTTGCTATAATCAAAGATCAGTTTTACTTAACTCTTGAGTGACAAAAGCTGCTATTAGTAGTAGAAAGTCAATCAAATACCTCAAATATTTCCTCTCTGGATACTTCAATGCGACAGTGACCAGCCTGTGGTTGCTGAAGAGAGAGCTCATGTCTAAGAACTTTCAACTTTTGTACCAAGTCTCTTTCATATCTCTGTGCAGGCAACTCCTCACCATCTTCTAGTGATCCCTCATTTGGAGCTGGCAGAGGTTGCTGGCTCGGCTCTTTTAGCTGGCATTGATGACTTTGAAAGAAAAGTAAAATATTTATTCTAGAAGCACAATAATAAGGAATACGTAAAACAGTGATGGAAGAACTGTTTAAGCTTCTCCAAGAGGAACCTGGAGTGAAATGTGTATTCAGCTGGGTAACTTCTATAGCATCATTACCCTACATTCAGGGACTTAAGGAATACAGATATTTACAATAAAGAGTTTCAGCATTTTTCAGCTCAGTTTTTATATGGCAATACATTGTGGAAGGCTGTGGAGCATGATCACTGAATGCTGACTGAGCAGCAATTAAAAAGTTTGTGTGGTATTTCTCCCATATGGAGATAATTTTCAAGAGTGTAACACAAAGAGAGACCTCTAATGGAACAAACAGCTTTATAAATGGAACTACCTAACAACTGCAATGAATTTTATTCCAGCTCCATGCAAAATAAGGCTGGGGATTCTTGACACAGTGAAAGTACTGCATCTATGGTTATTAAAAGAGAAAGATGTACCTGTCCCAAATAGTCGCAGCCCCATACGTTCAAGCCTCCTTATCTATCAGTGCTTTATTTGGGTTGTGGAGCAATATTTTTTAGATACAGAGATTTCCCCAACTGGCTTTGAGCACAGACAACTCAGATCCAGGAAAAAGTCCCATCTTGCACTCAACTAGCACTGCCAAGCTGCTTCCAGGTTCAGTTCTGTAACAGTTCAGCTGCCTTTGCATGATGCAGAGCTTGAGCTTATTAAATCCTGCTAAGCCCAAACTGGCTGTGCACAGCACCAGGTGACCAGACTCCAGCTGGCTTTATATTACTGTTGTCTGGAGCTCAAGGGAACATGAAACCTGTTCAGGTCTAGCATTGCTAGCACAGAGCTAGAACTGCTAATCCAGACAAGCATGAGCTGACTGCTATGGAACCACCTGGCAGACCCTCTACCCCACATCTCATATTTCCAGCACAGTTTGGGGCAATTTTGTCAAACCAGCCTAAAGAGATTAGTATTGTGCCAAAATAAGCAAGCCCTCCCTTAAATCTGGGGGCTGCAAAGCATAGTAGAAACATTTTTGAAGAATCTCTGCCAAAAGCTTAGATAAAACCAGCACCGAGAACCAATGCTCAGACCCTGACTAGAGCATTGGTTGCATCTGTTCTCCAATATCGTTATCATGCAGTTTTTTAGCTCCTTGTGACTCCCAGACTATACTTAAAATTGGACAAAAATAAAAGATTTAAGAATCCAAACTTGACGTGAACTATTTATCAGGCAAGTTTCTTACTTCATGATGTGATGTAGTCGTGGATCTGTGAATTGTGTAGTTCTGTTGTTATGATCTACAAAATATATTCTTCCTGAAACTGTACTTCTAACTTCCCAGCCTGGAGGCAAAGGTCCTAGTTCATCACAATTCACACTGTTAAGGTCTCTAAGGGGAAAAGCAAACAAAATGTTAAAGCACTTCTGAAGTTAAGATGAGACCAATTTACATTAAGGGGAGATGGGGGAATGAATTTGGTGCTCAGTAATTCTAGGCTATGAAAGTCTTAGGAAGGACAGAATAGCTATTTTAATGCTGCCTTTTTAGTATCCTCAGTCTAAGCAGTACAACTCCCTATGTATGCATGGTACATGCATAGAAAGGTAAATCACCAAAACACATTCTGTCTTTGAAAGGATTTGAAAGTAACAAAGCCATACAGCTTAAAAGTAACTTCAATATGCAGCATCATCATTTAGGTGATGACAGGGCTTCTAGGGGCTGTAAAATGAGGAAGAGACATTTTTTTCATAGCAAAAAATTCACGGAAAAAGTGCCATTAACACTAATGTGATCCATATGTGGAAAACTAAACAATTAACCAAAGGCCTCTGCACCAACCACTGTCTCCAAACACCCAGTAAGTTAAGAGGCTAAGGCAGCCAAATACTAAGATCACCTAAAAAAAAGAAATCACATCTTTAATTAGACAAGGTTAGAATCCTAACTATTTTACTGATAAATCATTGAGAGTAAGGCTTTACCAATACATCCACCCCTTTCACCCTAGATAAATTTTGCGTATAACTCTACGTGCTGCTAAAGGTAGTCACTCACTTTCATGCAGTGTTCAAACACAATATATAGGATGTACTTACACCTGGAAAATTGAAAACACTTAAGGCCCCAGCCACCTAATAGAGGAAAACACTAAGAGTGGCAAGAAAAGAAAGGAAGGAAACCTGAAGATTATTTTTAGACAGAAAAGCTATTGTTAACTAAAGTACTCTTTAGATTGCTGGCATGGATTCATCCATTACCTAGGGTTGAAGACACGACTCTGTGTATTTCCTTACCTAAATCTAACCATGCAACATCAGTATAAATGAGTAAACTGAGAGGCTTCAGAAAGGTAGAAACACTTTGTACACCAAAGGCTTCATTAGTGTCACAGTGAATATAAGCCAGCAGCAGATAGACAGGCAGACAGACAAGCCTTTGTTAGGCTCCTTAAAGAAGATTACGGTTGTAACCATTTGTTTCAATCAGCTGTGCATCTGAAAGTACTGTAGAGATCTGATTACATCAAGTTTTAACCTACATCTGTGCTAAATGCCAAGGTTAGGTTTTGGCACTGCAAGTTGGTAGTATGAAAGCCACCTTCAACTATAATAAGAGTGACCTGTGACTCACAAGACACTGCTGTGTCCACTTACTTTGCTGGTCCTGAAAACCTGGCTCAAAGGTTTGTTGAGGGAAGTATCAATACCTTTCATTAGGCCAACCAGCACCACTTGAAGAGACAAGGCTTTGGGTGCACAAGCCTGACATGAGTGACGTGAATGAATAAGCACTGTAATTTCTTCTTCCAGCGATACTAGCTAATCTAACATCAGCTATTTTCCCTCTCTCAACTTTATTTTTCATATCCTTCCATATACTGTGGTTTTATCAACACTTTTGCCCACACTACTTTATATCATTTTTCTAATATCCTGTATCACATCCATGTATTATCCAGCCAGAGCAGCAGCTGAAGGAGTTATATAAACTAGTGTTTCACTCTTGAATCTGGTGTGCAGGTGGTCCAGTGAAACAGCCGAGATTCAGAGCTCCTCAAGGAAGAGCGCCAGACCTTAGTCAGAAAGACCTGGATTAACTGCAGCTTAAGGTTTAAAGAGGCTTTACTAAATTAATCATGTGCAGGATTCAAATTTTCTAGCTACAAATCATTGGTCTAAAGCATAAGAAAACCCAACACCACTTCAAGTTTAAAGATGACAAGTAATCTCTGCTTCAGTTATACATGAGTGAGCACTATTAGAGCAAAAATTAGAAGTTCAATACTCAAGAAACAATGGTTTTCAGAAATTAGCCACTTTTTTCTTCAATTTGCAGTCCACTGTTTTCATACAAAAAAGAAATGTAGGTAAGATTCAGATATCTGTAGCTTCACCAAAAAACAAAGTCACATCAACATTTTCAGAATAATTTGTCAAATGGGCATTCCTGAAGGACTACATATTTTTTCCCCTTTTGTTTTACATGATTCACAAGTAGGTAACTCTCTCTTTCAAAAAGAGCAATCCTTAATGTTTGGTGAAAAGTTAACTAGAAAGATCCAAAACTATTCCTCTGCTTGGAGCTCTCCCTTTAAGTTTAGACAGGCCATTTAATAGATTTTTGCTCTTGAAGATTCAGCTTACTGCCATAGACATCCCTCTCCCCCCTCCAAAAAAAAACAACCAACAAACCACAACAAACCCTGACTTTGTAACTGTAAGCACATACCTTGGTATCCTAGGGTCATGCCATGTGCTAACTCCAGTCTGTGTGTGCAAAAAATAAACCTGTCCCTGTACCGTTGTTCTTTGTTCTATGAAAAGGGAAGAAAGATTGTTCTTAATTACAAATCTGAAAAAATCAGAATAAACAGTTTGTTCATAGCCATTAGCATATTATCTTTCTGTCAGAGCTAGGAGAAAGTACTTGAGCCACCATCCTGATCTCTTACAGCATGGACTGTTTTGTCCTTAAACACTATCTTCCTAAATTTACTTGACTACACATTTCTGTGTTCTTTTTGAAACTCACAAATCCATGCACAGTATGTTTTAGTTTGCATTTTTATTTTTAGATTTTGAGACAACCCAAACCCCCAAACTGGATTTCTTCACTACTAAATTTGGTGTGCTCTTTTCTGAGATTTAAATTCTCCTTAATCTCACCCTCCCTAATCTTCTGTACTACTGGCTTCTCTGTTGCTTTTATATTTTCCTGATCTTTTCTCAAATGTGGGCTCAAACCTACACAACATGCCAAGGGGGAAGGAAAAAATAGCATTACTGCTCTAGTTTAAAGAGCTCTTTACATTTGTTCTCCCTAGATACACAGCCAAGATTAGCAGTGAATTTTCTGTAACAGCATCATACCACAACCTCATATTTAATTTACCATCATCCCCTCAGTGTATCCTGGCATAGCTAACTGCTAATTAGCCAATCTCAAACTCCCATCTGCACTGCTTAGTTCCTTTTCCAAAACATAGACCATTAGATGCATGTGGATGTTGCATGTTCTAACAGGTAAACCACATCTATATATTAAAATGGGAGAATTTTTCTCTGAAGTCTTTTGAAAAAACCTTCAAATTTATAGTTGTGGAAAACTCCTACCGTAGCCTTCTGGTAGGTCAGGTGACTGGTGACCATGCGGTCTGTTCTGAGGTGTCTGTACATGACCTCTGACTTCAGGAGTCCGAAGTCGCTGTGCCTGAAGCCTCTGATCTTGACTGGGGGACTCGACGAAGCGACAGTTGCCTCCCCCAGCAGCCCCCGTAGTGTCTGTATACGGTGCTGGTTCTTCCATAAAACAGCTCAGCGGCCTTCCCGGTCCGGAATCTTCATAAACCGTTCTGAAAATGGGGAAACTTCAAGAGTTTCCATCACAAGAGAAGTGAATGCAGAAATAACTGTTTCTCTCTCTCTCCTTCCGTTACTTCAAGTACTGCAACTTTTAACCCAAGATATGCCACTTTCTTAATGTTTTTATCCCCCACATTTCTCATGGAAGTACCAGAAACACTGACTGGTAACAAAAAATATCAAGTCCTTCCCAGTTTAGCTTATTTTCTTCAAGTATCCAGCTACAACCTTACTACTTGATATGTATTCCCAGACAATACATTAGTCACACTGATATTTAATATTTCTAGTGTTAATTACATTCTTTCCACATATAAACTATTCTTCTAATTAAGTGTAAAGAAAACAATTCTTACCCTTCATTCTCCAAAAGCCCTCTACAGTCTACTACAGAACCTCCTGTGCCTATTCTGTCCCGTGTCTGTAAGCTGACTGAAATAAAAAAACCAAGCACAAGTTAATAATAAAAGAACAACTTTTCCCTTAAAAAGAACATAAAGACAAACAACCCACATTTATACAGGGTAAAATATTAAGGAAAGCTATATCCTACACACGAGAGCACACCACTTACCAAACTCCTATAACCCTAAAGCATTACTGATTTTTTTAAAAAGGGAGAAGCAAAACCAGAGGCATCGTGCCCTGAAAACTTAAGCTGAGCCTATTTCTGTAAGAATCAAACATGTCGGGTTCTACATCTGTGTTTCAAGAGGATCCAGAAAGGTAAGCTGGAAAGAAATTACTCACCACTAGATGTCATCAGTACGGTGAAAATTTGGGGTTTGCCGAATACATTTCTGTATCAATGAAAAGCTTGGGTTGGGTAGGGGGCAGCAAAAGGTGGTAAAATGGGGTAAATTACCCATAAAACTAGCACCGCCTCGTTGAGATTTGAAAATCGGTTACATGAGTCAAAGGTATTAAACCAGCAATTTGCAGAATTTCTTTAACTCCTCCAGATCCCCTTTTCCAGGTAAGATTCTCTTTGCCTGTCACCTTGGTCCAAATGCAATCAGTTTCACAGTAACGTTTACCCTTCCAGAGCTGCATTAGAAACCTTACCAGATGCATTCCCTCTTTTTAATATTGTTTCCCATTATCAGCTGAGAGAAAAAAAACTCCTACATAGGAGCACAATGAAAATTTTCAGGTTATGTAATTTAATTCCATTAAAGTCAGAAGAAACAAAACAGAAAAGGCACAGAAGCAATAATGACTACAGGTTTTTCTTTTTTAATACAACATTTGTCCAGATAGTGTATTTACCCAAGAAGATGAACATTTAGCTGAGAGGATTCTTACCCACTATTTGGCCTCGTACAGCATCAGTATCTGTGGGATTTAGTTTGCATAGATCCAAACGCTGGTCTGCAAATGAGAATAGGAAAGATTAACTAAACACCAGGGGTGGGTGGGAGTACTATTCACTACTGAGACACAAGGCACTGAAGGTTCTTAATTGCACCAGGCAGGTATTGCTCTTACATCCAGTATCTTTTAGCCTGCTGATGGCATTGGAGAGGAGTCGGACACACCCCAGGAAGCCAGCTCCCTGTTTCTTGTGGATTTTTTTATGGTTCCATATGCTGATGGTTATGGAATCCGTCTTCCCAACATATCTAGGAAAATACATATGAGAAGAATAATTTTAGAAAAAACAACCTCTTTTCACTCCACAGAATTTATCCTTTATTTGGTACAAATTCTGATACATTTTAGTGCATTGGTCATGCTGCTTTATTATAAATACAGAAGTGCTTAAGCCTGAAATGGTGTTATTAATGAATTACTGCACTATGATTTCACACACCATGTTAAATTGATATTGCTGCAGCATGTATTTAACTACAGACAGCC
This sequence comes from Elanus axillaris, assembly GCA_026212715.1. NCBI lineage: Eukaryota > Metazoa > Chordata > Aves > Accipitriformes > Accipitridae > Elanus > Elanus axillaris. The sequence goes on from JANZLQ010000064.1 coordinate 16,047,733, forward strand.
TCATTAAAAGCTACGCAACAAGCTGATTAATGTACAAAACTTTTAAAATTTACGTTTCTAATAATTTGAAGAAAACAAACCACTACAACAAGGACAATCTTTTGTAAAAGCTGGACTGTACTGCTCCAGTAGAGCTTACTCTAAGCAGTTGTGCTCTGTACCTGACACACAAATATTTCCAAATTCAAACGCCTAAAAGCAAAGTACCACTCCTTTATTAACAGGTAATTTCTTGTTGCAAAAATAAGTCCTCCTCAGCAACTGTGACTCTTCTTGCTAACACAAAATGAAGCTGCAGTGCCAACCCTTGCATTCTGTTTACTAGATAAATCCCTGGAATATTTTTTACTTATGACTTTATGAACAACTCACAGATCATAATGCTGGTTCCATTTGGGGTCCAGTGTGTTCTTCACAGTGTCAGTTGAATGGCACTGACCTGACCCATCAACAACTATTTTTGCAAATGGGTCAGGAAGTCCTGTAGAAGGGAAAAGGTGCTAAGAAACATAATACTTTTTAGATTGTTTCTTCCAATATAATGCTATCATGAGCTCCTGCTTGTGTCCCACCCCCCACCAAGAAAGGAAAGTTGCCATTAGCCTAAAACTATTTTAGTAAATCCCAAATAACAAATTCAGTTCCTAATTAGATAATGTACTTCTGTCATACAGATTGGTATCTGCCATAAATTGTGAGTTTTTAGAAAACAAAGGTTAAATGTGCTTAACTTAACAGTGCTTAAGTAACCCATGCATACTGATAAGTAGTCATTCTTATTCAGTCCTTAACATAATATAGAGACTGCAGCACTGGGATATTTTACTCAGTACCACGCTTTACAAATAAAGCCCCCTTTGAGACTGATGCTCTTGGTACCCCACAACACAGAACTGTAAGCAGCAACCTGCTTGCAGTTTCACCAGCCAGACTTTCAACTAGAATTTGTGAGTCCTTGGTCTTTCCAACCCTGGTCTACGCTATCTAAATACAATTCAGGGTAACACTTACTCATGTAGTAGTGCAATGTTACTGCAAGAGTGGAACAGAACAAACGACATACATAGATGAGCCACGACAGTAATGCACAATCCACAAATAAATCTGATTAATCAAGAGCAGAAAGTTATACAATTAGGGCATACTTACTGAAGAAATCTTTCTTTGCAAGATTCTTGGCACATAATACTGCAAAACAAAATATCAAATAAAGAAATCTTAAACCCATAAAAAACGCCAACTTTCCAGCAATCATACCAGCTACAATACTACCTGATCATAATTCTTAAAAAACCCACCCAAATCTTAAGTGTGAGGATTGTTTTCGTTAGATAAAAATCCACATAAAGAAAAAAATTCCTTTGCTGCTTTTGTTCTATTGTTACAATACACAGAAGATTTAATGAACGTCCCTCTGTGTTAAAACCTCCTAATTTTCTATACTGCATACTTACACAAATGCTAAGCCAGATTTTTTGTTGTTGTTGTTTCCGAGCCCACCCATTTTAGAACAAGGACTAACTAAACAATTTATGAACCAAGAACAGTTCTGGGGCTCCTGGATGAGACCTCTATGCTAAGTCCCATCAAACACAGCGTAACCTTCTGCTCTTTGCACACAAAAGGTACACGATGCATCGTAAAACAAAACATAGGAGGAATGCTGTAACAGCATAAGCAGCTTGCAAATACAAAAAGGGTTTGTTGTAAGTATGACAGGACCTCACTCAGGAGAAAAAAAAAAAAGTACCAGGGAAAAAAATTGCATCAAGATGTTTTCCTTTGAAAGGGCCACAAATGAGACATGATTTCCCTCTTTCCAATTCTACTAAATAGCACAGTAGTTTAAGCAAAAATTAGATCAGGAAACTCACATCAATCTCCATTTCTACTAGGTCTATTACCAGCTACAAGTCTAATTTTACTTTTCAGTAAGGACTGCTGAGTATGATCTCAGCAATCCAAATTGTTCAGTACCCATTAAACTCTTATAACAGGCCAGGAAAAATAACTACAGAGCCAAAGATGAAAATATTAGAGCTCTAACTTATCTAAAACTAGGATCTAAAAGAGTAAGATAACTATAAACGACCTAACTATTTTTGAGGTAGTCTGTTTCCCACCCAGTTCTGAACTTTCAGCCTGAGAAGGAATTCTCAGGAGATACTCACATGGCCATTTCCCCTGGTACAGAACATTATTCTCCTCCCCATCTCCATCTCACCTTGCTCCTGACTTACACTCAGTCTCACCTTAACCCTATATTGGGGAAAGTGAAGACACAGTAGCAAAGATAGGGCAATTTTTTTTCTCTTTTTTAAACACTTCTGCTAGAATTCCACCTCTCAACTCCAGAGCAATGTACCCCACCTAACATAGCTAGCAGAATAAAAACTGCCTTGCCTCATGTCAAGCAAACAGACCAAAGTTGTCCACTATTTAACCCAGATATTCATGGAAAAAAATACACAAATCCTCCGTCTTAGTAATAATTAAAGAAGCCACACCAGGAAACTATTTTTAGAATGGATTAAAAATTACTTATTTCTTACATTGGCATAATCACAGAAAGCTTCTCTTGTATTTTTTTTAACAGCTGACTGAAAAAGAGAAGTCTGCAGGACTATGGCAATTCAATTTGAAACAAAACAGGATTACAGAATCACCATCCGCTGTTCTATGGAAGCACGACAGGGCAACCTTTAATTTCCTCTTCCTGTTGTGAGTGTTTCAGAAGAAAAAATACCAGAAAAACAGAGAATAAGTACAGGTAAATTCAGAACTTGTATGTTCTGGTACTAGTGAAAATAAAAATTTTAAAGCTCCTGTGAGTGGTGGAGCTTTTCTTTTTTTAAAATCAAAAAAGTCATTTCACTTCCCCATCCCCAATTTTAAGAACACATTGAGCTGGAAAAGTATACCATCTGTAGCTATCTGCATATAGTCTGACTATATAATTATTACCTTTATTCTGTATTTCAGGTGTGCTTTCTAGAGCTAACTAGAAGCATAAGTTTCTAAAGCTATTATTGAAGAATTATATTTTTTTCATTTAACTCTTCTGCCTCTGCCACAGGCTTTCGGTTTACAGTAGATGAGCACAGCTGCCAATTTTCCAGTTGTAGTCTGAAACCCTCAATTTTAGGTTGCAAAAATCATTACTCTTTCTTGTAAGAAAAATATTGGCACCACAGCTAATAGCTGAAATAAACCTTTATGGAGCAATCTTCAGAATCAGGCTGCCTGAGATGGACCATTGGCTCTGTTCCACTATGTGCATATTAAACCCACTAGAGCAAAAAGATATTGTCAAGTGCTCTAACACTTTAAAGCCATAGATTTCTAAATTCCAGTAAAGAAACAGGTGACAAAGGTCAGCAATGGGAGACTTGGATGTGAAACCATGCCGTCGGCAGAGCAGACTGCCCCTCCCTGCTCTGTAAAGCTGGGTATATGCCAGATTTGCTTCTTAAATGCATTGTCTCCAACAGGACTTCAGCAAGACTGCTAGCAGGGTCTGACTGCTGCTACTTCAAGCCCGAAACCTGTGAACTCGGGTAGATTTAGCTACAAAGGCTTTAAAAGTTATTAATTTTATCCCCACATCAGAGTCAGTGTAGGAGAATGGGACACATACTTACTTATCTGCAAACCAGGCAACCGAGATACACTTTGCACAAGCTTTGCACAACCCCCCCTTTTCCTGCTTTCCATCTTTCCAAACCGCTTTTTCTTTACGTTTTTCTTTCTTTTTAAACAAGAAAGTTTTAGGGCTTGTCAGCAGGAGCAATCTCCCTGCATTTGTTGCAATGTTACAGAAGGTACTAATTCTCCGAACTTGGGCATTTACATTCTACCTTCTCAAAGTCAACCGACTTGTTTCAGCTTGACATAGTATTTGTTTATACTCCACTCTGGATTGCTGCACAGCACCGAAGAACTATTTTTTTTTTAATACAACAGATCCCAAACAACACTGAAACAATGTCTTTACATCTAGATTATAATATTTATAAAGGGATGGGAATGTTTTTTTAAGTACCTGACATTATTGAGATAATTTCAAAGGCCAAATTAGCCAGCTGGGTAAAGCACTAGTGTGAAAGCATATTTGGCAGGAGGTGAAGAAAGGACAAGCCTTATACAAAGTGAGTATTCACCCTGGGGATGTCTTCAATGCAGATGTAACTTGAGCGAGTTGAGCGGTTCCTCTGCCAGCCCCCGGTTGTCCACCCTGCTTCCAAAGCAGAAATGAATCATCTGTTGTGGTTCAGGAGGTGCCGCAGGAGCAAGCTACAGACGGGTGTAGTAAGGAAAGCACAAAGTGGCACCAATGTCTGAACAACCCAGCCGAGAATTGCATCAGAAAGCTGCTGCTTCATCACCGAGACACCTACCTCTGCAGCAAGACCAGCATTTTCAGAAAGGAGCCAGAGAAAGACAGCCTGGGTGAGGAACCATTTCAAACATCCCCAAGTAAACAGACCCAGCCTACAAAATCAAAGCCTTTGTGGCCAAGTTCCTCCTTCTGAATTGTCAGCGCTCAAAGGATGGCTGCTAGTCTGCAAGGGAGTCCTCACGTTGCTGTCTCTGCATCAACACTGGATTTATTCACACACAACATACCCCATCCCATAGCGCAGTGCTAAGACGCTGCAATGATTTTCAGCTCCACTGTGCTAATATGCTACAACTGTTTTCAGCTGCATAGTGTAAAAACTAGGTAGGCGTGTTTTGAGACCTAGGGGAAAAAGAATTAAAAAAATAAAAAGAAAAAAAAGGTAAGCAATGAAAATATTACGTAGGTCCCAGCCTGCACCAATGCAAAATAGCAGGCAAATCTGCACCTGGGACTGCATTCATTTGCACTTTGTGAGTGAAAGAGCCTCCTTGCTCAAATTAAGGACTTTTACATGTGGATAGGATCTGAGCTAATGATGGCCTTCAATTTAGTACTCAAGTTAATTCTGAAGACAAGACAAACCAGCAGTAAGTCCACATCTTCCTTAGGAAAGGAGGGGGGGAAGGTCATACTGAACGATGCTAGCAAATACACCTTTCGGCCATCTTTGGCCTTCCCTTTGATATTCCAGGTTAATCATTTGTGCTTGTACAAACAGGCAGCTAGATTCCAGGATACATTCGTTTTGCTTTCTGACAGAAGATAAACACAGGCCAGCAGGCTGATGACGTAGAAAGGACTTTACTTAATATTTACTTCTGTGTAGACCATCTTTAATCATAGAGATATGTAGCATAATCATTAAAAGCATTACAGGTTGGCTGGTTTGTTTTAAGATATAAGCAAGAAGCAAAGAACAATGAGGCTTTGGAGGAGAGGGGAATAAAGGTCTTGACATAAAATGAAACCAAAATTACTGCATACCACTGAAAAATAAAAAAGGCCGCAAAGCAGGTCAAATTTGCTGCATGGAAACATCTCTGCTAATGTTTCAAAGTCTGCCTAGCTTTTGACTTGTGAAGCCGGTAAGCTGTGCTGGAGGTAGGGTTGCTTCAGCTCTACGGTATGACAGCAGGACAGCCCCCTGTGCACGCTAGCTTACAGGCTGGTTTCTACAGCAAAAATTCTGCCATGCTGAAAAACAGTTTTCAGAAGGCTACACGGCAAAAATCATGTGCTTGAAGTGTAAAAAAGCCTCCAAATAGAAGAAAAAAGCAACATCAGCTATTTAGCGCATGCTGCTCTAACACCCCAAAGCACTGTGGCCCACAATTAAAATCTTTGCTGAATCTGTTATGTGGAATCACATCTCATCCAAAGGTTTGGTGCATTTTGTGGAAAATACTCTGAATACCACAAGCCAGCTCTCCTGAACCACCTTTATGAATGATTCTGCTTACCATTCCTATTCTCTGCACATAACTTTAAATAAGACTTCACTGCAGATAAACTTCTGTTTTTATTTCTACTACTAGGCAACCCATGAAGATTTTAAGTGTTCTGCCTTTTTTTAAGGGTCATGATCACTTGTATTTGGTAGGGTACAAGAGAAAGGGCTTAATGGGAAAGGAAAGATTGCTGAAGGCGCCAACTGCATAAAAATGCAGTTTCTTTACAGCTAGCTGAAATACACCACTTTCACAATTCACAAATTGGAGTTTAAATTGTCACCACAAAGGCCAAGGTTTCTATTCTAGTCCTTTTTTTGTTTGCTTTAGGAATACTTTTGGTCTTTCTCTTCGTCTGCTTGAGACTGAAATGCATAAATCCACAGACTGCTTTAACTTCTCAGTAACCAAATCTGAATCGCTGCAGCACCTAGCATGCAGAAAAGATAAACAAAACTGAAGTCTTCAGTTACATTTGCCAAATAAACCAATTAGCTGTACAGAACTAATTTTATACAGATGTGTATGCTGAGTGGCCTTCACTAACGATCTTAGCATTATGATGCCAACAAGATTTGCAAGATGACACATAAGCCAACAAAAAAACCCCTGAGACCCCTCAGACTTCAGGACCAGCGTCCATCATGCCCTACCATCAGAAGACTCTGCCTGAACTCATGCTAAAACAGACCTTGACTACCAGATTAAAGCAGTGCTTCATTAAAAAAACCTCAATTCTCAAAGAGCTGCTAGATTTGATACATGAAGCCTTTTTGTGGCCCTTTTTTGTGTAGGCTGCAGTAGAAATCAAAGCCTCTTTTCAAGACATGCTTTCCTCGTGGGTTGGAACTTGGCTTCGTGTAGCCAGTTGCAAACACTAGGCAACTTTGAAGAGATCTTCAAAAAACCACACACCCAGAAAAAGCCATTTTTATTAGTCCATTAACATGTCATTAAAGTATCTACTTAGGCAGGAATCAAAATTCCATCCTACCTAAGCAGAAAACAGTCACGAACTAGAGTCAGTCCTCATGGTGCAAACAATACCAAGTTGACAGAACAGAAGAGTTTCATCTCCAGGATTCCTAAGAATTACACAAACTGAAAAATCCTCCTGGGCACTGACCAACAATAAGTCTTCATATACACAGCAGCAAGGGCTAATTTAGCTCTCAATAATGTAAGTCATTAAAAAACAGCACAGGACTATTGGAAGAACAAGACTTAGTAAATTCCCAGTTAACCGAGACCACATGCAACACAAGACCAGTAAAGCAAGTTTAAGAATGAACTGACTGAGATGTAAAACTCTGAGAAACACTAAGAGTTATGGAACGGGTTCAAGAACTTTGCAGGGATAAAAAAGGGAGATCAATAGGAAGCTGAATGAATGTTGATGTATAGAATCAGAGAAAGGCACACAAATGAGAGAGGTGGAAATAAGCATTATCCAATTATCCCTCATACTAACTGTTCTTTCTCTTCTTCCCCCTCTGATCACCCATAACAAATGCCTGATATAAAGGCTACCTCCCAGATTAAATCTTTCATCAAATCCTAGCTATTACATCAGTTTTCTTATGACTCTGCTATGCCTTCCTCTAATCCAGGCCAAGAACCTTATACTCTATACAGTCTCCTGTTTCCTAGATAGACATAAAACCCAAGCATCCCCGACTGCTTGAGTTTTACAGACATGCCCTCAGCCCATCCTCAGCTCCAAAAGCAGAAGCTGCCCATGGGATTTATTTGCCCCATGTACCATGGGGCAAATTCCAGCTACATTAAGTTCCTATTTCTCACTCAAATTGTACCTCCAGGGGCTTTTTTTTTTTTTAAAGTTTATTTTTTAAGGCAAACGTTTCATAAACTGCTGCTTCACTACCTTCAGTTAGGTATTCTTCTTGGCCCTACAGCGGCTGCAAAGCTGTAAAAAATACAGCCAGAGACACTGGGGCAAGAGTGAGACTGTAACTGATGAAGACTCCTCTGTCATCAAGAAGATGCCCTTGAAGCACTGTCCTCCCTCACATCCTTGCACCTTTTCTTTGCAGACTGTCTCCCAACACATTCAAAGTGCAACCACTTTCTTTGACAACTGGAATTCAAGAGGTAAGTCAGTTGTTACTATTGCCATTTTACAGCCACTCTCAAAAACACCCAATTACACGGTCTTACCAGAGAAAATGTTAACAGAACATAAAGTGGTTTATATCGACTGCATGGTTTTTAAAACTCAGTCCTCCACCCCTACCAACACATCTGCTAGAACCACAACCAAGTGAAATAATAATTTTGTAGAGAGAGAGAGTTACCAAATTCAGTCAAGTTTTTCCTTTGTTAAAGTGTCCACAAATGGTCTCCCAACTCTCTGAGAACAGAGTATACGCTTGGGCTTCAGCTATAGTGTCAGGTTCTCTATACACTAGTAAGGAATAGAAATATCTGGAAAGATTTCAAAATTTCTGTTAAAACTACACAGAATAATATCCTGTTCTCAGGGCAAATACAATCTCTTAGCTGACAGCAAAACAAAACTATTTCAATGACAAAATTCCTACTGGAAATACAAAATGGCATTTTACATTTACTCTACACTTCATTGTGCAAGTTATAGTTACTGGGGTCAACACAATTCTGGATTTCTTCCCTTACATCTCTTGTATCTCCAACCACATGCACTTGCATTGAATAATTCATATTTTCAAGCAAGTAGTGTCTATCAAGATAGGCTTATCTGCACAGCTTGCACATACTTGTGTTCACATTTTGCGCTGTGCGACATCATCGCCATAATAAAGTTAAAAACACACCACAAAACTATGTGGCTCAATTTTCTTAAATTACATTAAAACTAAGGAATAAATCTATACTGAAGTCTTAATACTTAGCTTTTATAGTTACCCAAGCATTGAAAAAGCATCTGGAAAAAAATTCCTAAAGCATGAAAAACATGTTCCTCCACCCACATGCACTCATAACTCAGATTCCAAACTGAATTTTACTAAGATTGCCAAAAATATTTTGCACTTTTAACACTTGGGAGTTTTCAAAGCACCTTTTTCAAATCTCTACAAATGTCAATACCTAACAGGACCATATACTCAACCTAACATTGCTCTCAACAGGTTCCAGTCAGAATTGAGGATCAAGCTCAAACCCAGCCCCCTACTCCCATACTCCCAGTGAACCAAAGGGCCTTTCTGGAAATACTGTCCAACTCTTCAGACATATAGATTTGTTTCACTGCAAAATGCTAGACAAACAACAGTGAATTACTAATCAAACATAGAAAAAACCCCAACCCAAACAAACACTCTAGATATTACTTAGGCAGAAATTACATCGCAAATAGTTGACACACCTGTAACAGAGAATGAGAGCCCCTGCGCAGCAGTCTACTGCTCAGTCAGCATTTAATTTAGGTGTGTTTCATATAACATGTCTCTGATCTCCACTTTCATAAGTTAAATGTATAAAGCGTTAAACACCTTATTTTCATTACCAAAAAGGAGCTTATAAGAACTCTCCTGTGCAGCTGATCATTTGCTTACTAATTCAGTACATAAAAGCCTTTTCCAATAAATATTATGTTTGCTATAAACCACAGAAATTTAGGCTCCCCTTCTCCCCAGTTATTCTCTACGGGGCTACCCATACCACTACTACAACTATATGTTTTATAACCAGTTTGTGAGACTCAAGTTACAAGTACATTTCTGTATTGACAGCAGCTTTTCTTCCCCCACAAAACATCATCCAATTAATGGACTTGGAGCTTTTACAAGACATTAATTTCCTAAGTCTGGGAGGAAAACCTGCACAACTGCTCTCTGCTGCTTTATAAAGAAGGAAAAGGTACAGGACAAGAAACCAAAACCAGAAGCAGCACATTTGTGGATGCTTACCATACCCCTAGAATTAGTAGAAAGCCCAAGCAATCAGACCAATTAAAACAGATCCATCCTTGGGGTCCTGTCCATGGAGCAAAACATTTTTTAAATGATAGGAACAGAACACACAACTTTTGTACTTTCTAACCCAGTATGATCTCCAGCTCTCTTCATACACATATTGTCTTGCCTCAAAATAATCTGCTTGTTTCGCAGAAAGCAGAAAAAAAAAAAAGACTGACCTGCCACTGCAAACATGTAAAACCTGTGAAAGCAGAAACCTCAGTATTAAAAATTTTGGCAAAGGTTGTCTAGATACAGCCAGGCAACATTTCAATAGAAACACTGAATTTCTGTCAAACAGTAAAAAGGTCTAAAACTCCCAAGCTAAAGCAAAGCAGATTTTTCAGTTGAATACCTATAACACATGTTTTCTATCTCCAAAGAGTGGCTGGTATTTACATCCCTTCACATGCAGGTAGTGTCAATATTTCAACAAAGCAATTTGAATGTTAAACACTATTGTAAAGGAGGAAAAACGAATGCAATTTAACACCTCTCAATTTAAGAATTGCGATTTGTTTTTCCAGACAGAACCAGTATTTGACTTCTTTGATATCTTACTGCAATTAAATAAGGTACAAAATCAACTTTATAGGAACAAAAGTTTCCAATGGGGATATTTTAATAAACAGTACAAAATTAATGTCTGGTTTTCATCAAGCGCTAAGTAGATTGCTTAAAAGCAAGTACATTGTTATTTAAAAAATGAATGGCGTTAAGTTATGTGTAAGTTATAAACTATGTAAACTATTAGTTCATCCCATGAGGGCTTAAATGTATCAGTAGAAGAGTTTTAGTTAAACAATTCACATGGAACATTGCCTTAAAGCTACATATACAGGTTTGGCTCTGGCCAAAGTAAAACTGCTCAACTCAGTGTTAAACTAAAGTTGCACTGTGAACCAAGAACAGGAAGCTGGGAAGAGAACTGCTTAGGTGACCTAGGACACTGCTGATGTTGAAATTAACTGCCAGCAAAATGGGACAAACAATAAAAAAATCTTCAAAAACATTGAAAATAAGAAACAAGAAGTTTTGCCAGAGTGATTTTTAGAAGTTGCAGTTAAATGTATAAAACGCTGAAGACCACCGTGGTCACAATATTCAAGAATCCACATTTTTGTTCATTCTGAAACATTCAAGTGAAGAATCTCCAATACAGAACTTCCACAAGAAAAAGAAATTTAGGCTATAGAATATTAGGTACTTAAATAGAACAAGCCTCAGGAAAAACACTGCCCTGGGTTTAAGCTGTTTTAGTAAAACTCAGACACTTTTTGCATTTAATAACTGGACCATCTTCTAACAAGCAGTTGCTAGAAATGTACGGTAAAGAGTTAACACTTACCAAGCACCTCTTCTAGCATTACTAACAACTTCAGCAACTGCTACCAGCACAAATTCCAACAGGTACGGGATGACTTTTCAAGAGGCAGTCAACACCCCAATTTTTTTTGAAAGTAAATGAAAAGCATTCTTTCTTTCAAACAAGGCATCAATACCGTATCATTGCTTTAAAACAACATACCTCAGGTTAACAAATGACTTACAAACTTTCCCTAATTTCTAGTGCATCTAGTTGTTTTCCATGCTTGTATTTTAACTGAGGTATGCCAAGTGCTTTTTGGCATGTTTGGATAGAAACATAAAAAGCCTCAAGTCTTGTCAGATAAAGCTTTTCAAAGCTATGGGCCTCACTGCCAAATAAACTTTTTCATGCTCCCTAAGCTTTTGCCTTCCTTATTCGCAGATCTGTTGTTTGTTTTGCGGTAAGCATGATAACAAACAGATGAGATCGAGTAGGACTTTCTGAAGAGACTGAGAGCGAGCTCAGATTTAAAAAATCAGGGCGGTGAAAGTCAATATTCAGTGAAGAGTTAACAGTGCACAAAAGCCTAGAGCAATGAGTTCATTTTGTTCTAGGCTACTTAGTGAATGGACAGCCAAAAATTGAACCAGCTGGAATTCATTCAGACGTACTTCTTTCTTCCCGTAGCTCCCTGGGCTGTCATTATCAACCTGAGGATAACAAACATACGGCTCTTCAAGATCAAGTTTGTGCTGGAAAGAAGTGGCATAGCCTAATAGCCCATAATAAATGAAGTTTTGATCCTAACTTGGAACTTAGTAGTGAGGTATAAATGCTTTTGGTCTCTCGTGGGGAAAAGCACAGGAACTGCCCAAGCTAGATGGAATTAAAACATTCTACTGACTTCTCTTCTTGATGACTACCTTGTTACCAGCTCTTGTACATATAGTATTTAGTGAACGGTTTTAACCTCCATTCTTTTGCTGGGTTTCAGCTGCTGTCAATACAGAACACAGTATAGATTACTGAAAGGGGAAGACAGCATTTGTTTAAAAATACTCAGTCAAGTAAAGCTATTACCGCAAAAAAAAAAAAAGCCAGAGTTCTTCAAAATAGCACTTGGATACCTTACTGTAGCAAATTTGTACTAAATAGGAGATAAACAGTTTTACTCGTCACACACAACTGACACCATATGTCGAGAAAGGAGCAGGGGTTCACATAAATGACAATCCAGTATTTTTCCAAGTCCATTCAGCTGGGCTGAGCAGAGCCTGGTTGTTGGTATGGGCATAGCCACCCCACAATTGGCACAGAGGAGGATCGCCCTTGCAGCAGCTGCTGTCAGACCGGTGTTCTGCAGGAACACGAACCACAAGCCTGTTACAGCAACTCTGTGTACTGACATTGGGCAAAATACAGCCACACATCTATTTTTGTCTTCATTACCATTTCATACCCAAATTATATCCATCAGGTTCCAGATGATTCAAGAGGCACATGCAAAAAGCTGGAAAAAAGACACCTTAACTGTCCCTGTAAAATTAAAAAAATAATTCAGGCTGATTAAGTGCTTAGCTACAAAAAGGGAAAAATTTCCAATGCAAAAACTAAAATAAAGGTGCAATGTTTAAATTCAGGAAGAGGAAAGAAAACTTGTGTTCGCCCAAATTAAATTCTTGGCATCACTTCTGATTTTGAGTAAAGTACATCAGCTCTTTTAGAATATTGTTTTTAATTCCTGGAAATTTTCAACTCTAAAATCTTCAGTAGTTTGTTTTGTGATTATTCAGGCAGTTATAATCCCTTTCAACATCAACCCAAGATGTTACAAATCGCTCTCCGCTTTCTTTATGCATTTTTTTGTTTTTTCATTTTTTTTCAGAGAGCTCTGCTTAAACCCTCCTTGTTTACAAACGAAAAAAACACAGGAAGCCCCAAATGCACGACTGTATTTGTGAAGGGCACCGATGCTAAAAGGTGAGCAGTGATGCTGGATACCTGCCAGTCAATAAGCTCGTCTCGGCTTATTAGCCTGGGCCCCGCGCCAGCACTGCTGAGCTCGCAGGGGGTGCGTGTGACAGCGGTGGCACCAGTTAATGGGGAAGGAGAGGGGTGTGCATGGGTATGTGCGGGAATAAGGAAGCTGTGGCAGAGGGGAAAGGAGAACGGGAGAGAAATGAGGCTTGTTCCAAAAAAAGATGGCAATTACAGAGATATTAATAACTTTTGGAAGCCAAATTTTTATTGTTCATTCACCTGCTTTTGTTCTATTAACCCCAGTACAGAATCACTATTTTCTTCTATAGGACATTTGTCCATTGGTTGCAGGAAAAACATCCCTATGTAACAAACTTTCTGAGGAATTAGTACAAAAACTTTTATGTAGAGAAAAAAACTCACCCTGATTTAATAACCAGTCCTATTTAAACGCTACAATAAGAGAATGATGCATAAAAGACTTTTTTGCTGCTGCTGCTGTTATACGGCAAGTCTTGCCTACAAGGAGCACATACACACACTCTCTACAATCCACCTAATCACGTATTAGTCACACAAGTGGTAAATCCCTAAAAGCACTTTGGCTTGGGTCATGCAAATGCTGGATGAACCAAGTTACATCAGTTCTCATCTGATTTCCAAGCAATGAGATGCATGTGACTGCTGCTCTGCCGGAGGAAATGTGGGTCAATACGTGTGCATCCTACTGCTGAATTTGCACGCTCTCTAGGGACTTGCAGCAGTGTGACTCAGGAGCACCGGGCTGTCTGCAGGCGCACGTTGCGCATATATTAATATTATCACTGCTCCTTGCCGGTGTGTTCACACTACACTGCTAGTTGTCTGTAATGGATCTTCAAGGAGTCAAGCACCCATACAGCAAAATACTCTGCATCTCTCATGGCCATGCTCCATCTAAAATGTTAAAATGATTTAGAAGGCCGACAGGCACATTGCATGACAGTAGCCATTGAAAAGAAACGTCTTCCTTCAGAAATAATTAATCACCCGTTGTGTTTGAGTATAAACATCCAGATCTAACAGGCATGTGTTTCTCTCAGCTGAGCACCAGCGAGATGGACAATCAAAAACCGCTACTGCTTCAGAGCTGGCACTCATGCTGCTTGCTTGCTTGGAGCGGTATTCCTCGCCGAGACACGCTCTAGGCTGGATGTGGTTAACCAATAACCTTACATTAGCACCCCCTTCCTCCAAACACGATTTCCAATTAGTATCAAAGTTTAGCAGATCCACGTTATATCAGTGTCATCGCTCTCTTACACAAGCAAAGCCATGCTCTTCACTTAGGTATTTTAAATGAAATGGCTAATTCTTGTGTGACCTATGTGAAGGCACAAAACTGAGAGCTGAATAGCACCAAACAAGATTTCATGAAAAGAAGGCTTTTATTCAGAATAAAGCTGTATCAGCCTATGTGTTACTCCCTTGTTCTAATTATATAGGACAGCATCTATTTAAACTGCCAAGTTAATGACTTCAAATTTGATCAATAGTCTCTGTTTATTCAGCCCAGTGCTACTGACAGTCACCAGGGATGAACGACAAAACAAACAGACCGGTCAGAGCCAATCCATGGTTGAGCAAGAGAAACCAATCACAACGGCAAATACCCTTCGATTTAGTCGGTAGGTGAGGAGGGGGTTATGTTGCCTATGGACATTGATACAGTCCCTTTCCTTTGTGCCCATAAAACATTTATCCACGTTATTCTGCTAACAACCAAGTCATGAGCTGAGTGACCTCAAGCAGAACTAACATCATGGACACAGAGTGACTCCAACGCTTATCCTGTACCATCTAGCTATGTTAAATATTTCCATTTGTTTTCAGATTAAGTGTGGTGGAACATGACAAGAACAGGAGGACGTCACTAAGCCTTTGGACCATAAGCAGTGACTTCCCTCATTGTCACTGTACCTGCTACGGAAGGAAATTTCCTTTGGAGCAGCTTCAAGAAAGGCTGGAACCATCTTCTTGAAAGCAGGATGAAAAACGTCCTTGACTAAATCTGCAGCCAAAAGATGCTAAGAATGTTTTAGTTATAGACTGGCTTCAGAGAGCAAAATAAAAATAGAACTTAGAATGAAGACAGATAACGTACAGCATGCGTGTAGCATTCTAGCAAAGATTTTTTTTTTAAATTAAAAAAATAAACACTTTCATTGCAAAGTCAGTTTCTCAGCAGTGGCTTAACAGCAATGTATGTAGACCTTCCCCACACCCCTGGCAGTTTTTTTTAAGAACAATTTGCAAAATACTCAATAAAGGAAACCCCCTTTCTAATCCCAAGTGAATCCACAGTCACAAAGGCTGGGATCTTGATGAAAATGTTTCAGTGCATTATTCTGACCAGGATGTTTGGTTACAATTTTCTCAACATTATACATTCACCACTTTGCCTGCAACAGCAACAGTTTACTGTTTTCCTTGTACAAAATGTCATTGTCTATTACGTCAATAAATTATAATCCCACTACTGCTCTGAGATACCTTGATCAAAGGTACTATATAAATAAACTGGAGCTGGAATGAAAAGATACCATGTCTCTTCCTATACAACCTTAATGTATGTGTTTCATGTTCAGACATAGGATTTTATGCAAGTGACACCACTTGGCTGCAGGATCCTGCAACAGAAAATAGGAAGAAAGTTCTCTTAAACAAAAAGTTCTTTATCAAACTACTATATTAACACATCCAAAGTCCAAAATTTAATATCTAAAAAAAACAATATGAGGACAGCTGGTTCAGTCAAAGCCTAAGATGTTTGCTTTCCATTTTAAATTGATTAAATAGATTCAATATATTACATTCCGCACGGATGGTTAACAGTGCTAATATTGCAGATAAAATGAAATGCTGTATGATGAAAATTCTCACTAGGGCTAGGTCTCACTGGATATATTACTTGTCCTCACAGTAATTTAGTATAACAGAGGCCTAACAGTTTCACTGAACAGGATTACAAAAAACATCTCTTCACAGTTCATGACACAGAAGCTCCCAGAAATATCTATTTCTTCACTACCTTCTCAACACAGGGAATGCACCTGAAAACAGGCTAACACTCGCTTTGTGGAAACCATAAAATAATGTTTGTTTGGTTTGTCTTTTTTAAGAAGGTGATTCCTATTTATCAAATAGTCGAGATATTAGAAGCAAGCCTTTTATTTGCATTCATATCACTAACAGGACTCGCACACCTAGAAATCTGATAGACTAAATACTGAATGACAAACTACTAGATAGAACCAAAAGAGAGCAAAATTTAATAAACAGTTTTCATAAGAGAAAAACCTTTAAACACCATTTCACTCCTCACTAAAATAAGCTAGCTATGTGTCACTAATTTGAAGTGATAGTGCTGTTCTTTTAATTAAAAAATGCCAGTAGGAGGTTGATGCATTGGCTGATGCTGTAAGCGACATGCTCACAGGACACAGATGAATCTTTGTGTAAGGAATTAACACACAATTTCATCTGGATTAAAAAGCAAAACAAAACCCCTAAGTCAAAACAAACATACAGGGAGTGTTACTACAGGTGCTTGATAAAGTCATCTGGATGCTTCTCTCAGAGAATGTTGTTAAGTTCCAGGGGAAAAAAAAACCCAAACCCCAAACTCTCTCGGTCTAGTTGTGCAATTAGGAGTTTAATTCATGAAGCCCGATTTACCTATAGATGTGTGGTGGACTTAATACATATATGTCCTTCCCCTTTGTACCTCAGAGCTCCTCTCCCACTCACCCAGGTTGCTCCTTCTGCACTCCTGTCCACACTGCTGGGGCTGGGACTGGGCACCCCTCCTTGCCCCCTCCGGCAGACCACGGGAGGGGGGATTTGTTCTACCAAGCTTCTCATCTCCAGGAGTCTTGAGACCCAGTATGCTTAACAACTCTACCCTTATCAAGTTTGACTGAAACCAGATGAAGAGCCAAAAATGAGTTAGAGGAGAACAACAAGTGCGATCCCTTTTTCAGCCTGGTAATTTTTTGATCTGGAAAGAAGATTAAGCTTGTCCCATAAGTTTATCCATCAGCCTGATGGTCAACTAAGGCAGCACCATCTCCCAAATTCTGTAGATAGCTTCCGTGTACCAGGTTTCACCGCCAATTTGTGAAACGACCGAAAGCCTAGAAAACTGATGAATATCAGCTTTACAGACTAGAAGAAATCCCCGCAAAAATATCTGCTGGATCCTTTTCCCCTTGGTCTTGCAACATCTTAATTCCACCACCCCAGAAGAGGCTGGCAGCCATGACCAGGACCTCCTGCACAAGTCTTTGGTTGCTGCTATGATAAAAAAAAAAGAGCTCTATATAGGCATCTCGAAGCATGACTGTCCATAAAACTGGCAGCTGCTCCACCTGATACAGCCTCCCTAGTGAAGAAACATCACAGAAACAAGTAGGACATTTTGTCTTTACTTGGTATACAGACTATCAAAGAGAAGTCAATTTATCCAAAGGCTTCTAGTATATTTACTCACCACTCCTACTATGACTATTTCAGTCACGTTTACACTACCAGCATCATCTCAAACATCACAGATTAATCTGCTTCCTTCTGGTGTTTCAAAGTCTGTTTTCTCTCTGCACACTTGTAGGATTTACATCCTAAGGCAATGATAAAAAAACCCTGGTACTACTTTCCAACTGGGCTTTGTTTTCTTTCCCCTCCCTACCCCTTCTATCAAAAATAGTTCTCATCTATGCTCTAGTTCAATTTGAAAGTAGCATATGCAGACTTGATAAGCATCCTGCGAAGGAAATGCCTTGAATTGCAGACTACTTACAACACATTTTCCCATGCAACTTTTTATAAATCCCATTTGATGGCTGGTTTGCTAATTTCTATTGAAGTTTATCAAAACATTATTTGTAGACTAGTCAAATTACTTCTGTGATTAAACAAACAAACAAAAAAAACCCCCAAAACCAAACCCTTAAAAACCCCCACCACTGTGACTGCAAATCCAAGCCAAACTGTTGGATTAATACTGAAGTTTTATTTATCCTGTTACCAGACAGACCTTTAACTCTGAGAAGGTATTTAATTTTAAACTAAATAACACAACACAGAAAAGCACCCATTTACATGTTTCGTTTGCCTAAGTCTCCTAGACCATGTAAAAGCACTACTAATAAGAGCTGGTGACAGCACAATTACTGGAACTGATTACATTACCCTAAGCAGATCTAGGGGTTGCACACTGGTGTCAGTCTGGCCAACTGACTGTCATACCTGTGCTCATTTATCGTGCTGTAACAGATACATCTAATTAATAAGCCTTGAAAAAAGTCTATTAACATTCAATTCCCTAAAAATCATGGAAAGAAGGAATAAAAGATGTAGGTGCCCCTATTATGGCATATTAGCTGTACATGTAGCATATTATATTTTAGTTAATTATTGCACAATATGCAGAAGTCAGTCCTACAAAAAGCCAGACATTTATTCCTATAGCCTATTTACAGTAGTAAATTTAATGTTGGATTATTTAATGAATTATAGGGTATCTGGGAAAAGGTGCAGGGGCAGAGATTTAAACCCCAGTGTCGTTACATCACACAGCTTGGTTACATCACACAACTACCAAGTTGAACAAAGTCATTAAAGCGTAAAAGCTCACAATTCGGACCCCTTCTCTG
This sequence comes from Elanus axillaris, assembly GCA_026212715.1. NCBI lineage: Eukaryota > Metazoa > Chordata > Aves > Accipitriformes > Accipitridae > Elanus > Elanus axillaris. The sequence goes on from JANZLQ010000064.1 coordinate 16,066,521, forward strand.
ACTCCAGTACGTTCACAGGCTGATGGACCACACCATGTTTCAAACATTTGTGCCACTTGCTGGCACGTACTAGCTCCCTAACTTCACTTACACCTTTTAACCTTATCGCACCTTATTTCAGCACTCATCTGTGAAAGGAGGACCTCAACAGAAGTATTTTCACTCTGGTTAAAAACAATTTCAGGAGTGGGTTAAATGCATCAGCAGATCACAGCATAAAAATGGTACAAGTAAGAAACACCTGGGAGATGAGAAATTATGTACACAGAAATTCTCTGCAAATTCCAAAAGCCCCAATACTTCAGGTGGTTTTATTTTTTTTCCCCACCAAGCCATTTCTGTTCTCTCTGATCTGTTGTTTAGTAGGGTATTTACAGACACATGAAATACAAACAGGCCCATCGTAGTACTTAGCGTGACAGCTACCTGTCTATAGATGTTTTTAAGAGAGAGATACAAGAGATACTGTTTGGAATTTCTACTGTATATGACGCTGAAGTAAATATAATTTCAAAAGCCCTGAAAATTCACCCTATTTTTCTTTCAAAGGCTGACATCAGACCTTTAGCTTACATTCACCTACTTGATTCTGGACCCAATGTTTACCAAATCCAACAGATTCTCTTCCTGTTAATGCTAAAGAAGACTTTTTCAGCAATGGGGTGTCTGCTAATTAGACTTCTACTTGTAGAATATGACACCTCTGCATTTTAATTCTGAGTTTAAACTGAAGTTCCCACACGCTTAGAAAAACATCTGCACGCGGAAAAAAAACCCAAACTAAACCAAAACTCATCAGCTGCAAGGATAAAAAACAAGGCTTCCCCTGGAAGTGTATCAATCCCTGCAAGTCTGAATCAAATTGGAATTCCTCACTTTTCTAAATTCTGCACTTGTATAGTCAAAAAACGATGCTAAAGCAACAGCACATTCCATACACTCAGTTAATTTTCATATGCAGTCCGGACTACTTTTTTTTCTTTTGCTCTTCAGGAAAATGGAGCACATGCATTTCAAAAGATGTTTACTTTTCAATAAACTTTTCGGGTCATACACCCTATGTACTAGAACATGTAAAAACACTGAGCACAGGGACTGTATTTTCTGCTCTAATGTCTGCTTTGCTTTGGGGATGCAATACAGATCACATTTGGTGCGTGAGGAAGAAGAGTCAGGACCATGAAAAAAGAGAGTTCAAACTGATGTTAGTAGTTGCCTTGAATTCAAAATAAATAAAAAGGCAACTATCTTCAATAGGTTTTTACCTTTATTATAAGGAGAAAAATACAAAGGAGAGTCTTTAATATAATGTCCTGGAAACTAGGGAGATTAATTAGAAGAATAGATTTTTACACATGCAAATTTAATTTGCCATTCTGTGAAGTAAACAAGAGATGGAAACTTCAAATTGAGAAGAACATACACATTCTATTTCAGTCAAACCATCAGAGGAAATAGGCCGATTTTTATGAAAGACAAAAATGCAAACATATGAAAAGGTCAGAGAAAACACTATTCCTCCTCATTCACTCGTACAAAAATGCCACTTTACTCCAAATAATAAAATGTATCTAGAAAGACCTCATCAACTTGAGGAAAAAAAGATTGCATCCTATTGAAAATACTTCTTTACCTACTACTCATTGTAGAAGCAAAAACTGTAAAAGCAAAAACTACTGCAAGAGAAAGATAATACCAGGTTATCTATGAAGGAAAGAGAAACAAATTTTATGTTCTTCAGCAGGGCTTCTTTGCAATCAGTTGGGAAGGAAACATCTACCATTCAAAAGAACCAACCATGGCTAAAACGGCACATTAGTGAGGACATTCAGGGACACATAATATTGCTGGAGAGTTCTAGTGGTCAATAATACTTGAAGTTAATAGCGTGGTTTAACATCACCCTTTATTCCTAAATGGGCTGCTGTATATTCTTACGAGAGCATCAGGAACCAAAGTGTAAAACACAAAGCTATTACAAACACCTAATTCCACAGGATTTTTCGTCATTTCTTATGGTCATAACAGCACGATTTAGGATTATGAGCTTAACCCATTTGAACTGCTTCATCACACAAGAGCCAACATAAAGCGCCGGTGCTCACTGGGACATGATGCTGGAGTCGATCCTCTGCCCATGACAATTCCCTCCAGCTGTGGCAGAGGTGAGCACAGCTGGAAGGCGGAGCAGCCTGCAGCACCACGCAGTCACTGGGGGGATTGTGCATTATTTTTGCATTACTCCCACACAATAATGGATTGTTTTACCCACAAACAGATGAACAAACCTTCCATTTAAATACTTTCTGTTAAATTGTATTAGTATGCGTAATAGTGTCCCTATCCTCAAAAAAACCCAGGCAAGAGGATTTTTGATGGGGGAGGGGAAGAAGAGTAAACGAGTAAACCATGCTCTGCCAGCTTTATCTATCTATGCTGTGAATTGGGTAGCCTTGGGGATTTTTGCCTGCTGTGCTTAGTGTCCTTGACAACAAGCCAGTTTGAATTTTGGCCTTTAACTTGACAAAAATGACTTACTGAAGAGGAAGGCATCAAGCTATTACAGCCCTGTGGAGAGACTCTTTCTAAAACAGCATGCATGCTTATTCTGCCAATTCAACTAGAGTATTGTCAAATTTATCATCCAGCTCCTATACCCCCAAATATTCCCAATGTAGTTGCCAGTTCATAAGAGAATATTGAAAGAAAAACTGTCAAAATTTTTTGCTATGTCCTCCCATTGCATTTTAAGACTTTCACAAAGACAGACAGAGATGGAAAACAGAAAAATATCCCCAGGGAAACCCTCTCAGAAATTACTGAATTTCCCTTCAAAGACACATGAAACAAAGTTTAAAAACATGTAGCATCTTAACCTGTTATGGACCTACTGACTCTCTTTTAGCAAACATGTGTGCTAGTTTCTTCCTATTATACCAATAGTTAAATATTTTGTAAATTGATATATACTAATAAACAAGCTCTAGCAAAGCTTGCTGCATGGTTTAAGAAATCACTACTCTCACTTTTATTTTTCTCTCCCCAAATCAACTCCTAACAGAAGGCAACACATGCACATACCTCAGCTTTTCAAAGTCCAGCATCTTAGTTTAAATTCTTGAGCTAGACTTACATGGGGAAGCTGAACTTGTACTGAAGCAGCTGAAGTATGAGCACAGGTTTTCTTCCACCAGTTTTCTTGTGGTGGGTGACAAATTTTTGGCAATGGGGGTGAGCAGACTAGCAATCTTGAGTTACTGCAGCAGTATCTGCAGGAACTCATTTGAAAGCACCCGAAACATCACAATCCGAGAGCAGTGCAGCTTCCTCACTAGCCATAACATGAGTGCTCGATGTCGTCTACCCACATGCTTAACTTCAGGCTTTCCAATGTACATGCTAAAGAAGGCGAGATGATATCAAGGTAAAGAAAGCTGGAAGTCAATCAACTGTAGTGCTGTCCTCATCATCAAAAGAGGAGGCATCCTGGCATTGGCAAGAGCATCAAGGACTATATGTGAAACCTCGACACAGACATATCCTAAAAACTAAACAGATCCACAACAGGAGGAACGACGTGGTGGTTGTCAACATGTATCTCAAAACTCAAGATCTCACCAACTCCTTTCTCCTCCTGCAACTGCTGCTATAAGGAAAGAACACACCATTTTCAGTAACAGCTTCAGTTACTGAAGCTATTCGCTACAGAGCTATTCACTCTGGGAGAATAAATCAGCATCATTTTTCATGAAAAATATCAAAGTGCTAATGCAGGTAAAAGCTTTCAATGATATTCCAGAACTTGGTCCTTTTCACAGTAATATTTTGACCATTTTCAGAGGAATCATAATGGAAAAACATAACAAAAGAGATTCAATTCCTAATTTAGGGAAAAAGATGGCAGATGGAACTGTCTCTTCTAGACTTTTTTTTTAACGTTCTCTTCACTCAAGTCTTAAATGAGTTGCTCTGCTGTGTACTTACCTAAACTTCACAAGTGTACTACACCAACCAATTTAATCGTGTCTTTTCCAAACCACTCTGCCTTATCGCGCTACCTGAACCAACACAGCCCAAACCAACAAGGCAGCCAAGTGAGTAGTTAAGTCTACAACCATAAATAGCAGCAAATAATGTAACCAGATTAATCCAACTTTAAGCACATCCAGTGGACTTCCTTCAAGTTGGGCAGCAATCCAGGTAAACCTCCAAAACACACACACACAGATGATACTTCCATATAGTACGTCTTCATTCTGTGACCCAACAAGCACACCTCCAGCCAGCTACAGAAACAACCAAGGGGTCTTGTTTGTCTGTATTTACAGTGGCACTTTTAGCAGTCTCTGAGTTGCTGTCAGCAAGAGGTCAGCTACCCAACACATATAACATGGTGGTGTAAAAGCAGCTTCCTCACTGAGAAACTGGAAACACTGCTTATGTTACCCAGAATTGATGCTTAATTTTGCAACACAGAGAGAAAGCATGATGCTACAAAATTTTAGAAATGTGATAAAGCCGTTTAAGGAAATGGATGAGAAAACTGTTCTTAGACTGGTGGGTAGTACGGAATGAAGAAGAAAAAAATCATTAAGTAACTGCACAACCACATCCCAAATTGCATTTCTTTATATGAAGACATTCAATTTGAGAAAAGAAAGTTTCAAGTTAGGAATAAAGTAGTTATTGTTTCTACTTTCCCTGCCTGAGGGGGATATTCAAACAAACTCCTTTTGGAGATTTAATTTACTTCCACCAGGACAATGGTGCTGGCACAGCTCTGACTTACTGGGAGAAACAAAAAAGGAGACTCGCTACCCATAGCCTGCCCAGAGGAAAAGACTGCTCTTTGGATTCCCACTCCGGCAGCCCAAAGATGCCAGCTGGCCGCCTGCAAAGGCTGCGCTCTCCACTTCCCCCCATGAAAGCAAGATTTTATTTTTTTTGTTAAAGTCCCCATAGTTATACACCCCAAGCCTCTTTGCCATCCTTATCCAAGGGGCTCCAAACAGCCACAAATCTACCTTCATGAAAACAGTACCTCATAACACAAATGAGGAAGAGAGGCAGAGATTAAGCGCCTTGCTCAGCATCGCACAGGAAATCTGCGGCAAAGCTCAGCGTCGAGTTCCAGCCCAGCGCTTGAACCACAACCAGGCAACCCGCTCCCAGAAGACGCGGAGTAGAGAAAATCCTTATGAGAAGAAAATAACGAGACATAGATTTCAACATACTCCCAGATTACTGTGCAAAATAAATTTGGAGCTACTAAAGTGCCACGTCCCACTGTGTTCCCCCATTGCACAAAACCAGCTCAATGTTAAATTCCAAATGCCACGGTGGGCTGGGCTGAGCAGCCAGCCATTTCTGCCTTCTTGCACCAGTGCTCTTAGCCTGTAACCCATAGTCTTTCTAATGTATGACCATAAACCTACAGACAGCCTATGAGGCATTTACAATGTCTGATACAGAGATCCCTACACAGATATTCATTGTTTCTGAACACTGGACATAAAACTGCCCAGGTCACCAATATTAGTGTTGCTATTGATCAGTCAGTTAACTTTCATGACTAATGTTATTGATCAATGCAGCAAAGGGAAGCAAAACATACTGACGTTTGTGACAGGTTTTAACCTGTGCCTTTGTAACAACCCTACGCAAACACTGCTCTTAAGGTAACGTAGTATTTTTGTTTTCTGCTTGAAGTCACTGTCATCTTTTACGTATTCCTTAAATTACAAATGCATATCTGCAAAAGGACCGGAAGCTACCCATGTAGCAGCCACTATAACTGGTCAGGTTTTGTAGATGGGACTTCCCTAAACTGTGCTGACTACAGTGAAATGAAAGTGGCGTTCAGGGTACTTGTCTGTAGCACCTCTTTTCCTTTCTTTGCCACTGCTAAGCACTACCGCCTTTCCTACAGGAATCAAATTTGTCACCTACAAATCCCCTCTGATTCTTCCCCTCACCTCACAGAAAGTGCCCACTTCCTCATGATCTTCCTCGCTCCTCCCCAGTGCTTCCAACACTGCACTCCTCCCCTTCACCCCTGGGAGCACTCTCACCTATACCCTCTCTCCAAAACTGCAACAACAACCAGCAGCAGCCTAACACCTTCCCGGGCCACATCTGCCAAAGAGAAAAATGTTTTTACACTCTTAAGGACTCTGAACCTCGCTAAGCGTGGTGCTTGGAGACAATTATTTGTATTCTCCTGTTATACCATCTCCTGCTTTTCTGTTAAACAAACTGGTTTTGCCATCAGCCCAACATGGCCAACTGACCTTATACATGAGATCGTTCCCCCTTCCTGCTCCATCTATGAAGTGATCCATAAAGTTTAAACTAATGCATTTTCCTTCCCAATCTTTTCTCAGTTCCACAATGGTACCAGAAGCCAGCCAGCTTTTAACACCTCAGCTGAGACACTGCTGAAAAAGCCAGTACCGATGAAGCCAGAACACAACTTGCAGCTTTTTTTGGTAGAAAAGTTACATGTTTAGTCCACTTCTTCACAGTCTTTCCAATTCCATCTGCAACCTTCGCCTGCAAGCTACCTGGAATAGGAATGTCTCCGATACCCAGCACAGTGAGACTGCAGTTTTCACAAGTACTTCTGGGTGATATAACAGCATAAGCAAGACCCGTGTAAGCCTTGGAGATGATGAACCCTTTGGAACTTCCCCAGGGAGCAGCAACTGCAGCAGCAAACAAAGGTTTCAGAGTACATCAGTAAAAAAGGGACATGTGCTCCACGAAGGTCCCCTGGCCTGTGGATTGTGTTCCTCCCTGACCCAGCAGATCCCAAGCAGACTTTTCGAGCCCATGTACTCACAATATCACTTTATTATTTCCATTCCTGTTTTGATAATTCTGCTGCTGTTGCACTACCCCGATGATGGTGCGGATACAAAGAGACCACAGACTTAACAATAGGTTTTACCTTACTTTGCCTAGAACTGCTCCAAGCGGCAAGAGACAAGGCCATGAATGTCTCTGGCTCCTACATTGCTAGCAGTGGCGAAAGCGCCAATGGATATAAGAGGAATGAATGGGCTTTTGGAGAAATTGAGATACGACGAGAGATTAGCATATTTGAGATCCATCAGACACAAAGTCATTTTAACCTACCATCCAACTTACTTGCTGATGTTGGTCTTTTTAATGTATTTCTAAACAGGATGCGTTACTTGCCTTTTTAGTTCATTACGATTTGTATCAGGATAAGACTGACACCATTCTGTATAAGCTGGAAGATCATTTCAGATAATCATCACAGGATGCAGAACTTTTAGATATATTCACATAAATAGAATACTCTGCTAATACAAATACCTTTCCAACGTATAAGAAAAGAATTATGTCTTTAAGCATGGAAGATTCTACCACCATTCACTTCCCATTTACAAAGTAATGCTCACAGGCATCTTCAGACTAAGTGGTATTTACACAGCTATTTTCACTAGTGCAAAACGTAAATGGTTTCTAATCACAGGAAACACAATGCAGGTAGTAAATCATAACAGAAGAGATCCTCTGTCTTGATTCAAATCTGCTCAAATCTCTCAACAGCAAAACAGATGAGGAAACAAAAGCCACGCTAGCTACAGCTATATGAAACAGGTAAGTCAGCACACTAGTCTCCAGTGAAGCCAGGAATACAGCATTGCCTAATGATTCTAAAGCTAAACCTCTTCCAAAGCAATTTATTTTTTGATGAAATACAGCAATTTTGTCACACCACCCATGTTTCCCACTTGTAAAAACATAAGATGTGTTTGAGCAAGCAGGAGATTTCTTCAATACAGTTAAAAAAGAGTAAAAAATTATATAAAAAAAATCCACGAAGTTGCTCAAAAAAATGAAACTTCAGTCTCTTCCAGAAAACATTCTCAGATAGGAGAGAAGACTAGTGCATGCTAAAAGTAAAAAAGCATTTTGATGCAGTGTTCATCCTTTAAAATTAAAACTAGCAGCTTCTTTCTGTTATTTAAATTATATCCTCCAGCTCAGAGTAAGGGCTACGACCATGGCATAAGTTACTTAACTCACAACATTTTTATTGACTGACTTGCATAAAAATAAGCCACATTAATGATTGAGTTGACATTTAGTATATATCACCACAAAACTAATTTCAGATCAAACATCATCCATACAACCTAAAAATATTTTCAGCCTTCTCACGTCCAAGAAAAGGATTTTCAGATTTACATTATCCTCACAAACTTTGGTCCTCTAAAGCACAAGCAGTGCAGAATCAAAAACAGGATTAAAAGAAAACCAGGATTTTTTTTTTGAAGAGCTGATTCTGATTGATGGTGTTGTATGCCAGAAGCAAGTTAACCTGTAACTGAAGTTTAACTAGGGCTGTTTTCTCACTATTTGACAGTGTTTTATGCACCCACAGAAACAGCTCTATATATATCAATGCCAGTGACTTGGAGTAGAATTGTGGCTCCTTCAGCCCCAGAGATCTTCAAGCATCATCCACTTGTTGCCTTTGAAAGGCCAGATTGGACCTTATTTATTAATAATTCACACAGCAGTCTCAAGAACCAGAAACTGTGTCTCTTCCCATTAAAGAAGCAGTCTCGGCATCGACCAGAGCAGCTTCCAGAAGACTTAAGCCAGATCTTTAAGGGTGCAATGTAAGTTGGCTTATCCATATGTGCACCCTCGCAGAGGCCTTGTAAAGAGGCACAATGCACACCACTTCTGGTGTCACCTCTCGCCCGGGGAAGGAACTTCAGAAGTTGAACGCACGATTTGCCAGGCAAGACCAAGTTACAAGGAAGGAGGAAAAAAAAAAAAAAAAACCACTAAAAGAGCAACTAAATGCACGTTTTCTTATTAGCAACCAATTCCTCTTCCTCAGTACACTGGCGGCTGAGGGGGTTTAACTAAAGAGAAGCAAGGCAAATTATGAAAGGCTTTGCTGAAAGCCAGTCTGTGGGAAAGGTGGCCCTCAAAACCTTCCTGGGGAAGGGTGCTGAGGAGACTCCGGGAAGGGGCAGGGTGGCCTGGTTTGTTGGAATGGGGTGGGTGGGGGTTTACACAGGGGGACCCCCCCCCCCCCCAAA
>JANZLQ010000064.1:16076806-16103617 GCA_026212715.1 Elanus axillaris
GGGGTGCAGGGGTGGCATGGGAGATGGCATAGGGATGCGTGGGGGTGGCATGGGGGGGTGTATGGGGGTGACATAGCTATGGCACGGAGGGGATTTAGGGGTGCGGTGGGGGGCAACATGCAGGGTGGCACTGGAGTGGCGTGGAGGGTGAATAGAGGTCCATGGGGGTGACATGCTGGGTGGCATGGGGATGTATAGGAGTGCGTGGGGTGACGTGGCACTCAGGGTGGCCATGGAAGATCGCATAGGGGTGAAATGGCTGTGGCGTGGAAGGTGGCAAGGGAACGGGTAGGAATGTGCGTGCATCAAGCACGTTGGGGTCTGGGAGCAACGCTCACAGCCCTGGGCAGCTGGGACCACTGGCGCAGCCTCCAGGAGCCGCTCTGGGTGGTCCCCATGTCCCCCATCTTGCAGGCTAACAGCCACAAACTTCAGGTACTGCTGCCTGCCAGCTCTGCCATGCCCCATCCTTCTCATGACCCAACCCCAAGTATTGATTTATGAACTGCCAAAAAACCTCCCAAAGCATCCCATAAACCAGCCCTCCCACTCCCACCAGAAATGAAATCATAACCAATGGAAAAATCCCTAAATCCTGAACCCCTCCAGAGGCAGGAGCATCCTCCCAGCTCCCTGTATGGAGGCAAACCCTGGGGCCAGCCTTGCTTCACACCAAGCAGCTGAGGCTGAGCTGTCTGCTCTGGCACGTGCCAAGGGTACCGTGGCCCAGCACAAGTAGTAAATACCTGGCTTTTATTTCTTTGCTCTCCCCCCCCCTTCCCAGGGGCAAGAGGAGGAAAAAGCCTTTCCCCATAAATTCCAGGGAGAAAACAAAATAGCAATGGGAAAGAGGAGAAAGCCTCAAGGATTTATGGCCATGCATCAGGTGCAGCAGCAGACCTGGAAGCTCAGGTGGTGCTTTTCACCATCCAAATTCTTCCTTAAAATCCCCCTCCCCAGCCTTCCCCTGCCCCGAAGTACTAACCTGGCTTGGTTCCCATGCCGTGATGCTGCCCATCCCAGGCAGACCCCTGCCTCCTGCCCAGCAGAACTTGCCCAAAGCCATCTCTCCCACCTCCTCTTCCTTCTCACCAACCATCAGTTTTCGGCTCACGTAGCTCCCCAAACTGGCTCCCACAGGCTCTGGGTTTGCAGCCTTAGGGACAGCCACAGAAACCCCCTTCTACCCGCTTCTGGAAAGCCAGACCTGGGTAACAAGTCTGCACGGTGCTGGGGAGGCTGCGGGGTGCACCTGTGGTGGTAGGAAATGAACAATTAGGCATAAAAGTGCGTTAGAAGAGACCCTGCTTCATATGCATAAATTAATTGGGTCCTAATTTGGGGCAAACAGACCACCATGGGCACTGGCAGCACCTTTTCCAGCTCTCCAGCAATGTGGGGACCAAGCAGCCATCACCGTGCTCCTCTGGGGTTAGGACGCAGGATGCTTTAATTAGAAAAACTACCTTTTTTGTGCATCTCTAGGGGGAGGTTGAGCTGCTCTGGGAAAGTATTGGGCACAGCAGCATCTCCCCCTTGCTGGTCCCCACAGATGCCCCATCCCATCCTATCCCACCAGGAGAAGTGGGTGGCTCCAATCCCCCAGAGCAGAGCACGGAAGCCAAAATTGCCTCAGCAGCTGCTGCCTGCGCCCCGGGCAGGAGAGCCAGGGCCAGCGGTGATCAGAGGAGAGCAGCTCCAATTAACCAGGCAAGCAGACGCCTGTAGGTCTCTCGCACGCCCACGACGCAGCAACAGGCAGGTACAACCCAGCGGCCTCGCCGTTCCAGCAGGCATCGGTCCTGGTTCTCTGGCTGCCTTGGGACGACAGCAGCGGTGCCGCCCCAAACACCTCCTCCGCTTTGCTTGCCCTGCGGCATGGGACAGTAAGCACATACCTATACTCTAAAGAAAAGGGGCATGTCTTTCTCTCCGTTGCATTCAGGGCTACAGGGACACTTTTATTGCAACTTAAGGATGCGACAGTGGAAGCAAGCAGCTTTGGTCCCAGGGCTCTGCGTAACACCATCTACCGCAGGCTTACATCCAGCACGTGCAGGAAAGCCGGAAAAAAGTCAAATAGCTCTGCCCTTTTTCTGTTTAGCTTGCTTTTAGCCAGCAGAGCACCAGCAAACAGCAACCCTGGTGCCCAAGTGCCTGTAAGGGACAGCTCTGCTTGACTGTGGGAAAAGCCACGTGGGATGCCCTGTGCTGGACCACAGTCCAAAGTCAGGGCAGCCACATGGACTCCAGCTCCGGTCTGCATCTCCATTTACACTGAGGAAGCACCTGCCTCAGATTCATTTTACCTGGTGAAATCTGACCATTTCCAGATGCCATATCAGCCTTGTCAGCAGCAGCATGCTATGAGAAAGCACATGCAGCTGAGCCAGAGCCCTTTGTGTTAACCCATGGGCACAAGTAAAAGATTTTCACAGGCACTTGTTTCAGTTGCGTGTTCAGACATTGCTTTATTGCAGTTTTAAGTACATAGTTTTGGATCCAAGAAATAAAAACTGAGCAGCACTGTGCATTTCATCAGTTCCAGCATTTTAATATTAAATAAGTGATACCCAGCTCTGGCACACACCATCAGAGCTGCACCTCTCCTTACAGGGCACAGAATGCAACCAGGCTTTAACTACCAACTCCCTTTTTCCTGGGTGGCCTGGAGGAGAAATTCATAAATCCTCTGATGAAAAGATCCAGGGTGGAGGAAGAAGTTCTGCTTCCTGGAGAGAAGGTTTTCCCTTCAGATTAAGTTACCTGTCACATCACCTCCCACTGCATCTGAGGAAGCAAAGCCCTGAACACACCCAGGGTCATTTTGAAGAGCCAACCCCCACCCAAGAAAGGAGAAGGGACCTGCCACCCCCATCTTGTGTTGAGCAAAGCCCTTGAGATACCCTTCACTCCCCAGGGGTTGAAGCCAATAAGCAGAACTTTCCACAATCCATCAGCACTACAAAGATGGAGCAGTATCCAGCAGCTTGTGAACTTGCAACACATCGCATTTGTGCAATGCGTCTGCTAGCAGAGCAGTTCATATAGCTGCAGGGATGGATGCAGGGCACCAGAGCTTGCTGCAAGCTGGACACAAGAGCCACATCAACTCCATCCTCACCTGTTCAGCCTGCAGATAGAGGCCAAAGTTGGAGGGCTTGGAGAGAGGGGTGACTACTTTTAGCAAGGGGCAGTGACTGACATGCCACAGAAACCTGAAATACAAGTCCTCAATATTAAAGGGCAGCTCTAGATCAATGGGCTGCAGGCTAGTGGATAGCATCTGGGAAGCTGCAGTGGGAGGTGAGTTTCTCCTACTACAATAGCCATCTCTGACACAGCCTTCCTGCTAAAGGACCAGCATTTGTTCAGCAGCTCGCCTGTCCAGACCCCAATAATTCCACGGGGAGTGGAGTAGCACACATAGGGGTGATAGTGGACCACCTTCCCCTGACCAATTATCCTTCTCTGCTAGAAGGATGTCCTCTCACAGAAGTGGTTACACCTGCAGAAGGGTTGACACACCTTTTGAATAGCTTTTCAGAACTGCTTCAGCCACTCCAAGTCAAGCCTAGAAGTTTCAGTACAAGCACAAAGACCAGCTGGAGTTGGTGGTAGCACTCTGCTCTCCAGCAGCTTAATGCAGTTAGAGAGTTTCTGGCTGTGCTTTCCACCCAGAAAACATGGCCAGGAGCTCCAATACATTTCTGCAGGGCCTTAAGACACTATGGAAAAAGAATCTATACTATGTGCAACAGCAGCTTATGTGGGGGGAGGAGAATAATCAAAGGCAAGAAGTACAAAGCCAGAAGTGCAATTTATTGACAAGTTCCAAAAGTAAAAAGACTCAGTGTGTTTGCTCCTCTTGGTTTGGATGTCTGAGCTCTGTCAAGACACCTCCACCCACCAGAGCTGTGTAGTGCTTCATCTTCAGAAATTGAAGTCTTGCTTCTTCACTGAGAAATCATATAGTCCATCTTGGCCAGTCCCAGGCTGCAGAGCTGGATTTTCCTAGGAGGAAGTTGATAACCATCAGTTAAACATTCTGCAGCTTAATAAACCTAAGCTTTTTACACTGCTTTTGCCTGAAGCTTTTTTACAGCAGCTTACTTTTTTATTCTTGTTTTAAAAAATTCTGCTGCTGTAACAAGCTGTCAAGATCAGCTTGACTCTAACAGGACCCTTGGAGACCAGATCAGATCCTCTTGTTCTGTACAGCACACTGAAGCTGCAGTGTCCCTGCACCTCAAACACAAAAAGCAGCCAAGTCTACAGGCTCAGACACCAGAGGTAGAAGAAAAGAGCAGCTGGAGTGGCAAAACTCACTCAAATTAAATAGCCTGCTTGGAACAGCAGCAAGACAGGACTGCTTTGGAGAGATGTTCCCCCTGGCATCCAGCCCCTCAGGCAGGTGCCGGTGTGTAGGAGAGCTTCCTCCACACCCTCTCGCAGGGACATCCTGCAGACCCTGTTCTGGGCAAAGGACTACAGCAGACATTTGCTCCCTGCTGCTGCAGTTCACATCTAGACTGCACCGTGGCTCCAGGATCTGCCAAACTGCTAAGCCTCTTCCCTGATGTTTCCCCATCTGCGAGACTAAGGCTAGGACCAAGCATGGCATCTCTGACAGTCATGGGACTCTTGCAACTGCTAGCTGGTGTCCTATCCTCTTTTTCCATAAGTTTATTAGCATGAGAAGGGTCAAGTAATCCAAATGCAACCTGAGCACGGTTATCAGCTGAGTAGGAGGCTTCCATTCATAGTGACAAGCTAGCTCAGCTCCAAAGGAGGAAACTTCTCCACATTTGGTATTCATATCAGCAACTGCAGTAACTCCAGCTGATGCCAGTTTAAATTCCAGCAGCAAGATGCTATCAAGGCATCCATATCTGTTGCACAACTCATCAGCTGACAACCCAGAGCTGTTACAGACCTTTAAAAGCAACTGGAACAAGCTGCAAGGACTACTCTAGTCATGTAGAGGTCCCTTCCAATAGCCTATTTCAGCACCCTTAAAGCCTGTACTTCATTCCACTGTATAATAGCTTCATGTTTTCAGAGGAGAAAGAGCAAGAACTCCCATACCTCACCAGAAAAGTATTTCTCTATGATAGTCAGTGCAGATTGGTAGACCATGTTGTTTTCATGAGTCTGCAAAGCTTCAATTTTCTCCAGACCATCAAACTCTTCCACCAGCAGACACAACTTTTCTGTCTCTCCCAGCTTCTCAGCTGCCTGTACCATCAGATAACCAAGCAGGAAAATACAACCTTACATCAGCAACAGGTTTGATAAGATCTTTACAGTAAGACCCTGATCTACAAGTTGAAGGACCACACAGTCCCTACCTGATCCCAGGGATAGGACTACTATGTCTATGAAACAGCAGTCCTTGCTGGGATTACTGCACAGTGGCTTGACTGCCAACCAAACAAGCTAGCCAAACCCTACTCAGTCACATCCACACACTGAGAAGGAGCAGGTGTGACCTGCCACCCAGTATTTCATTTGCAAAAGCCATTTCACTGGTTCAAAGGTGCTATGAGAAACAAGCTTTCAAGTGAGAGGCACATATACATCAGCTGGCAGGAAGCCAAGCTGAAATGCCCCCAGGACCACTTGATTTCTCTGCAGCTGCATTTCTGCAAGACCTTCACCTCTGTCCAGCTCAGGGATTAACACATAACCTCTTTTCCTTTCCAGAAGGAGACTAAAGTCACAGGAGATGAAGACGAACACTTTGGGAACTTAATCTTGTCAGGCTCTTTGGACAACCCAAGAGTGTTCAAGAACAAGTTAGACAACATGAAGTCTACCTCTTACTCCTACAAGATCAGCAGCTGCTGTTCTAACCACACACTGTAAGCATTCAGCTCACACCTTGCTGCTCTTTTGGAGAAGGAATGCAAGAGATGGGAGATCTTACCAGGAAGATATTTGAAATGGTGTCCAGGATGACCAGGATAGTTTTGCTGTCTTTGGCCAAGAGCAAGTTGAGCAGAGGTTTGAGGACCCCAGACTGGACAAGCTCCACCACCTGCTCCACAGTACCTCCTGTTGTGAAGTTTGCTACTGCCCACACAGCTTCCTTCTGAGCTTTGAAGTCCCCCTGGAAGAGTAGCACAGTGAAGGCACTCCCAAGCTTTAGCATCCCTCCGAGGTTAGTGCGAGGTGAGGATAGCCATTTCCCTTGTATTCAGTTTGGGCTGACCCACCTTCCCCAGCACTGAGTGATGGGTGGACACCTGGCAGAGCTGCCAAGAGCAGCTCCAAGCCAGGCTTTCACACAGGTCTACTCACAAGTCTGAGCACCCAGGCTGTTCCAAGGATCAACAGCCTTGCAGTAGATTGCTCAGGTGGGCTCATGCCAAGTGCTTCACAAATGAGGCATTGTGGACCTCACGAACCTCAACGTTGCTTCTGCAGCAGCTGTATGTGCAGCTCTGCACCCACCCCTTACCTTATCAAGCAGCTCCACCAGAGGTGGCAATAACCCACAGGTGATGAGTTGCTGGATCTGCCGGCAAGGACCTGCTGCGATGTTACTGAGCATCCACGCAGCTTCCTTCTGTATAGTTGGCTTTGCATGTCTCAGGAGACTGGGCAGGACAGCCAAGACACCAGCATCAATAGCTGCCTGGGTCTGCTCATCAGTCCCTGTGACTACATTCCCAATGGCACGGAGAGCTGGAGTCTAGACAGAGATTAAAAGGAGATGAGGAGAATCCTTTCCTCAAGGGATACATGCCAGAAAGTCCAGTGAGATCCCTCACTAAGTGCTTGATCCTTCAAATAAGGAAAGCATTGTGGGTGGTTACTGTTATATTTACAGATCTATTGTCCTCCTATTTTGCCCTAAGCCGCTTTACAATCTCTATCCAGTCTGCCAGCCACAGCAAGCTGGAACAGAGCTGTGGCTTGACCAACAACCAAGTAGTACTGCCATCTAAGGAGAGAGCAGACCACGCTAGCCACACAGAGTAAGCACACATGCCCTCCCTCTCTTCAGATGTTCCTACATTAAGGGACCAGAGGCTGAAGATTGCCAATTGTCTCTTACCATAATGACCAATTCTGGACTGGCCATGAGTTCCACTAGCCTTGGGAGAATCCCTGTACCCACAACAATTTGGATGCGATCATTGGAGCCATCTGTCAGATAGGAAATGGCCCAGCAGGAGTCAGAAATTATTTCCTTATCCTCAAGTTCCATGAGGCAGGTGAGGACTGGCAGCATCTTTTTCACCGCATCCAGGCAAGGGTAGGGGTTCTTGTTCCTACAGAGGTTTGACAGCGTCCATGTGATGTTCCTCAGGAATCCAACCTGAAACACAAGGGAGGTGTAAGTCCCTCACTGTGGTAACAAGTGAGGAAGAGGTAGCACCCTGGTCCCTACAGCTCAGAGATATCATCCAGTAGCCAGAAGCGGCCTTCTTAAGGGCTGAGGTTTATTTGAAGAAGGGACATAAAACAGGTGACTTGAAACAGTAGATTCACCCCCTCCCTCCCCAATATTAAGTTCCAATAACTTCAGCTCTAGTGGTGTGACAAGCTGTTATGACTAACAAAAGTGCCAAACAGCTTACTTGCTGGGTCCCTGGGACAAATTACAGAGCATTCTTCCAATACAATCAGGATTTTTTTTTTAATACTAGCATTAAGTATTAGCAGCTCATTGTTCTAGAGTAGGGCACCTCAAGGATTTGATTAAGTTGCATCATTCAGACAGTTCATCCCAATAAGGATGCTCCCAGGAGAGCAGTGGAGATGCATTGAAAGCATTGCAGCTACCAAGGTGTGTATATATATGAACTGGTGCTTTGTCATGTTTCTTCCACATGGCTCCTTAAGAGAAGGCAAGGGTGAGCTGGGCTAGGAACAGAGCAGCAAGAAAAGTTGATTTTTTTTTAAACATCTTGCAATGTAAACTCACAGAAGGCCTAGAGGGTGTTTTCTTAATGCTAGCCTGAAAGGCCCTAGTAATGCCTAAAGGCTACAGCTTCCAACACACCCAGGGATGGGAAATCTGGAGGCATTGGTACTGCTGTTACAGCCCAAGAGCTTCTCAGTCCACCTTATGCTTCTCTGAGAAGGTCTTTCTCCCCCAGAGACCACAAAAGCAGTGGGGCAAGCACCACTGCAGAAGGGCAGTGATAAGCCACAAACCCAGCAGTTTAGAGCTACCCAAAAAGCAGCAGGAAGAAGCTTGAAGAACAAGTTCAGCCCTTCCACATGCATATGCAAGTCTACGTTGCACCAGTTTCATCTTATTCCCAGCAGGAGATGGTCAAAGCTGGATAGGAAAGCCAAGACTAGAAAAACATCACATTGACTTGAAGACTGCTTGGCATCCCCAGCTTTGTATATAGCTGAGAGGCAGGGTCATTAAAATAATTTAGTTCAGGGCCTCATTCAGTTACACAAACAGCTTGTTGTTTATAAGGCAGGTGATAGACCACCATTCACCCATTACCCAAGTGATTAAGAGCTGTTAAGTCAAGAAAATGAAGGTTATTTACTGGAGCTACAGGTGACACCAGAGCCAGCAAGGGAGGAATCGCATTGCAATTGATAAGAGCATCCCTGTACAGAGGACCATCACCTGTAGAGATGAAAGAGGGTTGTTTATTGCATCTGCCCAAGTCACAAGACAGTCAACATCAAATAGCAATCAGACCTGGAGGCACAGGCCAGGGCTGGGTGTCTGGGCTCACTCACCAGCCACACACCATTAAGTATTTTCAGGTGGGGAGGATTTCCCAGGTAGACTGGAGTGCCACCATGGCTAGCTTGTGGCAGGCTAACCAGACATGACCCATTCTGATCTCCCTGCTGACAACACTAGTGGGTTAGACCATCCCAGCAGGATGGAGTCTTGCACTTGGCTTTGGCCAAAACCCTCTTGCAGAACCAACACAGGATCTTGAAGGCTCCCAGACCATATGACAGGACTGAAGGGTTAAGGGTTTCAACAGGGGCAGCATCTTGGAGACAAAGCTGCAGGGAGACAAGGCTATCTTGAGGAGCACCAATACTTTTAGCTCCCCAGCACTGGCTTGGGCAGTGACCCTCTGCACATCCCTAAGCCCAGGCCTGGAGACCTTTGCTTACCTGCAATGTTGCCCAGTGCCCACACAGACTGCTCGCTGATGTGCATGTGCGGGGAGGACAGGAGGGAGATGAAGGCTGGGATGGCACCTCCTTCCACCACTGCTCTGGTGTGTTCAGAGGTGCCAGAGGCAATGTTAGTCAGTGCCCAGGCTGCTTCAAACTGCAAAGGAGCATTGTCAGCATAGGTCAGGAACTCAACCAGCCTGGGGATGATCCCCAGCTCAATGATCTGATTGATAGGAGGGTCCTTCTGCCTGGACAGCATTCTTCTGCAAGAGAGGACAGCACAACACCTGCCATGAGAAGCCATGTTGGTGCCACGACAGACCATAATCCAGTGGCCACGTACAAAGCTGTGTGGCCTGCGAGGGAAGCAGCCTGTTAAGAGATGCTTGTTCAGCATCCCATGTCACCAAACCCTCTGGCAGAGGAATTGCCATAGAGGCTTCCACAGGAGACATCTAAGAAGATGCTGAAGCAACAGCAGTGTTAGAGTGTAATACTTCACACATCCTTTTGGGACTATGACAGCATTATTCCATGCTCCTCACCTTGCAGGGGTTTGAGACAGTGGAAAAAAAAAAAAATCAATCTGCAATTTGTTCTCTTACAGCCTGCAAGCTTGCCTCTGCCATTCCGCAGCCCAGGAGCACTGCACAGCCCCACACAGACCAGAGCTCATGTTTTAAGTGATTTTTCAGACTGCTTTTCCAGCTAAAAAAAACAGAATCGGCAACTCCCTGCTGCTGTTCTGCCTCACACCAGCACAGAATCATGTGGAGCTGCCAGGGCGATGGGATCAGGGCATTGATCAAGTCAAAGAAAGCCAGAAAAAAACCCAAAACGCTTTCAGCCAAATCTGCTTTCCAGCCTGGTTCACAAGTGCTGGGAGAGGGTAGCAGGGAGGTGTGAACCCACAGCTCAGAGCTGCTTTAGTGCTGACACTGGTACCCCACCATGGCTCACTGGGCTATCAGAGCACCCTGGGTGCAGGCAGGCTTGGTTTGGGCAGGCAGAAAGCCAGCTCCATGCTGCACAGCAGATTAGGGATCTAGTCATGACATACCCCTTTAGGAAGGGTCTGCTCTAGCCAACCCCTAGTTAACACTTTGAGAGGAAAGCTTGTGATAAGCTCACCATGATCAGACACCCTCACAGCCGCTGGGAAGCACCAGCGGCAATGCAGTCTCTCCTGGACCCTCAGGAGACATCCCTGCTGCCAGCAAGGTGATGATGGCACCCTGTGATCCCTCCTACCCCCACCCAGGTGGGGACAGCCTTGCTCAGCTTCAACCCTTACAGAGAGAGCCTCCCCAGCCCTTGTCCTGCCCAAGATTTTGGCACTTGATTTCTTGTGGGAACCAAGATGATCCCTGCCCCAGCACAGGCACAGTGGGGGGGGGGGGAGCTCCAGGAGCCACAGCCAAACCCTTGGTTAAGTCCAACAACCACACAGGTCCCTGCCACAGGCACTGCCCAGCACCATGACAGAGCCAAGCAAGGCACACAGGGCACAAAACAGGCACCAGCTGAGGCTCCTCAGGGCAGTTTGGGTTACCAGGCTCCTTCCCCCTTTGTCATCTCTTCAGATCGCTCTTCGAACAGGAAGAAATGCCTTCTGCCAACAGGACCCACCACAGCTCCACCAGCCACCTCCCTCCCAGCACAGAGCAGCCAGGCAGCATACCTGGTGGCTTGCGTAGCCTGCAGCTGCAGCTCAGCATTGCTCCCATTCACAGCTTCAGTGATTTCCTCCAAGGACAGCTGAATAATCTGTGTCACAGGGAATGATTCAGAGTCAGATGGCAAGCCAGGACTCCCTCCAGTTTAATCTCTGCAGTCAATCAGCTGTCTAGACCCAAGTCAGTCACCACTTCATATCTAAGCACTGTCTATTCTTTATGCAATGCAGTTTCGAGATGAGGCAGAGGAAGAGAATCCACAAAAGCCTTCGAGGCAACTAATCCTTATAATCAAGCACAGAAAGAATCACCGACACACCATAATGGGCCTACAAACTCAGTAATTACCCCTCGCTGCACAGGGAGCCAGACAGGAGCTTTGCCAGCTCCCAGCGAGCTGCAGCACCAGCCAGTTCTACCTGCCATTGAGGGAAGCCACATGGGACATCATCTCTATGCAAAGCAATACAGAAAGTCTAGGCAGTCTAAAACACTCCCCAGTACTGGGCATGCTGATCAGGAAGGGCACTGGCTATTCAACCCAGGTGACCCAAGCTGGACTTGGTAGTGGTCCAAGTAGATGATGCCTGCTGCACAAGCTGCAGCACTGATCCTGCCCAGGTGCAGAGCACCCAGCACTCACCTCATTTCTTTTGTCTTCTGCTGGAGAGAGACTGTCATCCATCAAACTGAGTGAAATACTCCTGCGCTTGAGGATGTGCTCATCCTTCTTGGCCTTTCGCAGCTCAATGTTCACCTCGACTCTCTGCCTCCGCAGGGCCTGGAGAAGAGACAGACACCATCCCACCTGTGTCTGCATCACCCCATTCCCCCAAGCAGCTCATCTCTACTCAGGTCTGTAACCCTCTGCCCCAAGTTCCCTACACAAGGGGTGCAGAGAGCCAGCAACTGCTCTCAGGCAGCTCCTTGCTATGGCCTGGAGGGTTATGTAGGAGATAGGACAGAGTAAAGCCTCTCCCTTCATGCCTCCCAAGGACATGGGCTGCTGGATGAACCAGGA
Organism: Elanus axillaris; assembly: GCA_026212715.1. Lineage (NCBI taxonomy): Eukaryota > Metazoa > Chordata > Aves > Accipitriformes > Accipitridae > Elanus > Elanus axillaris. The sequence continues at coordinate 16,088,624 of JANZLQ010000064.1, forward strand.
AACAGTGGGTGTTTTTTAGATTTGCTGAACCTGAAAGGCAAACCCTCATCTCCTCTACTGGTTTAAAGCAAGCTGACAGATCCTGTGGTCTGATATCCCATACCAGCTCCCTCTCCACAGGGATAACTGCTGCAGAGAGCTCAGCAGGCTGGGGCTGAACCATCTCCCTTCCCCAGCACATTCACCAGTGCAGCTCAGTCACCCACCCAAAACTCATGTCCCCTTTGCCTGTGCCACCACACTCCTCACCGCCCAGCCGGCTCCACAGCACATCTCAAAAGCTAAGCGAGCATCCCTGCTGGCAGAGCCACCCCTCCCCACCCACCCCCATTTGCTACCCCATACAGCTAGATTTGGGAGCAATTGCCCTTCAGAAGGCTTCACATAAGCTCCCGTCAACAGGCAAAGCCACAGTGGGCTCTGCCCTTGTCCAAAGGCGATGGCACAGGCGGGTAGCGGAGGTGGGTACTTACAGCTGCATCCTTGCCCTTGTTCTTGAACTTCCTTATCCGCTCACTGTGCTCATTCACAACTGGCATCTTGGCAGGTTTGAGAGAGGTGCCACCTGAAAGCCTTAACACGCTTTTGGGGTTCAGAACAGAGCAGGGTCACGTCACAACCTCACCAGCAACATCCACCTCCATCCACAGAGGGGTCCCCACTCCCACCAATAGTCTGTGCCACACATTTTCTCCCCCACCTCCCCAGCACAGGAGATACTGGGGGGTCCCCTGCCCTAAGCAGAACTCACCAGGATTCTCACACACTGCAGCTGAGCCACCGAACTAAATGCAAGCACAAACTACTACTTAATACCAGGCTACAAAAATTACAGCTGCTGCTGTAATCCCAGGAGGGAGCTGGACACACCACTTCTCATTGTTATAGCAACACCACCTTCCTCCTGGTCTGATCCCAGGGCTTTTAGTTTTACTTGAACACAGAGCCCAAACCTGGCAAGGCCTCTTGCCTCCAAAATGATAAACTTAAGGTCTGATTTAAGGACAAGTAGCTGCATCCAAACCTACCCTCTCTCCCCACCACGCAGCTCAGATTGGTTTCTTACACCAGGGCCCCCACTGAGAAAGACAAGGTCACATACAACAGCATGAAGCAGCCAAGTTCAGCTAAGCAAGTTCTTCTGGAAACCCAGCTACTAGTAAGGACTGCCAGGTGAAAAACAATAGGGACAGGTAAAACCATTTCTAAACTTCTTCTAGTGAAAGAACCACAGACATACACACAAATAAGACCAAGAACAGGCCTTCAGACAGTTTTTTTGTCAGAAAAAGCAAGGCTTTCACCCCACAGCAGCAGTGGTGTTTTCAGAACAGCCAGACACCACCAAGGACCCCCTAAAGCCAGGCTGTGGATAAACACGCACAGGTAGTACATCTTCACCTTCCTTCCAGGCTTACAGAACTCCCCTTACTTCATCTTTCCAAGTTTAAGGGTTTGAAGGTTTCTTTTGATCCTCTCTCCCTATTTCACGCCCCAGGAACCAAGGCGAGATACCAACAGCATCAGCTCTCTACCCCAACACAGCAGCCAGCCACCAAGACACAGACATCCCCCAGCTCACAGAGGGACCAGGATGAGCTGCCTCTTGTCCCAAGCCACTTACACCCCACAGCCTTAAACCCAACAATCAAACCTCAAGAACTGCTCCAGCTTCCCTTCCTCTGTTTCCCCTCCAACAGAAGAGAACAGTAACACCCCAAAAGGCCTCTTCTTTTTCAGGAGCTTCCCCCCGCCCTGACACCAGCCAAGCAGGAGACCCAGCACAGCCCCAAAGACCCAGCAGAGTCCAACATAGCAGCCACATACTCATCATAGGATGGAAGAAAACAACCAGACACCCAACCCACCAAAGATGAGGAAAACCACTCACCCACAACTCTCTCTCATACCCCATCACCCTCAGACTGCCTCTTTTATTGCCCTCATGGAGCCACATACCCCCCTGGTTCTCCCCCAGGATTGGCTCTTCCCAGGACAGCCTCCCTGTTATCTCCAGCTGCTCCTTTACCATGGCCACCTGGATGCACCTGGAGGAGGATGGATGGTGATGCCTTCCCTCCTGAGCTGTCTGTCTGTCTGCCTGGGCTGCCCTGCTCACCTCTCCCACCCACCTCCTCCATACTTTTATGTTCTGCTCATTTTGGCCTTGTCTGTGGCCAGACCCTTCATGGGAGATGCCAGCCTGCACCCATGCAATGTCTTGTGATGCAGGGGACAATCTGGGTGCTGCCTCCCCAACACTGCACAGGTCAGGGGGAGTGCGGGGGACGGGTGGTCTGGGGATGCCCCTTTTTTGTCCAGGTAGCTGGAAGGTCCTTGTGTGAGTGGAGATGCAAGTCAGGAGAGCAGCCGCCTTTGGTTAGTGGGGACTAGGACCATGGAGCCAGGTGGTAGCTGAGGCGAATCGGCCGCAAAGGGCTTGCAAGTGGGCTAAGACAGGATTAAAAAACTTGGAGCCGCAGCAGGCGCTGAGCTGCTGGCTGGCACAGGCGGGAGCCTGGCAGGGCTGTGGCAGGAGGTAGCATAGAGAGAAACCCAGCAGGAACCTATTATCTTCATAAGTCCTTTAGATTTTGGCCAGGAGCTGCTGGGCAGCTCTTATCACGCTACATTATGTGTCTATCACAGTCTCCATCAGCTTTAGTCAAGGAATTGTTTGCATCTGCGGTGCCCTAACATTGGTTACATGCCAATGCTCGGGCTGCTTGCACAGCTTGCCCTCCTGCCTGTGCCACCGCTGTGGCCAACGGGGCCAACAGAAGTAACCCTCAAAATAACCACTCGCAGCAGAGTTTGGCTACAGCACTGCAGGCAGTTTTGGGGACTTGAAGTGCTAAAGGCATCCTGGTTCTGCAAGCCCTCCAAGCCATTGCCTTTTTTAGCAAAGCCCTGTAAAACTCATTCCATACACTTCCATGTGTGCAGAGGTGCCAGCCTGGTCTAGCTGATGGGGAAAGAAGGAGCAGCGTTTGCCAAATGGGTAAGGAAAGCAGCTATTAAAATATTTAATTAAAACCTGATTTTAAATTACTTGACATCTTTTTCTGAGAGGGAGATGGGGAGCACAGTAATCCAGAGCAGGTGCCTGGGCTCGCTGCAGGAAGGTGGGAATGAGATGGTGCTGGGAGGCAGGTGGGAGCAGCACCCACTGCCGGGGTCTGCACCCTCCACACCCCAGGAGCACCGCCTGGGCCTTCGTACCCTGCCAGCCATCTACACAGGAGCCATTTCAAACTAAGCTGTATGAGTTACAGTTCACTGTGTGGCTATTTCCAGTATGGAAATACCTATGGAAATATGCTGTGCAATACCCAGGCTGCTTAAAGTCATGGATTCAAATCCTGGGGTCATACCAATTCTCCCTTTCAAGGCAAATGAAACAAGTTGTACAAAGCTTTGTGCGGAAGATGATGTGGGGGGTGTCGAGAGAAGACTTTCAGATAAATCTGTTTGTGGGCATTAAAAAGACAGTTGTGCTAATCCTAGATGCTGTATTTTTAAGCTTCAAGTGCCACTGGTTGCATTATCTTGTTTCTTGGCTGCTTGAGACAGGAAAATTACATTTCAATTGCTTTTTAATTCAGCCTAATCTGGTGCAAAAGTTAGTGTGCACCCTCTAATTTTGTTTTCTGAGCGGTTTGTTTCCGCTAATTCCTAATCAGCCAACGCTAAATCAAAACAGGCCTGGTTCAAGCTGAAATAGATGAGTCCTCACAACCTTGCCAAGCAGTTTAATTAAATTGGCTTAAAATCACGCCCCAAGATAAGTGGGGGCAGCCTCCTGCATAGGCCAGCCCTCAGCATTTGCTCCTCTGCCTGGAGAGCTCTCTAGCCCAAGGTGCTGCAGGATACGGCCGTGCAACAAGGCTGCGAGAAGTTTATTGTTATCCTGGGCTGCTCTTTCCCTCTCTGCCCTTTCCATTCCGTCTCCACCTGCCAAGTGCAATCAGACCCATCCTGTTCAGTTACTCCATCACTGCCAGCGCGGGGAGGGAGAGGATGGAGAGAGAAAAACATGTGCAAATTGATTAGCAGCCTTTCTTCCCAGCCTTCACTTCAGTCACTGATGGCATGAGAAGTGGCACCGCCGAGCGCTCGGCCCCAGAAGCAGGCAGAAGATGAGTGGGGCTGATTTCAACCCGTGCTGAGGACACGGGCAGATCAATATTTGCCCAATGGGAAAGAGAACAACCACTGGAGGAAAAAAAGTTTTGGTTTTCAGCATAATAAGAGGGTATCACAGCTAATGGAGAAGAAAGGAGAGAAAACCCTAAATCTACATGACAGTGTCCCCTGAGCTCAGCCTTGTGTGCTCAAGCTGAAAATCCACATCATGACAGGTATGAAAAGATGCAGTTCCAGTTTAGAGGTTTTCTTTGGGACTGCTCTCTCCCACCCTGCCACCCTTCGCCCTGTGCTCCCACCATGGCACTGCAGCTTAGTTAGACTGTGACTGGTGGCAGATTTGAAAATACCGGTTTTAAGCCCTGAGATGAAAGCTCTGATTTTTCCTCCTCTGTTTTTTCATGTTTCTTTAATAGGTTTACCCTGACTGCATGCAGAGTAAGGTACTGGTCAGGAAAAATATTGGTGTGTAGCATCTCTGCAGTGGGGTTAGCAGAGGCAGGAACAGCCTGGTCTCCATCACGGGAGGTTGCACAGCCACAGCAGCTGGTCGGATCAATCCCTCCATGAATGGAGACCCTCACCTGGCAGAGAGCAAGCAAAGGTAGGGATTCCTGCCAACTCCCTGAACGTCTGCTCTCAGACAGCGTATTTTCTTCATCAGCTCTAATGTAGTCCATTAAGTTAATATCAACAAATTAATTTTACTTATTAGTTGCAGTAACACCAAGGAAATAATCCATTTGGGCTCCTGAACCAGCTGCCAAGGTAACTGCTGGTGGATACAGGGCAATTCCCAAGTTTGGCAGGGATGGAGCCTGGAAATTCCTCCTTTTTTGGTTGGGATGCATCCTGCCAGCGCACGATCCCGGAGGAAGGCAACGCTAACTCTGCAGCCTGTACCGGTTCCCCTCGGGGAGGCAGATGTCAGGCAGCCGGTGACCTCCCCACCACCAGCCATTAGATTCATTTCAGTCCTATTGTTCATGCAGCAGCCACGGGTTTGAGTTGAGATCAGAGCCGCATTGTGCCAGGCACTAAACAAGCACATAATAAGTGACAGCCCCTGTCCGTTACAGTCTATCTAATCAGGACATGCAGAAGGTGGGAGAAGGGATTTATTGTTATCCTTGTCTTACTGCTGAGCCAGAGGCAAAGCTGAGCTCCGCAGCTGGATTTTCTGAGGCTCAAGGTGCAGCTTGTTGTTTCCCCTAATTTAGTGTAGCAGCCTCAAAAAAGTGATCCTGCTTTTCTCCCCCTCCCCTGCTTTTCTCCGCCTGCTCCTCTGCAGCCAGGGAGCCATGGGAATGCATGAGTTCAGACAGCTCATTCGCAGGGAAAGCAACCCATGAAAACAAAGAAAGAAGTGTTTTTTCCATCAGTTTGGTTGAAACAGCTCCTGCTGTGGCCATGGGATCATTAGAGCCATGGGATCATTGGAGCCGGTGGACAAGGAGGAGAGGTGTCCCCGAGGGTGGGTAGCAGCGCAGCATCGCATCTTGCATCGCCAGCAGTTAAGGCAGGTCAGGGCAAAGTGGTTCCCAGTCCAGTGCCTCATCCCTGAGGTCAGTACAGGAATGTACCAGGGCTCTGCAATGGGGTGGTACCAAGAGGAGGGAAACCTGTCTTAAATGCAGCTTAATTTTCTCCCAAATACCTGGGAATTTGGCCTGTTTAAGCAGGTTTGATAAATACCAACTCTGCCGTGGTCACCCGCTGTGCTGTGGGACATCTCCACTCCCATGATCCTAGTTCAAGTTTGCCAGGAGTTTTTATGGGGTTGAGCAAATAGACTGTTCACACCTAACACTCCTATGAGGTTATACGGACCAGAAAACTTGTCCCTCTGTGTGGTGCTTTTTAAGGCAAAGTGTTCTTCAGTGCCTTTTTCCAGCCCAGAAATGTAGGTGCTGAAAAAAAAAGTCACATTGCTGTTATACAGGAGAGATCTGTATTTATTAAGAGGCCTGGCAGACCTGGGAATTCCCTAGGAATTAAGGAGAAGGGAATTGCTGTGCGGGAAGACAGCTTGTAGAGTGGGTAACGCCGGGAAGCGTAACACCAACCAATTATCCTGTCAGCTGGGCTGGAGTCGGCGGGAGCTGCTGCCGAGCTAACTGAGCCTGGGGAAGGAGCACAGCTAATGGTGTGAGTTGTGGGAGCCCTTTCCCACTTGCTAAATGCAGTTGTTAATGTCCATTAGGCAGACGGTGTAAGCGGATGCCCCAGAAAACCAGCACAGCCCTGGAGGGCCTGTAACTCCACACCAGGCTGAACGTTAAGGAACTAATTTTAACTTCTAAGCAGCATCCTCTCTGCCAGCCACAGAGGGATTAGAGTAACAGTTTTTGAAATTATTTAAAAATAACATCAGACTTAATCATAGCTATTTATTAAATCCATTATCCTCTGTCAGTTATGGGACACTGATTTATTCAGCTGCAGAAACTATAATCACCTATGGCCAAAAATCTTACTTTTTTTTTCCCTAACGGAGCCCACTAATAATTATTCCTTTAGTCTCTGAATCTGTAACTCAAGGAACTGAAATAGAGAAATCTATGGTGAATTTGGGGATGAGGCACAACAGAGTGATGGAGAAACCTTGGACTTAGTGAAAAACCACATAATTTTGTATAACTCACATATGACCTTGCTCTATGGCACCTAGCAGGAGAAAGGCTAAGGAGTGGAGTACCTTGTAAATCCCGTAGGGGAGAGAAACCCCATGAAAACAACAGAAAACCCACATAAATCATGGGGTCTTGAGCTTCGGGATGCCACGTTGCTGTCAGGGAGCCCACATGCATCTTAATTAGACGAGGAGATGAGCTTTCCTGTTCTCCCGTGCACACAGTGCTGTTCTTCCTGCGGTTTTCCTCAGCAGGAAGGGCTGCCAGACGGCTGCTTACCTTGCTCCCACACCTCTGATTATCACAGCATTTCAACAGAAATTACTGTCTTTGTTTAAAATGTGTATTTAGGGGCCTTTCTTTGAAAGCCATGCTTAGGAAATGCTAAAAAGAGGATTCAACATGCATATTCCACCTGATCCCAGAAGCTGAAGATAATTTTTTGCTAAGCCCAGGGGCAATATCCATCTCTGTTTCAACTGCTTCACATCTCACGGTAATGAGCTTGGGGTTGGGGCTGGGGGCCAGTAATTACATCTCACTGTCCCATCTCCTTCCTGCCACTCCACAGCTCAGAGGTCTGTCCTGGACAAGCTGGTGGGAGCAGCTCCCTCCGCACTGGCGCAGCCCCTGGGCAACACCATCCAGCTGGTGTGATCCTCCAAGCAGATTTGTTTTAACTGGAGCGGCTTGTATTAGGGGATTAGATATGTAAAAATATGTACTCGAATTCTCCATGTCACTCTGAACGCAGCTAATTGGCACGGTCCATTTTTCTGAGGCTGAGGTACGCAACTCCCTGGGAAAAAGGGCAACAAGGGGAGGAGGAATGGCAGAGCCCTCTCCTGCCTGCTCCATCTTGTCTTTTTTGCTCCCAAATGTTACAGAGTAAAGTGAACAGGAGATGCCCGCAGCACAAATGGAGCGTTCCAGCAGATGATCTCCCAAACACAGACAGTGAAGACCCTGCAGAGCTGCTAACAAAGCTGCTGATTGTGTATGTTGAGATGCTGGCAATCATAGCCCATGGTGAGGACTAGGACTGTGGTTTTGCTGGTGTCCTCCTCCAGGGCTGTGGATGGTGGGCCAGTCAGAGATGGGGTGGAAAGAAGCCCCAGGTCCGTGCTGGAAGGGATGGGCCCAGGGACAGTCCCAGGACAGGGCTGGGATTTGGGGCCATTTTGTGGGTTGGGGCTGGCCCAGTCCCACTGCTGGGGGCTGGGAGATGGTCCCTTTCCGGGATGAGGTTGTGGCTCCCGATGGCCTCTGGCTAAGCATAAGGATTTGGTTGGTGGTGGTTCTTGGCCAGAACCAGACACAGAGCCCTGAGGCTGACAGTTGGGGTTAGGGGAGGACTAACTGATAGACCTGCTTCAGGTTTAGGGTGGGCTCTGAGGCTTTGGGCTATTCCTGACCTTGTGTCAGGAACATTTGGAGAACTAAGGTAGGACAGCCAGGAAGGGCTGGGCAGGTGCACTAGCTGTTAGTCCCCACTCCCTTCCAGATCTGGGCAGGGACCTGTTTTCTGACTGTTAACAGTCCTCTGCTGTTGGCAGACACAGCTAAACCCTGGTGGAACAGTTGGCTCAGCTCTCTGTACAGCTGGTCCACCTAGGGCAGAGGCACTCGGCAGAGCTCTATGGCTCTCCATGAGCTCAAGTGGCCAAAGTCTGTGCTATGGATTAAAAATTCCCAACCTTGCCAACGGTCTGTGTGGGGTCAATTTGATGTCACATGCCAGAGGTTTCAGGGGATTTTTCCCCCCCTCTTTTTCCTTTAAAAAAAACTTACAGAAATTTTGGGGCTGTTTGTTTTGCCTCCATAATTCCTTGCATTAAAAGAGTGCTACAACTGAAAAGCTGAGCACTGAATAGTTAAGACACCAGAAAGACAGACTTGAACTTTGCTTTCATGTGCATACACCTCCCCATAGAGTTTTTGATCATATTACTCCAGACTGTCTTCTGCAGGACCCATGACTCACTGAGCACCTAGTGGGATTTGAACGTACTTGCTTGGCATTGTCCCCATCAGACCCTCTGTGCCTCACGAGCAGCAATCTGCCCTTGTTTGGTTAGAGACTGGTCTTGTCTCTGTACAGCCAATACCCCTCCAGCCCTCACAGGAATACACTGATCCTCCCCAAGCAAGCAACAGACGACAGCTGAGAATGAGGATACAGCTTTCATTACAGAACCAGCATTATTTTTTAAATGGCTAATAAATGCAAAAACATCCTGCAGTCTCCTGAGCCAGATCTTTATATAGCCCAGTGATCCTTCAGCAGGGCTTTGTGATCCGGATACCGTTCCTCCCCTGAACCACAAGAGATCAGTTTGCTGCTGCTGCTGCTACTGAAATGCAACCCCAAAACGCAGCATCTCAACCAAGTTCCTTGTTACTCCAAGGCTTGTCACTACAGCACAAAGGCTGAGGCTCTAGAGCGAGCCATCAAATACAAAAGTGATTTTGTATTTCCTGTTCCTCACCCTGCCCTCCTCCATTTACAACCTCTTCCTTTGTAACTGGGAATCTCACTATGGACACCTGGGCTACTGTGTTTAGCCTGGGATCCCTGGCAGCACTAAGAGGGAGAGACCAGAGCCTTTCTTCCACATGATCTGTATTATATGGGCTGATTTGCCCACTCTCTGAAGACCATTTTCCAATCTAAAACATAGTTATGCTCCCCATCCCTTCGGGCAAGAAGGCTGGACTCTCAGTTTCACCTTAACATGATGAAGAAATCTGTGTCAGGGCAAGAAACTGAGCCCATTCCGAAGGCAAACATCCTGCTTAGCAGACAACTCCCTCCCCGTCATCTGTTGTCTGCAGAGCTTGCTGTGCAGTGCTATCAGGACACATTACTGCACAATGTCTCCATTTTCTAAGAGAACCTTCAAAAACCTCCTTACCAGATAATATAATCGTTGTAACGGGATGTGGCTGGATGAACCAGCTGCAGCCCAACGCGGGCTGTCGCAGTGGGATTTTCAGAGTGCGGTGATGTGCTGGAGAACAGCGTGGCCAGGGATGATACAGGACGGGATCTGTGCTATAGAAACTGCAATGACATTTCATTAAACTCAGCAAGAGGCATCCTAGTTACTCAGGAAGCAATTTGGCTGAGTTCTAGTCATTGCTGAACAGTCCATGGGCTGAGTGAGCTTGTAGCTATTTAAGGTTTGCCATTTTGACCTGTATCCGATTGCTCCCTTTGCAGCTCACTCCTCCTATGTGCTCAGAACAGACATTTATGCACGTTACACATGAGTGAACAGGTCAGAACCCATTATTTATTTGATGCATTTCACGTCTTTCTCTAAGACGTTTGTCTGAGAACTGTTTACGATCTCCATTCACAGATTTCAGGTTTCAAATAATTACCTAAAAAAGCCCAGAAAATATGACTTGCTGCAGGTACATTCCTGAGAAGTTAATCACAATTCTCAATATTCAAGACTCAAGCTGGCCACGGTTTCTGTGGTATTATCCTGCTCCTGATGGGACATGCTGAGCTCTTAGAATCAGATTTTCAGGGTGAATAGTCAGTTACAAATTCAAGAGGTGGGTGTAACATGAACTCTCTAATTTTCACCTCAAAGCGGCTGTTTATCTGAATCTTCCTGCTTGGAAACTCTATCCCAAGCGTATTCACCCAAAACACCCACAATGGCAATACTTGCAGAGTAACCACATCCCAGACGCTCCAGCTGAGGCAAATATAGCAGAGAAATACTTAAAGCTGATACAGAAGCAGTTGCCTTTCAGGGCAGTTCACATCCCCTAAGCAACTGAAACAAGACCGTAACACAACAATGGCCTTTATCCTCTCTGCTTGTGGCAAACACACAGAATTTATTCATCATAAACATGGGGTTTAGAAATTATTTTAAAATGAAACTTTAATTCCATCACCAACATGGCTGCTCCTGCCAAAGATTCAGCCTGACAAATATCAGCTCCTGTCACCGACGAAATCCGCCAGTTCACCTTGGCAAGAAGGGCACAGCCAAAGACATGACTTTGAATGAAGGCTTTATTAGGTGGTCTTTCTATTTCAGCCTATACTCCAGCAGCTGAGTTCGTAAAACTCTCTATAAGGAAAGGAAAGACAAGGAGAAATCCCCACAAAACAAAGCATTATGTGATCTCTCCTGAGGGACCAAAGCTTTCCCAATCGGGCTCCCAGCATCACAGTCCACAGAACTTATAGATAAGGAATATGTTGTCTCTTTTGAAATACAAGTGCTGGCTCAGGCCCTTTGGGCAGCTGTGAAAGAGCCTGACCAGCCCTTGTAAACACACATCTTCCAGGATCGTGGGTTTAGCCAGGCAGGTACTTGCTGTGTGTGACTGCTGGGAAGAGGTGTGGGGTGGAGATCAGGAAGGGCCACGTGGCAGAAATTGCAAGCAGAGGCAGAAAGAGAAAAGCACAGCGCCTGCAGGTGTACGTGAAGCCCGTCTGGATCTATATTCACTGTGTTTTATAACAGGCTTGAACTCACAGGTATTTTAACCATAAGTTTATTAAGTTCTGTGTGATTTTGGGGAAATAATATTTCAGAATTTTAACTCACAATTGTTGGCATGGCCTTACCACTTGATCTATGGCTTTTGGAACTACATTTACACCTCAGCTTTTAAAAACATATATTGCCTCTGTGTACCTAAACAACACAGTTGAGGGCTGCCTTTAGAGAAGCTAAACACCAGTCACTCCTACAGACTTTAGACTGAAAGGCCAGAACAAAATAGACTTTTTGTAGGTACTTAGTCTGCCAAAGACTGGACTGACAATGGGTGGATAACTCTGAAGATTTAAGTTGTCTTCGTGCTGTGCCTCAGTTTCCCCAGCTCTAAAAGCATGGTGAGGCATAAAGAATTTAAAGTTCCATTAAGGCCTGAGACCTGCACCCAAGAAACTCTGTCTGATGCAGGTATGAACTATTTTCAGTCACATGCATTTATCTTCTGTAGGTGTTTGGTTTAACATTTCATTGATCTGTTTCAGAGACCATACAAGTCCATGTATTTCAGGAAGGTGACAGATAAAGTGTAGACCTGCATCAAGTCTCAAATATACATTGCCAATCTGGGCATCTAAAACCAGCAAGTCTACAGATTTAACTGTATAGATTGAGAGGGGAAATGATTTCTGAGCTGCTAGAGTCTCTTATCTCTGCCTGATCAGAAGTGGAAATGGACAGAAGAAAGTTTCTCCTTCCTGCTTTATGGGTGAAATTCATCCCAGAGCAGCAGATTGCAATCGATGGTGTTACACCAGGACCTCCTTGAGCCCTAAAACCAGTTTCCGAAGGCGCAGCACTGCTGCCTTGGAGTCCTTGCATGCATATATTTTTAGACCACCAAAGTCTTCAGGAGGATGGTGGGGAAAATGAGATCACCAGAAGGGCCAGCGCTGTCATCGTCTCTAACCAGTGCTGAGCTATTCTGATTTCAGCCCAAGCAGTAGCCTCTGAAACCAGACCCTGCTGGCAAAGAGTCCCCTGCCGCCCACCCCAGTTAGCCCAGACTAACTCCTGTGCAGGCAGCTGGGACTCACAAGACTGGCGCGAAGCATTGCTTGGGGCTGTCATCACGGGGGCTGCAGAGGTGGAACGGAGAGCAGCCCTTGGCTTGGGCAGTGTGTCCGCACTGCGAAACAAAGCCACAGCATAGCCTGTGTTCCCTTTAATCTAAGTAATGCATAGTAGTGATGAAATCAGGTTTGCCTCTGCAGGGAGCAACAAGTTGAGCAGGTATCGTAGGTCCCAAGGAAGCATGTCTTTAGGTAGCTGGACACTGACAAAGACTACTCACTATCAGCAGTTTGACTGTTGCCTTGACAACATTAAAGCTAGTGCAGATGTGTGGGTGGGGAAGGAAGACTGCTTGGAGTGTGGGACATAGTCTGCTCCCAACAAGGAACAGGTCCCAAAAAATGCAAAGCCTTGGGATATGAGTCATGTCCTTGAACTCCCGTGTTCCCTCCTGTGGCTTTGCCACAGGTATGGTCTCAGATTGTGACGGGGTGAAAACCACCAAAGGGCATGTGAAGTGGATGTGCCATGGACTCTCGTGGATGATCCTGGTGTTTTTTGATGCCTGAGGACAGGAGCTGATGAACCAGGTCCTCCCTTTCAGGTTCCTCTGAACCCCTTTTACAGCTGTGCCTGCATTTCTGCTATTTTGTGCACTGCTGTAACCTTTCACACTAAGAGGGTTTATGCCCATACTGCACAGGAGACATCTGCGCGGGAGTTGCCTTACCCCAGGGAGTGAGTGAGAAGCTCTGTGGTTGCTCTGACTTACAGCTACTTCAGGGGTTTGTCTGGGAACCACAGAAAACCACCAACACCCTCAGTACTCCTGAAATCCCACTGGCACCCCCCATCCAGGAACTACCCTCACCAGAATTGGGCCTTAGGGTCTTACAGTGTTCAGGAACAAAAGATGGAAGAAAGACCCTCCTTCTCAACCATAAGCAGGTTCCCAGTGCCCCAGCACTGGACAGTGAGGAAGGCTGAAGAGAAAGTGGGAATATTGTCCCTATGTCTCCTCAGTTCATCTCTCATTTTCTGGCCCCTCTTAGGAACCACCACCCCGGTTTGGGACACTGACTTGCCTGTTCCTTCTGCTGCAGGTTCCTATAGCACTGGAAGATATTGTTGATGTGAACAGGACAGCACCACAGGAAATTTGAGGCTTCTTCAATCTGCTTTCTCAGAAATGTGGGAAGCACTGTTCCCCTTCTCCTTTCCTTCTAGTTTTACCTTCTGCCTAAAAGAGAAGCCAACATGTCTGGTGGTTATAAGGAAGAATGTGTGGATGATGCTGACCCCATGCAGTTCCTGGATCCTCCTGAGAAAGAGAAAACTGAGGCCGTGAACAAGCCCTATGACATCAAGATGTCCTGCTGGGTGAAGGATGAGAAAGGGGGTTTCCTTGCTGGGGACATCCAGTCTGAAAAGGATGACAAAGCCATGGTGAAGATGGTAATTAACCAGCTAACCTCTGCTTTATACGTTCAACAGGAAAGCTGTAGCCTGCTGCCCCCAGAGGAAGCACAATGATGTCTGAGTCCAGACCTGGTTTGCTCTATTGCCAATTTGTGGGACTCCTTTCCTGAGGCCACCAGCCAGGGGCAGTGGCTGCTAGAACCAGACTTGGAGTGGAAGCATGTCCAAGAGAGTGTCTTCCCATGTGGTCCACGGAGACCCATCCAGGATAACATCACCTACTTCCTCTTTCCCAACACTGCAGACCATCACAGTGAAAAATGTCCAGCAGATGGATGGAATGGTGGATGATGAACCCACCTGAGTTCAACCAGATCGATGACATGGCAAACATGACCTTCTTGAATGAGGCCAGCACCGTGGACAACCTCTGTCAGCACTACACCCACATAAGGATCTATGATTTGAAAGGGCAGAGGGGAATGGCAAAGCAGCGTGGGGTAATGGCAGGACAGGAACCCGTCCCGACTCAGAGGGCCAGCCTGTGCTGCTGAAAATTGCGTGTGTGTGCGTGACTTCAATCTTCTGATGTCAGCTCATATCCAAGCCCCTTTTCCCTGCCCGTCTGTCACTTCTTAGAAGCAAATGGCAAAGCACCAGGACATTTGAGTTCTCTGCTTTGCTCTGCCCCGTCTTCAAATTAATTCCCTGTCTTTCTTTTTTCCCATTCATAAAACAGAGGGTGATACTGATCTGCGGCTGCAATGAATATACCCTCACACAGAGCTCTGGGGGCTTGCAGGTGGTCTGGAAACTGAAATAAATAGCAGTGGGAGGAATAATAACAGTGTTTGCAGAGAGCATGGAGATTCTTGAGAGAACAGTGCTGTGGAGCAGCCTCAGGGATCCTTGGCCAGGTGGGATTTCCCAGCACTTTATTTCCTGCCACCTGCAAAACCAAAACACAGTAAAAAGTGTTTTATCTGGGTAAAACATTGTGAAGAGCACATTACCCAAATAATAAAAGAGACATAAGCATCAATAATTAGGGAGGGAGACCTGGTCTTTTCTCTCATGATAGCAATGAAGTATGTTGTTTGGTAGCAAACAGAAAGAAGCCCTCGATGCTACTGGCTGCTTCAGCATGCAGAGGCATTGCAGCTTCTAATGCTGAGAGCAGTGGTTTCTCTTTTCTCCTCTTCTCTTCTCTTCTCTTCTCTTCTCTTCTCTTTTCTCTTCTCTTCTCTTCTCTT
>JANZLQ010000064.1:16103756-16126209 GCA_026212715.1 Elanus axillaris
TTTTCTTTTTCTTTTTCTTTTTCTTTTTCTTTTTCTTTTTCTTTTTCTTTTTCTTTTTCTTTTTCTTTTTCTTTTTCCTTTCCCCTCTGACTCTGCTCTGGGGGTCGGTAAAACAATTCGGAATTTAAAGACATACATAGCAGCTACATTTGGCCTTGCAGCAAAAATCCTGTTATTCTAGCCTTGTGGGATTCTTTCGGTGGCTTCCTATTTCTCCTTCCAGCTTCCTCAGCACCAGAGCTCTGGATTGTCATGTCCCAGCTTGTACCTTTGCGCCTGTTTCCTCCTCCACAACTTCTCCCTGCGAGGCTGTCCCTACCCTACACACATTCCTAGCCTGTCTTATGCTGCCCTCTATCCTTGGAATAACCTTCCTCTTCCTACAAGCAATAAGCCTCACTCCTCTTTCCTAGCTTTCTGCCTGCAGATCCCAGCGTTGCCCTACCATTCCCCCGTGGGTCTCAATCCTAGCATGTCCCCAAAAGTCTTTTCTGGAAGACTGTCGTACTAAGCACTGAAAACTGCATTACACTTTGCATTTGGTGTTCCTTCTTGGAATTGAGGAGATTAGCCAGACTCTGCCTAGTCCAAATCCACAAGGCTGGACCTCTGCGTAGAGCCTTTGGTAGGGCTGAACCTGAAAAGGAACTACTGCTCGCAGCAGTAATTCAGCTTTCTGTGGGAGCTGACTGACAGAAAATGTATTTACTGGGTTGCTTTGGATGGTGAGGAGTAGTTGTGCTCAAAGCCTAAGTCTTCAGTGTTGAGCATCCTGCCGATGCTGACTTTTATCTTCTTTTTGTAGGAATGCCTGGAAGATCAAATCACCCAGGTGAATCCTGTTCTGGAGACCCTTGATAATGCTAAAACTGTGAGCAAGAACAATTCCTCCCACTTTGTAAGTACCAGCCCTTCACTGATAGGTCACTGGTAGGTCATACAAAGATGTTCCTCAGAAGAAATAAAAATTAAAATTATTTTAAAATGCTTCCTCAAGCATTACAGTTAGTTTATATTTACTAACATTTCACATGAAGCATTATTGGTTCCCATTTTCTTGAACCAAGTTTGTCCGTCGATTTTGTTTTGACTTCATATTTTTATATGTCAAAAGAAAAAAATAGTTTTGATCAACCCCAAATCAATGCCCTTTCAACTGTTTACTTCTGCAAAGATTCAAAATACTTTCATTTTTGGCAGATCATTTTTAATTTTGAAATTGTCAGTGAAAATGAAAAACGTTGGGGTTTTCAACTGAAGTCTCATTCCTCTCTTTCTGTGTGCTACATGCTTCTGCCATATGCTGCAGAGAAAGGAGGATTTCTTTAAGCTCTAATACAGAATCCAAGAAGAAAGAGGTTTTTTATAGATCTGATCTTTGAAAAGATTAAATTTCCTCTCACTGACTTGCAAATTTGCCCCTACAGGCAATGCTGTCTGTCCCTGATGAACGCTCAGAACCTCCCAGCCACTTTCTGTTTTCCTACAGATATTGCAATCTTGATTAACAGACTCATTTTTTATTTTCTCATCTAGGGCAAATTTATCTGAATTCACTTTGGTAGCACAGGCAAGCTGGCTTGGGCTAACACTGAGAGTTGTAAGTAAGTAAGCACATAATTCTTTATATTAATTTTGCTTTGGATTTTTTTCCTGTGCTGAATGGAACCTGTACTGATTACATCAGACATGTCCAAATCTGAAATGAATTCTGTTAACTTGCGGGATCTGCACTGCTGTAAATGACACCAGAATCTGCCCCTACTTCCACAATGAAGTTACGTGCTTTAGATGATGACAAATTTATTTCTTCCTCCTTTAGTTGCCTATGAGACTCTGTGAACACATAAATGGCACAATGCCTCCCCCAAAAGCTATACTCTTTTCATTCTACAATTATATTGCAACCATTACTCACATTCATCAGTACAACACTATAATTGTCTTGCTACCGAGACCCTAAAAATAGCTATCCAGGGAAGGTGCATTGTTCTTTGTTTGCACATGTACATCCAAGACTAAATCGAGAACCACAAATCCCAGCTCTCAAGGTAAAAAGACCCCACCATGTTTCCTGACTAAAGCCCTTTAGCATGCAGAAAAAGGAGAGAGGAAACATATGGACCGGTTATTCATTAATGTGGGATTGTCTGCATCCCTCCTACTTTCAACTCATCCCAGATTTGCATCACACCCAGAGACCATATGTTGGATTTGCCTCTCTGGACAGTGGGCCAAGGCAAGTTTCAGGTTGTTTACTGGCAGGTTGCAGCTTCTTCCAACCTGGTCTGGAGAGCACGGGCATGGACAGACCTTCACGGTGCAAGCAGCAGCACTGGCACAAGGTCCTTCTGCACCCTCGCTGGAGCTCTGCCGGCAGACGGGATTGTATGAGTGCTCCCTGACGTCATCTGGACTAACTAAAATTGACAATAAAGGTGGTTTGAGTCAACCCAAATTTGTCTGAAGAACTCACATGATGTCCTTCACCAGCAGAGCTATATGGGCAGAAGACTTCAGCTGAGAGGCAAGGATGAAAAATGCCCAGCCAGGATGGCCAGCAAGGTCTGGTGATTTGGTACAGCTGAATGAATTGATACAGTGAGGTCTGCAGGAGGGTATTTTTTGTGGAGACCAGAAGCCAAACTAAGCATGTTAGTGCCTGACAGGAGGTATGGACAGAGTGATTACAGGGTACAAAACATCTTTTCCAGAGCTCTTCTCAGAAAGAAGGGGCAGTATAAGGACATGTTTCATGGGTCAGTCTTAGAAACCATGCACTGACAATTCAGAGGATGCTTAGAAGTAGGATGAGTTGGTCTGGAGATCTGTTCCTGAACCCACAACTGGACAAGTGATGGCATCTTTGCCTCCACCTGCCAAAACAGCTGTACTAAAACTTGGGCCAGTGGGAATGTTGTGAAGCTTAAAAGCATGCTTTGAGAGCATCACTGAAGGACACTATGGTTCTTGCTGCACTCACAGGATTTCCAAGGGACATTGGAGAAATGCTGGTTTCACTGATATCAAAAGCAAAATTCTCACTGACATCCACAGGGCCATGATTTTTCAATCTCTGGCTGCCACCTGCACCTGGATGTGTTTCCCTCTGTGTTTCAGGTCTAGAGAAGTCACCTGTCATTTCCCGGGAAGCAGCTGAGAGAGATTATCATATCTTCCACCAGATTCTCTCCAAGAAGAAACTTGAACTTACTGGTGCGGCACTTTCTGTGTGTTATTCACTCCCTTTAATGCACACAGCCCTGCTCAATCCTCTGTTTCTAGAATAAGAAACCTACTCACCAGAACTGTACTTGGCTAGAGATTGAAATAGGTTCTCTGCAGTGGGGGTTCATTACTAATTATCCAGAAAGAAGAGGATTGCAAGTGACTTTTCCTTAGGCAGGCCAGAGTGAGAAAAGAAAGCTGTCTTCACTTATCTTGATCAATGCATGGTGAGGTCCCGCTTGATCTGGCAGGGCTGCCACTAAGGTAAAAATGATCATTTTCAAACTGAAGTGTTGAGCTGCTTCATGTCAATTGCTTATGTATCTCCAGGACAGGAAAGACAGCCAGGACAAGTTTTTCAATACTGTTGAAAAGGTTTGGGCGTTCAATCCCACTTACTTTGACGTGGCTGCTATGTCAAAATCTCCTAGGTAGCCTAAGCAACTCATCCCACAAAAAGCTTTTTCCTTAAGTGATACACTCAAAACATGCTCAGGAATTGAAACCTAGAAGAATCCTCGGTCTCCAGTCCAAAAGCTCACATTATGCCTTGATTGTAGTGATGGCAAATGGTGTAATCACCTCTTGGTCTGTCTCTTGCTGCAGAAACTGCTTCTTCTGCCCAAGCCTAATCATTACCACTGGGTGCATCAAGGTGTGATCACAGCAGACAACACGGATGATGGGGAAGAGCCACTTTTCACTAACATAAGTCTGGAGAAATGTCAGTGAAACTGAAAATACAGCAAACGGCATGCTGCCCCCCCCAACCCAAGTTTCCCCCAGGAATAAAATTCAGCTCCTTCAACCTGGGGATAAATAAGCTACTGAAAGAGCAGCTAGGGATAGCCTAAAGATTTGTTCAATTGTCTGTGAGCTGAAGCCTGAATGTAAAAGATCTGCTCCAGAGCGAATGAGCTTGACGTAGGAGTTTCTGGTTAACATTCAAAGGCCTGGGGTTTGCAGGACTTCAAACAAGCTAGTTATAGGGTTTGTTTGAAGCCTGAAAACTGACAGATCTGAATGCTGTGGCAGAGACCATGGGTTAAAACCCGCTCATCTTGCACATATATATGTAATCTCAAGGAGCAGCTTTTGTAAGAGGAAAACTTGACCCTTTGTCTAGTTTTTACACACATTTTCCTTTTTAATATCATTTTGAAGAGTATCTGTTACTGAAAAGAGCTTATTGGGAATATCTGCTGGCTCCTGAGACTATTATTATAAGCAGGACTTGAGCTAGAGAGAGATCAAACAGTCTCCAGCTGCTGAACTTACAGTGCCCTTTCTAGCAGCCGTTGGTATTTTACAGCTTCCAGGATTTGTACATTGCAAACAAGCCTTTTGTACAAAGCAGATATGATTTTCATAGCCACTAAGACAGGCAGTCCCAAATCATGGCTCACGAGTAACACAATGCAAGATTCTCTGGCATGCTCAGAGTTGTGCGCTCTCCCTTCTCTGGGCATGCTGTGAGAGCAAAGCACAATGTTCCCGGCAGAGCTATGCTTCCTCCCTATCTGTGCTAGCTGAGATGTGGGATAATTGCTATAAGGGGATGTTGCTGCTCATGTCCTGCTGATTTTAAAAAGCATGGTGAAGAGTGGAATGAGCTGATATCCCAGATGATACATTGCATTTTGCTCATGGTATCAGAGACACTTACAACAACTGCTGTCAAAGCGCATGGCTCTTAGCTAGCATAAATCAGTATACGAAAGAGAAGCAGAGTCCTGGTTTACAGCAACATTAAGCTACTCTGTCCCATGCTAGTCTGAAGGGACCTGGCTGGTCAAATTTCAATGGACTGGAAAATTATTTTAGATGTTTAGCACTATGGGCTGGCTTCCAACTTATGGCACAGATTAAGAATTCCCTTTTGTGGGTCTGTGTCCCTCCTGCCAGGTGGCCTTTGATGTCCTGGGCTGCTGTCCAGAAGAGAGGATCTGTGTTTACAAACTGACTAGGGGTAGCATGCACTTGGGCACTATGAAGTTCAAGCAGAAGCCAAGAGAGGAGCAGGCAGAGGTGGAGAACACAGAGGTAAGTCAAGATCTTATGCTTGGTGACAGCAAACCAGGATAAACCCAGCCTGCTAAGAGCTCAGCCAGTTCGTTAAGATTGAAAAAGCTGCTAAAACCAGACTCTTGTTTCCAGGGAATATAAAGTGACCTTAAACAACACACTGATTTTTTTTTTTTAAATGAACAGATGTGCTATTGAGAGTCAGAGCTGGCATTCACAGCTGCCACAGGGCAGCAGGCCTAGCCAGATGGCTGAGCTGTCAGCTAAGGACTTGATCCTTCTTTGTTGAACAGTCCTGCTTTGCAGGTGTTTTTGAAGCCATGGTGGAGCAAACAGGCACATACCTCCCAGAGCATGTGGGAGCCCAGACACCTTGTTTGAGGTGTGTATTATTGCCTCTGCTCCATCCAGCAAGCTCTGCTGAACAGTGTGTGTGTGAAGAGACAGAGCTGAGACCTGCTTCCATTCTGTCCTTCCCAGGGAATTCCCAGCAGGGCTGGAGAGCTTCCTGCCCCTGAAAGCAGAGCCTGTAACCATTTTTCTGAGTATGCAGCAAGGGGATGGGGACAATGAGTGATTTTCTTCCTGTTACTCTGATTACATGTCAATCTTCCCTCCAACGGTGGCTGACAAAGTTACTCAGCTCATGGGTCTGAAGTCTGGAGAGCTCCAGAGGGGCCATCACCAGGCCCAGGGTGAAAACAGGGAGCAAGCTGGAGCAGAAGGGAATCCTCTTAGCACTACAGTGCCAGAACGAGGGATTTGGCCAGCATGCACATGTTCCCCAAGGCCACTGATGGTCATTGAAGGCTGCCATTGTCACAACCGTCCGGGAAAATCACCCAACTCCCTCAAGCCCCAGGGAGGCAAAGGCAACAGGGAAGCAGCTCACTTTGAGCATTGCGGTGCATTACATTGGCACAGTAAGGGCAGACCAGTGCCGTTTCTGCCATACTCCTGTTGCTAACCCTGAATAAGCTGGAACGTGCACTTACTGAGGTCAGACATGAGGCCAAGACATAGAGGCCAAACCCTCTGCCTGAATAGATCAAACTCCCATAGATTTTAATGTACAGCAACACTGGGAAAGGTACTTTGCTGGTGCAAATTAACGTGTCTCTGTTGCCTTAAAGAAGTACTGCAGCCAGAGACAGGCTCTGCCACACAGAAGTGTGCACCTCAGAAATCCCTTCCAGTAACAATTAACTGAAAACACTGATTGTGCAAATGTCTGACCAGTGATGCAACAGTTGAACATTTTAACGTAGAAAGAACAGCAAGGCTGTTTCATGATTCTTCAACATGTTGCCACTGGCCTTGATTAAAAATATAATCCTTGTAGATATTCTGAAAAGGAACAAAACCCCCAAAACTCAAGCCAAGGCTTGTTTCTAGTATCACAAATTTCTAGGAAAGCTATCCAAAAGAGACATCAGCCAAAGGATTAAATTCATTTTTGCTTCTGTTGCTTACGTTTTGCTGGAAGAGCCAGAGGCCTGTAGTTCACTGCAGCTTGTCTAGCCTTTCCTGGTGTATGTGACTTGCCTCTCTGCTTTGCTGTCAAGCAGCCATGCTAATGCTTAGCAGCGGGAACAGTATTTAAGCATATTATCAAACTCCACCAGTTATTCATATACTCCACTGCACAGACATACTGACAGAACATGATCAGAGCATGAATCACAGGCCTTTTGCTCTATCTTCTTTACACTCAGCAACTATTTCCTTTCTTTGTTACCAAGCAGGTTTTTGAAAGTGACATTTGACTGTGCCAAAATATGTTCTGATTGTGCTTGGTTATACCAATCTATAAGCCACATTGTCCCCTCTGTCAGGGTATCAAAATATGAGCCTAAAAGGTAAAAATACAATCTCTCTGCAACATCCTTTCCTTTGGCAGACCTGCAGAATCATTCATTCAGGGCAAATGGTCTTTCCATGGTAAGGGCCCCCCATGAGTCCCGAGACTCTAAGGTGTGCATTAATGCTATTTCCATGCCAGCATTAAATTGCTTCCTTTCCTTAGACCCACAGAGGATTTGTCCCTCTCTCTGTGCAGGTTAACAATCAGAAATCTGCTTTCTCATGCACTGTTACTGGGCTATTATCTCGCTGCATTGGCACTGGTCATGCCTTTTCTCCCCTGCTCCTTTCCAGGCGTGACACTGTATCACAGGGTGGCCACAGAAGAACAAGGATCCCCTGAATGAAGAAGTGGTGGGCTTGCTCCAGAAATCCAGCATGCCCCTGCTCTGGGTCCTCTTTAAAGAGGAGGAGGCTGCAGGTAGAATGAACATTATGCGGTACAATCAATACTGTCAGCTCAATGTGTCGGCAAGCAAATGTCATCGGTTCTGGTGCCCACTGCTTCCCCATTGTTCTTTTGCAGAAAGGATTAAGCCTGTCATTGTAACACTCTCTTCATCCAGGTAACAGCCTGGGTCTGCCTCTGCATACTTCCGTGCTGAAAGACAATTTAGCCCTGTCCTTGAAAATTCTGTCCCTCCAGCACTAAGAGAGGCAGACAGTACACACTGTGTTCACTTTGCTCAGTGAAGGCACTACTGAGCACTGCTGCAGAAACATGCTAGCACAGATGGGAGTGTGAGCGTAGTCCCGGCTTAATGACAGGCTACATAATCCCCTCCTGGCAGTCAGTGGCCTTCTGCTGCCCAGACAAATGTCAGGTTTCTATCAACCAGAAAAACTTGCTGCCTACTAGGATTGTCATCAGCCCAGCCCAGGACTCTGCAGTTGAAAGGTGAATAGGAAACAGTTTAGGAAACTGCTTTTCAGATTTCGAGCTACCAAATAGACAGGTTCAAACCTTGCTTCACCTTCCTGCATGTGCAACTCCATCTCAGCCTATGCTAAACGGGTAAAGCAGCACCAGCGTAAGAGAGAAGAGACTGATGTAGAGTGCAAAAAATTGTGTGTGTCAAAATACTGTGAATGCAGCTTCTCTTATCTTCTTTTCCAAGGCCTATGTTCACTTCTGGTTTGAGGATTTCTTTAGAGTAGTAAACAATGAAAGAACAACCTCTAAATCAAAGCAAAATGCAGTTAAAATGATGGTGCTTTTGTTTTTGTTAGTAGTTTATGCAGACAGCACTGAACTGCTCACTTAAGTCAGTTAAGACAGATTTACATTGGAGGCCACAGTATACTACTTCAGTGTGACTTTTTCAAGATCACCTCTCACATATTCTGTGCAATCATACTGATTTTAGCTGGTGGCAGCAAGAGGTGGGTAAGAGGGTCCTCTTTTGTGACTGCCTCCAACCTCTACAGGGTAAACAATCACCAATGCCTTTGTATTCCAGCAGCAGCCAAGCCTCCCTAGTTTATTTTCAACCATGGCCAAGGCTAGCTAATGCTGTTACCCTGATTTTACCAGTGAAGAACTAATAAAGAGAAGTGTGGTGTTCAGTTAACAGAAACTTTGGCTTCTAGTGGCATTAGTGTAATTTAAAATGCCCTTGGGTATCTGGGCGTCCACAAAGGGCAAAAAGAT
Organism: Elanus axillaris; assembly: GCA_026212715.1. Classification (NCBI taxonomy): domain Eukaryota; kingdom Metazoa; phylum Chordata; class Aves; order Accipitriformes; family Accipitridae; genus Elanus; species Elanus axillaris. The sequence continues at coordinate 16,112,524 of JANZLQ010000064.1, forward strand.
ACAACACAGGACTTAGAAGAGACCTGTGTTCTTCTGGAGCGGTGGCTGGTGATACATGAAGGCATCTAAAATGTCATTATATTTAGGAACTGAAACCCCTCTAAGAGGCTTGCAGGGTCATACAGGGAGGATATGGCACAGCAGAGAATTACATCCCAGTCTCTTGAGATGCAGGCCAGCACCTGGAGTATACCTTTCTGAGGCTGGTTTCACAGTACATACTTACCTTAGCTGTCATGAGTGCTAGAAACAGGACAAGAAAGGTCCACAGAACCTTATTAGTGCTTTGCCTTGTAAGTCACAAATGAAGAGGTGAAATACATTACAGTGAAAGTCCTGTGTTACTGTTTCTGTGGTATCCAAAGCTGAATGCCAGCTGATATGGTTACGGATGAGCTCAGTTCAGTCCTTTCAGACATCCTTGTTGCTTTTATCATGCACCATGCTGCCATTTCACCCACTCTTGATTGCTGACAGCCATGCAGGAGTTTTTACAGAAGCCTGAATGAGGTTACTTCTGTTGCCTGTCCTCTCTAGCATGCTTGTCTCTAGGGGCTGGTCCACTCAGCAAATAAAAGCCAATTGCTGTTATCAGTTCATGGAGCTATTCCTTTAGGCTTGCTAGTGGAGAGCAGGTCTCTTCATTGTTAACTCTTTGTATGACAGTAATCCCTGAAGGAATAGTTATATAACACTATAAGCCAGAATCACGAACATTTACCTGAAATTGTTTCAGGTTCACACCATGCCCAAGGTTGTGTCCATACATGTAAGTTTGCTCCCCTAGGCCATGTAGGACCAGGCTCATTTCCTGCTGTGTTGTGTGGGGTTTTTTTGTTTGGGTTTTTTTCTCCCCAGCTGTGAAACACAAATGACTGTATAAAACAAAGGTTTTCATTTTCTCTCTCCAGCCTTGGTAACTCCTGTTAGTTTTTTCACTCCATTCCTCTTTGTCTTATTCCAGGAGCAGCTGAACTAGCTGATGACCACTTTGCACAGCACATCCCTGCACTTCATCCACTGCATTGTTCCAAATGAATTCAGTCTGGTAAAGCAATCCTCAGGCAAAGCCACTCAGTGCCTTCAGCACAAGCTGTGGCTGGCTCAACAGCAGATCTTTATTCAGGAATGAAAGAAGTTGGGTCATCACTTCACAGACTACCTTGTACCCCTTCAAGGGAATGTTAGTCTGAGAGACGCTTCCAAGCGCCAGGGCTAGAGACAGGATGTCTAATAAACCTCTCATTTCATAAGAGAAGCACAAAGAATTAGGAAATACGTGACCTGGAACTAGACAAATTGGCGCCATTATTTATTAGGCTGCATTGCCTCCTGCAATCTTTTTTTTGCAGGATCAACCACAGAAACAGTGAGTTGAAGAGGGGAAGAGCAACCTAAGTTTTCACCTATGATCTATAATAAAGTGGAAAGGCAACTAATGGAAAGCAGTTAACAGCAAACAAATCTGCTACGAATAGGCAGTTACTCATGTTGTTTGAATCCCAACACTGTTATTGAATGTGTATCTATCTTCCACTTTCAGGTGACAGAGGTATGCATCCTGCGCAGTGATCTTATCCATAAGAAATCAAGAGAGGGAGTGGGTATGAATGCCTACTTCTAACGCTTCTGCATTCCCCTCCAAGAACGTCCACTTTGCACAGATAGGTAGAAATGTCCACAAGCTTCCTTACCACCAGTATTTCAGTGCCATGCCCGTGGGGCTAGGAAGCTAAACCAGAGAAGATATTAAGCAATGATTAGCCTTTCTGCACTGCTGCTAACTGTAGCTCTTATATCATTATATCTGTCTTTCTCATTTTAGATACCAAAGCCTGAATCCCAGCATAATCCCTCCAGGGCTTGTGGACAATAAGAAGGCATCAGAGTTGCTGCTTGGCTCTACTGACCTGGGGGAAAAGCAGTACAGAATTTGATATAACAAGGTACTGTTTACTCCTACCAAACTGAGCTAAATAAATTGATGGCAGTTATGACTCAGCATGCCTTTGGTGTAGATATAGCTGCAGAGTTAGAGTTTCTACAGCAACCCACTTCCTCATGCATATAATGTTCTCTCTTACACATGCTCCCCAAACTGACTTTTAATCAGACAGCACAGTTAATATAATGCAAATGAAGTGCACCTTCAGCTATGTGATAAATCTCACTTGCTCTTTACTATTCCTTAGTCAGGCAAAAATCCTACTAACTGATCATTTATCCAATTTAAGACTGGAAAGGAAAACAGAGAGAGACTGTTGTAGCTGTCTAATATTAGCAGCACATATCATTAATTTTGCACATATGTTTTTGTCACAACATCATGAAAGTAGCTGTTGTAACAGCCACGCAAAAGGGAGCATTCTGTTCTTTGCATGAACCTAGAATCTGCATGTCTCAACTTTTATAATAATTACACAATAGTCATGACTCCTCCAGCCTATTTTATCCTTAAATTTCAACTTACAGATGGAGGTTAAAGTGCGCCAGCACTGCTCTGATCTTACTTTTAAAGCCAACAGCCACAAGATTACTGCTATTATTTTTTCATTGTGACTGAAACTACATAGTGCGTTTCTTGTCACAGGAGAGCACAAAGTATATTTGGGTCTCATCAAGGAAAAGATTTCCACCCCTGCTTTACTATATACCACTTAGCTAGATCTTACGATGACCCTGATGTTATTTTTTATAGCTAGACACCTTGGGCACAGAAAAGGCTGAAGAACTCTGGGGAAATCCATGCTAAAGGTGAAGGGAATTGGATTCCTAAATATTAGTCTTCCATTCCCATAACATCCCCAAACTTTATCCTTTTTAAAATGTAAGCAGAGAACCAGAAAAGATCACAATGGGATAAATCAACATGTAAAGACCAAAGAAGTAAAACATCCTCATTTCTGAGTGCTAATACATGGCACATCCAGACTTTCATAGTCCCAAAGGTGACCCAGAACTCCAGGTTCTAACAGTCTCCTGTCTTCCAACATATTTTTCTGTAGTGGGATCCTGGCCACACTGGAAGACATGAGACATGAACCTCTGGCAAATATCATGATCATGCTGCAATGTCATGCTCCTGGCTTCCTGATGAGGATCGAGTACAAAAAAGATGCTGGAAAGAAGTCTTCCTTGGGGAAAAAAATTAGAAACTATTCAGTGACTCCAAGGCAGCATTAGAAACCAACCACCAATGTAATTAATTTACTAGCAAGAACCATGAAAAGAAAGTGGGACTTCCAAGTTCTACATCCCAGTACAGAGCAAAGCAATAAAGCTTTCCTGCTTTTTCAACATGGCTCCATGCAGCAGAACAATTACAGCTGGACAGCTGGATAGCTCTATTACCTCCTGCGCATCCACTCCAAAAACCAACAGCTGGAGGATCTCTGTACTTTGGGAGTGAGAAGTACCCCTGCCAAAAAACCATAACTCACATGGTGATGCTATGAGTCTCCTGGAACTCAACCACAATACATATGTTTATGAGTCACAAGATTTTGGTTTCAATCTGTACACTTTTTCTGTCACTGCCTATGGTATCTGTGGCTGCAGGATAGAGAAGAGGGAAGACAGGAGGCAAAAAATACCCTTTCAATTAGCTTCCAGTTATTTCTATATTTGTGTATTTTTATTTGTATATTTCCAGCTGTATTTGTTTCTTCTAGTACACAAAACTTCAATTTCTACATCCACAGTAGCATTTTTTAAACAAATTTATTTCTATTGTCCTTTTTCTTATGTCAGCGAACTGCTATGATTCTTCTGGCATGCCAAAAAATTGTGGGGCATCGAGGCCTATCCCATTTGACTGAGACTACCTACTGACTCCAGCATTCTGCTGTGTACGATTGAGTGTGAACACTTTGAGTCCCCGTACATACATTGCCTGGAAACAGAGTTGTTTCTAAGCCCCACATGTGTTTGCTACAAGCTAGGTCTGAGGGTAATTCAGAGGAATGTCAGAAGTTTCTGCAGCTGCTTTTCTAGGGAAGGTGGAAGTTGTACATCAGGGTGAGGAAAAACCTCTGAGGTTGTCGTCCTCTTCTGCAGAATTAAACATTGGCAACTACAGGCACTGAGAACCTTGGGATGTCTGGGCAGGGAAGTTAAGGGCTGGGAGAAAAAATAACGGCCATGTTCACTTAAGTGAAGACACTGAGAAAGCTAGTGACTTTCTTGTTAATTATTAATAGGGCAAGAGGCCTGAATTACTTCTTTCCAAATCGATGCCAGAAAAGTTAGTAAATGGAGAAAGCCCTGAAATGTGAGTCTAAGCCTGCTACCTCCAGGGAGTGGAAAGAGAGTCTTAGAAATTCAAGACCTGGACTTCCCACTTCTCAAAATAGCATAGAGAGAAGTGGTGAGGTTATGAGAATGGGAATACAAAATTTCACAATTCATTAACATTTAAAAGCTGAAACAAAGCTGCTTGGTTCACTTCTTTTAAGCAGGACCCCATTGTCAACATGAAGGGGCAGCTCCAGCTCAGACTCTCTTCACTTAGTCCCAGGACACGTAAGTCAGTTGGTTTTCTGGTAAGAGAAGAAAGAAAGCGTTGACCAAGACACTCAAGCTTAAGTGAAACAAAACTATATCAAAGCCAATTTTCTATATATAGGTGAAAAAAAAATCTGCCCTTTTACCTGGTGGGACACACCTTCCCAACGCCAGTGCAAACCAAATGAACTTCCATAGCCTTAGAAAGAATGAACTTTCAAAGGATTCTGGTCCCATTTCAACTGATATGAATCTAGATCATTATAAGAATCACTCTGCATTTATATTGGTTCAGAATCTGGAATACAGTCCTGATTTCTATGCTGGCATGCAGATCTGCTACTGTGCAGAATAACAACCTTTTCTAGGAGTTGAATTACTCATGCTATAGATACGAAACCCTCTGCACTAAAAAGGCATTTCAGGAAACACCAGGCCTCCCACTGGTAAGCAAAAAATACTAGGATCTGATAATAAAAGGACCACCTCAAGGCTTTCAGGGACCATTATAATAGAAAAGTCTTGTTTTGGGAACATCATTGCTTGAACTCCTTACTTACAGATGAAACCGCTGCTGAATGTGGCCCAACAGGATGAGGAAATGCAACTGAAGGAATTGGACATGAGAAGCATCATGTCAAAGACTTGGGAGCTCACAGAACATGCAAAAGAGCAGAGAAGCAAAGCAGACAGCCACCCTCAGTGAGGAGAAGAATGACCTCTCTATCCAACTGTAGGCTGAGCATTATCAGTAGGGGACAGTTAAAGGCTTAGTATTCATTTAGGCAGAGCATCGGCTTTCTCAAACGACTCACGAGAGGCTCCTTTTCAGAATATGAAATGAATAAAAAGCATATGGGGATGATGCATGAGATTCACAGACAGCCTGACTGTATCTTTAATAAAGTCAAGTCCTTAGAAAACAGAGAAGACCAAAAGGCCTCATGGCTAAAGCAAAGGAGCTGTTGTAACAAGTTCTGAGTTCTCTTCCTGGTCAACCAGTGATGCTCAGCATGATCTACAGCAAGTCAGGGTAGCATCTTTTTAAAATGCAAACTCCTCCTAAAGGATCTGTGTGTGTGCGAACAAACAGATTTTTTGACGCTTAACTTTAAGAAGCTATGGCCCAAGTCATGGGAATTCAGATCAACTATAACAACAGGTATGTTAAAGGAATCTTACTAAACTCCGCAGAAGAGGCAAAATCTTGCATTTCTTGCAAATGGAAGTTTGCTGCTGTAAGAGGCAGGAGTTGTAGCAGCCTTTCATAGGATGAACACTGGATTCCCACCCCTTCATTAGGAACAAGAGAACTTGTTGGATGCTGAGGCATGCCTGGCCCAAATAATGAAATCAAAGATGGACCTACTGAGCCAGATCCTGGATATGAAGGAGCTGATATGAGTGCCAGCAAGCAGATGCTGGAGGATTAGCCTAGCGACTTGAAATGTGACTTGGAAGGGCTGGAGACAACCTTGCATAAAACTGGAAGGAAAAGCAGGTATGAAGCATGACAGAGTTTTTTTCTGCCTTATTCCTTAGGGAAATGAACCCTGACAACCATTACAACTCCTCCAGTCAGCACCCTTTGGGATGCTCAGATTCACTCAGCTGATCTCCCCCACAGTTTCTTATATTGTCTTCCAGCATCTCATATAACCTGGGATGGATTTAATTTGACAATTCACTCTTCCACCCTACAGTAATAGTCATTTCACAGCAATTTCTAGAGACCACTCTACACAGACATCTGCATCTCCTCTATGTTCTTTATTAATTATACCCACTTTTACATGGCAATGCTGGTAGGCCTCTACTTACAAAATGCCCCCCTCCACAGCCATGTAACACCTTTCCACTTAGCCTTGGGGAATACTTCTCCCTCTCCTGCACCTGAACTGTTTTTTATTTAACGTAATTGGAGAAGTTTTAAATCTGTACTGTAGCAGCCATGTGGCTGGCTGCTGCTTCTTCTGAAGTCAGTGTTAACATCCACAGGATGTTAAACTCACAGATGCCTCATATGTCTCAGAATTTATTAACTGAATCTCAGATTCCTTCTAAAGAAATACAAGTTTCCAGTGACATTTTGTCCTGATGCTGCTAACGGCTTGTGTGATCCACAAAACCTGCCTGATGTTCCCTTTCCAGTCTGCAGGTGTTAGACCACAGAGTTCGAACTCTGACTTCAGATCTCTCTGCTCAGAATGACTCAGTCACTAAATTCCAAAAGAGGAGGGCTTTGGAGGAAGTTCATCAGGCAGAAATAACTGCTCCATTTTTCTTTACTCTCTCCCATTCTTGTTCTCCCCGTCTGGGGAAAAAAACCCATTGTCTGCTTGTCTAAATACCGCAAGACAACAGTGCGCTGCACAAACAAGAAAGGGGCTATGTGTTTCTAGGTATTAACTCATGGCAGCACAGTGAAGTGTTGCCAATTTCTGCCACTGCCCAAAAGAGCTTTGTGAATTGCTGAGGGCAAGCCGGATTCTTCTGTAAGACTCGGTGCTGGACCAAGACTCTCCGGGCCCCTATTGAAAATGCACACACAAAATGCATACTGCTTTCAGGAAGCACCTCAGATGAATCTATTCTTTGGGTTTTCAGTCTGTTACCAGGGCAGGGTAGTTAGTTCGGTAAGAAACTCTGTGCACTAGGTTTGGTCTCTCCCTTCCTAGAAAACTGCAAAGTTAGGAGAACAATGTGAACCACCTGACCAAGAACAACAGAAAACCTACAATCAGATCCATGAGGTGAAGTGCAGTTGTGCTACAGTCTGTATTTTAGATGGCCCTCTTTGGTCTGTTTTTAAAATCTTGGGCTCTTCTGATGAACACCACCTATATGTCTGCTACAAAGTTCTTTTTCACACTGACACCACTTTTTTTCAACTAGCTGGTGAAAAAAGAACTTTTTCCCAGGAGAACTGGGAACAAAAAACGAAGATCACACAGCAAGATGGAAAAGGCTCATCATAAAGCAGAGAATGACCTCAAAATGATAATTGCAAACTTTAATGAGATTAAATGAGCCAAACTTGGATGATGTTCTAAGGAAGTAAGTATCAATTGTAACAGAATTTTCCAGGGTACAGGACTCTATTGGATGCAGTTGTGCTACATCATAGCTCTGACAGCATTAGCTACACCTGAAAAGTCGCTTGATCATAAAGTCACTGGGAAAACCCACAGTCATACTCTGATCTCTTCTGTATTAACTTAATGACAAGCAGAAGTCCAGTTAAGTAGTTCAGGCAAATAGGATCAGAAATACAGGATTTTGTTTCCTAAGTCTTTTTCTGACTCATTGTCTGATATTTGTAATTCATCTTCCACACTCACCCACATATAAAATGTGTATAATCACCGGGAAGTTGTGAGGCTTAAATAATTCATGTTTATGTAAGGTCTTATGATCCTCAGACAAAAACGGTTTTAGAAATGCAAAATATTATCACAAATTAGAACTTTGTTTTAGTGTCACTATTGACTACTTTAGTGATGGGTCTGCCAGCACATCTCTGACAAACCTCCCATTAGAAATTAACTTCCCAGAATACAAATAGCCAACCACTATCCAAACCACTAATTTACCTAGTTAAAGAGCTAAGTAGCTAAGGCAATGCATACAATCATTAATAAATACTGGCAAGCTTTGCTAATTCAAATTCTAACACAGCGCTCCACAGGGAGTACAAGATACTTGTGCTTCAGAGCAAGGCCTGTGGGATGCTTAAGTGACAGAAGAAAAGTTAAATGCTGGTGTTGGTCCTTCAGAGCTGCAAACACACGACTCAGCTTCCTGCGGTGCTTATGCCTTGACTTACAGACTAGTTAATGATGGGGTAAAGAGAAGCTTCAACAAAGGAAAAAGGGACTTAAGTGCCTTGCCAGTCCCACCAAGGAGACAGGACACTAGATCTCAACCCACTTTCAACAAAGATTAACCTTTTTGCTACAGGGTAGAAACACTTACTTGGCTTAACTCATTTGTTTTAACATCCTACCCTTTTCTGACCCCACAGTAGCCTGACTGTGCAGCTTTGCCTTTTTGTAAGACTGAGTTGGCATAAAAGATTAATACAGACCTTTTAAACCCACCCTGTTAAAATGGAGTCTGGAGCCTATTGGTCTTTAAACCCTTAAATAACAGAACCAGCTGAGTTCTAGTATTTATTTCCCACCCAGTAAATTTTGACTTTTTTTCTACAGTAGATTCTGACTACTTCTCTACTAGCTTGTGAAACCCCTCAGTTTAGAAAAATTTGCCTTTTTAGCTTCCAGTGAATCAATAGTTCAGCCAGCTCTGAGATCCAGCTTGTCTTCTGTATTACCCACTCACTCTAAACTCCACTTTTCTTTGGAGTCTGGGGAACTGTATGCTCACTGCAGATGTCCTGCCATGCTGCCATGGCCGGAAGAAAGGTGATCTGCTGCAGGGACCTCCTCTTCTCCTTGTAGGCAGCCAGCAAAGATGGCTGATAGGCCTTTTCATCCAAATTAATGCCAAAGGCTCCTGGAAGGCACTCTCCTTCTAACTATGGAAGGAAAGGAAAGGTGGTAAATAAAACCAGAAGTGAAGCTACAGCTCACAGGATGCACAGTGTTACCATTCTGAATTCAAGTATTTCTTTCATCCAACATATTTCAGTGCCCAAATACTTAACTAAAAACTCAGCATTTCAAGAAAAAATATGGTCAACAAACCTAAATTGCAGCTTTTTCTATGAACAAGCCTCTATTTCCCTCAAGTAACCAAATCAGCTTGATGATATTCCTGAAGGCCGAATTCCAACATGATACAGGAAGCTAACCATGCTGCAGATAACATCAGTTGTCTACTGAGACACCTGGCCAGGTCTTTGCTGCTTTGTCGGCTCAGTATTCCCAGCTGTAGATCTCTCCCAGGAAAGAAAATCCAGCAGAGCTGACAAACACTTAGAGAAGGGAGTGAAGAAATTAAGATTCTTGTTTGTATTTCCACAGATTTTTCTTGTATCTCTTGCTCAGAGACACTGCTGTGCTTGTGTGCACCATCCAGGCCCGTGTATTGAAGAGTTGGAAGAAGACCTGGAAGCTGAGCATCCTATAAGAACACAGGTAACAATATCTAAGGAGGAAAAAAACTCCTCAGGGGAGTAATTACACCTCTGAAAACCCCTAACAACATTAAACTAATAATTAAAACAAAAAATCCTCATGAAAGAGTAATAAGATCGACAACCATCCTGAACTCTAGTTTTAGCCTATGCAAACTCACTCTTATAAATTGCACATGCTACTTCTTTCACAGAAACCTCTGAAGAAGCCAGCTACTGATGGGACAGTCCTCCATAAAGGAAGAGAGTAGCAGGTCAGGGAAAATGGGCATTTCTCTGTCCTGTGCTTCAGCTATCAAATAACTCCACCCACTTTTTATAGTTCTGTAGTGATGGATGGATCTACTGTAATAAATCTTACGTAAATTGCCAGGATGCAGTTGTTAAAAATATAATCAGATTCATTAACAATGGAAAAGCCTGAAGATAATTTAGTCCCAAAAAGGTTATATTTTAATAGAATACTCTGAACACATTCTAATGACTAGTACAAATGGATAGCATCAATAATAAGTAACATTTCCATTTCAATTCACTTTAGAAATGCTAGCTAATTAATTTTCAAACTTATCAGGAGATAAGTCAGTGTTGTTAGACACCTTGCACAGATGGGAAAACAGAGCTGAAGGAACTTGTCCAGTGATAGAAAAAGCAGCAATGTCAGTTAAAGCAGAGCATAGCATTTGGGAATTCCTACTCCCTCTCTGAGTATGCCTCACACTTGCTACCATTGTTTCTAAAATGGTTATGCTTCTAAGTATACACAGGCTCTTTGGCATGAAGTAAGAATTTCTTCCCCTCTTTCCCACTAGGTGGAGAAACAAAGAAGATTGCCTGGAAGAAGCTGGTGTTGCAACAACAGCTGAAGTCAGACACCTTCCCAGCATCTGAGCATCTTGTCTCTTTCCTCAGAGAATGAGAAACATCACTTGGACTCTCCAAAGGAGAAGCTTCTTCAGCAGCTTCTCTGAGCTTATAAGCAGGCCAGATCCTGCAGACCTTACTGAAGCTTCCCCTCACACCACAGACCTTGGAAGGGGAAAAGCACTGAAGTTCCATGAAGTTCACTGTGAACTTTGCTCTTTCTGTTGTGTTGGAGTGGAAGGTGATCAAAGATTCATTAGAAAGTTGCTAATTCAGAAGTACATAGTCAAAAGAGGAGGCAGAACTGTTATATGCATTTTCTATTGTTTTGCAAGGAAAACACATGGCCTGCAGTCCAGAGAATTACTCTGAGCTTTAGCAAGGAGGCCTAGAGCTGGTCAATCTTTGTGGAAGATACCAGCCACTGACCTTCTTCTAATGGATTAATACCAAAGATGGGATTTGTCCCAAATACAGAGACTACTAAAGCTAAATAAAAGGCTTCCAGAAGCTTTTCTTACAAAGCATCACCGAGGGCCTTATTGAGACTCCAGGGCTGCCAGATCCCAGCTGACAACACATACTTGGCCCCTTCTCCCAGGAAGCTGGGCTGCTGAAGCTGCTCCTTGAGCTAGAGGAGGCAGCCCTGCAGATCCAGGCCACGGGCTCTACCCTGCTCAGGAAGCGCACAGTTGCCATAGCTGAAATGGCAGAGCTCATGGAGAAGCCCCAGAATGAAAGTGAAGCTGGAGATGGACAAACAGGTCATGAAAGCAGAGATGGATGACCTCACGCAAGCATGGAGACTGCAGAAATCCAGGCTGAGAGGCCAGCAGGGAATTCCTCAACAAACCACCAGTGCAGCCAAGGGTGCAGTACAAGGCAGAATTCAGCCCTCTGCAGTGGGAGCTCACTGATACCAGAGAGCAGCTGTTTGCAGGTGGTGCTGAACACTGCCTGTCCTGGCTGATGGAGCGGGCATCCCCCTCACTAAAGATCAGGACACTCTGCACTCCCCCTGGCTATTATGGGTCATCCCATTGTAATTACAACCAATGGGAATAAACTGAATTTGCAAGAGAGGGAGGCTATTTTAGCCATTCAAGCCTTACTCAGCATCATATGACTGACCTCCCTCTTACAGCTGAAATCAGATGCTCACATTCACAAGCTAGAGGATAACCTGCCTGAAGCCAATGCCCAGTTGGCTGAGGTGGAGAAAAGCCAAGCTGAAATTAATGCCATCAGGCTCCAAGGTAAATTCCTTGACAGCTTTATGCAATGTTACCTCCCTCTGATCCTCCTCTTCCTCTACATTTCATCCAGCTCTGGCAGCCCTGCCCTGTCTCCTCTAGCAAATCTGCCCAATCCTAAGCAAATCTAGCCTCCACTTCTCTCTCTCTCTCCAGTCAGGTTGAATTAGTTCCTTTCCTACTTCTTTATGCAGTTTTCCCACAGCCAAAACCAGCCAGCTGAGTTGGGAGCTCAAGGAAACTTGGAGCAGGCTTAACCAGATTGTCCACATGAAGATTTCTCTCACCTCACAAGCAGATGACTTCAAGAGGCACCTGGATGAAGAGTCAAAGGTACTGGGGAACACCAACTGCCTACAGAGGTTGCTGCTGTCATGGGACATGCAGTGCCTGCTCTTTTGCACACTGTCCACTTCAGAGTAACAAATCTTTTGTGTTAGCTCTCACAAAGGAAAGCCTTCTCATCCAAATTAATCTCTGGGCTTGTTACCAGCTGATCTTGGAGGCGGTGTGGGGGACATGAGCCTTTATGGATATGAAAATAAGATGCAGAATCTCCCATGAGTCAGCAGCAAAGAGCAGAACACACAACTTTGATTCTCAGTCCACTGTCCATTCAATGGATCATACATCAGTTTATTTGCATAGATCACAAGTTTGGCTCAAAATATACCAGTACTTCAGCTCACTGTCTGACACCTCTGTCTTGGAAATTTCTGCTTACCTCCAAAAAGTAATTTTAGTGCTGCACCTGTATATCAAAAGTCTGGCAAGAATTCTCTCTGTGTCCAGAATAATCACCAAATGGGTTTACTGTCATAATTCTTTTGAAACACTGAGAGAAAACAGTAATGACAACAAGCCAGGTCTGTTTTCAGTTGTATGAGCTCAATTCAATTCACTGCAGTACAGCAAAGAACAGGTACAGAGAACAGAAACTTGGCTCCTAACCAGGAAGATATTTTGAAGCCTGAGATGTTTCTAGCTGGTCCAGAACTGAGTTGTTCAAATGGAGCACTCCAGCTCTGGGGAGTGAGATCACTGTATTCATACTTCCAATAGGACAGATGCATAGTAATGGCTGGCTATCCCTTGCACTGCTACTGTACTGAGCCTGGCCAACACCAAGCATGATTTGGACCTGATGAAAGATGAGTTGGAGGAAGAGGAGGAGAGCAAAGCTGAACTGCATTGCCTGGTCTCTAGACTCAATACTGAAGTCACAATCTGGAGGACTAAATACAGGACTGATGCCACTGAAAGAGCTGGAAGAAACCAAGTGAGCACTCAGCTTTCAGGGAGTCTGGGATGGGACTTATGGCAGTCTCATTATTTAGTTTGGCTGCTGAATCACAGCTTATAGATGTGATCTGTTAGGACTCAATTTGGTAAGACAGAGAGAAAGCAAAGGGCTCCAGCCAAGAGAAAGAAAATAATACTTGCAATAATAAACAGAGACTATTTAGAAGTAACACTTGTACACTGACAACAGAAAACCAACACTGATCCTTTCTGATAAAAGCTTGAATTTGGATAGCCTTTCTTTATTCCAACAAGAACCTTACTCTTCCAGCAGCCCTACAAAAACCACTAGCATTTCCTAAGAATAAAGCAAGCACCAAACCAGATTAAACCCCTTAGAATCTGGTCCTTGAGTTCTGGTATTACAGGCTAGAAGTTGAGCCAGTATTTGCAGCAGTCTCTCTAGCAAAGCTAACATAAAGGTGCTTTCACACAATAGCAACAAAAGTTAAGGCATCTGGAGGGTTTCACTCTGCACCTAAACAAGTTGAGACAAATGGAATAAGCTACTACATATCTGCACAACTTTGTACTGAGACCCAGGGACATTCAGAAGGGAGAGAGGCTACTTTGCTCTGTCATGGTTTAACGCCAGCGAGTAACTAACACCACACAGCCGCTCACCCCTTCCCCCCCCCCCCCCCCAAGTGGGATGGGGGAGAAAAT
>JANZLQ010000064.1:16126309-16140353 GCA_026212715.1 Elanus axillaris
CATACTGAACTCAAAACACAGCCCTGTACCAGCTACTAGGAAGACACTTAACTCTATCCCAGCTGAAACCAGGACATGCTCTTAGACAATATCTTGCCTGAATGGAAGGTTGACGTGTCTGTCACCAGTTAAGAATCCAGCAATAAAGACCTGAGCTGCAGCCCAATATGCCATATCTACCAGTGGAGGGGAAGAACCAGCCACAACCTACTAATGGTTTTACAGACCTTTTCTGAGACTGCTGCTGGGTTTTCACCTTTTCACTGGTGAAAACAGCAATGGTGCTCTAAGAGAAGAGTGCTGCTGACTCCTACCATTCCTCATTCCATGAACCAGGATATTTCTGCCCTCCTTCCCTCAGGACAAAGTTGGCTGTGAAGCTCCAAGAAGCAGAGGTAACAGCTGAATCAGTCCAAGCCTGGGTTGCCAACACAGAGAAAACTAAGCACAGGCTTCAGAACAAAGTGGAGGACCTCACTGTTGACCTTGATAAGGCAAGAAACCCAGCCATTCAAGAGTGCATCCAGCACAAGCCTGACCAGCAAAACTAAGACCTGGTACCAGAAGCCCTTGAGTCATTCTGTTAACTCAGGCTGGCTTTGGACTAGTCCCTTATTTCTTAAGATTTTAAGATCTCTATTAAATATCAACTAATCTGTATAGCCATGAGAAGCAAGGCTAAGATTTATCACATGAAGAGAAAACCCAGATGAGAGCCGCAGCTAATTCCTAGGAGCACACAGCATGCTTCTCATAAGCTCATTAGCTGACTTCCAGAAACAAGAGTACAGCTAAAGCAAAAGCCCTTTACTGCAAGGCAAGGTATTCATCTTCTTTTTAAGGATAATGATATACTGCTTTGAACTTTTCAGTGTTGCAGTACCAGTGGGTTGGCCACTGATTATTAACTACCATACTCAAAGCAGATCTAAACAACATGTAGTTTAAACACTAGCAATGAATGTTCCTTCATTAAATTAGTATTTCTACTCTTGCTAGTGTTAGTGTAAGAGCATGAATAGTAGTGCAACTGTGGGACATTTAAATAAAAATGTTACTTAAAATAGGCACAAAGGCTGCTTCAAATCCACTGAAGTCCTTGGGTATCTGCCAATGACTGCAGTCAGCTTTAGAACAAGTCTCAAGAGCTGAAAATCCCACATACAGCATTACGTTACTGGGCTGAAAAAAATCTGTTTCACCATCACTTTCTTTAATGAAGCAGTTCTTTATTCTACGGTTCCTGTGGTGTGCTTGTCACCATGGTATCTGAACACATGTGTGGATCACAAGGATATGTAGAATATTTGTGATTAAAAGCTCCTAGGAAAGAAAAATTTACCTTTATTCTTTCCCTTCATGACAAGCAGTTAAACATAGTCTAAAATAGTCTTGAATAACATCTTGTTTGTAACCGAATCATCTTTGAAATAGAAAGAGTCACACTCATCAACCCAGGCAATTACTAACAGCACATCTGCACAAGGAATATTTGAAGTGGAAAACATTTGCTCCACAGCAGCACCATTATAACCGCAGGAGCAAGGAAGACTATCACACTGATGGGAACTGGGTGATCTTTTTAAATTCCTAATGGTAAGGAAAGAAAGCCTCATAAACATTTTAATCATCCATTCACAGTGACCAAGAGAAACTGCCAGTCATTAGACTGGCTGCCAATTTAACTGTGACTAGCTGGCAGAACATGCAGAGAAGTGAAGTGTAAAGAAAACTTGTGTCCGGTGAATGCCTGGCTTTATCTTTCCAGGCCAGTGCTGCTTGTGCTGCCCTGGACAAGAAGCAGAGAGCCTTTGATAAGATGCTAGCAGAATGGCAACAGAAAATGCAAATTGCTGCAGGTGGAAGTGGATAGTTCCCAGAAGGAATGTACACAACTGAAAATTTTGAGCTTAAAAGTGCCTATGAAGAATCCTTGGAGCACCTGGAATCTATGAAGAAGGAGAACAAGGCCCTTCAGTGTAAGTACTGGTTTGATGTTAAAAAACTCTGCAAATCATAAGCCCCTTGACTCCTACTGAATGATCTCTTGTAGTGTCTTCCAGCACCAGTTCCACTTATTTCTAGCAGTACTTTCACTCTTTGATGCACTTAAAGTCACAGGTTAGATTCTGCTCTTGGGACAGAGTCTGCACACACACACACACACACCAGCCCTGTCAGATCACCCAAGATTGTAACTTAGCACCAGTGTACTGCTTCCAGGGTATGGACTCTGGGGACAACATTCAGAATCGAGGTCCTTTCTGAACACTCAAAACGCGATCACAATAGCAGCTTGGTTGTACTCACTGTTACACTAGGAGGTCATCACTCCAGGCTGGGCCAGGTATCATCCACAGAGCTCCAGATAAGGGAATAATGGACTGGTTACGGCATGAGGCTTAGATAACACACAGGCTGCAGTCCCAGCTCTGGCTACCACAGTTCTCTCTAATTCTGAGCACTTCACTTAGGAGGCTATTAACAATGCCAGCTTTACCCTGGGAGGATGATGTTCCCTTTAACCTCAGTGGGGAGGATTAGGCATCTCCACGAATAAGTTCAGAGCAAGTCAGTTAAACTCCTGCTCAGAGTCTCTCTCTTGGCATCGCTTCTCCGCCACTAGCTCTACAGGGAGACCAGCTGCCTTGGCTCCGTTGTTTTTTTTTTTTAAACACTTCTGTAAATTGTAAAAATTGATCTCTTACAGGAGGCTGGAAGATGACACTGTAAATATTTAGAAGATGCTACAATCTGCTGCCCTTGCGGCCAACAGAAAACAGTGATGGCCTCCCTGGCACAGACCCAGTATTTTCTAGGCTATCTCCCCCAACCCTTTGTGCTGGCCTACATCAGCTGGCAGAGCGCCCCATTCTGCTGTAAAGAGATGATGTGGTGTCCTATTTTCATTTTGTAAGAGCAACCATCTAAAAGTGGGAGAGGGGAAGGCTGGATAAAAACTGAGAAAAAAATTTCTCTTGATTTAATGGGCTTCATTCTTCCACCTCCAAGAACACATGCAGCTAGCAGGGCTCATTGAGAAATCCAGGATAATATTTAGCATGAAAAGAAAAGGGCAGCTGATATAAAGTGACTGGAACCATTTCATACCATTTCCATTCAAAGAATCTGTCTGGTGCACTTGGTAAAGTTCACAGTCCTGAAATAAACCTATCATATGAAATACCTGTTTTCTTCCCTAGAGGAAATTAAGGATCTAATCAATCAGCTGCGGGAGGGAGGGAAGAGCATTCATGAGCTGCAAAAGGTAGGGACTGGAGATTGAGAAAGATGAACTGCAGGTGGCACTGGAGGAAGCAGGGTCTTCCCCAGAGGTTAAAAATGCTACAGATGTGTGAGTTGCATGCCAGCCTGGTGCCTGCTGCCCATATTCCATCAGATGGATTTTGTATGTATAACCCCACAAAGGGCATTTATTCATCCATCTGTTGCCCTCTTCCTTGCAGGCTGAAGAAAGTAAACTGATTTGCATGCAGCTCAAAGTGGCTCAGGTTAAAGCTGACATTGACAGGAAAACATGAGAAGGAAGAACTTGAACCGACCAGGTATAGCGATGATATAACATTAAGCCACATGCAAAGGCTGCAGACACTAGAAAACTTTTATAATCATTAAGGGGAATTACCACTTGGACCAGATTATTTGGAGGTTGTAGAGTCTCCATTACTGGAAGTTAAGTGCAGTCTGGTCACACATTGTCTAGTGGGACTGGTTTAGCAGGAAGTGATCTGGATTTTAGGCAGTAGATTCTTAAGATGGCCTCTTGAAAGTTCTCCTAGCCCTATGTTTTAAAAGAATGTATTCATGAATGGCTTGGTGCAAAATCCTGGTATCTTGGTTTTAAACAGGTTTGAAAAGTTATTGTATTTTTATTACTTGGTGGACAATAATTTCATACAAAGGCTGGATCAGACTCAACACAACAGACTGTTGTACCATATGCTTCACTGGACTCCGCAGAAATAATCACCAGCATGCAATTGAGTCTCTGCAGGCGAGTCTGGAGACTAAAGCAAAGGGGAGTGCTGAAGCTCTCAGGCTCAAGAGGATGGACACTGACCTGACCAGCATGGAAATGCAACTGGATCTTGCCAAGAGGAACAACAGTGAGCTTGTCAGGACACTGGATAAACTGCAACAGCATGTCAAGGTAAACTGGAGAGGGTGGAAGCAGGTCCCTGGATGTTAAAGCATACCAGTTCTATTTTACAGCTTAAGCAGCAAAGCAGTAGATTATGTACTCTTGTTTGGACAGACATCTTGAACAAATTGTGAATTTATATTCAAAAGCCCTGGTTCTCCCACTCATACCAATTTCAATCTGCAGTAGTTCCAGCAAACCTTATACAAGACAAGCATTACTATCAGCTTTTGTCCAACTAGAAACCCAAAGAACTATTTGTATGTAATTAAAACAAAAAAGTTCTGCTTTTAAGAGAAGTTGTAATTGCTTTTTGAACAGAAATGGACTAGAAACTAACAGATTTAAAACTAAGGAGCTTCCTTTGCCTCTTCATTTCTAAAATAAAACTAAGTAAATTAGTAAAAGGCTAGTCTCTTTGTTGGAATGAAGTGATAAAACTGCTGCCAAAACTTCAACTTTAGTAACTTAAAGAGTAACAACAAAGATTATTTCTCTCTATACACACACACACATATATATATATATATATACATACACACACTCAAACCTAACTCGTCCTCCATTACATCAGTCTCAGTCAGAAGTAATTCTCTTAAAGTCAGTGTGGCTACAATGATACAAGACAGACATACATGATACTGGGATCCAGAGATGGGTTTTTTTTGGGGGGGGCATTGTTTTTTAAGTTATTTTTAAATTTGGCATCACCTTAAAGAACAGCTTTGCAGAGAGACCTCCTACATCTTTCAGCTTCCTCTCCCTTTGTTATTTACATTAATCTTTCAACTTCGGATCTAAATAGATGATGATGCTTGCCAGCATGAGGAGGAGCTGCAGGAGTGGTACACGCTGCCTCAGCCCACTATAGAGCGAGCTGGAAGAAGCACAGACTGGCCTGGAGGTCAGTGAGCACTCTCACAAACTCTAGGAGCAGGCAGAGGTAACTGAGACATAATGAACTCAACGTCCTTGTACAGAGAAAGCAGAACTATTTATGCAACAGCTGTCTTGTCAGAGAGTTTACATGCAAGTAGTTTAACATTAAATCTTAACCCTGGGTAAGAAGTGCAGGATTAGGCCAATAATGGATAAATAACAGTGGTCTGTAAGATAGGTTTGATAACTGTATAGAACATGAAGAGATCAGCCTTTAGAGATATTACACTGATAGCAGAATTGTTAAAAAAGCATAATCTTGGCCCAGCTTTTCTCCTAGCAAGGCCTATGAAGACTTCTAGCAAATTTGGTGAAAGAGTTAAGATGGTGCTGAGGACTTTTGAAAAACCCACCTTAAAAGGCACAGTGTAAAATTCTGCCTCCATTGAAACTATAGTTTTACTAGTTGTTTCCATGGTGCTCGGATTTCTTCCGTAGACTGTAGCCCACAGTGAGATCCATTTTAGTGAAATTTTAAGCATCCTTGTGTTACAGATTGCAGTATGAAATAACACACCTACCATTTCATTCTGTGCATAGATTTAAGAAGCTACTTTACCATTCATCATTACAGTCTGCAGTTCTTTTCCATAAAGACCACACATACTAACATTTCCAAGGAGAAAAGTATAACTTCTGGAAAAGACTGATAATAAAAGAAGCATTTCTCAGCTGCAATTATGGGACATCAGTTATAAAAACTGAGTCGTAAATGTAGCTTTTATTCAAATAGGTTAAAAAATGCAACCAATGCATTTACTTCCAATTGACTGATAATAAAAAGGATAAATTTTTAGCAGGTGAGCTGCTACCTCCATACCAAATTTGGGGTTTTAAACTTATTTGTTATACAAAACCTACACAGCACACAACTTGTGCAGCATTCTGAAGCACAATGGCACATTAACCTGATGTTGTTTTGCTGAAGAGCAGCTTGTGTTGCTAGAATGCAGTTTTTCTATTAAAGCCTTTGTAGTTCTTCCTTAGAATGATTTTTTGTTTGTTTATTATTTTTACAGCAGCAACAGCAGTCCTCCAATGATTCATATCAGTAAACAGTGAGCACTAAATGAGCTGTGGTGCTCATATTTTCCATGAGTATTGTAAACTGTGGAGCAGAGACTACGTTTGTTGAGAATGCAATCAAATACAGATTCAGCTGGGTCTAAAGCCAGCTGCTCCTACTGCAGTATAACTTTGAAATAAATAATATTAGTATATAAACTCAAATCCATACACAGCGAAATTCAGGAAAACAGACTCAGACTCAAGGCCTTCATGAACAACAGGGTCTATTACTGTCTCAGAGGTGTATTATCATTCTAGCTCTCATTTAAGCATGCAAGTAAGTAACACAGGTTCTAATGTTCCGTAATGCAGATCCAGCAGGGATGAATCCCACTTGGCTTAACACTGCACAATTTTATAGAGAAAAAACAAACTATGGAAAATTGTGATGCACAAATTATCTCTTTGAGAGCCAAATGGAAAAGCTGAGCAGGTAAGACATTCTGGATCTCCAAGACTTCTTTCTGCCCTCTGGAATCGGTCTGCTTACTATTAAATAAAAGCTGGAGCTGGACCTTCAACACACTACTAATGAGCATGAGGAAATCATCAGTGAGTACTAAGCAGCTGATGAGAGAGCAAAGCAAGCTGTGGCTGATCTAAGTCACCTCCCCACCTTTCTGCCCTTTATACTGGTAGCTGGAAACCTGAAGGTGCATATTCCATGATTTCTCTGCAGTGCTGATTTCAAAGCATAGTGTTAATAATATATGTTAGCACTTGCACTGCTTTTTATGATCCTGAAAAGCAGAATGCATGCTAGCTCACTGATTGCAGCCTGGCAAAATTAATCCACAAAAGAAGAAAACCACTTCTTCTCTGCCTCCCTAGTAATCTACATCACAGATGGCACCCTGAGGAATTCCTCCATTTCCTCTCAATTTGTCCTTTCTTTCACTTATTACACAACTCCACTCATCACACCTATCAGGCCTCCAACAAAGAGTAGGCCGGCTTCCCTCTCTAGCTAGTCAATGGCATTCATAATTGGCACAGAGGGGAGAAAAGTTGCCAGCACCGAGCAGATTGCTCCTTTGGCACTGTGCTGACAACTGGCACTTCAGAAATATCATAGCTAGCTGTGGATTTAATGCACAGCATTTCCTCCCAGAGTGAGGCTCAGCCTTCTGCCACCTTTGTGCTTTCAGCTACTGCATGTTCAGACAGTATCTTCACCTTCCATCTACAGCATGCTCTCAGCCACCCTCTTTCCATTGAAGGGTAGAAATAAAAGCCTGAAGTGTCATTAGAACTAAAGCTATTGACTTAATAATAGGTGGGGATAATACCTTTGATTAATCCAGTGGTACTAAGCAAGCATACCACCACCTGGTTTATGATCCCATCTAGAGTTGTCCAAGTCAGCTGGGATTACTTCCATTGATTTCAGTGAACTGTGGATCCGGTCTTTAGAAAGGCAACCTATGATACACAGAAAAATTAAAGATGTGGCAAAATTTCTCAGAAGGTAACATACAGATATCAGGTCTACATATCCTAGCTTTCAATGAACTGTATAAATAGCTGTTCTGTCAATCTGTTTCATACCTCCCGAACAGGCTTCCTGTGTGGCAAAAAATCTGTGTCAAGATCAAGATCATTACGTGCACCTGGAAGAGATTAAGAACTACTAAACTGCAATAAAAGACCTGTAAATCAAGATGGAATTGGCTGAGCAGTTAGCCCTGAAAGGAGAAAAAAAAGCATCATCATGAAATTCCAGGGTAAGAAAAACACGTACAAATATATTAGAAAGATCATTCCAGCAGAGCAGCTATGAAACTCTTTCTTGCACCTGAGTTTCCACATTCAGCACAAATACTTGAAAAGGAACATTTTCGTTTAACAACCAACATGTCCCAAAGAGAATGCTCTAATTTAAGGAAACCCAGACTAGGCAGAAAAGGTGCATGTAGGACACTCTCAAGCCACTGGAGCGGAAGAGAACTTCAGCACTTTGCACCCTGTGCAGAACTCATCGATCAGAATCTTTATGGTGCTTGAGTATAGCAGTAACAAGCCACTGGTATCAGCAGCTGATCTACACCCACGAAGGAGAATCCACAAGGTGTACCTGTCATCAGCGGCATGACTTGCCCTTTATCTATCAACTGCAACAAAACTCTAGTGCACAAGTAGCTTCAAATTCCTGGGGTAGTTACCATCTTCCTATTTCTTTTTCTGAACCTCATAATTGCACGTAAGTTATCCTTCTGCTCCTTTTCAGATTAAAGAACTGGAAAAAGAGCTAGACTCCAAACAGAAACACCATGTGGAGACTAAAAATTCTGCACAAGAACAAGAGGCCTCTCAAGGAGCCAGTCTTCCACAAAAGATGGCTACAAAACCAACTAGCACCATGCAGGAGCAACTGGAAAAGATGCAGAACAAACTGCAAACTTAGAAGAGGCAACTTGAGGAGGCTGTACATATTCCCCTGCTCCAGCTTGCTGTTCTGTCACTTGGGAGTTGGACTCGATGATCCTTATGGGTCCCTTCCAACTTGAGATAGTTTATGATCACACAATCCCACCTTGTGCACAGCAGGGGCATTTTGCCTCTCCAAAATCCATCCTGCAGGAAGCATACACTCAATTTATACTGTCAGCATCTCTAGACACACAGCCCATTGTAGACTTGCATGTACCTTTTGAGACAGTCACCCGAAAGCGTGCATCATTCTCTACAAAGGATTCTTCTCTCCCTTCTTTGCAGCCACTTCCTGTCCTCAAATACAGTCTCTAATATGTGCACAGACAGGAACATGCAATTTAAAAAGCACCTATTAACTACCATTCTTTAGAGTCATGACTGTACTCTTCACCTTGATGTCATTATGCACAGATATCAGACATGGTCCAGGTCAGTTTTTTCCAGTGCAAAGATCTCTCTTGTTAAAGCAAACCATTTCTGGTACAGGAACAGGAGGCTAGGCAGAGCCTGGCCAAGTAACGGAAGACCATACATGAACTGGGTGATGCAGAGGAGAGGGAGACGGGATGGTTGAATCAGCTCTAAACAAACTGCACACCAGGTATGCTGTCTCAGCAAGCAAAGGGCTCGCTTTCTGAGGAGGTTATCCAAGTGCCTCAGTCCTCTTCCTCTGTGTCAGTCAGTGGCTCAGGAATAGCCTGGAGCCCACATGTCTGAACCCACCACCCAATGAATTTATTAGAGCAGAAAAGGGTGTGAGATGGCAATAAGGAAAACATATGTATGTAAGGAAAACATAGGTATGTTCTCAACACCAGCCGATTCATGCAGTTCCCTACAAAAGGGAACAGTGATATTCCACAAGTCTCTCTATGCACAGAGGTAAGTTCTGAAATGGCTAATGGTTAGTACAGACATGTTTTCACTAATGGTAAAACAGACAGGGGAAAAGAGCAGCATCCCTCTACTTCCAAAAGGGATGCACATTAAGGGCTAAATCTTTTCTCAAGGGCACCAAAACTGCACAGCAAGGACTTCTCTTAGGAAAAAGCCCACCTCATCCTGGCACGGTACTCCAGGACACTTCTGTACACTCCCGCAGTCTCGCAGGGAAGACAGGGACCCAAACTATACAAAGCAAGTACCACCCAGTTCCTACTCCCTCTCCTCCTTTCCCTGGGGTAAAAACAAGGGGGTTGCACATCATTGCTTATCAAACATGCCTAGATATTATAGCATTTCTACCTTCTTTCTTAGCAATGTTTTGAAAGGTACATAAGATGCTACTGCAACACACCTTCAGTCTCCTCTTTTCTTCAAGAGTACCGTGTATCTTGCCAAGAGAGCTGTCCATTGAAAAAATGCTGTAGTACTGATGAAAACAACAGGTCTCATATCAAGAAGTTGCTTACCTGGAAAAAAGACCAGAAGACAGAAAAAGTGTGCAATGATCTGCAGACAGAAGAATTATCTGCGTGTAAGACCTGGAAACTTGCAAATATACTTCTCAAGTATACCTGGAATGATAGAAGATATCCAACACTACTTGAAAAGGATCTGCTAACACAGATTTGGGATTTTTCAAGTCAAGGATAGAAGGTGCGATCTGGGCCACCTCTTCCAAATAATCCCCCTCATCAATAGCCTTCATTCATAGTCTTTATAAAGGTTATTGTATGGGGAAAAACATCAATTTGTTTGCAGCAAGACAGCAGAACATAGTGTTCAGGGTTGCTGCTCAAACCTAAGATGCTAGATATAGCGGGGTGCTGCAACAGGAGGGTAGAGTAGCACAAAATGAGCAAATTCAAACAAGCTGGGAGGCAGAAACAGCTCCTGGGGCAGCACAGTGGGGTACAGTCTGCAGGACATGGGACTCTGTTGGTTTTGAGAGAATTACTCTGGAACTAGCAGTGCTGACCCTTAGGGAATGCCCTGAACCAGCCAATGTTAACAATGCCAACGTACCAAATTTTGCTGCCATAATCTAAAAAAATGGTGATAAACACTGCTGCTGTTTCTTTTCTAGTGATCACTTTCTGTACGAGCTAGAGTAAAACACTGCTGTCATCCAAACATCCTGCTGGTGTTTACCAAGCCCTGCTTGGACAACTGCAACAAATGCATTTTGGCATACAACC
Source organism: Elanus axillaris (assembly GCA_026212715.1). Taxonomy (NCBI): domain Eukaryota; kingdom Metazoa; phylum Chordata; class Aves; order Accipitriformes; family Accipitridae; genus Elanus; species Elanus axillaris. The sequence goes on from JANZLQ010000064.1 coordinate 16,137,053, forward strand.
TTTGAAAACCAGGCTAACAGAGTGCAGATGCTGCCAGACGTCACACACTTTACACTTTGTTCTGAAGGTGGTCATTTAGAGCCTGAGCACGCAGGCTTCTACCTGCTTCACCACAGATCTTCTCTGGCAGCAGGGGAAAAGCAGTCAGCATCAAGCTCATCTTCACCTAGAAAGCCAGTATGCAAAAAGACTGCACAGTAAAAGTCTGGTCAAGCTGCACGCAGTGGGAGCAGTCTTCCTTCTTTCTCATTCTGTATTATGACCACTGCACACATTCCACATAAAGTTAAAACAGGAGTTGGCAAGGTGGACACAGTACTAAGTAGCAAAAAAGCAGGATGTGTCTACCTGGACTCTCCCTGCTTAAAAATCCCAGATTTACAGTTATTTAAATCATCAGTGACTTTATCTGATCTTAAGGCAATGTTCTTGACAATTCAAGAACATTAGTGATGAAAACAGATTTTGACAAATTACTGTGATCTAGACAGCAGTTCTAGAGAAGCAGAGAATACAGTTGGGGGAAAAAATTACTTTTGTTGCATCTTTTAAGCATCAGGCATGATATGACACTGTGCTGGCAACTGCTGTATTTTCAAATACTTGGGTGAAAAATGCACATCTACAATGCCTTTCACAGCAAGTATTTTTATCCGCAATTACCTGTTTGTATATATAACAGCCTGCTTCCAAAAGACCTCTTGACTTGCTGCTACCCATCTGTGTGCATTTACTGCATGAGGATGTCCCAGCTCAAATTTTTTTCATGTTTCTTAAGGTCAGACTGCATCTAAACCACTTTCACTAAGATCAGTTCAGCTTTGCTTCTGAGCCTTAATCTCAAAAACATTGGCATCCTTTCTGGATTAGCACAGCATAACTGTATCAGCAATACAGCATGAACAATGGTGGAAAATTCTCTGGAAAGCTTTGCTGGAGACAGGGCCTTAGCTTTTAATGCTTAAAAGCTCTGCAGAGTTCCTCATTTAGATACGTTCACTCCATCTGGTGAAAATGATTTTGTAAACATAAAGCCATACTTAAACGTAATTTCATTCCTGTTACGTAATTTTACTTGGCCTAGTTGTGTATCTTTAATCTGTGCAGCTGATCTAGTTTTATCATTAAGCCAATAAGGGCTGCAATGATTACATATCTCACAGTTACAGAACCATAGTAACACTGATTTAGGAGACCTGCAACTCTAGCGTCCTTCCCGAATACAAGATCTTGTATGGCACTTTTGCCATTCTGACAAATATTTGTCTGATCCACACTTAAAAATCTCTAAAAAGAGCCCTACATCCTGCCAAGTCAGTCCAACACAGGGCTTGACTACTTCAAAGGAATCACTGAGAATTTTTTTCACTGTAACCTAGATCTGCCTTGCTGTTATCTTTGCTTACGACTTTTCACCCTACCCCCAGTGGACATAAGAGAACAAATTGTTCCTTTCCTCATAGCAGCAGCCTTTTATCTATTTGAAGACTTACCACATATCTTTCCTCAGTTTTCTGTCCTCTCAACAGGCTCAGCTAAAGTCATGTGTTCAAAGACTCTGATCATTATTGCAACCTTTTTCTCCAAGTCATTCATATTTCTCTTGTGCAGAGCCCACAACTGGACATACTCGTCTAACGCAGCTCGGCAGAGGAGGATTCCTGCATGTTACTAGCATTTTCTTATCTATATGGACCTGCATGGTGTTTGCCTCTTCTGCAATAGCAAGACCTTATGGACTCCTATTCAGTTTATGATCCACAGCAGCCCCTCCATCCTCTCCTGCAGCACAGCCAGCTGCCCAATTCTTCCCAGCCTTGTAATTCTGAAGCTGATTATATTAAAGCATACAGCAGTGCACCTGCTACTGAACCACATCCTATTTTTTCTATCGAGCTCCCATTTTGAATCCTAGTTCTATGACTGTGTTTATTCTGCCTTCAAACTTGATCTCATCTTCAAATGCAGTAATTACATTCTTTATTTCATCGTGGATGAGTAATGGACCCAGGGTAATTCCCTGTACAAGCACTGATAGCAAGTACATTTTTCCTCAACCAGTTTTGCAACTCCCTTAGAGCAGTATCATCTAGACTGGTTTCCCAGTTTATTATTAGAATATCCTACAAGCCAGTGTCAAAAGCTCTACTAAAAAATCAAGATATATGACATATACTGCTTCTCCCTTATCTGCAAGCCTTGTTATGCTGCCAGAAAAGGAAATTAGATTGGCTCAATTCATTCACAGCAGAGCCATACTGGCTAGCATTCACCTTCTTGTTTCCTTCTAGAGGCTTATAAATTGTTTATTTTCTCTCAGACTCAAAATTAAACTCACTACTCTATTGCTCCTCAGTATATCTGGGAGTCAATAATCTCTCCTCATTCCCCCAGACTTGCCTTTTTGTTGTTGTTGTACTTGAGCTCACAAAACCTCACAGGCAATGGAGTTTAAAGTTTTACAGGAGCCAAACCATGAGACCCCTAACAGCAGGCAGCTCCTCAAGGGGATTAAGGGTAGGGCAAAGTACTACAAATGCACTTCTTTCTATATTCCAGCCAGATAGGAGAGAAGGTCCTACAGCAACTGAATGAGTTAGGATGAGATTGTTATCCTCTGCCATGCAGAGCACCTTCCTTCCATTCTTCAGCCTCCAAAAGGAAGGTCACAAAGACTCCTAGCATAGTAGCTCTCCAAGTCTCTGTAAGTCAACAGACACTGAAGAGGCCCAAACTATCTCCCTTCAACTCCCCACAACCTCCTCCCCAAGCCTACAGCTCTCCCCTGCTAACCCACACCTCAGGACACCTCACACAAACCTACCCCTCCAGCAGCACTTCGGGCCTCTCTAAACCCAGAGAGCCCACAGACCCCTAGCTCCCGCCCCTTCCAACAGAGGCGGCCATACCCTCCTTCCTCTCACAAAGCTACGAAGCACCACAAATAACAAGAACTCCCCCTCTATCAGGGCGACCGACCCCTCACTGCGCATGCGTACTCCCCACAGCGCACGCTCCCGCCGCCTTTGTGTGAGCCGCGGGCACGGCGCACACCACCTCCCTACCCCTCCCACCCCGCCTAGCCCTCTCGCCGCGCAAGCGCAGAGCGGCTCCCTGGCTCGCCCCGGCTTCCCCCGCCCCTGCAGCGCGGCGGCCGCGCAGGCGCAGTCCGCGGGGCGGCCGGCGGGCGGTGCGCAGGCGCAGAGCGCGTTTCCTGGCTCCCTTGTCAGTGCCGGGTTCCCCCCCCCCCCTTCGGCCACCGCCGCCGGCCGCTCCCTCTGCTGCCGCCCGGCGCGGCGTC
>JANZLQ010000064.1:16140692-16163187 GCA_026212715.1 Elanus axillaris
GGGGGGTGGATGGGGACCGGGGAGGGAGCAGCCGGGCGGGCCTCGGCGGGGCAGCCCCTGTCCTGCCTCCTGCCCCTCCGTGGCCTCTGCAGCAGCGCTGTGCACCTGTGTTATCAGTGCGGGACAGGGCCGCAGCCCGCAATCCATCCCAAACCGGTCGGCTTTATAATGCTAATGGTGTCCTGTGTCAGTAGGCTTCCTGTGAGGAGTCACCCTCTTGGGAAGGCTGCGCTGAGTGACTCTGGAGGGAATGACAGTAGTAGGAGGCAGTCCTTAATTATAGGTGCTTCTCTTCCAGATGTTTGGAGGTGATGTAGGTGCTCTGAAAATAGGCAAGGTTTAAAAAGAGCCCTTTCTCTCTCACGCATGTGCTGTCTCCACTTCTGAGTCTGCATCCTTACTACTTGCTTGTCCAGGGATGGTCTTGCACCACATATTTCTCACCCCATTGAGAGATGACAGCAGCTGAGTCCTGTGCTTCCCAGCCTTGATTTTTTTCAGTCTACACACTGAAAGAACTCCCGCTGTACAAAGGTGCAAGATTTCCTTTTTTTTTTTTTCCCTCCTCCTTTTTTTGTTCTAAATGTTACTGAAACTCAAGGACTCAAAGACACTTTGCATTTGAGAAAGAAGATCGGGGATAGTTGTGTTAAGTACTTGACTAAGAAAGTTATCATAACTGTATCTTCCCTGTGTGAGATTCTGTGGTGGCTGAGAGGAAGGCATTGAGGGGTTTACTATATATGAATTATATCAGGAATCATACAGCCAGTTGCATTTTCTCTAGTGAAATATGAGTTTGACTTTGTCTCTGTATTCATAAGGAATAAATATAACTGGAAGACTTCATTGAGATTTATCTTTCTGAAGAAAATAGCACTGCAACTATCAGATGACAGAAGTAGCAGTACTTTTTGAGATTATCATCACTGATGTTTTTTATGAGTTGGTTACCAAACCAAAATGGAAAACAGTCACTTGCTCCGAAGTTACAGTGCTCAAGAAACTCAACCAGTGAGGAGGAATGGGTCATATTGCTTGTCTAGGCTGTCTTTGGGAACAGCATGTAGGTTAGTAAAAATCCCTGAACTAGACGTTAGGATGGGACCATATTGTTTATGGTAGTGCCAATCTGTGAAGAAAATAACAGGGTTGTATTAGAAAGTGTTTCAAAATAGCTGCGTTCCTTGGGGAAGGGGAGATTGGATATTTTTACATTTTATTTCGGAAAGAGTGGAAAAGGCTGAGCATTCCTTGTTGGTAGAGCAGCTCTTCAACTTTTCCTGTATATGGAAATGTACTGCTACTGAATGTTGGCATGTACTAAAGCAAGATCGTGGAAAAAGCAGTCTGCAGTTGTGTTTCGCTTATATTAACACATGGAATCTCAAATCATGGTGGTCAAAGGCAACTTGGGTTATGTCAACGTTTTCACATTAATAAAAAATAATTCATTCTTTTGCTTAGGACTGCATATATTTAATAGCTTCATTTGATTGGTAGAATATGATTATTAGAAAAAACATGAAAATCATGCTGGTTAAAATTATGACCTGGACTTAAAACTCATATAGTTATATTTGAAGTACGTTTGAAATATATCTGTAAGTTGTATTTCTTTTAAAATAGCAGTGCTTGATTTCTTTAAAAAAGAAAAAAAAAGAAGAAAATAAAAAGTCTCTCCAGTTATTTGGATTGGCAAAGTACTGTATCATCTCTGCTCCAAGACTCAGCACTTTCAGCACATTTGTTAAACTAGTGGTGTGATAGTAATGGCTAAGCTCAGTAAGAACGTACTCATCTTTCATTCACTCCTGAGTTTCTGTTGGACTGCCATTCATTTCCTGTTTGCTTCCAAATTCCTACCTTGTCCTGAAGTCTCCACCCTCTGCTAACATGGCCATACTTGGGTATGTTGTAATTTCAGGCTATAATGGGTGTGGATGTCTTGGAATGACATCACAGAGGTATTTCTTTTTAGATGTAAATGTAGGGGTAAAAAGACTTTGATCCATCAGCCAAGGTTAAATTGCTATGAAAATGAGTGGAATATATGGAAGGTATCGACAAATCCGAGTTTTATGTATTGAATTATGCACACTTTAATTATTACAGGTGACCTGGAGTTTTTGCAATGTTGCCTTCGATCCATTTATGCTGCCCTTGATTAATGCAGGACAAAGAATATGATATAATATTTTAAACAACTTTGTGGGTCGGTGCAGCTCCAGTTGCAGATGTACGGCCCTGTCTCTTGTAGCAGTCATAAGTTAAAGAAAAAGCTAGGTCTCTAGCTTTTTTTAAAACAAAGTAGTTACAAACTAGAATGATTCAGCTTGTTCTTTTAGTGTTTTAATCTCATGGGGGAAAAAAGCCTAACTATAAAACTGTTTAGTGCTAGAATTAATTTGAAGAAATTAGTAATTAGTTAATTACTAATCTTAATAATTTTTCCCTAGGATACTTATAAATGGGTTTATCAAATAATCCATCAGTAGATCACAGTTGCATATCAATGTTCTGGACACACCAATTTAACCTCCATATATATATATATATATATATATAAAAAAAAGAAAAAGATTTTATTGTAGTGCTGCCTGTGAGCCTTGATAGTTGTCAGGATTTTGAATCAGTTCACTGAGATATGCCCCTAGAATTTTTTTTTCCATGTATTCTATTTCCATAGTAAAACTATTAGGTTTGTTAGATTTCCTAAGAACCTAATGTCCTGCCTGTGAGGATGTACTAAGAAGCACGCTTATATGGCTTTTAGGGCAATTGCAATTAGCTATATTAAGCAGGACAGTTAAAATTCATCAGCCTGCTGAACATATCAGGCCATATGGCAAAGGCAGCTCTTTAGTGGCCTTAACTTATTTAGTGAGTAAATTGTGATCTTCTGTAAGTAAATTGTAGTACTGGACTGAAACAACCTTGGTAAATGTTGAAGGCTGATTTTATTTTAATAATTTTCAAATTTTGAAGTGTTTTGTTTTCAATTTTACACCTTTCAGCTTTTTCAATTTTTACAACATAGGAATATCTTTAACTCGGAATGTCTCTACATCAGTTTTTACTAGAGCCAATCACCTGCCATGCATGGAACAGAGACCGTACTCGTAAGTAATACATTAGTTTTAATTTTTTTTTTCAATTGCTATTTTCTCTTTGCTGTCAGTTTGTGATCTTGTAATGTTCTGGATCACATTTAGGGAAGATATGGACAAATACATAGTGCCACATATTAAATGTTCCACTTCTGATGCAAAAAGCACACATCTTCTAAATCTGAGCTGTTCTAAACCCATTACTGGAACTCTGGCATATGAGCAAATATTGCATAGTGTTGCAGAAAGCTTTGCCTCTTGGTCTGCGCCTTGTGAGAATGACCTGGCCCTTACCCTCTTTGGCCCTCTATTTCCATGCCCCAAACCAGCTCTTTCTTTTAATAGCCTAGTTTTCTACTGTAATGTGGACTGTTATGTTCCAGGTGTATTGTCTTTCTGTGCAGTATACTCATGACTGTGTTATGACCATAATTATTTGAGATTATCCAGGGATGTTGGCCCTTTGTTTACAAAACCCATGTAATGCTCTGAAATTTGAGAATACGAGTTTTAGATTGGAAAGTCTTTCCAAGTAAAGCATTTGGTATTAAAAAGCCTTCTGTACTATTGCATTGTTTTATTTCTTCTTCAAGAGATTGCTATTAGCCCTAATAATCATGAAGTCCACATCTACAAGAAGAGCGGGAACCAGTGGGTAAAGGCTCATGAGCTAAAGGAACACAATGGACACATTACAGGTAAGAGAAGATTGTGCTGTGCCAGACATGAAGTTTGTCCGCCCCCTGTTTTCCCCAGCCGAGAATCTGAACAGGAAATCTGCAAGTGTTGAGTAAATAGATCTTTTTATAGGTTGGCATTCCCACTTACAGAGAGCTTCGCAGCATTTTTCTGGACTGCATGCAATGAATGTTAGGAAAAAAAGCCCTATTTAATTTCCAGGCATTTTGGTGGAGTTACTCAGCCTTTCTTTCTTACCTGTTGTTTGTTTTTCATCCATAACAACATAATAAGCATAAATTTTCAGTATTGTTGTGTCTCAAACTCTCCTGACACATACTGCTCCCTTTCAAGTGCTAGTGTTAAAACTTCATCAAGTGTACAACTGTTGCATTAGTTTGTGGTTTCCGACAGCAATAAATACACTTTTTTAGGGACTGTATAAAGACCTGAAGTGGTCAGTCCTGGACTTATGGTGGACCATCAGTGAGCACATTTTACTGCATTATCTGTAGGTGTACAATGAAAATGTAAGAAGAGCTGCCACAGTGAGTCATAAGGTGTTATTTTAAAAATATGATTGTCCTGTGGTAGTCTTTTATGTTACTATTTTTTTCATGGTGATATTTTAATAAGGGCTTTATTCTCTAAGGAAATGAAAGTAATTAATACAAGCACTTGCCCAAAACATCAATATCCTTTATTCTGTTCTCAACTTGCTAATGGGCAGAAGTATCTGCCCAACAGAGCTTTGCAGGAACTTTATTCTGCGTATCTGATTCTTGCTGTCAAAGAGCACAACTGTACGTGCTCTTTTGTGAGGAGCCACTTGGGCTGAATTTACAAATGACATGCTGTTCCCCAAAGACATTTCTCTGCATTTTACTTGTACCTGTTAGTGTTAGAAGCCAAATATTCATGACTTGGGAGAAGAGCCCTCCCTGCTTTCCTGCATAGCGTATACCTTTGGAATGCTAAATAGTGTGTTGGTTGTAAAGAGTAGACTTAAACTGTGGTTAGATGCAGGAGATGGACTGATCAAACCACTTGTTGCCTCTGATGGGAGTAATTCAACTGTTGCCCCTCCAGCTTCTGATCACAAGGGACAAGGTCCCTTGTCTTGCCTTCTGTGTCTTCATTCAGAGATTTGTGGTGAACTGCTTCTGTTCACTTACAGGAAGAGCATTATTCACTCTTTTTTGCTGGCATAATTTTCTGCTGAGCTAAAAAGCTGAACTTGCCATGGGTCAGAAGAACACCAGTGTTGGTGTAAGGGAGGTGGTGGGCAATAGAAGTAGAGAAGCAGGATGGTCCCCCTTCCAAAAGCAGGGCTAGATTGGCTGGTGTAACTATGGTTTCAGACTACCAACCTCTTTAAAATTGATCTTTTTAAGCATAAGCCTATTTTGAAGTAGACCATATATGAATAATATGGTAAAATTAGTACAAATTATTTCCATACCTTTTATCCTTTTTTTCAGTTTGTGTGCTTAAGGAATGTTTTTAATACTGAATGCAGTTATGGGAAACCATTGAAATATAATTTTGTGGCAGGAGAGTTCAGGATTGTACTCTGCATCTCGAGAAGGATGCTAAAGAAAAGATGAAAAATGATGTTGCTGTAAGACTTTCCAGTTAAGAGTATCCCTCATTACATAGGAGGGGAAAGAAGCAATGGCAGGCTTATCAAAGGCTTCTTTTTATTCTTTGAATTTGTTATTTTTTGCTTGGTAAACGTTTCTTCTCATGGCACAGCTTTAATAGGCATGGAAAAAATGTCAGGATTCTGTCAGTACATAAAGATTGATAACTTCTAACCAAAAAAAAACCACCCTGCTATCTAAACTTTTAGATCATGACTGCGGTCTGGCAGCAAGCAGACAACTATGTTAGAGGTTTGTGTGTAGTTTTAGAATTGCTGGGTTTCAGCTGTTGAAATGGGTCTCTTGCAGAAGTCAGTGGTTTGCAGCCTGCGGGTGGACAGGCCTTGGCCAGCCTGCAGAGCTCCACCTGTTGGCCAGCCCTCAGAGCGGGCTTCCTTTGCGGGCAAATTCTCTGTGGAACCTGGAAATTTGGGATCTGCAATTTTGATGAAAGCTAGAGGGACAAGCCGATATCCCTAACAGTTTAAAATGGTGCCTGGAGAATAAGTGAACAAGGGGAATAGTAACAGAACATTAATGGCTGTCTCTGTGGTAGAAGGCTGTGAGATTGTCTCTGTTCTGGCTTACTGTAAAGCAAACAGTATGTAAAGGGAAATTTTTATTAATGTGAACTCTAAATTGTAGGTATTGACTGGGCTCCCAAAAGCGATCGCATTGTAACTTGTGGTGCAGACCGTAATGCCTATGTCTGGAGTCAGAAAGACGGTGTGTGGAAACCAACCCTTGTGATCCTGAGAATTAATCGTGCAGCCACCTTTGTAAAATGGTCTCCCCTGGAGAATAAATTTGCTGTTGGAAGTGGAGCTCGACTTATATCTGTGTGCTACTTTGAATCTGAAAATGACTGGTGAGCTGTTTAAGTTTAATTTCCATTTATACCTTTAATGTCTGCATGGGAAAGCTAAGCCTGGATTTTAGGTGGTAACTAGGTTACTGTTTTCTTAATTCCTAAAATCTTCAGGAAGTGTAGAGGGATAGTTCTCATCAGTTCCTTCATAGACTTTGTACATCTTAGGGAGAGCATTCCCTTTTTTTACGTCTTTACTCTGATGTAGCACCTAAAGGCCTTAGACTTAGCCTATTTTCAGGTTGTATGTGTTGGTGTGGATGTGTTCCAGCTGACTGCCACAAACACGTGTTGCTTTTCTAAAAGTGCAAGAATTTCTGCAGAGTAAAAACTTCTTTAGCACAACTGTATGGCTGAAATAAGAGAAATGTTTTCTCCCTCCACCTCCTTCCAGAATGAATAAAGAAACCTTGACTTGAGTCTTTCTTACGTATATATTATTTTGAGCTGTTTCTTGTTATTAAAGAATTCAAGTCTGTCACTTATCTCCAGGGTGGTCGATTAGAAGATGTTTGAGCTTGTCACCTACCTGTTCTATATTCTGTCCTATTTTTATCACAGTTTATAGATTTCAGACAGGGCTATCGTAGGTATTTCCTCCATTAACATTTTTTTCTATTTGGCATCTAAACTTAATGCTTCTTATCTTTAATGGATCTACATTTGTAGCTGTACATGTTGGAGCTACATTTACCATCATCTGTAAGTGAAATCAATATGTTGAGTATCTATTATTTTGAGTTGCATAAACATGCATAAAAATACAGGGGTCTGTGCCTGCTGTTCTGCATTCAGCCTTCCATGTGGAAATAGTAAACGAGACCATCAGCAAAATACATTTTAAAGATCGTTTTGGACTTTCATGCCTTCCAACATACTTGGTTATTAACATTTTCTCTGCCTCACTTGTCTGCAGAAAAATCAAACCCCCCATATGTTGAAGACAAATAATTTAATGCGATCCTTGAAACTGCTTGTGCCTGATGGAAATAAATTCAAAGAAAAAGCACCATCATCCCAAAGGCCATCAAGTGAATAACAGATTTCATTACTATTTTGTAAACAGTTCAAACAAACTAAATCTGCTGAGACATATTAAGGCTAATATTGATGCATTCAACATCAGGACCACTTTTTGCTGTACTTCAAATAATTGAGATGTATACATGGGTCATATAATTGGCAGTTGACCCATTTACTTGTGTTTTATAGTTACTGTATTATTAAACAGTAGAAAAGTCAATAGGCAAGAGAGATGACTGTAAAACTCATTAGAAGGAGCTGTAGAGGACTTGTACTTAGTCATCTAAGAAAACAGTGCTTCTTAGCTCAATATCACAGTTAAAGCTGAGCTCTTATTCATAGGATGTAAGGGACCAGGCAATTACTGTGCAAAATTCACATTAAGGAGTTCCATCTGATGCATTATAAAAATTAGTTAGAAGGGGAATAGGACTCATATAGGTGAAGAGATACACATTTAACATGAGTTTCTTCATAGTATTTAGAATTTTCATGAGGATAACCATATAAAGTTCACAGACTGTACAAGGGAATATGAAAGATTTGGACGTAATGTGTGTTTTGCAAAACTGATGTGGTTAGTCATTGGCAAGGGGTGATCTTTTTGAGGCGTACTTCATGGATTTCTGGGAGTCTGGTAAAATATTTTCATATAAATTCTATCTCTCTCTCTCAAAAATTTAGGTGGGTGAGCAAACACATTAAAAAGCCCATTCGTTCCACTGTCCTTAGCCTGGACTGGCACCCCAACAATGTTTTGCTGGCTGCAGGATCCTGTGACTTCAAGTGCAGGTGAGAGAAAATAAAGCATCTGTAAATCAATTTGGATTACTGGTTCAAATTAGTCAGTAGCATGAGCTTGTTGATCATGCATTTGCTATTAGAATAGAAGATGGCTCATTGCATACTGTTCTTGTTACCAAAATAAAATATCCAGCTTAAGAGACTTTGGCTTTGGTGCTACTGCATGCTAACTTTGGACTATAAACATTTATCTGTCGAGGGACACATCTGAATTTAATGAACTTGTGGGTTTCTTTACTAGGAGTACATGGAAGTACTGCTACTCAGCACTGAGTGCTGAGATCTAATTTTTTTTTGGCTGAAATTAGACTAACAGGTGCTATCTTGTAGAAAAACATCACTGTTACTTAGAGTTTAAAAAGCGGTATCCTAATGCTGCAGTTCCAAAATCAGGGTAACTCAGTGCTTCCAAAGGAGGTATCTGATCGTTTTCTTTCCCGAGTCGCTTGTTCTCTCCCCTTTGCCTGTGCTAGCCTTAATGATCTTGCAGCCCTGTGGTGAGCAGGGTCGAGGAATTGATCCTCCTGAAACTCAGCGTAACATTTTTGAAGAACAGTAAGAAAAGGCTGGTAAAAGCAGATTGGCATGTGAGATGGATGGGATAGTCTTTCAAACTGGTTATCAAATTACAGCATGAGGGATAGGTCCTGCTCTGCTGTGATTGGGGTCACTGCAATGAAGTCTGCATGGGGAACTGTCTGCAGAGTAGTTGACTAATTCATATTTTACTTAATCACTTGTACCTTGAATAATAATGAAAGCTTCTTTTCTTAAATTCTTTCTGTAATAGGGCAATTTTTAAGCTTCAAAGTGTGTACTAAAAATTACTAAGAAGGAGTAGGAGGGGGAGGTGGGTCGACTATTACATTCCTTATTTCAGAATGAAACCCATGCATCTAAATTCTATCCTTTGATACCTTTTTATGTAAGGAGAGATGTTAAATGGAAGCTGGGAGGAAGAGGAGAGTTGTGTCCCTTTTCTGGCTTATCTCCAGTTTTAATTAGATAAACTATACATACTCACTTCTTTTCACAAAAAAATGTGTTGTAAAACATATTCATCTTCCAGAAGCAGTTGCTTTTCACATGTGGAAACTTTCATGCATGTTTGTAAAGTATCTTGGGACTTTGACATTATTAGGTCAGCTGATATATATATATATATTTTTTTTTCCCCTCTCTCTCACTTTGGACTCGAGCTCTTTTGTCTCTAGGCTTTGGTGCTTGTTATGTACATTGCATCCCTGATGATCTCCTCTTTCCTGTTTTGGTTGAGGAGTTAGATTCACATAATTTTCTGTTCAGTGTGGTGGTTTTTTTTGTTGGTTTTGTTTTTGTTTTTCGAGAGTCAAGGTGTAGTTCAGTCAATTTCCTAGGAGCATTCTCTAGATGACTTGCTTAGTCTTTTGTTTCCCATCAGAAAACTCATTCTGTCCTGTATATTATTTCTCTGAAAATGGAGTGTATTTTGAAAAAAACCCCACAGATCTTGGTTCAAAACATTTGGGAAATTTTCTGCTCTTCCTTAACATGGTACTTTAAGGTGAATCATTTAATGATTTTACTGTTTTTATCATAGAAATCTCTGTATGGAAACATGAAAGAAAGGAAAAGTAGTGGGGATTGGTACTGGGTTTATGTTTCTATTTCTTTCCCAAAACCATGAAAGAGTATTCTCTTTGGTAAATTATAAGTGCAGATCTCTAGAATTCCAGTTCTAGGGAATGTTCAGTTGCAAATTAAAGATAAGAAAGATGCCTGGGCCTGAAGTATGCATCTGTTCTGATAGGTGGTTCTGAAGCAAAGTATGAACTGGATCTGCCAGAGCCACTGCCAACTAATAAGCAGCTAAGTGGGAGACATTTTGGAAAAAGAATGGAGGGCAGAAGAGGCTCCAGGTTGATAGGTATTTGGCAGAGTTTTTTTGGTGGCTGGCCTAGATGAGCTCCTCTTGCGTTTGTCTTTAGAAATATATATATAGCTAACAGCACTGCATAGGTGTGAATTTTATATTCTTGCTGGAACAATGTTGCTGTGGGAATGAAAGTCATTTCCCAATGTTCTTTGAAGGCTGAGGCCTTCAAGCTGAGATGATTTTGGTTTTAAAAGAGATGGAGACTTTAGTAAAGGGAAAAGACTTTTTTTTAAGGAAGAGTTATCTTCAAGGTCTTTCACTACTTAGGAATGATTTTTCTGCCTTGTGTCAAAGGCTGTTGCTTTAAACATCTTGTCCTATTTCCATACATTAAGAGAACTGTCCTTTTAGATGTCTCTACACAATTAAGTTTGTTGAAGGATTATCGTTAGATTATATTTAAACTGATAGAGCCAAATATAAATTCATACTTAATTCTCTGAAAATCTGTACCTAATATAGCTGAAGTTAAACCCTTCTTGTTCCAAATGATCAGCTTTATTTGAATAAGCTGAATATAGGTACTTTTTGAAGTGCATACCCCACATAGGTAAAAGATTTAAAAGGGGGGGGGCAACATTTCCTTAAACTCACTGTAGAATAATTCCTTTTTGTGTTTGACTGCAACCATGAATATTTGATCACGGGTTTTTGTTTATACTGAAATGTTTCTCCGGTAGTAGTATGGCATAGCTCACTTGCTTCTCCTGTGCAATGGACTCTAATCCTATGTTTGTGACGTCCCAGTAACTTCCATGGTAACAGTCAAGAACACCATATTGTGGCATGTCTGAATCATGCAGAAGGAATTTGATGAAAGGGGGAGGCTTTCTATTTAAACATGTCTTAAAAATTGTAGTGCTGGGAAAAAAACTGCAAAAAACATTGTGGTATTTCAGGTTTTCAAGGCATTCTTACAGTAACGAGCCAGAATAAGATGCCTGAGAGCCCCTTTGCTGGCATTTGAACATCAGTTTTCTTTCTTTGAAATCCTGCTAAAAAGTGAATGTTCTTAAGTGGGTAATTTTGTAGGTGTTTGTATTAGCTTCTGATTATACAGTGCAATTCGTGGTTTTTCTCTAACTGAAGAATTGACTCTCGGAGTTATTAGCACTGCAAAAGGATGAAAGGGAAATCTTAGCACAGTGGATAATGCAATGACAATGTATGGTTTTGTGCCATCTTCTGGAAAAAAAAGGAGAGAGATACAGGAATGGCATTTATGAGAAACCTATATGTATTACACACACCCCTTGTACTCTTGCTTCCTCTGTGTATACTGAAGCTTCCGAGCCACTAGTGGCTTGTTGTTTAAAGATACTGTAGTTTTGTTTTTGTTTTTTTTATTAGAATGGATCTTTGAGCTTCCAGTGTGAAATGTATATGCAGCTCCCAGGAGTTTTTTTCTGTCTTTGTTCATGCTGAAATCTTTTATTTGCAGGGTGTTTTCTGCTTACATTAAGGAAGTGGATGAAAAACCAGCCAGTACACCATGGGGCTCCAAAATGCCTTTTGGGCAGCTGATGTCAGAATTTGGGGGTGCTGGAAGTGGCGGATGGGTGCACAGTGTCAGTTTTTCTGCCAGTGGTAACCGCCTAGCCTGGGTCAGTCATGATAGTACTGTGTCAGTTGCTGATGCCTCAAAAAATATGATGTAAGTATGCTCTTTCTGTTAGTCATTAGCTGTTTCACGTAGAAGGAAGCAGTATGTGGAATATTGTGCTTGCAACAACGAGAGCCAGGACTGCTGTTTCCAGTTTTGACAATTTTACTGTAGATTCCTGGAGTCTCTTTGAAGCCTATATAAATAAGATAGATTCTTAGAATTTTAGATTATACAATTTAAATTTCTTACAAGAATTCTTCATTGAGGATATAATCAATTTACTTTGGTGGGGAAAAAAGCATTGGAAAAAAATACATTCCACTGTAGTGATTGGGGAAACAATATTTCCTTGTAAATGGATTCATGAGAATCGAGAAACATGCTCACTCCGTAACTACTAAGACCCTATCCTCAAAGAGGATCTGGAAAGTAAGTTGTTCATTTCATGAACTGTTAATTCCAGCCACTGTCCTTAAGACACTGTTACTGCAGGATATCAACTTACACCTTCCAATGCAACAAAGTATTTTATTAAGAATCCCTCCTTCTCCTCATCTTGATCTGAATACCTTTTCAGTGTCCATGGCCTTCTAACCAAGAAGGAAGAGGTTCCCCATATGTTTTGATAGCAGGGATCTCTACTGGATCATACAGGCATTGCTGTGCTTAATTTTGAATTATAGTTCTGATGGCTACAGCTGTATAAGTACCTGGCTGGGGACATCATTAAGTATAAAGCGTTCTAGAATTCTTTTCTCATTTGTTAAAAAATTACAAAACTTGACTTAATTTACCATAAAGGCTTTTTCCTCCTGAAAAGATGATGCCAAGCTCTAAAACTTGACATTAAGTGGTTTTTACATGCAAATGAAATTAATAGCTTCATCAATTTGAACCTTTTTTGGGGGTATTCTTTTTAAACTTTTGCCACTGTTTACACAAAATACTAGATAACTTCAGCCTCTCACTTGGAATACTTAATGTTTGTTGTAGATCTTCCAGGACACTTTCATTAGGTTAAAACTTTTTACTACAAATTACAACCTTCTGGTGTCACCTCAGGACAACTGAGCTACACTGACTTCTTTTCCAATAATCCTTTTGTGGGAACTGTGTCTATTTTTTGTTGGAGCAAAAGATGAGAGGTTTCAGTGAAGTCCTCTAACAAATGTTCTTGTGTTCAGGGTTTCGCAGCTGAAAACAGAGTTCCTCCCACTCCTGAGCGTGTCATTTGTCTCCGAGAACAGTGTGGTGGCAGCTGTAAGTGTCTATTATTTTTTCCTTGTAGAGTGTTGTAGTGTTTTGAAGAGGGAGGAACACCACATGTTACAAAGTTAGTAATAAGCAAGCTCTTCCATAGTGTCAGTATTTGTATTTCTGCAATTAACAGCAGCAGAAAAACAAAATGGTGATTATATTGGTTATGTTTTCTGACATGCTTTCATGATGTCTGGTTGTAGGGCCATGACTGCTGCCCGATGCTCTTTAACTGTGATGACCGTGGCTTGCTGACCTTCGTTTCCAAACTAGACATTCCAAAACAAAGCATCCAGCGCAATATTTCTGCTATGGAACGCTTCCGAAACATGGATAAAAGAGCCACTACAGAAGATCGTAACACTACCCTGGAGACACTGCACCAAAACAGTATAACGTGAGTGTCTTGGCTGTCAATACTAGGGAAAGGAATGCTCTCCACATCACTTTGGTTTCCCAGGATATACTGCAAAATTATTAGAGCTCAGATTTGCCATATCCGATGGGTTTAGCTGGTATCCCATTTTCATTTTAGTCTTTCACTAACCGCTGTCTATTTCTGGGACTTACATGGAAGCTGGTAAAGTTAATCATTAATATGGCATGCATGCCACTGCTGTTTGCTCATGTTTAATGTGTTCTGTTACTTGAATGCAGTTTATCTTATCAAATATGTAGATAGTTCACAAGAAGTTGGTAGCACTGTGCAAAATGTAGTTGGCAAAATTCACCTGAAACAGGAATTCACATACCTGCTTCTTATTTCAGATGTTTTTTCCATGTGTATTTATTCATCAAAAGGATTGATTCAGGTTGATTGAGTAAAATATCCTTGGATTTAAAAAACGTATGTGAGCCCAGGGGATGCTAACATTTCTGAAGCAACTTGTCTTTATTCAAGGAAAATGTTTAGGCTACAGTCACCAAGTGGTAAAAGAGCTTTCAACATCCTTTTTCTTTGCTTATTTTTCTGAAGCATTGTACCAAAAATCTAGCATAAGCTCTGCTATACTCGTGTCTCCCTTTGAGACAGTAGGAGTTGAATTCAACCCAAATTTCCCAGCTTTTTGGCTCTCTGGAATGGGCGTCTGTGTTACAGTTACCACTCTCTGTTTTCAGCCAAGTGTCTATTTATGAGATAGACAAACGAGATTGTCGTAAATTCTGCACCACTGGCATTGATGGAGCAATGACCATCTGGGATTTCAAGGTATGCTTTTACTACCATGTTTATGTGAACTGGGTGTGGTGGTGGGATTTTTTTGATCTCTAGCATCAACTTCTGGGGTTCAGCCCTAATGCAGGTTTTATTAGCAGTAGGAAATCCAGACTGGAATATTCAAGACCGTTAGTGAAATCAGTGAAAGACAGATCCAAGATTCAGCATAAATGCAGATATACTTTGCTTAGCAGATGGTGCTAATCCAGACTTAATTTTTAATGGAATCACTTAATGTCCTTGTAGGAATGAATCCCACTAATTCTTTCCTTCTCTGACCTCTACCTCAGCCACAATCAGGCTGGAACAATCATTGGTACAACACAGCCCACTGTGTCTTCTTGCTCCCATCCCTTTGGACTCTGCTTGCTGTCTTTCTGCCGAATGTGGTCCTGCCCTCTCAAAATTAACTAATCAAAGTAGTAAGAAGTTACCTCAAACAGAAAATGCAGTAAGCACTGTACTGAAAACCGTAAAAGATAATAATGCAAGTTCTTGCTTTGCTGAGGACTGGCCAACAGAGGTCTCTGCTGGCCTCCCCAAGCTGCTGAGAGCTGTGCACTGCCTTTTAGGAAAAGAATAGTTTGTCTGTATTCTGTGATGCCAGAAAGCTCTGGTGGGGACAGGAGCCAAATAAGAAATTGAGGTGATATATAAGCTGCTTTAATGCAGTTTCAGGGGAAGGGGGTGGAATCATTGGTCTATATTTGCATTAGTTTGAAATGAATGACTATAGTAGTCTCTGGCTCTTGAATAGGAGTCTAATCTCAAGTATTCAGGGTTTTTACTCGTTTTTCTTAGCATCAGCAGTTACACTGAATTATTTAATATAGGATACTGTAGCAGATTGTGATTAAGATTTTCTCTCTTTCAAGACCTTAGAGTCCTCTATTCAAGGTCTACGAATCATGTAAAGATGGATTTCCATGATCTAGCAGGACAAACTGCTTGACAGAATGCAGCTCCTACATCTGCACAAGCCCGAAAAGGGAGGAGGAAGGTGGAGTATTTGGAAACACTGAGAAAATACAGCTTGACAGGTTTTCTTTCGAGTCTAAATTTGGTGAATTGTGTTGGTTTCAAAATCAGCTGTGATTGTTTTTTTTTTTCTTTTTTTTTTCTTCCGGTTGGTTGTTTCATTCCATTCTTTACCAAAGCTGCTCCTTAAGTAGTTTATTGCAGGAAGTTGTGAATCACTAACTTAAAAGGGGAATTTTATGTAAATTGTCTGCTAGAAATAATAATAATAAAAAAAAAGAAAAACTGATTATTTGTTTTGATGCTCATTAGCAGTGATTAAAAAAGGGATATTAAGGGAATTAACGCTGTGAGAGAGAGCGGGAAAACCCTGCACTGATATTTTATGGTCTTAAAACAGGAAAAGTTAATCTTAACTGAAAGTTTCTTAAAGTTGACAGATGAAGACCTGGAGTTCTGATGATCTGGTTATGCAGACTCAGCTGGGCTTCTTTCAGGGGAATTGTGCCCTTGAGGTGATGATTTATTTTGGAGGATGAATAATTTTTTTCTAGCACTCTTAATTCTGTCTGCCTAGCATTTAATCCAGTAATAATAACAAATTAAGATGAACGTCTTTTTTTATTGCCGTTTAGTGGGTCATAGTTTCCAGACCAGTATTATTTGTAGTTACTTTTTAGGGTTTATACAAACACTTCTCACAGCACAGTGCCTAGGATACGGTGTGGAAGGCTGCATGTGGAAAGTGAGGCAAAAGTCTGCTAAGCCAAATCTTAGGAGGACAAATTAAAAGCAAATCACTTTGTAAGACCTTGAAGCTACACAGGCCTGCATGCTGTGTTAGAGCTGAGTGCTCAGCCTATACAATTCTATGTTCATAATGACTGGTGGAGAAATGAAGCACACTTAGAGGTATCAGTGTGGTCTGGCTTCTGTGCAGATCTTTTGTCTCCAGGTGACTGTAACTTTTGAAGTTCAGTTCTGAGCCTTGGTAGCTTACGGAGGCATTTGCACATAACTTATTTTATTCATGTGGTCTAGTTACTCTTAACTGTGTTCCTGCCTTGAGGCTTGAGGCAGGCTGTGCTTTGGAGAGGATTATCTGGTTTGCAGCATTGCTTTACAAGGTTTCAGACTGTGACATTTCTGTTGAAAATGCAGAAGTGACTTAAAAAAACCCCAGTGACTAAATTTACCACTTCCTCTGGAACAAGAGTTGCTTCATACACTGCTTACTTCTCAGCTCTGAGTGATTGAAAAGGGAGGGTGGAAGATAAGCTCACAAAGCTGACAACTGCTGTTGTTCTGCTGCAAGTGAACTGTGTCCATCACAGAGCTGGATCGTTTTCAGGTGCGATGGTTGTGTGCAGAGCGTGAACTGTTTTTCCAGTTCCTTCAAGTTTTCTTGTGTCTCCCACCTTCCTCCCCTGGCAGTCAAGCGTGGCTTTGCAATTTCCTTCTAAACATAAAATAATGACTATTTAACCTCTACTCTTGCAATCTAGTGACCTGATGTGTGTGATGACTTGTGGCAGAGTTGAGTTTATCAGCTAGAATACAATGCTAAAGGAGTTAACTGTCTTCTGGATCAAAGTTACCCTGCCAGCCTTGGCAGATGGAAGAGGAGCACAGGTTTGGCTTTGTCCATCTCTGTATGTACTATTAGATGATTGTATCTCACAGACAGTAATGATTTTGGTTTTGAAGTAACTTCTGAAAGTGGGGCCGTTTATTTCCAAAAAGTATTAAAAAAAAAAAAAAAGATTCTAAAATCTATGGTCCAAGTAACATAAAAGGATGGAAACAATCATCTAATGAGAGAATGGAGAAAATGGGTCTCTAAATGTTTATGCCTTGTTCTTTTTCTGTGGGAAAGAGCTGGAGAAGGTAAAATGAGCCTGTTTGCTCCAAAAAGCCAGCAGGCTGAGGTTTGATGAAACTGCCCTAGGTTACTGCCTGAGAGCAATATGTATGCTAGAAGTCTGAGATTAAAAACAGATTGGAGATACTTACAATAGAAAAGGACTGAGTAAGGGGAATATAAACACCTGTCACTCAAGGCATAATTCAGCTTAAAACCGGCCTGTGTGCAGGGGCTGAGGAGAGCTCTGCATCTTGTGCCCCATCTGACGGCAGGGGATGGTAGCTCTCTGGATTTCCAGGCCATCACTCCACTCTGGGAGGATGTTCTGCTGCCATCCCACCTCCCATGTCTGAGCTGTGGTGAAGGTAGGTGGTTGTTTTACCTCTACCGTTTCCTTGGTCGCCTCCCCCGTCTAACGCTGTCCTTTGTGTCCAGCGTGGGTGAGAATTCACTAGCATATTTAGCTAACCACAGCACCAGCCTTCTTGGCACGTGCTTGTATGTGCTTGGGTTAACGGTGCATTTGAAAGAGATGTTCACAGTAAAGCTCGTGGTTGCAGTCTTAATTACAGGATAGCTGCTGGCTGCGTATGCTCGACATTACATGCATGAACAGACTGTATAGGGGCAAGAAATGGGGCTCTGTTCAAGCAGGGATGCCAGGGACAGTTCACTGGAGCCTGCCTGAAAAACTCCCCAGCCTCTAAATGGAAAGAAGCTGCAGAACTGCTGCTGCTATCCATCCCTTCTGCCCCATCTCCAAAGAAAACTCCAGCAAAAAACCATTCTGGTGTCCCCAGCATCTCTGCAGTGGCATAGTTTCTCTATGGCCTTTCTGCAGAGGCCCTGGACATTACAAGACATGCTGCCACAGATGTGGGAGGATATTTCTCCTAAGAAAATGGAGGCAAAAGAAGGTAAAGAATTTAGGCAAACCTTGAGTCAGGTCTGGCAAGAGACCCAGCGAGGCTGAGCATTCATCCCCGGCCTCTGCAGCACTGGCTTATTCCCCCCGTGGGCTGTTGAGCCCGGGAAAAACCCAAGCAGCACTGAAAACCAGTGCATCCCTGGCAGAGGCACCTCATCGCCCTCGTTAGCACAGGCTCAGAGAGGAGCCGCAGCAGGAGCAGCCTTGAGACCAGAAGCAATGAGGAAACATGATGGCAGGCAAGGAACTGCTCAGCAGGCAGTGCTGAGGGGGGGACAGTTCTCTCCCATCTCTTAATAACATCCCCCAGTTCCTACTGCAGAAGTTAAACTGACCTGCTGTTCATTCTCATCCCTGCCTGGAAGGGATCCGATGAAGGGATGAGCAGAGGGATGGTCTGTGTCTTCCCAGCCCACACAGCTGAGAGCTGCCAGTCTTGGTGCAGGGCTGGAGGCAGTGGTCAGACACCTGGAAAGCCTAAACACTTCTGATGAAGAGCAGAGGCAGAGCAGCTTGTAGCCAAAGGAGGACTAGAGAAAACGTGCAGGCAGCAGGAAAAACTTCAAAAAGCCGCAGCTTTCAGCCACGTGGGAGCTGCGTCCCTCTTGATGCGTTTGGGGCAACAGCAATGCTGGGGAGGAGGGTGGGTGCTGCAATGGGCAAACTAGTGCCAGAGGATGGGGTAGCTCGCTGCTTCCAAGAGGGACTTGTCCCTCCATGGAGATTCACTCCTGATGAGAGCTGCAGAGACCCAGCATCCTCTGGGGATGTCTCGGTATCTCCATGTGTGTCTGCTGGGATCACAGCAACAATCGGGAAGGGAAGCGTGGCTTAATGGACTTGAGGACCAAGGGAAAGATGAGCTGCCTGCTTAGTGCCACCCTGCAGAGCCTTCATCTACAGCTGACCCCTCACAGGGGGATTAATTCTGCAGCTCAACAAATACAAGGTTATTGTATCCACAGCCTGCAGCTGAGAAGCCCCATTAGGCCCCTGCCTGAGACCCCAGTGCGCTGCTGTCCTGCTTCTGCGATGTTACTTGGAGAGGGAAGGGGTGAGTGCATCCCTCCATGCGTGACAGCAGCTGGCTCGCAGCAGGGGAGTGAGAAGCTGAAGCCCATCTCTCCTTCCCACCACTTCCAGCAGGAGCTGAGTCCTTGGGAGTTACCCTGACCAGCTGGGAAAGGGATAAAAATTAGTTGTTCTGAAGCAGGAGGGGGAAAAAAAAGAGGGGTGCATGGCTGGTAGGTGGGGGTACACACATGGTGTGTTGAGGCGAGCAGAGCTGTGACTGCAGCCAGCCTGGGCTTGGGTCCCACTGGGCTCAGTGGGATGCAGGAACCAGCAGCAGCAGCCGGATCCAGTTACCGTGGGTTCCTGCCGAGCTGCGAATCTCCCCGGCCGTGGGAGGTGATGCCGACGCACGTCTCACCCTGGGTGGGCTCCGACTGCAGCTACCACCTACTGTGGACCAGCACCGGCAAGCAGGACCTCTGGGCTGCATCCATCCCCTTCCGAAACACATCGGAGACCTGAGGGTGAGCAACCCTCCCGCTGCCAGAGGGAGAGGATGGGGGATCCTTCCCCTCGGCTCTGCCGGCTGCATCCTTCCCCTTGGCGTACCCAGGATGAGTTGCCCACATCCCACCGGACAGCGGGGGCTGCCGGGAGCATCCCAGGACTGGTGGCTTGTCCACGTGCGGCCATGGCGGAGAGGCCTGGCTCACAAGCAAGCAGGCAGGCAGGGGCAGGGCGGCCGCCGAGCTGCTTTGCGCTCCCCCAACGCCCACGTAAGGAAGTGGTTGCATTTCTCGGAGAGGAAAAGGGAAGTCGGACTGCCTCGGCGGGGCAGCCAGCAGCTCCCACCGCTCGCTCGGGGCTGCTGTTCGTGTCGACTGCCCAGAGTCCATGAACTAGCCCTGCCTGCCCTGCCTGCACTGCCCAGCAAGGTAAGGAGCCGGGGAGGCAGCTCTGCCAGCCCAGCGAGGAGCTCGGTCTGTCCCATGGGGGGCTGTGGCCGTCACCCCTCGAGGGGAGGCAGGGAACCCCCAGCCGGGGCTGTTCTGGGGTCCGAGGGGGTGCAGGCAATGCCTCGCCACTCGTGGGTTCTGCTGTCGCTGCGTTTTGGGCTTTTTTTCGTTTTGTTCGTTTGTTTGTTTTTCCAGCTTTGGCAGCAAGTTTGAGTTTTATTCTCTTGCCGGAGGCCCGGCAGCTGCGGGGTGTTGGAAAGGGTCCCCCGGCGGGGGTCCCATGGGGGTTGGTGCAGGCAGAGCCAGAGCTGCCGGCAATCTGCCTGCCTCTCCTCCCCAGGCATCAATCGCCTCGGGCTTTGCCCGGTGCAAGGAAGAGGAGGGCTGGAGCTGCCCTCCATCTGCCCTGGGGCAGTGATGTCCCCCCAGGGCCAGGCTGGCTCCCGGGGCACCCCACACAGATGTCGGGGACTGAGGATGGGTGTCCCTGACCTAGCTGACACCCTGCAGCCGCCGTGAGGAGCAGAGGGGCTCCCACGGGTCAGTGCTGGGGGCTCGGTGGTGCAGGAGGACCAGGCCATTCATGGGGGTCCTGCGGCTCCCGGTGGGACTGTCACCAGGTCCCTGCACTGGTGGGTGTAAACCCGCCGCCCCGACAGGCTCAGCAAAACCAAAAATACAGCTCTTCTGGCATGCGGCTTCCTCCTCGGGACCGGGAGGAGCCCCCGGCGCTCGGCTCCTGCCAAGGTTTGGTTATCTCCTCCAAGGATGTTTCCGAACTGCTCGGGGCTGGACGGGGGAGATAACAGAGTTGCGTCAGGTCTCAATCCTGCCCTGTCTGGCCTTCGGAAAATGCCTGTATTCCTCCCTCGAGAGCATCCATGCTGAGCAGGGGGATAGCCATGGCCCCTCCGATGCTTTTCCCTGCTGGGAAAGGGGCTGCTGAGCTCCCTGTGGGTCACTCCACGGCTCCCCCCACCCCGGGTGGGAGCACAGCTCAGCCCACAGGGTGTCAGCAGGGAACTGGCCATAAACCAGTTGGGGAAATGAAACATAAACTGTGGCAGGGAGCGATTTGAGCTCAAACGGCCGAGCAGCCCTTGCTTCTTACTGCAGCGGCTGGGGGACAGCTTCTGCTCCCCAGTGTGGTGGCCCAAGTGGCGGCAGATTTGTGCCCTCCAGTGGGTCACCCCATGCTAAACCCCAGCAGGATCGGTGGGGCTGGGGTTGGCAGATGCCTGCTCATCCATGCCCACGTCCTTGGCCATCAGGGATGGGTGTTTCAGCAGGGATTCGGCCGTGGGGTATGTGATGGCAGGGGTTGTGCTGTGCATTGGCGTTGGGGTTTCTCCCAGTGGATCTCCATGGATTTTCTTTTCATCAGCCTGGGGACAGAGATTTGCTGGGAGGGACTTTTTTTTCCTTCCCCTGTACCGTTTTTAGCTGCCAAAGAAAACGGGCAGCGTTCAGGGAGTTCCCAAAATAGCTGAGAGGCAAACTGTGAGTAATCCCCATCCGTCACACCCTGGCGAGGTGTTTCCCTAAATCCGTGCATTACCCTGGCCGGATGGCCAAGGGGCTGTGCTGCTGATCCAAACCCTTCCTAGTCCCGTGGCACCCAGAGGGGGCTTGCAGGCAGCTGCTCCATCCCACAGAGCCATTGGTGGGCAACTGGAGCGGTCGGTGGTCGCTGGCAGGAGTGGTGGGAGCTCAGCCAGGGGAAGGGATTAGTCACTGGCTCGCCGAGGCTGAGCACATATAGGTTGGGATGGGTTGGGATAGGATGGGATGGAGGTGCCTCCATGGGGCTTTGGCTCTTCCTAAATGAGAGTTAGGGAAGGAGCAAGTGGATCGGGCCCTGTGGGGCTACTAGGAGCAGCCAGAGGGAGGAGGTGCTGCCCATGGTAGGACCCCCAGGATGCGCTTGGGGCTGGCAGTGGCGGCACTGTGGTCCCCATGTACCCAGCTGGCTCCTGCCCACCAAGCTCCAGCCAGCCAGAGTAGGATGATGGTGTGGTTTGGAAGTCCCTGGAAGTGGTCCCCCCTTCCCATCTGGTGATGGGACACCCAGCTATGGGGTGTCTGGCCATGGGGCACCCAGCTGTGGGCATCTGGCCATGGGCAACCATCTAGCACCCAGCCATGGGATGCTCAGTGTGGGATGTCTGGCCACAGGGCAGCAGCACGGGGAACGTCTCCTCCAGCTCCACCCAGACCCTCCCTTGCCCCCCTCCCCAAGCTTGGGCAGTCTCTGAGCTTGGAAATCCTTGGGGAGAGCCCTTCCCTGGCCGGGGGGAGGACATAGTGGGCTGCAACACGGGGCTGATCTCAGTGGGAGGGAATGCTCGGTGGGGCTGGGAGCTGGGGGTCCTGCTGGGCGCTTGTCCCCATGGCCAGAGCAGCATGTCCTGATGGCCACAGGGGTCTCCCCCTGTCCCCAGCCCGTGAGCCATGGCTTACCACAGCTTCCTGCTGGAGCCCATCAGCTGCCATGCCTGGAACAAGGACCGGACCCGTAAGTACGCCCGGGGCACCCCATCCCAAAATCCCCAAACATGGCCCAAAGTAACGACTGTCCCAGTTGAACATCCCTGCAGCAGGCGATGCCCCCCCCCCCCCCCCCCCCCCCCCC
>JANZLQ010000064.1:16164259-16178507 GCA_026212715.1 Elanus axillaris
GGTGGGAGAGATGGGATGGGAAGGGATGAGGTGGGATGAGATGGATGGATGGGAGAGATGGACTGGGGTGGGATGGGTTGGGCTGGAATGCTTTGGGGTCAGAGGGATGGGAAGGGATGGGGTGGGATGGTTTGGGATCCATGTGGAAGTAGGGCAAAGAGGGACTCTGGAGCAGAGACCAACCAGAACAGCTCCGCCTTCAAATGGCACTCCAGCCCTGAGTGACCTATCATGGCTCCCTGGGCCACCATGACCCCTCTCTGCCTTCCAGGCATTGACTGGGCCCCTGAGAGCAACCGGCTGGTGACGTGCGGGACCGACCGCAATGCCTATGTCTGGACGCTGAAGGGCAACGTCTGGAAACCCACCCTGGTCATCCTGCGGATCAACCGGGCTGCCCGCTGTGTCAAGTGGTCCCCCAAGGAGAACAAGTTTGCCGTGGGCAGTGGCTCCCGGCTCATCTCCATCTGCTACTTTGAGCAGGAGAATGACTGGTGAGGGTCTGCCATGGCCTTGCTGGGTCTGTCCTGGGGGAGAGATGGAGGGGAGATGGAGAAGAGATGGATGGATGCAGGGTGCTCTGGGAGATAGGAGACCAGAGGAGTTGGAGGTGAGGCAGAGAGGAGGTGGAGGAAGAGGTGGAGACAGATAGGGAGATGGAGGGAGGTACTCCCCATGCCCAGGCTGCTAATGCAGGATGGTGGCCCAGGGCAGCTCCTGGGGCATTTGAAGCCCTGACCACCCTCAGCCAGCCCCCCCCAAAAGCCAAGGGTGGTTCCCGGGGTGGTGATGCTCCCCTACTGATGTCAACTGCTCTCCATGCAGGTGGGTTTGCAAGCACATCAAGAAGCCCATCCGCTCGACAGTGCTCAGCCTTGACTGGCATCCCAACAACGTCCTCCTGGCTGCCGGCTCCTGTGACTTCAAGTGCCGGTAAGGAGCAGCAGGGATGGAAGACTGGGAGGATCTGGGGTGGGGGGATGCCCCAAGGATTGTTTGGGGGGGATGCCCCAAGGATTGTTTGGGGTCCCACCCTGGCAGAGCACAGAGGTGTGTGGAGCAGCCCAGTGCCCAGGCTCACCCATGGGGCAGGCTTCACCCCTCCAGGTGCTGCTGGGAGCCAGGGACGCAGTACAGGGGAGATGTGGGGAGGGCTGGCGTGTGCCCTGGGCACCATGCCACCATTACAGCACCCAGCAGGGCATGAGAGGCAGCAGGGCACCCCACAGGCTCTGGCAGGGAAACTGAGGCATGCAAAGGGGCAGGCAGGGAGGCAGCTCCGGCACTGCATCCAGGGACACACGGCAAGGCTCTCTCCCCCACCACCCAGGATCTTCTCAGCCTACATCAAGGAGGTGGAGGAGCGGCCCAGCCCCACACCGTGGGGCTCCAAGATGCCCTTTGGGGAGCTGATGTTCGAGTCGAGCAGCAGCTGCGGGTGGGTGCACAGCATCTGCTTCTCGGCCAGCGGTGCCCGTGTAGCCTGGGTGAGCCACGACAGCACCCTCTGCCTCGCCGATGCCAACAAGAAGATGGCGTAAGCAGGGCTGGGGAGAGGAGGGTGCTTGGGGGGGCTGGGGCAGCTATACTGTGGGTGGCAGGGGGGATTGACCCCAGAACTGACCCAGAGATGGAGACATCTTGGTTGGGTTGGGCCAAGCAAACATGGATGGAGGAGGCAGCACATCCTCTCCTTGTAGTCTCGTGGCTTCCACCCATATTACGAGCTGTGCCAGTCTCAGCGCAGAGAGGCTGAAGCTCAGTTCAGTGCTAAGACCCTGCTCTCTCATAGTGTTGCCTCCCTGTGCACTGAGACCCTGCCTCTCCTGGCCGTCACCTTCATCACCGAAAACAGCCTGGTGGCTGCGGTGAGTCCGGGCTGGGGACATGGGGTGGGCGCTGTGCCAGGAGCTGGCAAAAGGGTGCTAAGCACGGCGACCTGGTTCCCCAGGGCCATGACTGCTACCCGATGCTGTTCACCTACGAGGAGAGCCAGGGCACCCTGACCTTCGGGGGGAAGCTGGATGTCCCCAAGCAGAGCTCCCAGCGTGGCCTCACCGCCCGTGAGCGCTTCCAGAACCTGGACAAGAAAGCGAGCTCGGACACTGCCAATGCCACGCTGGATACCCTGCACAAGAACAGTATCAGGTGTGTACTGGGGAGGCGGTGAGTGGGTGGAGGGACAGGCTCGGCTGGGTCACCCTGGGGGCTGCTTGGGGGTGCTGGTCCCCAAGTATCCCCTGGCTGTGTTGCTGTCTGGCTCCGGAGCTAGGACAGCTCTGGAGCACCCCTGCGCATTGCAGCATGTGGGTAGGGGAGATAGAGGGGTCCAGCCCTAGGAGTTGGGACAGCCTGGAGCATCCTTGGAGCATCCCTGCATGTAGGTAGGGGAGATGGAGGGGTCCAGCCCTGGGAGCTGGGACAGCTTGGAGCATCCCCAGATTATCCTTGGAGCATCTCTGGGTATCCTCAGAGCATCCCTGCACATGGGTGGAGGAGATAGCAAGGTCCAACCCCAGGAGCTGGGACAGCCCCAGAGCATCCCTATACATGGGGGGGGGGGGGGGGGGGGGCAAAGGAGTCCAGCCCCAATCCCACCCACCGGCTACCTGGCAGCCCTGAGGGCTTGGCCTGGACCTCAGGCTGACTCCCTGCCATCTCTTTGTGCCCCACAGCCAGATCTCGGTGCTGGCAGGCGGGAAGGCCAACTGCTCACAGTTCTGCACCACGGGGATGGACGGTGGCATGAGCATCTGGGATGTCAAGGTAAGGCTTCCCCACGGTGCCACAGTCCCCCCCCAGGCTGGGAGCATCCAGCACTGAATCCTCATTAGCCACAACTGTAATTGCAATCCTGCACACTGCTGCTGCGCAGCTCTTTGCTGTGGTCGTAGAGCCCATCCTGCCCAGGGGGGTCCCACAGTCCTGGGTGGGATCTCCTTTAACCCAGGGTTGGGTGGGTGACACCTCTGGGTGGCACTTTCACAGCTCACCATCAGAGCGGGGGTTGATGCTGCCTTGCACAGGGATCCAGCACCCTCTCCTGGTTTCAGCTTTGCCCACATGGCTTGAAAAATGAGCCAAAACCAGTCGAAGTTGGGATCTCTTCCCGATGGGGATGGATTAGCACCCCAAGGGACAGCTCCCCCCCTTCAACTTCCCCACCATCTCCAGTTGCCTTGGAAAACAAAAAGTTGGTGACAAACAACCTCCTTGTTCATTTTTTAGAGCCTGGAGTCAGCGCTGAAGGATCTCAAGATCAAATGAAGGAGCCATCCAGGAAGGGTGTCCCAGCTGCCAGCCCACCCCTGCTACACTGCGCCTGTCCGCTTTCCCCCGCGAGCCCCCATGCCACACAAGCCGGCCACGGTGCCACCAGCACGCTTCCTCGGCTGCCAGCCAGCCCCGGCGGCTGCTCTCGGACAAAGAAAACAGGTTTTTTTTTTTTACTATTATTTTTGTTACCATCCTACCTGATGCTGGTCATACATCGCTTAAAGAAATCAAGAATAAAGATTTTCCTGTATAAATCCAATTTTTTTTTTTGCTTTTTTTTTAAACAAGTTCAACGTGAACATGTGTGTGATTAGAGCACATCATGGCTGCTGTGCCGAATCTCACCATGGGCGTTCACGTCGTTCTGCTGCCAGCTCTGAGGATGAATCAGGACCATGGGGATAAGGGGAATGTCACCTCCCCGTTCCCTGCTTCAGCACAATTTCAAAACAGGATTGGTATGAGAGAAAAGGTTAAGGAGGAGGATGGAGGTGGCATGGCAGCGCAGGTTTCCCACACTGCTCCCAGCACCAAGCTCCTCCTGGACCCTGGTCAAGTCCCGTCAGGTGTGCAATTCCACACCCTGGGAGCCAGCTCGGAAACCTTGGGCTGCTGAACCAATCCTGCTGCCTTCCAGCCTGTTATCGCAGGCTGCCAGGTCATTTTGATCAGAGCACCTCCGACTTCGACCTTCCTCATTTCTAACTCGGGCTACAAGCAGTCCATCTCACAAAGGACACAGCTGCTCCCAGGAGTGCCGAGGAGCCTTTGAAGAAGCTGTAAGAAAGCAGATAAATCCTTCTACATTTCAGAGCAGGGTTTAACTGCATGTGGTAAACAATGGGCAGGATCACACATTTCAGAGGGTGTGAAGTCATGCTGAAGTGGTTGGTAAGGGCTTTGGCAAAGGCAGAAGAACCAGTACCCAGGTAGGCAAGATGCCCAGCCACTCCTCCAGCACTGCGGTGTCTTAAACTGAGCGTCTCTGCAAAGGAAATCCTACGTTTGTCACCAAAAGGAAAAGGAAGCTGTGTAGTGCAACACGGTTACTCCTCCAGGGATCAGACCTCACTGTGACAGCCCGGGTTCAACCCTGATCCTGGCGGTGCCCCTCGAAGCAGACCAGCCCTTACCATTGACCATGGCCGGAGAGAGGAGTGCTGCCTGGCAGAGAGGGATGGTGACATCTGGGTTCTGGCCCAGCCATTAGTTAGCAAGAGGCGTGTTCTACTGGGAATAGATTTTTCCATCCACTTCTGCACGTTCACCCCATGTCAACAAGCCCCATCCCTCTCCCCCTCTAACTGTGGCTCCTGCCCTGCTCCATCCCAGCTATCAGCCCACTGCCTCCCACCACCCTGCTCCATACGCCTCCCCGCGCTCCAAGGACCACCCAAACTTTGTCAGTTCTGTCTCCACCATATCAGTTCTTCCCTCTTGGAGCTGACAGAAAGGGCACCTCTCCGGGTACCACTCATCTCGTGTAGCTCCCTGAAGATATTTCCCATCTCAAATCATGCCGTGGGGTACAAAAGCACAGGCTGGCAGAACAGCCCTAGGGCTTGCACCTTCACCTATGTGCAGAGATGAGCCGGCCTTCCCGCACCAGGAAAGCAAGTTCCCTGCCAGAGTTTGGGCAGGCAGCTCACAGCAGCATTCCCTGTAGCACATCCCTCTGTCACACCCTCATGCCTGAGCCCCTGCAGCCAGGCATGGAGAGGATTACACAAATGTGATTTGTTCTGTCATCCTGCATCTCTGCGACTGTAACCTCTCTGCTAGCAACTCCAAGAGTGCTCTCAGCTCTGGGGCTGAATCTCCTCCAGCCTTTGGTGAGTCTGGGATGTGCTGGTGTCCCTGGCACAGGCTGACAGCAGGACACCCCGGCCCTCCTGGGGCGCAGCAGGTTAGACCATCTCCTGCTCCAGCAGCCCTACACTGTGAGACAAGACATCTGACAGGATGACAGTTTGGGGACTGGCCTTCTGACCCAGTGATGAGGTTTGACAGCAGCCTCAGGGTAACTGTTATTTCCACTGTGGTAATCAGATTGTGCAAGACAGTCCATCAGAGACAGCAGGAAAAGCTTTCTGCCTTCAGGCTGCATCTGCTGCCAGAACTTCTGAACCTCAAGCCAAATTCCAACACAAAACCAGCAAAGCAGCAGATGCAGAAGTCACCACACCACCAGACTGCTACTGCACCTTGCATCTCAGCAGCAGCCTGTACACTTGTGTTCATTTACACATGCACAAGATGAGGACAGAGCAGTTAGGATAACTTACATTTTAATCAGCCAAATATACAAGTTCTGTTGTTGTTTTTTAAACTTTATCAAGTTTTTTTCCATCTGGGTCTGATACAATTAATGTTGTTTGGTTTTTTCCTTTAAACAAAGGATGATGTGGTTAAAAACTGGCACTATCCCTAATAAGGAGAAAATAAAAAAATGAAGAGGAGGGAAAAGAGGAGACTGACTGCAAGAAAGGAGGGATGAAACCGGGAAGGAACGGCACTCCAGATGTCCATGAAGTCAGGCTCCCAGCTTATACTGCAACACCCTGCAGCAAAATTTGGTGGGCCATTTGCCCAAAAAGGATTCCTCAGATACATTATCCTTTGGGCTTTCACTAGCAAGTCAAAATTCCCCACCCCATGCCCCACCCCACAATGACCCCACAATCTATTTTCTTGCAATCTAATATTTGAAGCAGCTCCCCTCCCACACAGCTCCCTCCCGCCCTGCCCCGTCTATGAGTTCTGAATCCTAAAATCAGCAAAAACATTCAGGTTTCCAAACTGTTACAGAGAATTGCTGTTTAGCACAGTTCTGCACCGGAGATAGCAGCTGCCCCTAACCCCAAATGGAAATCTGTGCCAGGATGAGGACAAACACATCGTCAGTGTCTCTTGGAGGTGAAGGTGATTTCGATGCCGCAGTACACCCTACGTGGCATCTATGGTATGCAACACGACAGAGTTCCTGGCAGGCACCAGGCACAGTTCCCTGGCGTTTCCTCCTCTTGCATGTCCTGTGCTTACTTGTTAAGGGATAGTGACTGCAGTCTTTTACCTGCCATAGCTGCTTCGTCTTTTGCTGGGGGAGGAAAAGAACAGAGGTGTCGTCATTTCACAGCATATATCAGGGACTGGTGGTGGCTTGAAAGCCCTAGAGACTGAAATCCTGCTAGCCGTGTACAGTGAAGTAACGGGAAAAAATCCAACCCTCCCTGCCAATCCCTGGTAGATCCCCTCCAGAGTTAAGAGAAACAGCCCCCCTTGCATGTTCCCTTCTGTCCTTGGCCTCCCTTCAGGTGTCCAAAAATTACCCTGATGCTGATGCACAAGCTCCTCAGTGGAAGCCCCTGAGAAGACATGCTCATCAGACTTCTGCTTCACATCTATCAGAGCTGAAAAGAACGTCCAGGCAGGGGAGGAGTGCTGTAAATGCCCTGGGCAGTTTGGATCCCCAGCACGCAAAGCAGATAGACCATACCCAGCACAACGAACCTGCTAAACCCCCAAACTGCAGCAAGCATTGCCTGGGATGCTGAGGACAACATGGTTATCAAGGGCAATTCCCTTCTCTCTTTTCCTGCTCCCTGTTCAGATGTCCTAGAGCTTTATAAAGCAAGGACTTTGTAAGAATGAAACAGATGAACCTGGTTTTGATGAGAGGAATTGTGATGACACCATGCAATCTCAGGAGGTGAGTGATTACCACATGTGATATGAGAAATCATGCCTCTTGGCAGTACAGCCATTGCAAAGAGAAGTAAGAGGATATGACTGATTACTCTCTAACCTTTTCTTTCTTCTTCTTTCTTTCTGGCAGCTTCTTCCCTTTGCTTCCGAATGATGGCTAGTCGGGCGAGATCTGCCTTCGCTTGTTCTGTTTTGCCAGCTAGGTGCATTTTCATGTATCTTTCTTTTGCCTTTTGTTTCTCTATTTCCTCTCTGTTTGAGTGAAACACACCAGTCACCAGAGTATCCAAGGAAGCACACAGGTACAGGCAGAGAGGGGGAGGCTTTCTGACTGGGAAGGATGGTGAAGACAGAAATGGATTGCCCACAGACTGGGGGGCCCTGTCACCAGTTTTCAAGCACAGGTTGTATCTATTGCAGGGTCTGAACATGGATGATGAGAGAGATTTCTACCTTCATTCAGCTAAATAAGGACATTGACACACAATGAGGTCAAATCAATTAGCCCGACTGCACAGCACCATGAAACGCTTTTCCCAGCCTTACCCTCAAAGGTGTACTCCTGCTGAAGCAATCTATCCCAAATAAGCAAGCTTAAATCTTTCACTCTGAAACTCTCTGTTGCTAAATGAAACTAGAAGATTAAACTTTGGTTCTCATCTTATTCATCTGCTCTGAATAAGCTTTCACCATGATGCCTGGAATCTGGGAAACCGCTACCTGTCACTGGGGCACCTCCTGTAGCAAGATTAAAGCGGGCCCCAAGGTGACCTCTGGTTAATGGATTTTAGTTATGTCTGATTTTTGGCACAAGACTTCAGGAAATGAATGGCCTACATCCACTTCACAGCAACAAACATCATTCTCTTAGTGCACCTGGCCAAGCTGCCTGGCTCCAGGATAGCCATAGCTACTCCCAGAGGACAGACAACTTCTGTGAAGTTTGTAAGGAAAGACATTTTGAACCACAGTTTGCTGCTGTTCAGTGTCTGCTTTAAGACAGCAACATAATTAAAGGGCTTCCCAACACATACACAGCAGGGAAAAACCTCCCTGTGTTAAGCTGCTGCCACCAGCAAGGATGAAATGCCAGGAATACACTAATACAACTCCTGCCAAGGCAGCAGGAAAGACTCACCGCTCTCGTCGTGAGAGTTCCTTAGGTCCATCCAGGTCCAGCTGAGTTACTTTTTTGGTTGTCTGAATTACACGATTGGGATTCTCTATGTCTATCAAGCCTTCCACTCCTTTGCGCTTTTGCTAAGGTTCAAGGACAAGAGGAAGGTTAAGAAGCCGTCTCATACCCAACATTGTGTTGTATCAGAGCTCATCAAATGCACTGCAACACACCGCAAAGGCAGAAGTCAAGATGTTTTTACTACCAGACAGCAAACCTATTTATGAACCAAGATTTATACCACCAGGCATCTTCAGCCTTTTTAGAAATCTTCTTGCACTTCACTTATAAAAATACGCAAGTTTTCATTCTGAGGACAAAATGCTGTCAAGTACAGTTTTCCGGGCTTCTAAAAATAGGTCTTCCATAAAAAATGTACTAGAGGTAACTCTCAAAGAGAACTTGGAGTCGAGGGTACACATCTCTCTCCTGCCCCAAGAATCCAGGTGGTGCGAATGCATTAAGTGCCCTGAGAATGACAGTACCTGATAATCCTCATCATCTTCATCACTCTCATCTGAATCTAAAGACTTCTTCTCCTTTTTGGGGTCCCCTGTTGCTCCTTCACCTCCTTCTTCTTGCTCCTCTTCTTCCTACAAAATCACAGGAAATGAGAGAAAAGGGATGTCAATAAAAATCCCAAATCCAACAGTGACTTTTAAATGAGATAATTTTGGAGGGATGAGAGTGAGCTCTAAGAGCAGTGGTGTTCCTAACGCGGCCCTTATGACACCAAGGGTGCCTGGCTGTTACAAAACAGAGGCTCATTCTCAACACATAAGCGTGCATCACCTGCGCCAGCAGATCACCTCTGAACAACTCTGCTGTTCTCTCTCTGTAACACGCCAGGAAAACGATTGTAAAAGACAGAACTGACACTTTACTTTCCCCAAATAAAAGATCTCCAGGAGACATTTTGGCCTGGGTTTCCAGTGCACAATATCTCAGGGACTGGACACTACACAGATGTGATGTAGAGCTGCATCCCATCCTAGATCTAGATAAAAAAAAACTAGAGAAGAGCAAATTGACAACCATCAACCAGAACACTATTATCCAAGAAATTACAGACTTTTGAGCACAGCTTTTACCAGTCAGAAGTCTAGGAATTAATTTGTAAATCATTAGAAGATAAGAAGAACCAAGATGGGTGTGAATAGCTTGCTTTCCCATTGCCAAATATCCCACATCACAGCAACTGGCGAAGTGGATGAGCTATGGGCAGTAAGAGGAGTAATTTTGTTAATTGTCTGGGATTTTTTTTAAGCTTTCCCTAACAAAGTAACATTAGATGCAACCATCAATATGTGGTACAGATTATCACAAAAAAAAACCAAAAAAAAGAAATCCTTCTCAAAGAGCAGTTCTCTGGTTTGTTTTGAAACAAGACAGACATTTCAAGTGGGGTACCGCTTGTTCTGTTCCATTTGCAGTTGGTATTTTATTAACAACTCAGAAGTAAAGTTTGTGAATGACATTGCACTGGTAGGAGTTGGAATAATTTTGGAAAACAGGATCAGACCCATAAGTGGTTTCAGAGTTTGGAAAGATGGCATGATACCAAGAAGGTGGAATCAGAAAACAAACCAAGAGGAGTTATATTTCGGAAGAAGAAATCCAACACAAAATCGGAATATGTGGCTAAGCAGCCACATTGTGGTTACACAATCATCTTGAGTTACAGCTGGTCAAAACATTAAAAAGGAGTAAACAATATGGCTCGTAACTACTTGAAAAAGTCACCTTCTTCTCAGAGGTATTCATCAGTAATTCCTATATGGGGTATAATTATACTACTGTAGGCAGTGCTGTGAAGCTTCAGCTGGAATACTGTATTTAGGTTTAGGTGGCACTTTCAAAAAGTCACAGAAAAATAGCAGTGAGAGTGCCATTGTAGCTGTGATAATTTGGGAATACAAGAGAGCAAGTACTGCAAAAACTAGCCATGCCTTTTATAACACCAGTCAGGTATTTGTAGAATTGGGGGGAGCCATTACAATCCTATGTTGGGGCACAGGAACATGCCCAAAAAAAGACTCTCTTATCTCTCCCTACAAGGCAGAGGCAAACAAGAAAATCATGTGTACAGGAAGAAGTCAAAGGAGTTTGGTCTTTTAAGTCTGAAGAGGGCAAATATAATAATTTCAGTAAACAAGAAGATGTGAAGATGTGAGCCCTTTTTCTCCACAGCCAAGCTGCAGAGCACGGATAAAAAAAAGTAGCTGACACTGGAGACTAGAATGATGAAATACAGGGGGAAAAGATGTCTGGAGCTGCTGTGTAATCATGTCCCCTATCCTTTAACCTTCAAATTATGAACTGGATGGTCTACCTGGCATCACTTCTGCGAGGAACCAGACTGGATCATAACTTGCAGTCTCCCCAGACAGAGATATTCAGAATTCATATTGTGACCACTGACAGAATGATCTGAAGCACTTGACTAAGCTGCCAGTTCTTATGAACTGCAAGTTAAGCATGATGTACAAGTCATAACCTATGACAGTAAGCACATAACATAGGCAAACACATACCCTTGCCTTTTGCTTTTCTGCTTGGAGCTGGGCATCAATCTCTTCAGGACTTGTGTACTGTCTTGCTCGGCCTTTGTGGCCTCCTTTTCTACCTGTACAAAAAAATAAATGAATAAATGGTTTAGTGATAAGCTTCCAAAAAATTCTACTCCTCCTGAAGCACTCTCTCTGGATTTTCAGTGCAGATAGGACAAACCAAAATAGCTCCTCTGACAGGATCTAAACAATGATGAAAAAAGGACACATTGAACTTGCCAGTCTCAGTGAAACACTCCATGAATTTTGGGTAGGTTACATAGAAAATTTAGATTATTGATCCATAGAAAGATAGCTGGAGAATCAGTTCTTTCTTTACCCTTGGGCTGGTTTTGGAGACACCAGGACAGAGAGTAGCCTATCAGCAGTACAGTGTTTTCCAAATGAAGCACAGGTTTGTCCTGCAGAGAGGAAGCCAGGAAGGTATTCCCCAAAGGGGGAACCCCTATCCCTCAACCATCACAGAGCCGTGACACCAGTTGTGAGTCAACAAGCTTCCAAGTGCTCCCTCAGCTCTCGGTGACACCACCCTTCCTTGCCCACCCATGCCTATGCTTGTGGCCTCTCTGATTCACTTCCCAGCCTGGCAAGGGGTGCTCAGTCCCACAGCTGCTCTCTGCATTTCCTGCGCAGAAGGAATCACAGCATGTTCCTGCAGCAGCTGTGGTCACAACCAACTCTCCAACAAGTTTGCCTCCTTAACCTCTCCCCTACACTAATGCTGTGCCAACAGAAAATAGGAAGCTAATTGGACAAAAGCTTTGGGGATTATAATGAGAGCTGAAGAACTACTAAAAGAAGCCTCCATGCTTTACTGCTTTATAAGAAAAAATAAAAACAAGCTCTAGGAACCAGGAAAAGGAGAGAATCAGCTTAGCTGGCTGGGCTGCCTGGCTATGATCTCAAGTTTAAAATTCTGTTCATTGATGAGTTGCTGAAGCCATTAATGCTTCCTGCAAGGGACTGCTCTGTTTATGTTCTTCCAGTTCAAAAAACTGCTGGAAATCAAGCTGAATAGTGTCAGTCTCTAGCCTTGAGCTAGGTAGCTCAAGGTACAACTGGTACGCAAGATTGACAAAAAGCAAACAGGCAAGGGAGCTCTCTGCTTCTGCAGGAGTCTTTGAAGTCCAATGCCAGGAGCAGGAAATCCTCACGACTTCTCTCACCCTCCCTGCTTCACCTGCCAAGGACAACAGAAACCTTACAGTGGCAGAGAGGGCTGAGGGGATCATCCCTCCTTCCTAAGGTCTGCGCAGGATGCGTGTGAGATCTGTTACTACTGTACCACCATGCCACAGCCACACCTGGCTGCACTGTTGGACTTGGAGGGAGAGGGAGTGCCAGCACAGGCAGCCTCTCTGGGCTTTATAAATTCAATGCTTCAAATTAACACGACCTTTACAAATTCAATGTTTTCTGACCAGTCCTCCTGGCTCAGCAGAGACAAACTCTCATAAGTTTTAGCTCAGTAAAAGCTGAGCTGTGGAATAAATTATCTCAAAAACACCACTGTGAAGCCTTACAGAGACTCCTGAGATGTTCTGCTCACGTGAAATGGGGAAGCGCAGAGACCAGATTCTTCTCTCTGAGCTCAGCTGTGGAAGCTTGTGGGCACTCAAACCATAAGCACAACGAAAAGCTTTGCTGCACCCAAAGACGTGTGTTTTCTGTTTGTCTGTTCCCATCTGTCCCACGTGGCAATACTGACCCCCTCTGGGAACAAGATCTGCCACAGGAATGCTCTAGCCCAGGAGACATTACCTCACTGCCCAGCAAATGACACCACTCTAAATGGAACAACAGTAGTATCTTTGGCACACTACGTTAACACCAAGGAAACCTAAATAAACCAAACCAACGCTGTGCTACAAGCTTAGCTGATGCCAGGCAGCCTTCTTGTCCAGCTGGGCTCAGAATTTTACACTGGGCTCAGAACTGTAGAACACAAAAGCCTTATTACTGCAAATAAACAGCAGTAATAAGGAGGGGAAAGCAGCTCAAGAGGAATTATCTTACATTAAATGCCTAATAAGAAGCAAATGGAAGAGTGAATCAATCTCATTTATATTTGAGCCCGCACACAGAGAAGTCAGGCACCTTTTGAGTGGGAGCAGCAGTGCCACCAGCTCAGCAGCTGGAAGGACTGTGGGGAGCTCAGCACTAGGCAGGGATCGGGCTCTGCTCTTCACAGGGAGATCAAACCGCAGATCAGACAACCAGAGTGCCCGTCCTATATATGCCACTGACCTACCACATCATGCTGCACAACTGACTTCAGCTCTGTGCCTCAGTTTCCCCATCTGTAAAATAGGGATAATGATTCTTATCCTCCTCTGTGAAGCACTTTTAAAATATAATCTCCTGCAGATTTCACCTGCAGTAAAGACCACTGCTGCCCAAGGCAGGCACACTTTCAAATACATTTGTCCTCAGCTTTAAACAGCATAATTAAGGAATTTAAATCAAAGAGAATGGAAGAATATTGAAGGAATCACTTTTTTTTTAAAATCTAAGTATTAAAAAAAGAATCAGAAAAAATCCTGTAAGAAAATTTATTATTGGCTGGTTAACCCTCCCCTCCATTTTATATTAAACAGTGAGTGCAAAAATCCACTCTTCTGCTCACAATACAGTAACTCCTACTGACCTGGCAGGTAGGTGAGCAAAGATTGCTCTTTTCCCAAGAAGCAAAAGGTTTGAAACAAACATTTAAAACTACAATGTAACAGAGAGCAGGAAATCTTGAATTACGGGGCATTTAAATATGGCAACTGGGCTTATAACTCACCACAGTTCTTTGCCTTCACAAAAAAATATGTGAAAGCTTCAGCCCTATCTACTAACATTGTGCAAATGGACACAAAATAAAGTGCTTAAAAGAAAATCTAAATAAGGAAGCAGATTTGGTACTAAAGCTTGGGAAATGCTGATGAAATAAATTGGAGCAAACTACAGAGAAGATGAATGACGAAGGCTGGTTTACATTAACGTACATGACTGGGGTTGCTCGCACAAGAGCCAATTATGCAGATGGTGCATCTGGAGAAGGTTCTGGGTGGATCCAGTTCAGCCCTGACAGCCTGTCAGTCCCTCATTACTTCTCCTTAATCACACAAGCAAGTCGGTACCCGTTCCTGAACACCCCGATGCGGAGCTGCCGGGGCCACATGCAAGGAGCCGTGCCCAAAACCACCTCTGCACGCCGCCCCCCGACCCCCAGGGCTGGACCCTCTGCCCAGCCCCTCATATTCCCGGTTCCCAGCCCCGAAGGCCTCCACTACCGGGACGGGAAAGCCGTCGGCCACCACACACCGCCTGTGGCCCCCCAGAAACTCCCCGGGATCCCCCCGTGTAGCTGTAAACTCCCCTCCCCATGTGCCCCAAGCCCTGACCCGGGGGAACCGGCTGCTAGTTCCAGCCCAGCGGGGAGCACACGGAGCCCAGCCCGGTCCCACGGGCCAGACACCCCCGGGAGCTGCTGAGATCTCATGGCACTTGCGGGGGGGGGGGGGGGGGGGCC
>JANZLQ010000064.1:16179171-16192769 GCA_026212715.1 Elanus axillaris
TCTTTACAAATATGCAAGTTAAATTAGGTAGTAAGCATGTTCCCCCCGGGGCTGCCCTCTGCGCCGCCGCTCCCGTCGTCCGCGACGCCCCTCCGGTTCCCCAAGCAGCGAATGAATAGCAGGTTCGTTTCTCTTCCCGCCGAGGTGTTCTCTACCGCCCTACACCGGCCGAGGCGGGGGAGAGCAGGGCGGGAGGGGAGATTTCCCTCAGGCACCGTGGCGGACAGCCCGGAGGGCGGGGCCACGGGGCCGTCCCGGTACGAGAGGCCCCGCAGGTGACGGCGGCGGCAGAGCGGAAGCTGCGCTTTTCGGTAGGTGAGCGGGACGGGGCCTCTCTACCTCCTCCACTCCCCTTCAGCTCCGCCGCCGTCAACGCGGTCCAAGGCTCGGTGAGCCCCGGGGAGGGCTCTGCGGCCCGGCATTTCCGTGGGAGCCGACGGAAGGTGTTGCTTTAGGGTAGCCCGGAGTGTGGGGGAGGGGCGGCTGTCGTCTTCCTTTGGTGAGGAGAAAAAAAATAAGTATGATTTGTTACGGTGAAGGGTATGCAGCGCTCACTCCAGGGCCTGCGGGTATCCCCGGGGCCGCACTGGGTGAGATTTTACCTTTTTGACGAGATTGATAAAGGTTGTTTTTACCAATGAAGTGCAAATCGGCAAAGGGGCACAGAAACCTTAGCGGAAATCTCTATAACAACTCTTTTCCTTTTTCTTTTTTTTTCCCCAGCGGTTCTCAGGACTTTGAAGCACCTGCACACCTGAGTGCTGGCAGAGCCTCATCCCCTTGCCTTTTGCCTTCCTCCTTCCTGAGGTGATGCCCAAAGTGAAGAGGAGCAGGAAGCCTCCCCCGGATGGCTGGGAGCTGATTGAGCCAACGCTGGATGAGCTGGATCAGAAGATGAGGGAAGGTAAGCAGCAGAGCTTGGTGTTCTCAGGGACGTGACTCTTGAAACAAGCTAATCCTTAACTGTTTCACGAAGCACAGCTTTCCCCGTGAATATAGATTGATGTGGCTTATATCTCTGCCTCACAGTGATACTGCAGACTGAGACTGGGCTAGTACTGGTCGGTTTTTTCTGGGTGTATGCTCGTTACAGAGCACAGAGGTTTGGTGTACAGTTGTTTTGGGGCATGCTGTGGCTGAACCCTGGCTGAAGCTTGCCAGCGTGTGTGGCTGGACCGGTGGTTCTCGTCTGTGCTGTTGCTGTGGTCTGACAAGTAGGGCAGCCATGAGGTCACCCGCCATCCCAGTGCGGGTCACATCATCCCCACTATCGTTCTGTTTTTATTTCCTAAAGACGCTGTTCCAGGTCAGGTCCCTTTTGTTTGAATCTTCTCCCATTAAGCTTGGTCTTACCTCTGTAAGGTATTAAAGCTATGAGTGTTCTTGGAACAGCTTATTGCAAAGTGACTTAAGGAAATAAGTTGGCTGCCTGGAATGGTCAGCTGAAACCCGGTGTTTTGTGTTCCCTCCCAGCGGAGACTGAGCCTCACGAGGGGAAAAGGAAAGTGGAATCCCTTTGGCCTATCTTCAGAATTCATCACCAGAAAACACGTTACATCTTTGATCTCTTCTATAAAAGAAAAGCTATCAGCAGAGGTGAGGAATGCAAATTCTTTACCCTGGGCAGCAGAAAACAGAACAGAGTAAGATGTCTGCCTGTGGATGCACCTGAACTGGGGCGTTGGTGGGAAGGATCAGGTTTCTGGGGAGGGAGGGTTGAGGGAAGGCTGGCAGCTGCCTGGCTTTAACTGCTAGTTACTACAGCTAGTAATTCCTGATAGTCTTCTAATGCTTCCCAAGAGCTACTACTTGTGATGGTGTCTGCTCCTCTACAGAGCTCTACGAGTACTGCATCAAGGAAGGATATGCTGACAAAAACCTGATTGCAAAGTGGAAAAAACAGGGTTATGAGAACCTCTGCTGCCTGCGGTGTATCCAGACGCGGGACACCAACTTTGGAACCAACTGCATCTGCAGGGTCCCCAAAAGCAAGCTGGAAGTGGTAAGAGGTTTTTAACTTGTTCCTCTACTTTCTAACCTGTTCTAACCTGTTCTAACTCCTCCCAGCTCAGGGACAGCCGAGGAGGCAGCACTTATTCCTGTTAATTTCCTCCAGTTCTAACATGTTTCTACCTTTGCTGGTAGAGTTGGTATCTAGTTGCTTCTAAAGTTACTGTCAGCTTTGGCATGCAGTCGTTTAAAGTTGTTAAAGTATGGGAAATGACAGAAGACTAGATGGCAGAAACCCTTCCCACGCAGACCCATTCTCTACCTTGAAGCCCAAGCCTGCTGGTCCGTCTGCTCACGTAGCTTGGCTGAAACACCTTCTTCGTGTTTCTTTTCCAGGGGAGAATCATTGAATGCACTCACTGCGGATGCAGAGGCTGTTCTGGGTGAAGCCTTTAGCCATAAGACTACTTTTTGAACTGAGGGATATCATCCTGCAACGTGGACTATTAGTGCAGTTACAGCCACCCTCTGTGTGATTGGATATTTCTGTATAGCAATTAAAACAGCAACATATTCGTCTGGATCATATACAATGGTGGTCGTTTTGGAGTAGGTTTTTGTGTAGCCGTTTATTTTAAAATAAAGGTCTGCTCTCCCAAGAGAGCAATGCAATCTTCTGACAAAACATTTCTATGCCCCTCTTCTCCTGGTGGATGTGTTTTGGTTGGTTTGGTGGAAGGTTGAGGTGTTCTAAATGTGGGTTGGTTTTTAACTAGCTTTTATCCCTCTTTCTCAACTAACTGAATTTAAAAGGCTGTAATACAGCTCTCAAATGTCCAGTCCGATCCAGAATCTCCCCTGATCTTGTGCAGACGGAAGCTAAGTTTCACTGGAACTCTCTGCTAAGGTTTGTAATTATTAGTGTAATTAGTGCGCAGATCCATTCAGCAATGGCAGCAGCCTATAGAGACTTACAGGTCCTGTGTTAAGTGCCCAGACCCACCCAGGAAAGAGACAAAACTAGTACTGAGCTAAGCCACTGTTAAATCTGATTTTGCTTCTTCCTCACTTACCACAGGGTTTGCTAAACTACAACATATCTAATCCTCTGCAATTTAAGGAAATTCCCTGAAAATGTATACGCTTCTCCTTAAAACAAGGAACAAGTATTTTATTATGTAGTTACCGCAAGAACTTGGGTTCATGGAAATACAAAGCAGCTTTACTACAAGACAGTTTGAGGGAGTAAGACTTCAGTGTCCTGCTCGCTGCTACTTCTGCCCTGGCTGCCCCTGCACAGCCTCTTCCTTATTGTCATCTACCGCATGTTTCACTGTTCTGTATTTTTCCCAGGGGTGGGGGGTCTCCTCTCCTGCCATTACTTTTAACCACCAATAGTAGTAGCCACGGAAACCGTCAATTTTCTCCAGGTATGGGTTCTTTGACTTATACTGCAAACAGAAATCCAACAAAACAAGTTTCTATTACAACAGAACTCACTTCAATACCAGCATGCTACAAGCTGGTACTAAAGAAGCAGCTATCAAGTAACTGTCAGCCAGATCGGACAAACCCAAAGGACAAAGACTTAGGCAGATGTCTCCATTTCCCCTCCCTTGTTGGTGCCCTTC
Organism: Elanus axillaris; assembly: GCA_026212715.1. Taxonomy (NCBI): domain Eukaryota; kingdom Metazoa; phylum Chordata; class Aves; order Accipitriformes; family Accipitridae; genus Elanus; species Elanus axillaris. The sequence continues at coordinate 16,182,753 of JANZLQ010000064.1, forward strand.
CTGGTGCCTTCACACTGTGACCAGTTGTGACTACTTACCCTGTCAAATTTCGGAGGGTACTGCGCTGCAAACTCCAGCTGGCGTATGATAACTTCATTGGGGGGCACTTGGTTATTCCTCATGTCTCGCAGGATCTCTGTGAGGTAACTGTAATCCAGCTGCCTCACAGCAGCAGCAATGAGGGTGCTGTAGATATACTTGTTGGGAGTTACTCCAGACCTCTGGAAATGACAAACATTACAGTTAAACTTGTTCATCTGCTGACTAGAGCAGGACTTGGAGAAGGAAATGGTGCACAGGCACTTCTTACAAAAGGAGCACAGCTGCCTAGGACCTGTGCAGCAGTTTTGGCAATGCCAGCCCACCCATTCCCGTGAGCCCTCTCCTGTCCCAGTGCAGGCACATGACAGACCACCTGAGCTGGCAGCTACTCTAGAGCTGCATGGTTTTGGAGTGAGAACACAACCACTTGCCACAGAAGCCTCAGCATATCTTTTTAGAAGCATTAACACTTCACTTTGCCTCCTCCTGCAGCTTGAACCCCAAGCAGCAGAGGTTTTTTGATTACCTTCAAATCCGAGAGTAACTGCAGTCCATCCTTCTCTCGGTGGCAAGCAATTGCCAAGTTACAAAAGGTCTGGAGGTTAGGTGATAGTCCCCTCTTCACTAGAGCTGGCAGCACACTCTGCAAGATACAAGGGTTAACATCAGTTTCCAAAAAGTCTTGCTGTAGCTTTCCAGAAAGAGAGCCGAATGTGCTTGAACAGAATTCATAAATACTTGTAAATTAAACAAAGCGCTGGTTTGTGGAAAACAGTGTGAGATCCCCGGTTTCTATTGTGCAGAGAGAAATGGGTCTCTTGCCAAAAGATAAGTACTGCCAGAGCCCTGAGACCAGGAAGAGGTGACAGGGCTGAGGTTTTTTTCCTCACCTTTGCTCCTTCCAAGTCTCCCTCCTTACTTTTCTTCCTTATTAAAGTGTTAAAAAAGGTCACATCTGCTTTCACTTTACACTCATCTAAGCATGCCAGCAAAGAGGACTCTGATGCGCTTTGGGGCTCCACCAGCTCAGCCAGTAATGTAAATGTTTTAATGTTGGGCTCTGCATTGTCCTCTTTCATTTTATTCAAGAAGCCCTCCACGTCCCCCATCAAAGCCAGTCGATCGTACGGTGTGGCCACTGTCCCCAAGGAAACCACGGCTGCATCAGGAATCCTGGAATCCAGCAAATTGGGCCGGTTGCAGAAACGCAGCTTTGGGCATAGGCGTGCTTGTTCCTGCTCCATCTCATTCTGGCCTCTCCTTGTCAGCGCTACCATCCTGCTGTGAGCTACACTGGGGCTGCTGAGAGCAGCTGGCTCTGTTTCAGCCTGATTCACATCTTTATTCTGTGGCTGGATCAGTTCTTCAGCCTCCACCAAACTCTCCTGAAATAACTGCTTTTCCATGGCTTCCACATCCAGCTGGACAGCAGCTGCATTCTCAGTTCCCTTCTTCCTCTGATTTTTCACCTTTTCCTTCTGCCTCCCGGGTGCAAGCCTTAGCTGAGATGAGTTCTCATCGGTGGGCCTGAGCAGGAGTTCAGAAGCCACAACCGGATCGCCTATCCCACAGTCTCTCGCAGCACGCAGCATCAAATTGTACGTGTGGCTGTCGCCCCTTATTCCAAGTTTAGTCATTTGTTTCCAAACCTGAAGAGGGGAAGATAAACACCAGATGTACGTGATATTAAGTAACAGGAGCACTTCTAGCAGATTGTAAGCATATCTGTCAGTGGTATCTGCTTGCAGAAAATGAGCGAGTTTACAGCATGATGAGGAGATGCCACTGGACAGCGAACAGCCACCTGGAGCTAACACAGGCCTGCGAGATCACCCAGGGCAGTATACCAGTGTATGAGACAACCCGATGAAGTCTAGTTTACAGAACTTCTCATAGGAAGAGCTGAACTCCTCTTATTTCATCAGCTCTGAGCAACCTGCTGCCTCCTGTGCATTCAAGTGACGAGTTGCAATACAGAAGCACTTTTTCCTCCCCACTTACAACATGAAGACAAACCTGTAAGGCATATCGGAAGCCATTTTTGCTGTCTTTTATGCAGCCCATGAGAAGGAAGCTGAAGGTCTCGGCTGTGAGAATGTGGCCCTTGTGCACGATTTCCTAAAAGAGCAGAAAGAGCATTAAACTTCCCAGTTACCCAAAGAGTCTGTTGCAGCTGGCTGTGAAGCTCAAATACTGCTGTTGTCTTCTGGGGACAGAGCAGCAACAAAGCATTGGGTGAACTCCCAGTGCCATGAGCAGAATGATTGCTCCAGCAGAAAGAGAGCCCTGAAACACCTGCACAGATCCTAGCTTCTCTCTGATGGGAGCTACAGGGAATTTGGGGCAGAAACAGCAATCCTTTTAGCTATTCTTCTGAGAAAAGGTGCTGTAAAAGCTCTAAAAGGAGCTAGGTATCAATATATGGGTCTTCAAAACAAGGAACGGAGACAGACACAGTAGCTGTAAACTCCACAAAAACTTTGTTCAGTAAGTCTTTGACACACCTGACAACAGTTTTAAAGCCAACCTCTGCAGCTGCCTCCTTTTATGTACTTAAGCTTAATATTTGGTATGTACCATTGTATGAGACCAAGGATCAATGAAATGTAAACACGTGACCTGTAACCACCTCTGCTGGAAATGAAATAAAAGAGTCTACGCAATACAGCAACTTCTAGGAGCTTTAACCAGAGCAGACTACACTTAATAGGATAAAAGTCACCTATTTACCTTCAGTACATCGAAACACATCCTGAGATCTGAGCACAGGGCACAGACCTTCAGCAGCGCATGGTAGGTGATCAGGTTCAGCTCTTCGTTTTTGCTCTTTAGCTGCTGCCGTAATTTGAGAGCACTCTGCAGGCCGGAGTCTTTCCACGGTGATTCGGCACAGGCATTGAACAGGGCCGTGTAAGTGGCCTCAGTGGGAATTAAGCCTCGTTTTTTCATCTAAGGGAAGAGAAGAAGAATTTGAACTGGCTTTTTAGGAAAGGTCTTCTAGAATTTCTTAACTTGTTTTTAAGAGTTTCAGGCTAAGAAGGTGCAAACACTAGCCCAAAGGCATTTTGGACACAAAGCAATGTGACCAAATGCTTGAATTGGTTTTAGCTTAGAACACGTAACGAAGGTCGGAGAGAGGGGAGAACATAAACCTACATCATTGTAGAGCCTGAATGCCTTTTTCAGGTAGCCAACCCTGCCACAGCCACCAATTAGAACAGTGTAATTGCTTTCTTCTGGCCACACACGCTCTTCCTTCAGCATCTGTACCTCGAACAGCTCCAGAGCCTCCGCCAGCTACAGGGAAGAGGAAAATCCAGGATGACAATCAATTACAATGGATATTAACATAAGCTGCTGTGGGCCAGCCATGGTAGAAGGCCCACAGAGCACAGGATTCCTCACAAGTTCTTATTTAACTTCTTTCTGTGAAGATACTAAGTGACAGGATGATACAGATGGGACAGAGTATCATCTTTCATCAATGCTATTAAAAATCAATTAAGTGAAGAGCTGTGAACACACCTTGTCATCTTTGATGAGAGCTTTGCATTTTAAGAAGTACCAGTATGGGGTGTTCCTGGGACCGCGTCGAAGTCTTTCTGATTCTTCCTCTTTCTCTTCTTGAAGCTTTAAATTCTGAAAGCTTGATGTTGTTTTGTGATAATACTTTCTAGAAGAAAATTTATTAGACAGCGTCCCGAACTCCACGCCTTCATCCTCCTCCTCCTCCTCCTCCTCCTCGCCAACAGCTTCACCGCAGCTGCCGGCATCGCCCTCTCCCAGATCGCTACCGGGCAGCTTGCAGGACGCCTGTGAGGAGCGGAACGGCCTCCAGCCCGGCAGCGGCCCCTGACCCGGGGTCAGGAGCACGCACGCCGCCTTCCCGGGCTGCTTGGGGCCTGCCCACCGCTCCCGCCGGAGACCGGAGGAGACCCAGCGGCACGGCGAGGCGAGGAGGAGCCGCACGGACCTCATGATGCGCCTGTAGTCCAGCGGGAGGAGGAGGCGGCGGAGCGGAGGCCGGCCCCTCTCCCCTCACCTCAACCGCCAACGCCTGCGCGGACGGAAGGGGCGGGAACGGAGCCCCCAGCGGCGGCCACCGGTTGGCGGAGGGGCGCGCGCTGCCCGCCGGGTGGTGAAAGGTCAGAGGTAATTCCCGGCATTCCGCGGGAGGGCGGCGCGGGGCGGCGGGGAGCTGCCGCCGCCGCCTCCTCCCCTCACCTCAGGCGCTGCCGGCGAGGAGCGGAGCGGGCCGGGCCGGGCCAGCCCGGGCCCGGCCGCCCGCTGCCACCACCACCACCACCATACCTCCCCTTCCTTCCCGCTGCCGCCGCCCCCCAGCCGCCACCATGCAGGAGCTCATCGCCAGCGTGGACCACATCAAGTTCGACCTGGAGCTGGCCGTGGAGCAGCAGCTGGGGGCGCAGCCGCTTCCTTTTCCCGGCATGGACAGTGCGTGAGGGCCTCCTCCCCGGGGTGCTCGGGGCAGGGTCTTGTTCCCTGTCGGGGGGGGAGGGAGGGAGGTGTGCAGGTGCCTTGCTCAGGTCTTCTGCGTAGATCCGCCCAAATTCTGCGTTCCCGGTGAGGTTTCTGTCTTAAGCCAGGTGTTTGTCTTTCCTACTTAGTGAAAGCTGTAGTTAGTAGCCAGCCAGGCTGCAAAATGAAGGTTGAGGCGTTACTGTGAATAAACGTCACTGTCCCGTATGATACTTTTTTTTTTTTTTCATTCCTTTTGATAGATGAGGCATTGTGATGGCAGTGAGACTTTATCCTTAGGTATATCCATGGCCTGGTCTCTAAACCTTTTCCTCCAGTCTAATAATATGGCACGGGTAGTCTTAGGAGACTCGCTGTTTGCTGAAATTTTCTGGCTGGGCTACTAAACTTGTGTTTTAACTCCCTTGAACGCTGTGGTTTCTGTTGGTCAGGATCAGCAAGGGATAACATGCTTATGTTTTTTTCAGGCTGTTCTGGTCAAAAAAATCTAAGACTGTCATTGCCAGGACTGTAAATACATGGTTCACTGACATAATTGACTTAAGAGCACAGGAAAACCCAGTGAACAAAACCTAAGTATCTGAAAAGAAAAACAAGCACCTCTGTGAATTCCCTTTGGTGTCCCCCCAAAAGAATATAGGTATTTGTGAGGGCCAGACTTGAACAAGGAACTTACATGGGAGAGTAAATTCCCCAAACCAAAATGCTGTTTTTCTTTTGATGTTGAGGGCCAGAGTGTCTTTTTGGGGAAGGAAGTACTTTAAAAGGTGTCACAAAACTTTGTTAAAATGAATTATGTTTTCTTTGTTCTCTCTGCAGAATCAGGCGCAGCTGTCTGTGAATTTTTTTTAAAAGCAGCCTGTGGAAAAGGCAAGTAATATTTCCAATACAATTATACTCATGGCGGGGGGGGAGGCAGGAAACTAGATTTTCCTGCACTCTCTACAGTACTCCTCTTTACAAAAAAGATGAGGGGATAACCTAGATAGAGGATAAAACTGAAGGATGTTGGAACAACTGCAGCAGTTGTGAAATAATGGTGTTTTTTAAGAAGTTGGGAGGTGAAAAAAAAAGCTACTGGTAAAGGAAGGCTTGAACTTACTACAGCAGACGTTGCTGTGGATGTGCCTGTATTAGCTGCTGCCATTCGTGGTTGCCAGAATTAAGAGCTGGAGACTACATTGCTTAGCTCGTTAGAGGGTAACATAAGACTTGTCTGGAACTCCCAGTTTTGCTATTGCCACTAAAGGCTAAACTCGTGAGAAGTGATGTCTTTTGAAAGCCCTCTTGCAGAGGGGAACAAAGTGTTGCTGCTGCCCTGTGCCTTCTTGTGCTGCTGGTTTTAATTGTTCTTTTTTGCCTTCTCCTCGCCCCATCCTTCTGCAGGAGGCATGTGCCCATTCCGACACATCAGTGGGGAAAAGACAGTTGTTTGCAAACACTGGCTACGAGGACTGTGCAAAAAAGGAGACCAGTGCGAGTTTCTGCACGAGTATGACATGACCAAGATGCCTGAGTGTTACTTCTACTCCAAATTTGGTAAGGGGCATTGTAGCTCCTACTTAGCGTTTCTTGCTGCCGTGGGAGTCTAGTGAAGAGGATCCTGATACATCCCTCTTGTGTGTCTTCAGAGCATTACAGTTCTTCTGTGTCCAATGATACTGTTAGATTGTAATTTTTCAGATCTGCTTAGTCCTTCACCTTATTATCCCCCCAAATTTGTGACTTATCGTAGATGTCTTCTCTCTCAAGAGCTTGTCCCTTGGGGGAAGAGGGGGGAAGTTCAAAGTTTTTACTGGGTTTTATGCCTTATGTTCTGTTTCGGGCATGAGATGAGTAGGCTGAGCAGTTGGTCTTTGCATGACTCTTATTTTGGGGAGTTGATGAGCAGCAGAGGGCATGGGGGTGCAAAACTTTTATGCACTTGCTTTCCAGCTCTGGAGATCTGGACATAATGAGGCAACTTGCTGTCAGAAACTTACAGTCTTGTAGGTTTCCTTGGATTGAGGTTAGTGCGCAATTTGTAGTTTCTCCACGCTTCTGGTGCACTAAATGTTTGGTTTTTGTTATCATGACTGCTCTTTCAAAATTAGTTCCCGCATTGTTTTTAAAAGCACACATAAATAATCCAGTCTGGTAGAACTTTGTTCACCGGGGGAAAGTCCTTGGTGTTCTTCATCTAGGTTAAGGCAGGCAGTAAGACTGTTGTGCCTGAACTTATAAATGTTGGTAACAGCTTTGTGGGAGCTACATGATCCAGGTAATATTTTGAGAGTCATTTGAGCTTGAACCTGCACAATTGACTAAGAAGTGTGTTTGCCTTTGGTACAGGGGAATGCAGTAACAAAGAATGTCCATTCTTGCACATTGACCCGGAGTCTAAGATCAAAGACTGTCCCTGGTATGACAGAGGCTTCTGTAAACATGGTATGTATGTCACACAGTTGCTGCTTCTGTGGCTATAAATCAAGGGTAGGGTTGCTATTCTTTCTTTGTGTGATCTGCTTGTGTACCTGCTACTACTGAGTGCTGGGGTACGTATATGTGGAACGTGAACTACTGAGCTTTGTGTTGCAGGTCCCCTCTGCAGACACCGACACACTCGAAGAGTCATTTGTGTGAATTACCTAGTAGGATTCTGTCCAGAGGGGCCTACCTGTAAATTCATGCAGTGAGTATGCTTCCAGGCTTGTCCTGTAATCTTGTGTTTCAGTGTATGTCAAATGAGGCTGCTCCAGTGCTTCCCAATGGCTTTGGAGATTTGGCCAATGTTTAATTTGTTGTACCGATTTGAGGATATGGGGCAGTGCCTCTTTAGGGAGTTACCAGTAAAACTGTAGAGTGGTGATTGGGTGCCACCAGTGCAGTGGGATCACATGGGTTTACATTCCAGAATACCTTAGAGGTAGAGGGATATGCTACATACTGGATTGTCATTTTTGTCTGAGCATCAGAATGCAAAGAGGATTGGGGAGGGGGAGGTCTTATTTTCTGTGAGCCAAATTTAATTGGCTGAATGGTTTTTTTGTTGCTTGGAGTTACTTGACTGAGCTGATGGTAAAACGTTGGCATATGATTTGAGAATCAATTTTCTTGTCTCCATCTAAACCAGCCCTCGGTTTGAACTGCCAATGGGAACCACAGAGCAACCACCACTGCCTCAACCGACACAAACACAGCAAAAGGTACACAATTCCTCTGCCTCCCCTACATGCCCACCCTCAAAGCGTTTCTCACAGTGCTTTAAAAGAGGGTATATTGTCTAATGGTCAAAACTGGGCACCTGGATCTGGTTTGCTGGAAAGTCTTGGAGAAAGACTCACTGAATGAGGGAAAACCTTTCCTATTTTACAACAAGGTGTGATAGTCTTTTGTAATTAAGAACTTGGAGACAAATCCTAATAAACCCTAAAGTACCATCCCTTCTCTTTCCTCTTTCCAGCCCTCTAATGTCCACTGTCTGATCACAACAGACTGCTGCTGCCTTTGTCCTGGGGCTGTGGTGTTTTGCTTTGTTCTGTTGCTCTCCTCGCCTTGGTTAACCTTCTCAATTGTTAGTACTGTCCTCCAGCTCAAAGGCCAGCAGTGGCAGTTCTGTTGCTTGGGGCACTGCCTGGAAGGGAGGGTGCTGTGCAAGAATTAAGCAGTGAGCAACCTTGAGTGCCATTATAGTGATGAAAGCCCTACAATTGCTCCAACTTTACGTGGCGTGGAGATGTAGTCACAGAACACTCCCACATTACATAGAAGCACATCATATGTGCTTGTGCAGCAATCTGCTAGTTTTTGTAATCTGTGTGACATCTCTCAGGGATAGCAGTGGTATTTTAGCAGCCTAAACCTACTCTCTAAACCTGCTTTCCAGAGAAAAGCAGGATCTCTGGGCTTTGTAAGCCTCACTGCTTGATTTCTTCTCTCTGATGCTCCAGCTGGCAGAGCACCCACACACAGATTTGGAGGAAAATTGATCATTTGATACATGGGGTGCTCTTTTCCCTTCTTAACAAAATAACAACCATAAAGGTCTTTATCCTCGATGCACTTAAGTCAGAACTCTTCTCCTAACCAACAGAGGACACCCCAAGTCATTGGAGTCATGCAGTCTCAAAATAACAACACTGGGAACAGAGGACCCCGGCCGTTGGAGCAGGTCACTTGCTACAAGGTAATTCAGAGGGGAGGGAGATGAGGAGGGAAAGCAGAGGGTACTAGATTTAAGAAGTACAGAGTGGACTACGTCATGCTGCTTTGCTGCTGGTTGCTTGTCATGGGCAAAGGAACTTGGGGTGTTGGTCCTGCAAAAGGTTTTTTCGCTGTGTAAACAGGTTCGTGAAATGTGCACTCTGCTCAATAGACATCGCATTTTGGTGTGTGGATACAGCTGTGGGAACTGGCATTGAGTTCTGAGGCCTCTAGGTTGTTGGTTTGCCAGCTCACAGACTTGCTGTGACAGTTAGGGCTGTTGTAGGTCAGACTTTGCTCGTCTGCTAATAAATAGGAAACCCTACCACAGTGACAGTTAAAGGACACTGCTGAACTGTACCTTTCAAAGTAAGAGTTAATATTAGTTTTGTCTCATGAGTTCATTTGCTTACACTTGGTGACTGTAGAAAGATTTTCATCTCCCCTGTTAGCCTGGAAGGCCCTTGTGAGTAACAGAAATTGAATATGCAGAGACTATTCAGCATTTCAGTTGTAAATGCACCCTGTTGCTGTCAAACCAAGGAATGAGCTGTTCACCTTGGTTGCTTATTAAGGAGCACCAGTAAAACTGTGACACAATTGAGTTTCCATCTCTCTGTTTTTCCACAAAAGCCCCAACCTTAGCCACTAGAAAAGGGCAAAGAATCTTCCTGTCCCATCAGCTTTGACAGTTACATCGTTGTACATGCCGACTTCTCTGCCTTAGTGCTTGTTTGTGTAAAAATTACTGTGATTGGACAGCAGTATTAAGTAGCTGAATCCATTTCACTGAAAACCTTTAATAGCTGCTTATTATTTTAGCTGCAAGTAAATTACGTATCTGAAGCACGCTGTTGCACCAGATACTAGCATTTCTCTCTGGGCTTGAATAGCTTCAAGGTGCAAAGTCATGAGTCTTTCATTCAGATACATTTTTGTTTGTCTAATTCAGGATAGCCTATCAGGAGAGTCCCCATAGATCTCTGATGTGGTGCTTATCAGAGGGAGTAGTCTTGGAAGCCTCCAGTGTTGAAATTCTTGTGTGTTACAGCCCTTTGCTGTTTGTAGTGGTGTGTTGAGAGTTCTCTCATTTGTAGTGCGTTTCCAGTTGCTCTCAGCACAGAAGCAGCTTTTGCTCCAAGGAGTGGAAATAGCCCATAAATGGTGTCCCTTGTGACACGTTTCATTTCACCTGCAAATCAGGACAGTTGCCGGCTACCTTAATAAAGGCAGCTAGAGGAAAAAAAGCTGTAAATGTGTAATAATTACTCTCTCTCTCTCTCTCTCTCTCTC
>JANZLQ010000064.1:16192869-16231821 GCA_026212715.1 Elanus axillaris
TACCTTAATAAAGGCAGCTAGAGGAAAAAAAGCTGTAAATGTGTAATAATTACTCTCTCTCTCTCTCTCTCTCTCTCTCTCTCTCTCTCTCTCAGTGTGGTGAAAAAGGTCATTACGCCAACAGATGCACCAAAGGACATCTGGCCTTTCTCAGTGGACAGTGAAAGAGCAGAACGAAGAGTGCAAGGGAGCTATTAACACTGAAAAGGTTTCTGCCTAGCACTATGTCTTGAACTATTAATCAGGTTGTTTTTTAATGCCATTACTGAAAGAACTGGTCAGAGGCTGGCTGCTGCTAAGCAACATTTTTGTAATTGTCCACAACTTTTTTTATGTTTTAACCTTTTTAAAATAGATTTTGGCCTCCGCCTATTTTCATTGAGCCCTGCTGAAAGGTAGATCTAAAAGCCAATAGATACGCAAACCCCTCACCGGTGCAGCACTCTACGTAAATGCATCTTATGCCAGTGTTTCTTTAAAGCGTTTTCCTTCTGCCACTTCTCTGTGGAGAACCTGCAGCATTTCAGCCCTCCCTGTGGAAGCAGGAAGACTGACTGGGAAAACTAATGCTTGAAATGCCTTCCCTTCAGTGAGGAAGCAGGGATTCTGCTGTCCTGTAGCTCTGAAAAACTGAAGTCCTGTTCCCAGCTACAGCCTGTTGTAGTTGGTAAGCTTGTCCTGGTGGCTGACTTTAACACATCATGTACATCAGGCTGTAAAACTCTGGTCCACTTGCTTTGTTTCTGTGCTGCTTGCTATACTGAAGGTTAGAAATTAATCTTCTGGGTGAGAACCAATCAAGGGGAGAATAAATTGGCATCTCTGTGGTTAGCCAAACAATAGGAACAATGATTGTAGGAAAGCTGCATCTGTGCTCATTTTCCATTTGCAAAAAGCAAGGAGGGAAATGAACACAGCTTGAAGAGTAGGAATAGAAGAGCCTTGTCTCAGCCCCCGCATCGTCCAGCTCACACTGAGCAGGTATTTCCATAGCCTAGAGAATATCAAGAAGTGGAGATGTGTATTCTTAAAGAACACTGCTTTTAAAAGTGGTAGAGAGCATTCTTCTGAGAGCAATTTTTCCAAGCCAAACCCCATTCATTTTGTGAGAAAACTGTTTCAAAAGGGCCAATGATAAAATGTGAATTAAAAAAAAAAAGTGCACCTACAATGTGAGCCTTATTGATTCTAACACATCTTTAATTTGCTGACTGCCTTTATACTTTGTTTTTATTGAACTGTACTGATGGAAAAAGCTGGCTATGAATTTATTCTTTTTTAGGAACAAGGTCATATGACTAGATTAAGAGAAGTGACCAGAGCCTATGTTGGTTTGAATGACTGTGGTTATTTCACCGTGGAGAGTCGGAGTCAGTCAAAATAGAAGTTTCGAGTCTAAGTGACTATGGTATGACAGACCATCAGACACTTTTCCTAACACGATGTGCCCCCAGAGGCTGAACAGTGGCCAAACTTTGAGATGCATTATGTGTGTTTAACTAGGCATATGTAAAGGGAACCAAGACACCTCGGTGTCTGGCTACCTTCCCCATTTAGTTCAGGAGTTTCTGGTCTTCACTACCTGAACGGATGTTTTCTGAAGCTGAAAGCTTTCCTGTTGCCACTGAAGCTCTTGAGAGATTCTTCATATCCCTCAAGAAGTGGTTTTCACTCTCCCTCCTATTCAGAAAAGGATCCTGCAGGCTGTACCTGTGATGCCCAGCTGCAGTTGCAAGTGTCAGCAGGTAGTGTTGGGACAGTGGGATGCATTTGCTTAGGGGGGTACACGATGAAGGTTCTCAGCAGGGGCCAAACGCACAAATGCTCCTTGAAGCTCCATTTATCCACATCATGTCTCCTGTTAAACTTCTCACCGTGGCGTTTAAGTCAAGAGGCAAAGTCTTCCTTCAGTTTAACTTCATGGACCTTTGTTATATTAAACTTCTTTTAAGCTCATACCCATTCAGAATAACCTTCAGGCTTCTTTTAGCAATGAAAGTAGGTGGAGTTTTCATAGAAATTTTGGGTTATCAGAGGTAAGAAGCATTAGAATCCCTGTGACAAAATGGAAGTTGCAGACCTCCTTAAAGCTAAACCGATCTTGTCTCAGTGTTCTAAAATGATGGAAAACTGCCCAAATACCTGCAGTCCCCAGGTGACAGCCTGACTGAGAAACACATGGCCCCACCAACAAGCCCCCTAAAGCTCAGATACTCTTTCAAATCAAAATAATATATCCTTTCAGCTAGTTGTCCAACATGTACATAATGTCCATTAAGAAGCAAACCAATGCTTTTTTACTTTTATTTAAATGCTTAAATAGGAATTGCTTCTAATGGTTTTCCCCAGTTCATAGTGCAACCCAAGTAGCAGATGTTTTCCCAACCATCTCTGAACTTAGCCTTCAGGGCTGAAAGTTTTAAGACGACAAACTCATTTGCACAGTACAATTAAGTCAGTTCTGAGAGTGTCAGCTCAGTAAACATAGCGTGTATGCACTTTATTATTGGTCATAATAGTACAGATTTTTAATATGTATAGTTCTGATGTCTTCTGTCAGGGTAACTGTTCCAGTAGCCAAGTCTGTTCAAGAGCTGTACCTTCACTTTCTGAAATTCACACTTCAGTGGTACTTCCTGTGGCGGTCATGCTCTATATCATTCAAAGTAAAGCAAATTAATTTTACTGAAGTCACAAGAAAAAAAACACCACAGCTGAAATTACAGGAAAAAAAGCACTCTACAAAAATCGGAGCACAGAGTTTCTAAGTAGTGTCAGGTCAGACAGGCAACAAGATCTAAGCTTTCTTTGTCACCAAGAAAATATTGGCCATCTGATAACTTACTGAGTAAGCATTCAGGTTCCCTATGGCTAAAGGAAGTTTGCTTGCCCACAGTCTTGGATTCAAGCAGCAATGGTTAGCACAGTCTTTCATTTTATTTCTAAAAGCAGCAGCAGATTGTTTTTATTGCCCCAAGCAATCTTTCAGGTTGCACTATACACGCTCAGCCATACTGCTTTTACTTACTCAGGTGACTGTAGCTCCAGATGTAGCTGACAACAACATAACCAGCAAGCACCATCGAGATACCACCAAGCCCCCCTTTCTTGACGTTGATATATTTATTGTAGTATCTGTCGTAACCTGTGTAGGAGAAAAGTTTTCATAGCAGCCACATGAGCTGCATATTTTTCTGCCTCAGAAAGAAGCAGACCAGTTTCACAGAACTTCAGGAAATTGTTTCTAATGAAACATCTGAGGATCTCTGAAGAAAGTCTAAGAGAAGGCAACCTGTGTGTTAGTTAAGCAAGATGAACTCAAGTTAGTAGTGCTAAGCCCTAAAAAAGGGGGGGGGAAGACAATTACCATTCTTCCCTGAACATTGTGACCTTCATGAGCTCAAGCTGCTTTGGAATTACCCAGTTTTTTCACACTAGTGTATATGAATTATGTAGCCACCTGCCTTTGATACTGTGTGTTTAAATCTGCCTGAATGCCATTATCTGTATCTACAGCAAAGGGCATCAGTCAAAACTTTTGCCAAGTGATCTATGAAAGCCCTGTGTCCTTTCTTACCATCCTTAGGGATCACTTGCTTTCTTTTTAAATTTACTTGTGATGTTGGGAGACCTCAAGATTTTCAGCAAATAGGTTCAGGACTAAGGTCGCTCTACTTCCTCTTTCGGAATACCGAAAACAAACCTCTGGTGGATAAAGCCCACGCGAGAAACATGCACAGATGGGAGAACAAGACGCGAGAGGAGGCACTGTTTTGGAAAAGCAAAAACAGCCCCGAAGCAGCCCCTTTACTGCCGGGTCCCCCCTGCCACGGCCGAGATCCGCTCCAGCAGCCAGAGACGCTTAGGCACTGCCCTGCCGAGCTCCGTCAGGAGAAGGGATTCACACCCTCCAGGTCTCCGCCGGCCGAGGGGGTGCGGAGCCCCTCAGCCCCCCTCACCTCTTCGCACGGCCCCCAGGATGCCACGGGGGGTGAAGTCTCTCATGGCCAGCCAGGTGGGCAGCTGGCCCAGCTTCACGTCCATCAGCTTCATGTCCTTGAGAGGAACTGCGGCACAGAGAGAGACACAGGCCGGTCAGAGGGGAAGGGAGGGAAGGAGCCGCGGTCACCTTGGCGGCCCGCCGCACTCACCCGGCGGCTGCGCCATCTTGCCGCTGCTGCTCTGCGCCGCCGCGGGGGAAGACGGGAAGGGGCGGGCCGCTGAGGCTCACGGGAAGAAGGTCAGGTGGGATTCCCGGCCGTTGGAGTGGGTGGCGAAGGGTTGGCGCCATGTTGGGCGGGTCGTGCTGAGGAGTTGTTGGCCTGGTGTTGCCTTATCTCCTCACCGAGCGAGGGAGGGCGGAGGGGCTAGTTCCCCAATGGGGGCTTGAACACGTTGCCTCAGTTGCCACAGGTTCTGCGTCGAGGCCTGTGTCACAGGGCTGGGGGCACCCTGAGGTGTTTTCCCTCCCTGTCCTGCTCCAGCCTGGCTCCTCAGTGGCTGGGACCTTTGTCCGGAGACACTGGCCCAGCCAACGCTCCACGACTTGGGCAGGCTGTCCTCCTACGCCCCAGGGCAGGCCAGCACCTTGCTTCATCCCCGCCGTAAGTACATTGGGGTCTGTTGGGTGCCAGCACTTGCTGGGGCTGCAGAGGTGAAGGCTCCTGCAGATTGTGAAAACAGCAGAGAGAAAATTTCACAGGTCTTCATCAGCACCATCACGAGACTTCATTAGCAGTCTTTTGGGGGCTGCTGGTGTCCCTCAAATCAACCTTTTCCAGCATGCTCTGAAAAAGTGGCAACTCTTAACACTGTAAATGTGCATTCACAGATAATATACTGCAACATATGTTTAAATTTGTTACTGTATATTGGAATGTAAGAAGCGAGGGCTTCTCAAGACCTCTTCCAGGGGTCACCTGCCCTCTTCTGCAGTCTTCTTATGTGGCTTCAAGGTGAGGAGGAATGTTAGCCTGTGTTTTTCACAGGGATTAGGTGACAGGTGAATAATGTATTGTGTGGTCCCATTTCAGTGCCCACTCAGGACTTTTCTCTGTGGGAATATGCTGCAGTTTACTACAGGTCTTCTGGAAGGATGTCAAAGGCAAAAGGGGAGGCAGGGTCTGGGTATATGGTGGAAGTAAACATGCATAACCAGAGTGGTGAAAGAGGTAATACGTGGATAAAGATAACTTTTCCCATCCTGCAATAGGAAAGAGCCACCCAGACCTTTTTCTTGTTCCCAAGCGTCTTTCTGGGTGATTTAGCACACAGACCCCCAGAAGGTCCCCTCCCGGCCAGACAAAACACCTGCAGAGCTGGCTGTGGTGGGAGCAGGGTGGGTTATGGGGGAGAGTACTCCAGCAGGTGTCACTCGCACTCAGCAGAATGCAGCTGCTGGAAAGATGCTCTCCCTTAGCCTGACCTCTAGAGGTTTTAAAGCGTTATCATTCAGGTTCATAAAACAGTGTCAGGTTTTGTTGTTGTTTATTGTGGTGAATCTGAAAAGCAAAGTGATACAGCAGTAAACAGGGAGCAGCCATCCACTGCTGTTTCTGACAGGTCGGCCAGGACCCCACATTTCCTAGATATTAAATCTCCATCCCACAGAGGACTGTTAGAACAGATCGGAGATAATGAAGACTAAAGTAAGGACGCTGAAGGGGGCCCACAGGGCTCCTACATAGACACTGAGCTACTAATCTCCACAGCTTTTACTTCTCTCAGGTCGCAGAGTCTTATTCCATATGCCTTCCTTCTGCCCGCAGGATTCTTGCATTATAGTCTGTAGGGTTTGTCTTAACTGGTATTAAATGAGTTGAGACATGGGACCTCTGTTGTCTCAAGAGGTATGGTACTCTGTAATGCATCTTACTCAGAGGCTGGTCTACATGTCTTGCTTCAGCCTCTGTGTTACTGAAATGAATTTATTTATATTGAATAGTGCTCTCCCATAACATAAAAATAAAAGGAATAGATTACCGCCTATTTTTTTCTTTTACTTATTAACAGAAAGTAGGATTAGGGAAGTATAGTGTGCCTGATCACTTGAAGAAATGGTTCCAAATTTAGTCCCTGTTAAATGGGTTAAAAATCCCCTTATTAGATTACCCTTTATTATATTATTGGACTTTACCAGTAACTGTCGTATTGTTGCTGAAGTGTCCCCTGATGAACTACTATGTGGCCTTTTTACAGAACTTGCATAAAAGCATGCTTCAAACTTGCTTCCCTCATTCTTGCAAGGCAACTTATTGTTTTAAATAGGATTACTCATGCAAGGCAGATTAATTCACCTACAGGAAAAAAGCCAATGGTGGGTGCCTCATTTTAAGGTGTTCCCTGCAGAGCAGGAGAGCACATAGAGTTGCTCAAACTGCTTATATCAAGGTCTGGGGAAATTTGGTTTGTTAGGGTAGGAATGGAAGTTCATAACAAGGATACATCTCTGATGCAATTAGGGACAGCAGTGACCTAAACCTTGGCCTGAACTGCCCGCTCTGGTAGAGTAAGAGAGGAATAGTGCTGTTGTCTTTATGCCGTCTTAATCCTGAACCAAGCAGGAAGAGTTAAATGGTACATGCAGGAGGTTTCACAGCACACGTTTCCTCCCTTTGACCCGTGCTGCTGGCCAAAATTCAGGGTCTCGTTGGTTGATCCAGAGGGGAGGAGAAGTGATGAAGAAAGGTATTTCTAATGTATTTCTGTTTGCTTACAAGAATGCTCAGAGCCCTTGTTTCCTGAACACAGAAGAAATCACGCAGTTGAGAGCCAGTTTCCTTGCTTATAGCTCCAGACCTGCTCCAGGCAGCAATGTGACCCCAAATCCCTCTGTTTCTTGTATTCAGTCCAGGTTTTATATCAATGATTGTTCAGGCTCTTTGAAGTTTCCGTTCCCTGCCTGTTTCAATATGCTGTCTTTCTGTCTCCTCCTCCACCTGAACTGTATTGTCCATCCACACATAACCTTCTTTCCTTTTAATATCCTACCCAAAACTGTCCTCCCAGAGCCTTCAGGTACTTGAGCAATCTTGCATTGTGGGTGGAAATAGACTTAATGTCTCCTTCAGCTACCCTAAATAAAGGAATGCAGTTAAACCTACCAGTTTCAAGAAGGTTTAACCCAACCTATAAAAATAAAAGCCTAATGGAGTGTTGCCCTGAGGTTTTCATCTTACTGAAGACCCCTCTAGAAAATGCTGTGAAGTTTATAAGTAATGGCATAGAAATAATAGGGAGTACGTCATTCAAAAAACCCAGACTATTTTGCAAAAGATGTCAGTAGATACGAAAGAGGCTTCCTTTTTCCGGTAGCAACCGTAACACATAATATTGCAGCTTTCAGTCCAAAGATTCAGTCGTGGCTTGAGAAATTAAGTAACACTCTTCATTAAAGTTGCTGAAAAGGAGAAGTAAAAAGCATAACACAACCTCCCTCAGACTGTAAGATCTTAGAGGCTGGGATGATTTTTTCTGTTCTGCATGCCACCCTTTGAAAACTTGGGGTCTCACCTTGGCCTGGTGTTCAGTGATGCTACAGTAATACACAGACACAGTGTCCATAGGTGTGTAAAGTAGCACAAAGTGGCCTTCAAGAAGGTCAAGAGACAAGGATTTACCTAACTGATCCTGCGCCCACTGAAACTGATGACAAAGCACCCAGTGCTTTTAATAAAGGATCAAACCTACACAAGTGGACAGATACGGTTCTGAAACCTGCGGTTTGGCACAGGATGCTTCTTGGCTCCTAAACACTTACTTCAATCTGATGTCTTCCCGCCAGCACAGGTTAAGCAGCTGCAGCCGTCAAGGAGAAAGACAAATCATGGGCTACCAGCACTTCCAGAAGCTCAAAGGACAGATGCATGTTTTATCAACCAGTAATTCGGGGAAAGGTTATGGTCCCAGGTATCTTGATCTAGTCTGTTGGTTTTTAATTGTATGAACAGTTTGATGTGGTGAGAGCAAGGCAGCTGCTCAGCATAGTCTCAACCTCATTCATCTAAAATTGTAGCTGCAGTGGAAACCAGATTCCCAAGTTGAATAGGATGAGAAAGGGGTGCGGAGTTTGGAATCTCTTCCATGGCCAGACTTCCTCAGGAAAACAGTGAATTGCCTTGCATAGATAACAACACCTAGGGATTGACCCAGCAAAAGCAGTTGAGAGAGTTAACCTATGACTGCAAACAGATTGCTTGCTCTGCATTATTATAGAGCCATTTGCCTTAGTCAACCTCAAACACTTTACAAAGGAGATTGCTTACCAATGATTAATAGTTCAGCATATACATAGTTCTTTTCTCCTTCACAGCACTTGAGTATCAGTGGATCTTTATGGTCCTCTGATAAAATGTGTAAGTTAATGTTATGATTATCTTTTCAAGTGGAGAAATCTGAGCCCTGTGTTTAGGACTGGGGAGGGGGAATTCCTCCCGCCTCCTTTGGTCCCATCTTGCTGGCCTTTGCTTGTATCTAGTGTCAGTTGCAAAAATACCTCAGTTTGTAGGTCTTTGATCAGCCTGCTGGTTAGCTAAATATATACCTGTGGGGAGATAATTACATGCTATCAGTAGTAAAGTGTTGTAAAATAATATACATTAATTAAAACACTTGCAAAACCAAAGCAAGAATTTTCACTAAGATAAGTCTGCTGCAGTGACTGCCTGCTTCCCATAGACAAACATGAAAATAAAACCAGGGACCAGTAAAAACCAGTTTCTTCATGCTAAAAAGAGGAAAAACATGTATCCACTGGGAAAACCATGGTGGTATCAATCCAGAAGGGCAGGGCTGAACACATCTTCGATATGTGTGAGCAGATCTGCCTTCATGAGCATGGGGAAGATTGGTGTGATGAGTCCCATCTTATCAATGTGTCTGTTTGGCTAAGTGTGAGTGGCCCAGCAGGAGGGTTGTACAAATGGGCCTCATGTTATCAGGGGAGGATTTGGAGACTAATTAAATTTTGTGACAGAGGCTTAAAAAAATCACCTTGTTACCATCTTTGAATCAACTGTCAGTTCCTCCAGCACAATCCTTGTACTCTTCCTCCCTTCCCACATTTGTGTGTGATGAAAATACTCAGCACTTTCATAGCCTTGCGTGGAAATTGTCTATCTGACCTTCCTAGCTGAATCTGAAGCTGTATTTGATTAGTTGGTAAGTGAGTTGGTAAGATACCTGCTTCTCCATCTGTTCTCCCTTTTCTCAGTGCTTCTTCTCTATGGCGCAGCATGGATGCATGCGTGTTTGTTTGCATCATTCTCCCCCCGCACATACCTCTTGTCATACTTCACTCACAAACAAATGATGCTTTGCACCCCTTCCCAACTTGCACCAGATAAAATTCTAGCTTTTTCTGAAGTAGTGGAAGGGGCATAACAGATCTGTCTAATCAGGCTTGCCCCATGGCCATGTTATCCTATATGTTTGGCAAGAAAGGATCTTAAAGCCAGGGTGAGAAAGAGATTCCTCACTAAAGATCAGCTAAGAGTCAGGTGGGATATCAGCCATGCGACCCTGACATTCAAGCAGGGCACATGGGCACCCCCCTTCCCTCTCCTGTTCTGCAGCATGGACTGGGAGGTACCGCAGGGGACTGGGACAGGGCAGCCAAGCTGCAGCAGGAGGTATTCAGATGTATTTCATTTCAGGGTGACCTTTAACAGGTGTGGATTTACTGATGGGGAGGGGAGAGGGAAGTAAGCGAGGGATTAAGGGGACTTTACCCTCTCTCCACTTTAAGCACCAGCTTGCACAGCATTCCAGCACTGTGAGATGCAATTTGTGGCTGTATGGCTTTATATCTTCTGCCTTCCTCAGTTCTGGTCAGGGCTGTGGCTGCCCCTGGTCTTTATCACTGCTGGAGATTCAATAGATGGAATAGTGTACTGCCTAGTGTCAGATATAAACCTGGGGTATGGAGTGGGGGAGAAAAATCCCCCCTTTATCTGCAAGTATTGGGATTTAACCTTTAGTGGAAGTGCACAGTTCAGGCAGACAAGGTGTGTGGTACATTCCCTGAGTGACTTTGCCTGGAGATCTTCTCGTCTTGTTCTAGTGCTGCTGCATGCTGTTGAACAGCTGCTTTCCTCTAACCCAGTGTCTGCTGCAGTTTGGTGATGGATTAAGGCAACTCTCCATTTTCCTTATCCCTCTCCGAGGGGACTTGTAAAGTTTAATTAATTACATTTTGTAAAGCATGATGAGGTTCTTGGATGATAAATGCTACACAAATGTATTTTTTAATGAGCACTGTATGACGGCTGCAACAAAATGCTTGTTTAATCAAACCGATCTAAGCTGCAAAAATCCTCACCCTGCTGCTCTCAAACAGAAATGTTGCCAAGCACTTGTCTTGCATAGCCTATTTGATCTGAGGTTCCCAAGGCATTTTTTGAAACTTTAACAAAATAAAAAGGCAAGGAGTATATGTATATACCTGTATTTTATAAATCTCTCCCTTTATGTATGCAGTTTAGATTATATAACAATACCACTTAGCAATAGGGAAGGGAAAGGTTCGCTAACAGTGTGGCTAGATGTCATGGCTGTGTGGCAGGGGTATGTATACCTGCTCTAGTTTTGCCTGGCTGTGCCAAGCACCAGAGTTCTGGCACCATATATTTTGTGTTTTACAAGTTTCCCACAGCTGTGGGTATGTGAAATCAGCCTGGCTGCAGCTTCTCTGGTACTCCCTCCTAAGCAAACAAGGTTAAAATGAAGTCTGGGAATGTCTGTCTGTTGTACACTGCAATATAAGCCTATCCACAGAACTAAAGGTAGTTTCTATGAAGAAAATTGCAGCCTGCTGTAATTGCAAGCAGAGTGTCGTTTCTTTTGCTGGAATTTGGTCAGGAAAAAAGAGCGTAATTTATTGAGCTAAAAGACCTGCCTTGGGCTACTCGGTAGCTAGAACTTCAGCCTTACACTTCTTCCAGAAAGCTGTTTCTTCTGTTACTGGAATGCTGAAGTGTCAGATCACTGGTGAACAGGAGAGAGAGATGACTTGAAGAAGCACTTAAAGCAGAGCCTGGAAGAAGCAGTCCAGTGATGGCACAAGCCAGTCCTACCCAGCCTTTGGGATCCAAGGATGCTCTCAGCAGAGGCTAGTATGGTTTCTGGCACTGGTGGTGTGGGATTGAAACAGTGGCAGCAATCAGTCTGAGTCCCCTGTACACTTCATCTGTACAACTATTTCCTTAAAGCTGCTGCTTTGCAAAATTTGCCTTTTCTGGACCTTTGGTAATCTCTGCTTCTTTTGGTCAGCTAGAGTTTTCCTTAAGGGGAGAAGAGGAGGAGGAGAATGGCCTCTGTGCAGATATTGGCTGGCTGGCTGTGCCAGGAAGGAAAAAAAATGACACAAAGAATGAGCTGTTGAACCCATGGTGATATGAGAGGGATGAGTGAGACATTGTAGGGAATAACCGACCAATCAACCAATCTCACAAGCAATTTGTCTTTCCTCATTATAAGGCAACACCATAGTGGGAGAAATGTACGGCCATTCTTCAGAAGATTTATTGCCCTGTAGCATCTGCATAAGAAAACTCTAAGTGCTGAGTAGAGCAGGAAATTGGAAGTAGATTGCACAACCTGCTATTCAACAAAGTTCTTGGACCTTCTGTAGAAAGAGAGTGCTGGAGTTTCAAAGCTGCTCTAGATTTTAAGGCTTTCTCAGTCCTGGGAGAAAAATCAGTGTAGGTTTGGTTAGAGCTGATGGAGGCTTTGTCATTTACTGGTCTAGATAATAAGAGCATCCCCTAGTGCTGCTTTAACCAGTACAGAGGAAAATACCTCCCAGTGTTGTGGTGGTTCTAACGGTGCCTAAGATTAGTGAACCAAATGCACTTACGTGAGCTGTTGGAGCTCACAGGACCTCTGAAAAGAGAAGGGTGCCTATGTTGCCTGCCTGTGAACATATCTCTTTACAGCCCTCTGTATGTACAGCATTTTCTCAGAAACCAGCCTCAGGGACAATTATACATTAATAGCTACTTCTTTCAGAAGCAGCCAGCCCTGCTCCTGAGAAACAGCTATTTTCAGGCAGTCTTGTTCCTGAGGAACTGCTATTTTTAGTGAGTTCTATTTCTGAGGCAAAAAAAAGAAGAAGAAGCCATTTCTGTATCCCTCCACCATGGCCCAGACCCACTGGCTTGGCTGACTTGCATTTTGCAATAAACATTTCCTCTTTACATCTCAGTAGCCTGAAGAAAGTGGTTCTCCAGCCATTACAGAAAGCAGCAATCTGAGCTGGGACTAATTATGCAGGGAGAGCTTGTGGGAGGCAAAGCCGTGCTCACATACTATAGATTCCATTAGAGTAGGGAGATGTAATGGGGCTCTCCTGGGAGATGCAGGACTTTTAGATACCTAATTTGGAAGTCCGTTCTGGTATCCATTTTCAACATCCCAAGAGTAATGATTAATCCTGTACTCCAGGTTTCTCTGAATCAGTTCGTAGCTGTAGTAAATATGGGCTGAACATGATAACGTCATTGATGCTGTGGGTAAATGACTTGAGGCAAGAGGAGCTCAGGTTTTGTGGCCATTAACTCACTGTGCACAGTCATCTGGCAGGGATTTCGACTCAGGATTCTGCAGCTGAGATAAAAGAGGCTCTGTCAGAGCTGAAGAATGTGGTGTTTTGCAATGTAAGTATCTAGTATGCTGAAGGGCCCATAAACGCACCCCAGCAATGCCGTGTTCTCATTCCTGCAGCATCCCAACAGCATGGACCCAGAGATCTTCTGTATGTTCTTGCGGCCGTGGCCTTTCAAGGGGCATTTGGTAGATGCAACCACATGAAAATTCCAGTAATACCTTTTTATTATTCACAGATTTAATGCAAATAGTAGTGTCCTGACACAAGGGTGAAGTGATTCTCACCATGCTGAAGCTGTCCTGAATTTCAGCAGAGCCTGTGCAAAAAATTCATCTTGGGTGCATTCGGATCTCTTCCCTACAGCTACTTCTGCCTCTGATAGGTGTGCTGCTGAAGGTAACAGGTTTGGATAACAGTGGCACCAGCAAAGAACATACACTGGAACCATGTCTTGGCAGGTTTGTATATACTAGTAGGTCTTTCCTTGGCAGGGTGTTGCTACCTGGATTCAGCAGAATCAGCAGCTCGAGTCTTTGAACAGGGTCATGGCGGTGTGGAAAAAAAAGCTGCCCATCCTTGCTCCGGCACCATTTGCTCAGGGGCTGCTCTCTAAAGACTCTGGTGTGTGTGTGTGGTCTGAAGGTCACTTTTTGACAGAGAGAGGCTCTTCTTTCCTGTCTGAGTGAGAAGGGGAGGCTGTTAGCAGTTCAGCATTGTAAGCAGTTTCCCTCTGCTCTTGTGCAGGCAGTACTGATGATCTTGGTCTCTAAGTGAAGATTATTTATCTTGTTTTTAACCCTCTGCAAGAGAGGAGCTTGGTTGTGTTGTCCTGCAAAAGCAGACACTCTGCCCCGCCCTTCTTTTTTTAAAATATCCCTGCTATCCTCCCATCTCCAGGAAAAGTCATTATCTCTGGACAGTTTCTTGAAACCCAGTTGCTTTTGTATTCTGGTCATAAGCAGAGCATTGTTCAAAGTGCGAGCAAGTCGTGGCTGCTTTTATCACAACGAGAGCCCATTATTGGCACTTTTCCCTTTTTACTGCTTCACTAGAGAAAGGCAGGTGAAAAATGGGACAGAAATCTAGGAAATGAAGGGTAATTTACAGTTCACAAAAGAGCAGTAAAAATTAATTAACTGTCTGAGGATCCATTCCGACCTGGCCATGGAGTTTGTGCCAGCTCTTTGCATTGCATAAACTGTCTGTGCTGCGCTAGGCTGCTGAAATCAGGCTTGTGCTGTGAAATTAAGGCTCTTTGCTGAGGTAGAAGTCCTCTGGGCCATGCAAAATGTGTACGCACACCTAATTTGGTGTGCCAAAAGGACATGATGGTGCATATAACTCAGGTCATTACATGCTCAACTGGCTAGTTATGACGTTCACTATTAGTTGTCACAGTAACTGCTCATGTAAATTATAGATGCAGTTATCCACATAATTTAACACCGAGCTCCTTTGAAAATCCAGGCCTAATTCCTCCTCATTTTCCATGTTAGTGTCCGCATGAATGAAAAACGCTTTACACACCATATCCATATGGTCCAATTCCAAAAGGGGACAGAGCCCCAGAGGGACTGGAGAGGTGACAAGACACTGGCCCAGCTGGGCTGTGGGCCAGTTTCGTCCTGCTGTGAGATGCAGGAACTGAGCAACTCCAGCATCTTGCCAATCATGTTGCCAGCCCTCCAGTCAAGCCTGAGATCCCCACCTGGAGAAAGAACTTCATAAATCAGAAATGTCCTAAATTGGATCCTTTTTTGGTGCATAATTTTCAAAACTGTAATTTCCATTTGAGAACTATTTGTCCTGATCCTGAGCGTCAGCTGAACTCATTTTTTTTCCCTGTAGTTTAATTTAGGCAGCAGATGCCATCAGAATGTTAATGCCTTCTTAATTCTCACCTACATGCTTTTATTCTTATTAATTTGTTATCTGGGGCTTTAATATTCTATTTTTTTCCTACTTTGATCAGTTGAAATAATTTGATGGCAGCATTTCAACAGGGCTTGCGATGGGAAAGTGTGTAATGGTGCATCACCAATGTATGTTGCTGTGTATCCTGCAGCGTGCTCAGCTGTTGTACTGTGAGAGCATGCATCATGTGATGTTTTTAGGTGATTATAGATGAGGCCTTACTTATCCCTGCTGTGAATAACTAGACAGGGAACTAGCTTTAAGGCTCGTTTCCCTGGTACAATATTTTGCCTGGTGCAATCTAAGGGCTGGCAATCCAGGAGTGTGATCCTAGCCTGTGGAAGTGCAACTGAGCTTGCATTCAGCGTGCTTGGACAGCTGCCCAGCCACAGCGGATGCTTTCAGTCAGCACCCTTAAACCATTGGTATGGGGAGGTGATGGAGGTGTACCCACAGAACTCCCTCTTCTCGGCTCAGGGTTGATGCTTCCTAAATGAGAGCCGTGGGCAGTGGGGCAGGGACCTTTCCCAGCTGGGATGCAGTGCTGGAGGACAGTCGCCTCCCAGGACCGGAGGATGGCAGAAGCTCATTGTAGAGAAGTGGGGATGAATAGGTTCATTCCTGCTCCCCAGCTGATACCAGATCCGACTGCACAGGAGTGTCTCTGTTGCTTGGGTGCAGGGAGGCAGCAGGTTTGGCTTCTGAGACAGTTGTGAATGCTACCTAGGAAAGGATGTTTCAAGCTGGCTAGAAGTAACAAAAATAAAGTTAAGGAGCGCCAGAGAAAATGAACAGTCTTACTAATTTAATCAAAGCATTTCTGCTTAAAGGAAAAGGAAGAAAAATGCCCAAGTCCCAGACCGTTTCCGTCAGTGTGGTTCATGCCCTCCTGGCAGCAGCCTTGCCAAACTTTACTGGTTACTTTGGTACAACTTCAACAAGCAAAGAAGTTCTTTTGCCCAGTAGAGGATGGGAATGACCTGAATCCACCTACCAGGAGGTAAATAAGCAGAGGGAGAGAGGAACTATTTGACCCTTTATGTTATGGCAAAACTCCACTCTTAATGCACTCACACATAGGTTTGGGGTAGGCAGCTAGAAGGTTATTTTATCACAGCTGAAAGATATAAGATGAGATTTTCTAGACAGTCTCTCCCCATTGTGAGAGAAAAGACAGAAGAAAAGGAAAGGGATGAGGATCAATCAATATTTTACTATGTTGTTTCTCAAGCCCAGTTTCTACAACGGATTCCAACATGTGCATACTTAGTGCTCTAAATTGGGGTTACCTACACTTGAACTATTCAGTTTGTCCTAGAAAATCTAAGTCTGTGAGCTTGCAAATACATCTTTTCCTAATACTACTGTCTCAATTTTGGGAGACACTAATTCAGGAATAAGGGTGTGACTCTCTGTGTTCTTGTTATTTCTTGTTATTTAGGGCATGGAGTATGTCTCGAGTTGTCCCCCAGACTTCCCAGGAAAAGCATGGGACCAGGTTCTATTTTATCCTTCCAATACTATTTGTAGATACCAAAGAGTTGAAGAAAACATCTCTTTTCACTGGATCCTACCTATAGGATGAGGGGTGCAGAGAGTTGCAAAGTCACATGGCTGGCTTTTAATAGGATTGCAAAGAAGTTTTTGAAGGTGAGGTTTGTGTTCAAGTGAGCAATGGCCTGCATTTGCACTCCCAAACATGTCTGAGTAAAGTCCCAATCCAGATGTGCCCTTTGTAGACTGTTATGAATAACTGGCTAGTCTGTGTGGGTTTTTGCACAGGATCTGTGCTCCAAGTCAGGCAAATGCTAGCCAGTACTATGTGCTCAGAAGTGTTGATTATGTTCATTGGAGTACAGTGACTCCAAATCAGAGCTAGCTCATGTCCAGGCAGCCTGAAGGGTGACCAAAATGGTAACGAGCTTGTGAAAGAAAATCTCCACATTCAGACCAAAGACTGTGTAAGGCAGGGGCCTGGGTAACAGCTGCATCCAGCAGTTTGGTGGGAAAAATCTGAGTAGGGTGAAACTGTGGCTTTCATTTGGGCAGATGTAGTCCATCTGCTGATGGGATCAGGGATGGGACAGCATCCTCTGGGAAGCTGGGATTAAGATACACAAGTGGTGCATGCAAATTAGGCATCAGATTATGCACATGCGATCCATGACGGTCTTCTGGTATTTTGGTTGGCTTCCAGGTTCGGATTTGGAGTCCTTTATTTCTGGTGCATGAAGGCAGCAGCTGATGTGCCATGCCCCAAAAGATGCTTCTGCTCCTGACGTCCGGATTCCAGCATGACCCAGTGCAATGACAGTCACACACTCAGTGCAAGCTGTCACCCCCCCTCCCTCTGTACTTCCCTCCACAGGAAAGTGGATCCTTCTGCAAACCAGTCCCAGCTTGGACAGAGATGCCAGAGGAAAAAGTTTCGGAGGCCAGGTCCTTCCACAGGCTTTGCCCTGTCCATCACCCTTGAAACTCAGTCCCATTAAGAGATGATAACTTTCTGGCTGATGCGAACTTCTGCATGACATGTCAGATATTGGGTATAGGACTTGAAGAGGTCGATGAGAGCTATTTGAATCATTCATTACCCGGTGAAGTAGGTGAGTGCCTGCTGTTGTCCTTATCCTTTTAGAGAAGGACGCTCAAGCACAAAAAGGTTGAGAGATTTAGTGAAGGTCCCTAGAGGAGGAACCATCAGAGCTCAGAAATAGTGCTTGTTCCCATGCTCAGACAACTATTTTTCACCTGTTTCTCCCTGAAAATCATGTACTAAAGATTAGTCTTCTTATGGCTGGTCAGCTTATGCCATAGAAACACTACAATGTGAATTTAGTCTTTTCTGCTATTTTTTGGTAGTCCATGAATCAATCTCAGTTCGCCAAACAGTTCCTGCTGTGTGTCCACGATAAACTTTCTCTCTTGGTAAGTGTTCTGTGGGCTTGGTCGGTCATTTGGTTCACATGGGGGTTTTGCTGATTCTTGTTCTGAGGAATGAAGCTTTTTTTAAAAACAAGGAAATCCTAAATGTTAGATTGCTGCTAATTTTCCCTGGGGCTGTGTGGAAGGATTCATTCTTTATGCTTCCTCAATATTTTCTTTGGTTCTCAGAAGCTTTTGCACCGTTCACAAATGATTTTGTTGTTTGTGTTGTTATTGCAACCAGACATTGACTTGGGCACCGGTGGTGCTAGGTGCACACCAACCACAGAACAACTGGGTGGTCCTTGTCCTAAGGAACTTATGACATCAAGGTGTGCAGTGTGCTGCAGGTCAGGTCTGTCTTTATCCTTCCAGCTCTAGTGCAATTGTGAGAGGTAAATAATAGAAAAAACAGAGTGGGAAGAAGGTCGTCTGCCTGAGATGGGTATCTGAGGTAATTCCAGGATAGTAGGGAATAGAGATTCATATATATATATACACTGGTAAATATGTGTAAATGAGGGACTTGAAGAGACCTTCTGTCTATTTGGGAACAACTACAGTTCCTGCTAAAACAGACTCAGCAACCCATGTGGCAACTAGGGTGGTCTTGATTTTTAACCGATAAAAGAACCAGCCTCTTGATCCCTGGTTTTTTGGGGGGGTTTTGTTGTTTTGGAGTTTGTTTTTTTTTTTTTCGGTATCTGTTTCTTTCTCTCTTTTTCTTTTTCCATTTCCCAGCCAAATGCTCAAACATACCCAGAAAAGCCTGTTCTTTTCCCAGCTGGATGCATCTCTGTAGAGAGAGGCTGTGGCCTTCTCCCATTTCAGGCCCGTTTGACCTTGTCTTGTAACCAGATGTTTCATTGGAGAACTTACACTTGGGAGAGCCTGGGTTGCATTCAGCTGCTGGTGAACTCTCTGCCTCGGTCAAGCGGCTGTAAACAAAACCAGCCCAAGAAAAACAAAACCTTTTCTAAACTGAGTTGGCCAAGGACAGGACTGAATCCAGAGCTGCAGATGGCTGTTAGCATGTTGGTGAGGCTGCAGAGAGAAGCTCATCTGCCACCCTGGATCTTCAAAGATGGGTTTCACTCAGCTGAGGGATCACTTGGGGTGGATAACAGCTATTGTTCCCCTGGTTTGCAGAGGTTTGGAGATACGAGACACAGAGATCCCTTCAAATGCTGCCCATAGTGCTTCATACCATTTGCAGCTGTCCATGCATTTGAGTGAGTTTCTGGCCAAGAGTATTTAGGAAGCGGTGGCTTGCTGGCCTGAAAGTCTCAGAAGAAAGAATCACAAGAATGCCATAGCAAAGCGATTAGTCAGGGACATCCTTTCTTTTGAGAGACATGTCACATGCCTGTTGAGATTATTCACCTGGTGCTTGTAGACAGGCTTTCTGCAGAAACGGTCCTGTCTTCCACACTTCATCAGAAGAAGATGTGAGCAATGTCTTCTGGGGTTAAAACTACAGTGGGAGTTTAGGTTGTCAGAATGTTGTTCTTCAGTTTGGGAAGTGGCCAACTCTCAGAGTTGTTCCTGTTTTGCATAAGATACAGTGCAGCTGATCCTTAGCTTAGATGCAGTGAGAGCCTCACTTGCAGGATGGCATCTAGAACAGCATGGGGTCTCCTCATCTTGTAGTGACAAGTTACAGAAGTTGGGGCTGCTGCCCCAGGCTCTTCCAACTTGGTTTGGACCTGGGGTTCAGACTGGAGAAGGCTTTTTCCATTTGAGTTGTGCTTGGCCAAGTTAGAGGGCAGAGGAACTGTGCAAGCAGCAAGATTTGCCCCATCATCTCTGAACAGAATCAGTTCTTGAGCTAGAACTATTCTGTGGTGAAAGGGTGCATTGTGCCGAGTTGAGATCGCTGGGGGAGGGATTGCTTGGCACCCTGATCACTGCTGTACAATGAAGGATGGAGGCCTGTGGCTGAGCACTGTACACACAGAATTGTGTTGATACCCACATCAGTGATTTCTCCTCTGCAAGGGTCAGGCTTGCCTGTCCCCGAACATCTGCTACCACTCGGCAGTCATCCACCACTGTGTTGAGATACTTATCCAATGTTCAGTATTCCCTCACAGGGAAATGTGCCATCTCCTGCTCCTACATGTGTACTAGCTCCGCTTTCTACAGCCAAGTACCAGCTTGCCGTAGGAAATGTCGAGGTGACCTGGCTACAGCCCATGGCCACTTTCTCCTCTGATCCATCTCTGGTCCCATAAATCATTTTTAATAACCAGAGTGCTCTTAATGCAGCAGTTCTAATGTGGGCTAGATCTGTTTAACCTAATCTGAGTATTAAAGCTGGTCACAGTGATATCTGAGCACCTGTGACTTCCTCAGACCAGCTAGAATTCAGGACTGTGAAGCCAGTGGCTTTTCCTGTTCGTGCTGTACTGACACATCCCTCTTGGGGTGATTAATACCTTCCAGGATGGCATTAAGGTCAGCTATACCAAGGTAAGGAAGAGATGAATGGGGCTGTAGGGCAGATATTCCTTTCCGATTCCCAAATGAAAAAGTTTTCAGACTTTCCAGACCTTGGCTTCAGCATCTCAGGGAGACATTCTTCTTTTGTAAGAAGCTCTGGAGGTGGCATTGCTCGGCCAACTGGGCACAAGGAGACAGCTGGAAAGAGGAAGGGATCTGATAACGCTATTTTGCCCTCTGTGCTTAG
Organism: Elanus axillaris; assembly: GCA_026212715.1. NCBI lineage: Eukaryota > Metazoa > Chordata > Aves > Accipitriformes > Accipitridae > Elanus > Elanus axillaris. The sequence goes on from JANZLQ010000064.1 coordinate 16,213,002, forward strand.
ATCGACACTTCATTCTGTTTTAAACATCCGCTTCATCATTCCTGCTGTCCAGTATCCCACTATGGTCCCAACAAGAGCTATTTTAATCCTTCATCATTCATCGGGAGGCCCCTTCCTGTTCCCTTTCTAGCTGCTCCTGCATGCATGTATGTGCATCTCTCCACCGAGAAATCCCCTGTGCTAGCTGTTGTTGGAAAGGTCACCCAGGGATATTCACAAACAGCAGGTGTAAAATTAACAACTGGTGCAATTCCAATCATCTGGCAGGAAGGAAAACATTGGACAATAGGTAGAGCCAGGGTAAAGTTTCCAGCTGAAGGCTCATTGCCTGATATAGGACAGCAGATTGGTGGGCTGGGAACTCTCCTAAGAATGTGAAACCGATAGGGTATTAGCAGGCCTTCTCTGCCCCTCCAACACAATTGTTTTCAGCTTGCTCAAAAATATTTGGAAATGTTACCAAGCAGGACGTGTGGGCGAGAAGGCATCCTCCAGCCAATCAGCCGAGTAGATTTCAGCCCTCCCCTTGAATTTCAAGCTTTTATTTTCCCTGATGGAAGGGAAGGTGAATCCTCCATCTTAAAGCATTTTGGATGAGTTCCTGCAGCACAGTAACAAGTGGTGCTCTCAAGGATTATGGAAATTGTGGAGGGATGGCAAGATAGATGTGTGTATATATGATCGATACTGATTCTGGCCCCTTATTGGTTTTGTTGGAGCTGATTTTAGCGGCATGAAACAATGTGAGTATCACTCGATAATGGCATCTTGATGGTGTAAGTCTTTTGGAGGCATGAATGGTAGATCCTGTTAGACCTTGACTAGTGTCAGCAACCAGAATGGTAGCTTGAGTCTGTGAGCACAGGAGTAAGATCTACTGTATCACTGAGGCTGTGGATGTACCCAAAGAAAGCTGGCAGCACTGAACACAGTGAAGACAATGGAGAATGGAAAAGGTTTTTGAGAAGCTTGGTTTAAACTGTGGTGAGCTGAGTTTTTCTGCAAGTATTAGAGAGAGTGCGGTAGCTGTTCCCAGCATGAAAAAGGAGTTTGGCCAGAGGTTTTAACTAACACACAGCCTTTCCTCCGTTAGAGTTCAAACACAGAAGTCTTGCCTCTATGAAGTAAGAGGAAACGTGTGGGGATCGCCGCACCTCAAGAGCAGTATGTCAGTGCCTACCGCTGTCTGGCTTCTTTAGTCTCCTTTGCCCTTCTCCTTCCCACCCTCAAAGCTGTCAGTTAGTGTGACATGACACCATGTATCCTTTGGCAAAATGCTACCACACCACAACCAGAACTTGTAGGGTCCTGTCCAGTTTACACAGTGTCCATCCTCTGTTTAAACAGGTTTGGTACAAGTTCCATCCACCACAATACAATTACTGCTGAAAAAGTGCTCTTGCGGGTCTCTGAGCCATTGGTCTCACTTAGCAGGGATCTCACACATGGATTGTACTGACAAAGGATGCCTGGGCTGAGAGGAGGTCTGATAATGCAGTGTAACCCTGACATACGTTGTCAGCAGCACTGCCATCGCCAACAAGAGCAAGGGGGAGGACTGAAATTCTCCCGTTCAATTGGGCGAATCTGACACCTTCTCGTTCTTGTGTCCTCGTGGCTCGGCCACTTGACATTTCTAAACATTCTCAAGCAAGTTCACTGGAAAACTATCCCATGTCAGGAGCTGGTGATGTCAAGGCTAATAACAGTCCTGGGGTCAAATCCTTCTGATCCTTCAGGCAAGGACCTCAAGATTTGGCTCCAAGTCAATAACAAGGTCTGTCACGTCGACGATGGCTTATGAATCCCAGCGCAAGCCTTTCCTGAACAAAGTGTGTTCGTTTGGTTTTCCATTCAGGAAAAGGTTATCAGTTTCCAAAGGCAGGTTCTCTCTTCCTTGTGTGAAGCAGCAAGCAAAACTGGTGAGCTTGGAATGGGCAACAGCACTTCACCTTAGAGCAGGAGACTGGGATGGTGATAAATCTTTACCTGGGAAATTCTTCTCTTCCCCTCTGGAAGGGTGCAAGCTGATTGTTTTTATCTCTAGAGATGCTGTTTTTTTTCTTCTGTGTCCTCTTCCATCATTTGGATGTTAACAATACCACTTGGCTGCCTTTGTTAATGTTACAATGGACCTCAGAAAGGGGGAACTAGCCATATTGGGAAATGTATGGCTGGATGTCGGGGAAGAAGATAGCAGGGATCTTACTGGCTCACACTTGTGCTGCAGTGAAAAAAGGAATTGTAGGATGGCATTCACTTTGCTATTACATTGGAATCCCGACAGTGTGTTGAGAATGATGCCACTGCAATGGTGTCCAAAATGATAATTATAACCACTTCCTATTTTTTAATTTCATCTTAATAAGGGAAACAGTGGTCATCATCCTAAAAATAATGATTCTACTCTGCCCCTCCAGATGTCAGACCATTATAAACATGGGGTGGGTAAGAAACACTAATGTCTCTCTACAGGCCTTTCTTCTTCTGAACTGAAAACTCCAGTGCAACCCAGCCCACCCAGACACACACATCAGCAGGTACAAACCAGGGTGCAATAGAAAATGCTGTACCTGCTTTTCAGTTGGCCTCATTTTACAAGGGAGTGTTTGAATCATGGAGAAATAAGGTGACTTGCTCCATGTCCCTTGGTGAGTCAGTGGTAGGGAATAGATTCAGCTGACTACATCTCCCCATTTTTCTTTGTCAGATGGCCTTTTTGCTATTTTTTAGAAGGCATTTGACATGAAGTTCCTAAATAGGTAAGCTGATGTTCAGAATTGCTGAGTCCTCACTAGTTCCCCTCCAGGCAGTATCTAAACAAGTTATCCATGGAGAAAGCTGTCTTTTGAATATCAGCAACCGCTAATGGTTATTCCTCTTCATACACTCGTATATGTTTTTGCAGGTGGACTCAGTTCTATCCACCTATCCAATCTGATGCACACAGAACCAGCACAAGACAAAGAGGACCACAGCAGATATCCCCGCTTTTCTGAACTGCTATTAACAACAAAGTGACTATTTCACACACCCCTCCTAAATACCTCCCTGAATATAGGAAGTCCTTTGGCTGGGGGAGGTGTTGAACTATGGTCATCAAAAGTCTTAGCTAAGGCAGAGTTGGTCCACGTGGCTTGGCTGAGTGACGCTTTACTTCTGAGCCGCTCTTGACTCCAGTGAGAGTGGGTTTCTTATTTTGCAAAGCACTAATCTTCTGCTGGTTTATAGGAAGTTTCTGTAGGAACTCTCTCCATTGAAGGTCAGATTTCATGTATCTTCTGAGATCCTAGAACCAGGGTTCTGCTGTGCTAGAAAAGCAGAAAGGAGAAGACTGTATGAGGTTAGCAAGATCTGAGCAAAACAGCATTCTTGGCTCAGACAGCAATTCTAATTATCCAGCACTTAGGCATCGAGAAAATTCAGATAAGAGGTCTCAGATTTAGCTCCTCTCTACTCTCTGCAAGTTAATGTGCCACTTTTTTTTTTTTAAGCAGACAATCAAATCTGTGATAGCATATTTCAAGTTAAAAGGAAAAGATTGTCTCTGCAGAGAATGGAAAGAACCATTTTGGCTGTAGGGTGAGTTTTGTGATCCACCAGAGGCATAGGTAGCTCTCATTCCACACACATTAAACAGAAGCTAGTGAGCTTGTTGCAAGAGTAGCTGGATAAAATCCTATGGCTTTTTATATACAGGGTATCAGACCAGGTGGGTGGTCCTGTCTGGCCTCAAAATATTTGAGTCCATGATATATCATTTGCTGTACTGGGTAAAACCTAACTGAGCTCCTGTTATGCTTCCACCAGGGCTATTTATACACTGTGACAATGCAGGAACCTAGTTTCTGACTTATGCCTTAAATCTGAGAAGAGTCAATTGAAAATCACATAGTTCCTGCAGTATTAGATCATATGAAAACCTTAATGAAAGCTCTGCTCTATAGCCCCATCCACTTCATCTCCATTGCAAGGGGCCAGATTGCCAAAAAAAGAGGTGTCATCACCAAGCTGATGGGAGCCATCTCCCTTCCTTCCCTGGAGTATTTATACAGGTCAGCCCCTCTAATATGTAAGCTCTCATCTCCTGGCAGTTTCCTCATAGGAGAGCTTCTGAATTTTCCTTCTCTCCTCACTGCATAGCCACCCACAAACAGCCTTTCAGTCATCCGAATGCTTGTAGATCACTAGCATATAGCAAAGCTTTAAGGAGCATGCAGAAACAACCTAAATACTAATCCAACAGCACTGTGTTGAGGCTTGTCTTTATTTTCTGGAATAGATAATCATCATCTTTAGACGAGCTTCTTCCTTAACACCTTGCTTCCAGAAGGTCGTCAGTCCAATCCAACCCTGTTTTCTACCAAGAGCTATGGCTCTGAACCCTGTTATACTCCTGAGTGATGCCTATGGCACTCACCCATTCTAGCTACTCCTAGTTCCTGGGTATGTCAGCAACAACTTCTGCAGGGTCCTGACACCTGCTGTGAGGGTTAGGCAGTAGAAAAGCTCTGCTTCTCTGAGCCTTTCCTATCTACCACAGAACTGATTGCATCTCTCCCCCTACTTGCCTTTTGCATTACGCTATGGGGTGGAGAGGAAGCAATCCTCTAAATCCATAACTCTCCTATCCTTCTTTTCCCACACAAGTTAACTCCCAGCCCTTGCTTGCTTCTGCTCCAGCCCCCTTCTGAGTGTGCTGTCATTAAGACCCCAGAGGGAGGAGGTGATGCTCTGAAATTGTCTTAATTGCTCTTGTTTATACTGGTTACGATGGCAATAAGTTGCCATGCAGAGGAGGCTTTCTTCAGATGTGCAGGTTCTCCATTGTTCTGCATTCTGAAGGATTATCTGTAGGCAGCTCCAAGTCATTTACAACAATAGATTAATATGAAGATCAGTAATACTGGGTGACTCACAGTCACACACATGCGAGACCCGCCAATCGCTGTGACCTGCCACCGGATTTAAGGGGAGGTTAAATGTTGCTGGTATTGCTCTTGTAGGGTGCTGAAGAGATAATGCTCTGCACTTGCACAGTTTCTGCTATCCAGGAGCTCCCCAAACATGAATGGAGAATGCTATTTTGCTAGGACAGGCGATGACTGTTACACTTGCTGGAAAGCAGGGAGCTGGAACAGAGCGTGTCTTTTGTCCAATGTAAATTTGCATGTGCCAAAGTTTAAGTGGAGGTCAGGAATCCTGACTTTTAGTCCCTGATATATCTGCCAGGCACTCTATCATCCAGACCCTAAAGAGGATCTTTTATCCAGTGGAAATTTGCGTGTGCCAAAGTTTAAACAGGGGTCAGAAATCCTGACTTTCAGTCCCTGATCTATCTGCTAGGCACTCTATCATCCACACCCTACAGAGGATCTTTTATGTGTGTTGTGTGCTACTTGTACTGTATCCCATTTATCACCCTTGACAAATGACAGAGAACAGCTCTGTCTCAAGTTCTTCTCTAGAATTCTGCAGTACAGTGTCCGTGTATTCACTTGGCAGAGACCCCTTGGAGATGATGTTGAGATATATCACCTGTAGGTTTGTCCCTTCTGTCCCACGGTTCAGACTTAGAGCTTCATGCTGGGACTGGCTGCACTGGACTAAGAGTACTTTGCTTTCCATTTTTACTTTTCTGGATAGTCCCAGTCTGCCAGATCAATATCAGAGACACCCTACATGCCTCTGATCCATCCCTTGAATCAAGAGGTCTGTGTGCCATCCTTTCCCCTATATCCTTGGCTCAGGTAGATATGTGCCCTCCTACTATGTCCCCACTAGTCCTCATTCACCCAGGATCCACTATTCTCCTTCCATATGCCAGGCACTCCATGCATCCTCTGCCTCTCTCACCCATCATTATCCTGACTTCTCTCCTGCTGTCAGGGTCTCATCATTCCCCCCATCTTTCCTTTCACCCATGCATTTTTTCCCTGTTTGGGAGATACATTATTCTAACAGTAGGCAACACAGGCAGACCTGGGAGGAAGGCTGGGTTGTGCTAGAAGGAATTAACAGCTGTCATCAACCTGCTCTTGACTCTAAAGTCCATTATGAAGCTGGGTCAAGCTGCTGAAACTCCTCACCAGTTTCCTATTTGCTGCCTGCTGCCTGTTTTCAGTCCTCGGATGCTGACAACAGCCCCATAATTTCCAGCGTCAGTTAGGTTTGGTGCTCTGTGTTACCATATTGCATGTACTCCAGCAGACAGACAAGTGGAGAAATACTTTCCAGCAGAGTGTGAAAAATTGCCTTCTTCAGTCCATAAGTAATGTGCTTCATTGAGTCTAGCTTTCTTCTCTGTATAAAAGAGTGCAGTTTCTGCTTAATTTTGTGCATTACAAAAACACCAGGTCTCAAGAGCTTGATGGTGGGCCAGGCCCCAAGTGTGTCGCTAAGCAGTTACTGAGTCCACGCCTGCCTCAAGCTGAATAAAACCTTGAGGCAGAAGCTGAGCACCTGACCCGTGATTAGATCTGTGTGCTATTCCATATTCATAACAACAGAAGTGTGCTTATACTGGGTCAGCAAAGGGTTGATTCAGTATCCTGTCTTATGTATAGCCCCAAGGAGGGTGCCTAGGAAGACTTTTCTTCCATAAATATGTATTTCATTTGGAAATATAACTTATATAAATGGCTAGAAGTTCTTTGTAATCAGTAACCGTCAGTGGGTTTCTCTTCCACAAAATTTTCTAGGTTCCCCTGAAGTTCATATACATTTTTAGCCTCTTCAGGATCCTGAAGCAAGGAGTTCCTCAGCTTAACCACACATCTCCTTTCATTTGAACCTGAAATTCCCCTGTTCGCAGGATGTTTTGAACCACCAACGTTTTAGTTAGCAGTGGTACACATTCACAAAGATCTTGAATTAGCCATATATTTAGTGGTAAAGTTTTTCTACTTTCTCCATCCATTTGAATCCACTATCTGCTGTAAATCTGCACTGCAGTGTAGTCACCATGCTGGAAGGAGAAATGCAGAAGAACTTGAAGCTCTTTGAATAAAATAATGCAAAGCACCTGCATGAGGTACCAGTGGTTGCCTGTGAAACAGTACCCTTGGAGTCACCACATGTTGCCATCACTAGACGGTGACATCTCCCAAGCTTTGGAGCAGACTTGGTTGCCGATCCAGAAGAGGGCAATGGTGACACATCCTCACTGATGCTCTGAGCACCAAATCAGCTGAGGACAGCCACTGTAGGAATGTAGCCAAATAGCCAAACCACCTTGGCTAGCAAATCTGCATGTTCCTGGCTGTTTTGTGGCAAGCAGATTGAAGTGGGAGGTAGCTTTCAGCTACTGTCTTAGGTCAGATGGGACTGTCAGTCAATTGTTAATTATGACTCTTCTTCTTACTAATTTCTGTAACTTCTATCACCATGGCAGCTAACTGCCGTGGAAAGATTCAGCCAGAAAAAGGAGAAGACAACCAAACTTTTCATAGCAAGGGAACAGGAACTAGCTACAGAGGAGGGAGGGTGGAGGAAGAGATCTGTAAATTGTCTTCTAGGAGAGTCTAATGCCATGCTCTGAAAGCTGGACAGGTTTCGTTTTGCATGGTCCTATCAACGGGAGTCAAGCCTGTATTCTGACTGTCCTGTGCTTGAGACCTTACATGCAGCTAGCCTGGTCCCAGAAAAGTGCTGGTGGGACCTGTTCATCGCACAGGATGCTGGGCACTACGATTTGTCTTACTCTGTGCCGATTACTGGAAAACTGCAGTATTTTTACATCTTCTCTGCCCTGACCTGGTCAGTCAATCAATTCTAATCTTTGGTGATGGCTGTGTGTCCACATAGGGAGGGAGAAGAGGAAACTTGACAGCACTTTGAGCTCTGATTAATTATTAAACTTCCTCTCTTTCTGCTTATTTTGTAGCTTTTGTCCTGATGCTGAATGTATGCTTCCTCCCATGTGTCATTTCCAGAGGAACACTGTGAAGATGAAATGCCACTCAGCCATCACAGGGCATTTTACCTGTGGGAGCTGGATGGAAAAGCCCTAGGCCAGGACCATACAGGGCCCTAGGACAGTCAGCCACTTCTGTCACTGCAGCAGCCCACAGGAACGTAGTGACGCAGTGCCTGAGTACTTCTCTAACATGGGCAGAGCAGGTTGCATGGGATCATTAAAACAACAGCCATTTTGTTGCTGTTTTGCAGCAGCCCCACATGATTCCTGCTAAAATGACTATGTCTAGACCATTCAGCAACTTTCATTTCTGATTAAGCTTTCCAGCCTGTAGGTATCTTCCCTCACACCTGTCTTACCAATTCCATTTAGAAGGATTTAATTTAGAAACTCATTGTACCTGGCCCTGCACAGACCAAGCCAATTTATTTTACATAATGCCTCAGCACTTTAGGGAAACAGACTTGTTCTAAGTACTTTCTGGAGGGAAGGATGGACTCGTGGTTCAGGTATTGGTTTGAGATCCAGGAGAAACAGACCCTGTTCTGAAAGTGTTCACAGATTTCCCGAAACCTTTATCAAATCACTTACCCTGCCTTGAACGTAACTTCTGTATCTGGAAAATAATCAATATAACAACACTTTCCCTACCTCTGGTTTTAGGAGGATAAACATAGTAACTAGATGGCATCAAAGTCCTTGTGTTCTGTGCTTTACAAATAGAATAAAAAGCTGATTTCTCTGCTGCAGGGACTTCAGTGCGTAAGTGCAAGATGAGGACAACAGGCAGGTGTAAGTCTGCTGGGAAGCAATGAAACAAGGCAGAGCTGATGGGCAAATGGACTCTGGCCATCGCCCACCAGCTGCCTAGCTGCTGTCAGCCTTTCCATCGGCATCTCATCAGGGCTGTGCAGGGAGAGAACGAATCACTCCGTGGGCGATTACAGGAAGCTACCCCTGAGCGTGAGGGAGAGGCATGGGACAACACACACGAGGGGTGGTTTGAGAATCCATGCGGGTGATCTTCCCAGCAAGCCTGGGGGACAGGAGAGTCCGTGATATGCCTGAAGGAGGCATAAACACTCCCCTCCTTGGCAGAGAACTCAGCTGGCAAGATTTGATCTTTTTGTTCACTTGAGGTTTTCTGTTTGTTCACTAAATGCCCCTGGACCTTGCTTTTCAAGGCTCTTTTCCTCCTCTTTCATTGTCACTGCCACAGCAACATGTGAGTTTGAGAAGTTACGCACAGGGGAAGATGAATTTGCACTGAGGTGACTTGAATCCCTTGCAGACCCCACTGGAGCCAGTGAAGAGAGCCATGAAGACATGTGCTCTCCATCCATGGGGCCACGAGCATGGGTGAACTTTCCAGTGGCTACATGCCCTCCAGAGCTCTCATCTCCACCAGTCAAGCTCTCTCCCACAAAACAGTAGCGGAGGAAGTATTGCTTTTTAATTTCAGTGCTGCCACAGCCACTGACGTCCTCGCTAATCCTCTTGTGGCTTCAGGCTGCTAATCAAAAACTCTTTGCTCGCCACTTTGGCATCATTCTGGGAAGCCAATGGAGCGCAGAGATGCTCAATTCCTCCCCCTCCACACACCTTCCATTGTCTTCAGAACTGACAGCTCTGATGTGGAGCAGTGATAAAAACCAGCTGATGCTGTCAGGGCCTGGTACAATTGCACCGCAGGGGAAAAGGCGACTGGCTCTGACTCATCCTAGCCGCCTGGAGCTCAAGATGCCTTGCACGCGTGCTGTCTCCCAGCACAGCTTATCAAAGAGCAATGCACCTTTGGTGGGTTCTGGATGCTGTGAGGCAGGAGTGGACTGTAGGTCTTTGAAAGGGCTAGCACTGGTGGCCAACTGGGTGGCTAACTGGGTGGCCAGCCATCCTTTGAGATGCCAGAAAAACCCACAGGAGAAAAAAAACAGACTTGTCTGCAGATCTCTGCTGAAGTGTTCGGTGTGTATGGAGGAACAAAGGCAGTTAATGGATATTCTTCTGCTTGACCTGTGTTCAGGGTGTTTAGCAAAGCGTTTGTGTAGCTCCTGAGTAGTAGTCTGACAGTAGCACCTCTCCTTCAGCTCCTCATATGCCTATCCTTATGGAATGAGCTGAGCCGGGGTTGAGTTTCTGGGAAGCTCCAAACTGCGAGGGGTCTAGACTTGAAATGTATCAGGAGTGCCAAACCAAGAAGGGAAGGACATTCAAAGAGGGGAAATTGGACTGTGATGGGAACTTATGTGTGACCTTGAGGAAACTGGCTCAATGCTGCCCATCCTGGCCAGGTCAGCAGCTGAAATTTCCATTATTGAAAGTAGAAACTCAGGGGTCATTTCTGTTTCATTTTTCACTTTTTCCCAAACATGGCATTGAATGAAAGGCATTAGGACTTCCTCCCATAAATAGGATCACCCCTGTCAAAGCCGGTTAAGTCATACCTAGTGTCAAGCCCATAAACAAGGTGCCGCTCAGATGCACTGTCTGAAGGGTGCAGAGGGGTGGACAGGGAAGTTTGACAGCTGCCTGTTTGACTAGTTGGCATTGGGACATCAGCTCTTTTCAAGGCAACAAACATAATTATCCCCAGCTCCCATCTGTAGGATTTGGGGAGTGGTGCAGGACAGAGGCAATGTAGTTGAGGACAGCTGCTATATGTTGTAGCAGAAGTGAAGCCTCCCAGCTGTATTGTGAGAGGAGGCAGCCAAGGCATAAAGTATGCAGGTGCTGGGACCTCCATGGCTGCTGTCACAGCAGGGCTAAAATGCTCTCATTTCATCTATTCCTTCAAGGTCTTTCCCCAGTTCTGCGCTAGAGGTCTGAGATGACCTGGGAACCCTGCACTTCCAATTGACTCATTTTCCCCTGGAGGGAGCTGCAGTTTCCTCTTCCTTTAGAGCTGCCCAGTTCTTCTTTAGCTCCACGAGAAGCAGCAGTTTCAGTGGCATCTGTTACAAAGCAGCTTTGCTGTGCTGGAAGTCAGCTGGGGCATGTCAGTGAAGCCAGAGACACAAAGCAAAGGATCTTTGAAACAAGAGTGTAAGTGTCCCCCTGTGCCAGCTGCAGGGACATCTGGATGGAGCTGGCTTGGCAGAACTGCGGGGGTCATCACGGGTGACTCTGTAGCAGAGCACCTTGGGGTAGCAGGAGCTGGTGGAGGGACCCTGAGGCCCCTTCACTTTCCTTCTCACCCCTGGGAGCTTCTTCCCACCTCTTCACCAAACTTTGTGCTGCTCTGAGACTGAGGGCTGCAAGGGACCTGTTCTGCTGAAGAGATGCAAGTGAATGCATCTTAAAAAAAACAAATTTTTTTTTAAATAGATCATTTCTGTGGTCTGATTTCCCCACAGATCCACAAGCAGTTGCATCAGTACAGCTGAGGGGGTGGAAAACTGAAATGGGGGCAGAAAGGAACAAAAACTTTCTAAGTCAGCTCTACCACTGAAAGTTTTCTATAACTATAGGGAGACCTATAGCTGCTTGTCCCTTCCAGACTTTACAAGCTTTCCGGTTCTTGTGTGCAGAGACACAGCCAGCAGAGCAGAGAGGAGAGTTGATTTGTTTGAAGCTGAACTGGGAGAAGCTTAGCAGGGGAGGAATTGCTGCTTGTTCTGAGATAGGCTAATTATATTCTGTGTCCTTGGAAGCCAACCCTTTTCTACTTTGCTTGCATAATAGAGATTCTATAGCTTTTTACAGAAGTACAAGGGTTTCCCTCCCATCACTGCTGTATGCAGCAGCCTGTCCTACTGCCAGCCTCCACCCCAGAAGCATCTGGATATCAGTCCTGCATTCCCCGGGGGGCTGCTGGAGCACTTTGGATTCTTCAGAGATGGAAACCTTTCTAGAAACGCAGGGTAGAGTTACTCTAATTCCTTGCTGTTTGGGATCAAACTGAAGCCTGCTGCTTAATGGGGGATAAGTGGATGTAATGCAGTCAGTCAATAACTTTATGCACACATGCAGAGCCCTTTGGATTACTGATTTCCAAAAGTCAGTCTCCCTCACGAACCCTGCAACACACTGACTCAGCCCTGAGCCTTTTGACTTTGTTTTTCCTTCTTTACAAAGTGACTTGTACTTTTAATTCTTTCCCCCTATTCATTTTTCCCCCCCACTTATTCATTTTTTTCCCCCATAAAAGTTTTCAGCTTGTCAAACAACTCTCCCTCTCCCTGTCTCTTTTCTCTTTGCCTTTTGCAGTGGGAGGAAAGATAATAATAAAAGGAGCAGTTTTCAAATAAAAAGCCCCACGTGTTACCTGGGAACTGTCTCTCAGCATCCAAATACCCGCTGGGGCAGAGATCGCTGAGTCCCTGCTGTTTTTAACCCGCCAGACACTGTTTGTGTTCTGTCACTAAATGCTCCTGTCAGGTCTGTCACTTGGTACAACCAGGACTGACTGGGCCCTTGTAAAATAGGATTTCCCTTTACACCTCCCTGCTAAGCGCTCCTTACTCCTTCCCTTCCTCCTGACAGGGGAAATTGCTGCTTCAGCTGCTGCCATGGTAGTTCCCAGGCTGGAGGAATGGGTTTGCGAGTGTTTGTGCTCTTTGCCTCATTGTTCCAAAATGCTCCTTGTCTTGGTCAGCCCTTTGGTCCTGCCTTACATCTTAGCAGGGAGGGAAGGGTGAGATGAAGGAGTTGATGAGCCTGCCTTCCTCTCTCTGTCGGTCCTCAGTCCCTGCTCACTTCAGGCTGAGCCCTTCAGAAGTTCAGTGCTCTCTGCAGCCCCTTGGGACATCCAGGTTTTAGCCACCTTTTTTATGTCCTTACTGAATTGCTCCCAGAAGGAGAAACTTGCAGGAGAAGGAGCTCCAGACCAAGGTATTCCTGTAAGACTAAAGGACTTGAAATCGTCCCCCCGCCCCCCATGGGGAGATGCAGGAGGTGATAGCCCATACTGCTGCACTTATCCCAGCCCTCTCCATTCCTCCACAGGCTCTGAGCTAAAAAGCTCATTTGACTTTGAGGGCTGGAGAGACCAAGCAAACAAACCCTCAGGGTTTAGTCAGCACCAGCGGGTACAGCACATACTTCTTCCTTCTCTCCCCTCCTTTCATTCCTGCTGACAGCTCTCCCAAACACATGGTGTCTGCTCAGCTCAGGAGCCTGTCCTTAGTAATGAGCCTATTGATTGGGGCAGGAGAGCATTTCTTACCATCTCAAGTGGGGGCTGCCTTCTCTTTCACCTCCAGGACATTTTGATACCCTCTGAGCTCTAAGGAAGCTAAAAAAGGCAGGGAAGGAAGGGGAGAGGTGCTGGAAGTGTCTTGAAGCATGGAGATGTGCTTTTGGGTGGAGAAGTGATTCAGGCATGACACCAAAAGCTTCCAGGTAGAAAGGGCATGGCATTTTCCCTCCCTGCTCTTCCCAGAGCTCTGACTTACAACCGCAACCTGTCCTTTCCAGTGGTGGGGGTCAGAGAAATTCACAGACCTCGAGTTATGGTCACCACATCATCAGCCTCCCCCAAGCTGAGGGTCTGGGTTGGGTCACTGCAAAGGTAGAGCTGGAGGCAACATTTGGTGCTGCAGCAGAAAAGCTCCTTTTCCTATGCACTGCTGAGTTTTGTTGACTGTAACAAACCTCTCCCTTGGCTGCTGGAACTGTGCTCTGGAGCTGGGAATGAAGCATTGCTCATCCGTTCATTACAGGAGTTTTGGGAATCTTTGTAAATAAGCCAAGAACACAAGAAACAGAAATTCCTCCCGTTCCAGACCCTGCCTGACACTGCACAGATCCTTTGTTCTTGGCTTCTTTCTCCCTCCCAAGGCCTCAGAGAAGTTCTAACAACACATCACCCTGCTCAGCCTCTTCCACCAATTAGCACTTATCCATTAACTGGCCATGAATAATTCTATCAATTAGCCCACCTCCTGAGGATCTCCTTCCCCAGGTGCTAGCAATGCTACTTTAACATTTTATGGTGCTCCTGGTTTCAGCTAGTCCACAGAGAGCTCAGGGTCAGCCCATAACCTTCTTATTGCTAGGAGTCCTGCATTCTGGGCTGTGCTGGCAGAAGGGAATCAGACCTTTCTGGCATCAGTTTTCTTGCTTTTTGTTGGAGGGAGTGTGTGAGGATGCTAGGAAGGCTTTGAAATAGCCCCTGGTATCCTGTGACCTGGTCAGGTGTGATGGATCCAGGATGGTAAGAAACAAGCTGTATGTGTTGCAGTGGAGACTGTTCAATAAAATAAATGTTTTCAAAGAAGAAGGAAAGTAGCAGGAACTAGTAGAAGAAAGGATGCTCTCAGCCCTTGAAGGGGAATCTGGAGAAAGAGAGATCCTTTTTAAAGTGTAAAATGGTGTCAGTAGGAACGTAGTATTGTTAATCCTTTGATGAGAGCAATTAGCTGAAAATGGGAAGACTTGCTGGTTACCCCAGGTAGGAGGAAAAAGTGGCAATGGAGTGGAGGTTCCTTTGAAGTGCTTTGGTCCTGCAAAGAAAGGACACACTCCTGCTTGCCTGTACCCACCAGGAATCGGAAGCAGGGGATGTGGCCGTGCTCACAGTTCTGCCTTGCTTTGTCAGTGCTCGGCACAGATGTCCTGCCCTGTCTCTTCTCCAGGCCGTGCTCTTAGAGCCCTGCCTGGCTGAGCCTGGAATTTCCTTGCTGCTTTTCTCCCTTTTCCATGGTTTGTCCTGCTTATTTCCCCCAGCATATGTACACTGCCTTGCATTTAAGACATCACCGAGCAAATTCTTTCAGGCTGGGCACTTCCATGTGCTTTGGTTTTGAATTGTTTGAGGTGTGGATTGCTGCTGGTTTATTATCTTCTATCAATGCCTGTTCTCCAAAGGCTAAAGGTGAGCCATAGGGACAGGATCAAGGCACAGGAGGAAGAGAGAAGGTAAGTGGATTAGACAGGACAGCTCTGCATGTCTAGGAGCTCTTAAACTGTGTGACAGTCTTGCAAGGGACGTTACAGACGACTGAAAACTGGGCACACCCAAACCTAGCCTAAGGTGGAGGACAGTGAAGGGGAAAGGGTGTGATATTACCTGGCATCTGCTTTTTGCTCTTGCACCCTCCAGCTTTCAGTTCCTGATCCAAGCAGGGCAGCACCCAGCTGGTACAAGTGGAGCTGTACCTGCTTCCATCAGCCAGGAAGGCGTGTGTGTGATTTGATGCTATGCTTTTAGTGCCCAGATACCTTTTGAAAGTTTTTCCACCTTGTCTCTTTTCAAAGGGCCATAGGAGAGCGTGGCCAGCTATTTCCTAGTTCCCTAAGGGAAATGCTAAACAGGGACCCGAGAAACTATATACCCAAATCCTGTGAGTAAGCTGTAGGCGCTCCGCTGCACTAAGCTCTGTAATGCAGCTAGGCGGTGCACTCGGTTCTGCTCAGGTAACACAAAGGAAAAGGACAGTGGCTGCAAATTAATTACTGTTAATGATGCCACCTTCCTGCAGAGCACAGCAATTTCTGCAGAGGGCACAAGGCTTGGTTATGTCGAGTGCTGAGCCTGTAAAGATGCCTTCTGGCATCCCTGCACTGTCCGTGAGCCCATATGTTCCCAGTGGGAGCCATGGAGCCATCAGGCAGTGCCGGATGGAAGCATGTTTTGATTCATGGGTCAGGGGCTGTGCAGAGAAGTCTATCATTCCCAGTCACTTCTTTAATTGACATAGTGAAAGAAGCCACATCTTCCTGCCTGATTCTGACCAGGTCTGTAATTGAATTCAGCTCAACATCTCCGCTTCAGTCCCCCAGGGGCCTGTCAATTAATGACGGATTTTTTTCTCGCCTTGGGATTTTCTCCTTGCTCTCATTCTTTTTATTTAATAGGATCTAGTGAGAAAACCGGTAGTAGTAAATCTCCCACCCCCCATTTCCTACCATTCCCAAAGCTGCCTCATGAAGAAAAGTGCTTGGGCATTAAAAGAGAGACAGGTGAACTTCAGGGACTGAAAACGTGTGCAGCTTTCCTGTCTTTTGTTCATTCATCCTTTCTCTCACTCCTCTCAGGTCTTTTATTTCTCCTTGCCAAAACTGCTTGCGCACACTTCGCTCAGGATCTAATGAGACTGTTTTAGAAACTGCAAAGCTGAATTGGATCCTTCTTTTTTTCCCCTCAGAGTGCAATGTCTGTTTAACCTTTCTCCCTTGGCATCTGTCTCTCCCTGCAACCTACTTGCAACTCCTATGCTTGCAAAGAAAGTCCAGTGCTGACCGGGTTTAAAATGGGGGTTGCTGGAGACATAGGCAGAACTATGTGATACGCTGTAGGGTACAATTTCAGGCTGGCTGCAGGGGGCAGTTACTCCATGGATCTGAGTTAGCCTGGTCTCTCCAAGCCCTGCCAAGATACAGAAGTTTTTCATTGCTCCTTGAAAGGGAAATGTGATTTGCATGTCAAAGGGTGAGAAAGGACAGGGGTCGGCAGTTCTCCAGCCTCTTTATCCTCTCCTAGTCTCTCTCCCCCTTCTCACATCCCCCCAGCTTTCCGTTTGGCATTCTTATGCCACTAATGAATTATTGCCGCATTAAAGCGTCCAGTCATCATGGAAGAGATCTTGGGGTTTCTTAAACTGTTGGATCCTGTTGAACATACTTGTTAAACTTTGCTCTTACTGCTGCGTGCGGGGAGCTTCCCACGCAGACCAAAGTTCGGTCCCCAGCCCACCGGTTCTCCTCCACAGGCGGTGACGTACAAATCTCTGCATGCAGGAGGCGGTGAGGGGAGGGTGTTTGGGAGAACATGTCTCTGAAGCAGTGACTGTTTGGTGAATGTGCAGAGACAAGTGGATTGGGTTTAGTGGTTAACCAGGCAAGAGCATGGTGTCTCCAGTCCCTGCTTTTAGAGAAAGCCCACTAACCCTGTCCCTTGTCCTTGCCAGCCACAGCTGGTGATGGGTGGGAGGAAAGAGTGGAGGGGGCAATCCCTCCCTGACCCTCTCCTTGGTGGTCCACTTTTCCTGTGTACACATGTGAGAAGGGATGAAGTTGCCCAGGTTTTGTAGATCTGGGTCCATTACACGTGATGCTGGCCTGAAGGACTAGAAGGCAGAGAGCCTTTTCCCCCCTTCCCTTTGCTCTGTGATTCTTTCCAGTTTCCAGGAATTTTTCTGCTTTGTTGTTGGGGTTTTTGTTTGTTTGTTTGTTTGTTTTTTCTACATGTGGCTACCAGGTCTATGCTATACTTCTCTGTGGGGATCCACACTCACTGCCCAGATTTCCTGGAGCAGGAGAGCCAGGAAGATGCTCATACACAGCTGGGAAGAGTATATGAACCTCAGGATGTTGCTTCAAGCCACCTGCTCCTGAGATCATTAAGGCAGTACCTTCATCAAGTACCAACCTGCTGAGGTTGGTTACACCAAGGACTTATAGGACAATATAGCCCTGCAGTGTCCCGGAGATACCAGCACCTGCCATGACTGGTGAGAGCAATAGCCTGCTCTCTGTGTCCTGAGGCCCTCTTCTAGCTGGCAGCAACAGCCCTGGAGGCAGGGACAGTGATACCAATATGTGCTTATGTCCTGCCTCCACCAGCTGTGAGGAGGAAGAGAAGATCCTTGTTAGATTGTGCTGAGACATCGATGGGATCATTGGTTTAGGGAGATTTAAACATTTGTTTTCTGTTCACAGTGTCTTACTTTCCCAGGCCTAGCAGGGAAGAGTCATCTACAAGTCTGAGTTCAGATCAATGGGAGCAGGGCTGTTACCGTGTGCAAGTACAGGATTGTTCTCACGCCCCATTTCCTTTGTGGACAGAAAGAAGAGTTATCAGGAGCCTGCACCTGCTTCCAGCTGAAGATAGGAAATGCTTCTGGAGGGAGCAGAGGATGGTGGTGGTGTTTTAGGAGTCCAGGAAAGATCAGGGCTCTGTTGGGCTCAGCATGGTAGAGACTGATATTGCACTGTGGTCAGTGTGGTTGAAAAAATCATTGCCATCAGCAGGAGAGGACTCAGAATTAAAGTCATCACCCTGACGTTTTGTAGAACTGAGCTGCTGGTGTAAGTGTGAGCTGCCCCAGGCCACAGAGGACTTGTTCCCCAGCCTATGGGTCAGTAAAGGCTGTAGCTTCCCTCCTTGCACTACCTCCTGCCTCACTGCTCACAAGTGAGGAGCACCTCAGCTGCCTCCATCGCCCTCCTGGCTGCTTCTAGGCATGGCTGGGGCTCTTGGCTCCATCCCACAGCAGTGCTTTAGTCCTGGGGATGCTCAGCTCTTTCCTGGCTGTGTCCCAAAGGCCCCAGAGACCCAAAGGAGATGTCCAGACAGCTAAGCTGCATGGCTTGAGGGAAGGGAGGGCAAATACATCCAAGTTAAGGGGTGATCGTGTTCGTGTGATGCATTAATGGGAAAATTGAGTTAAAGGACTTCATCAGGGATGTAAAGTGAGTTGGTGGCAGGCTGGAAGTCTCCTAATGGGTGCTTTCCCCTGGGTTTTCTACCCTTTTGTGAAGCCAGGATGTGCTGTTTTGAAACAGTACATTAACTGGACACTAAGAGGCTTTCTGGAGGTGGGTGGGGAGGAAGAAGCCAGGAAATGGAGGGAAGCACTGAAGAGAGCAATGCTGACAGATGCAGCTCAGAGGGTCATGCTGGATCTGAACTCCCCTGTGACTTTGGGCATGATCAAGAGCCTGGACACTCCAGCATGATGAGGTGCTGACTCAGCTCTGGACATCATAACCCCAGCCCTTCCCTAACACTAACATGTCATTGGAGGCACCTTCCCACATGAGGAACTGGGCAACAGCACAGCCAGGTCCCCCTGGCACAGGGTACCCAGCAGCTCTACTTACCTTTGGGTAATAAGGTTAAATGACTGCCTCACTAGAGCCCTCAAATTAAGTCACCACCTTGCTGAATCAATACTATTTTCCATGATGCGCTTGTGACACCAAGTCTGGGAAATAGATTGATGCTGGGAGGCTGAAGCA
>JANZLQ010000064.1:16237643-16255665 GCA_026212715.1 Elanus axillaris
AAATCTAGGTCATGCCAGCCCTGGACTGTGACATGTTCAAAGCCTGGTTCAGAGCCGTCTGTGAGGATGAACCAATCCTAGACAGATCATGGCCCTGAGCAGGGATTTTTGGAGCCTACCTCCCCCTGACCCCCAAATATTTTCTTCCAGAAGGACCCAGTGAAGCTGCTACAGCAAGGAGCCAACCTCAGGCTGTGGCATCTGCGATGCTCTAAGTGAAAACATCCCACAGTAATATGGCTTGGGCTCAGTCCTCCAGAAGCAATGTGAAGGTATCCATGGGGGTCCAGGGACACCCCAATGGCTGCCAGCAGCCTTGGCCACACAGGGACACCCTGCACACAAAAAACCTTCCCGGCTTCATCGCCAGCCACAGCAGAGGACCTTCTTGGAGGCGAGTGTGGCCACCACCGGCAGGTTCACCCCCTGCTTTCTCCATCAGCTGGAAACAACCTGCATCACTGGAGGTTTTTATTTCCCAGGATGCTGTGAAGAGAGAGGATGCTGGAGTTAACCAAAGTCTGGAGAGGGCACAGGAGCAGCCATGGCTGGAGGAAGCTCACGGGCTTCTGTGCTGGAGAGGGGACAGAGCTGCGCTGGGGTCTGGGAAGATGCGGGGTGTGGAGGGCTGGGGGTTTGTTCAGCGAGTGGCACTGTGGCAACACGAGGAACAAGATGGTGTGGGATGAGGAGAGGGACAAGAGTGCTGTGCCCCAGCTGGAGGTCCAGGCAGTGCTAGGGGCATGCGTAGCATCACTTGATGCACACGAGTGGCCCAGAGTCCTGTCCTGTGACTCCACACACGGGTCCAACCTGACCTCAAAGGGAGCCAAGTGCTCTGTGGCAGAGGCTGGATCTCACCCTGATCCCGGAGGTATTCAAGCTGCAGTCTGTGAGCAGCACACTGTGAACGTCACCCTCCATGGGTCAGGCCATCATGCAAAGAATCCCCTTTTATATAAATCCCAGCACATGATGCAAGAGTGGAAGGA
Source organism: Elanus axillaris (assembly GCA_026212715.1). Taxonomy (NCBI): domain Eukaryota; kingdom Metazoa; phylum Chordata; class Aves; order Accipitriformes; family Accipitridae; genus Elanus; species Elanus axillaris. The sequence goes on from JANZLQ010000064.1 coordinate 16,238,636, forward strand.
GCCTACCCTGCCCCCACAGGTCATTTCAGGCTTGGCTGAGCTTCTTTCCTCTTGAGGCAATGCTTGCCAGCATCTCGGAAATGGCACCGGTGGGATCTGCATACCAGGCACAACTCTATCGGTCAAGGACTTGCTCTCTGCAGCTCAGGGCAGCAAATCCCTCTTGCAGCAGGAGGATGAGGATGGACAATGTGGGCGCAGCTCCCTCTGCCAGCCTGGTGCCAGCCTTGCCGAGCAGGAGGCAGCGGTACCCGCTCCCACATCAGGAACTCATGACTGAGTTCTCATGTGCAGCAGGGGCATGATGACAATCTCAGCCTCACCTGCTGCTCCCTGTGGTTTCTGTGGCTTGTTGTCATGCGTACAACAGATGATTTATGTTGACAGTGGGCCTCCAGGGAATGCTTTATGGCTTGTGGCATATGGAAATCTATGGGCACCTCTGGTAACAGTTGCATTGAGTCTAACATAGCTCCAAGGGACTGACCTGCTGCTGCATCCCAGCTGCGTTTCCCTGGATCACTGTGTTTGGATATCTCTGATGTTGAGATCAAAGAGCCTGTGTTCATCCACAGGACTGGAAACACCCAGTGGAAGGGATGTGAGCACAAAGTACCATCCTCTTCTGCACTCTCAGCATAACCCTTACATTGCTGTTTGGAAAAAGGACACAAACACACACAGAGAAATAAATTGTGGATATCACCCATCAGTCTTTCTGTGGGGAAGATTACTGGACTGCTCCGCTGGATGAAATTCTGCAGACGTTTAGCCCACGGGAGCTAGCTGCATTGCATGCAAGGTGCTTCCAGGTAGGATTTGTACCGGGGGTCCGATGCGTACCCCAGTCATTGGACTGTCACGGTCAGGTCTGATTAGGGAATGTGTCGGGGACCTTGCAGTCTAACACTGTAAAACAGCCAAGACTGACAGGCCAGGGCTTCTCCTCCCATTCTGCTGATGTTCCACTAATTGTAGCTCTCCCTAATTAAAAGTCAGTGATGTGGCTTTGGCAGCTGCAAGCCAGGTCCCCCAGGCAAGCCCCGGGCAGAGACTGGGTGGCAGGGAAGGATGGGGTCATCCCTGGAGCCCAGCACGGTCCCTGCCAAGCCATGGTCAGATGCCACAGGGGAGCCAAGCATCCAGGAGAGTCCTCAAAAGGAGGAATGAAATCAGAGCCAACCTTGCCAGAGACATGGGGCAGCCAGGGGATGCTCCGGCCCTGAGCTGTTGTACTGAGCTGGAGTGAAATGCTCCGTGGTAGCTGCAAAGTTGCTTTCCAAGTAGCAATAGTGTTTCTCTGCTACCAACACGGCTCTGGGAGCTGGGACTCTGCAGCAGAGGTAGCAAAACCCACGACAGACTTGTGTGAGCTGGCAACACTCTGCCTCTCCCAGGGGAAAAGAAGGGCCAGCTGGCTGCCAGGCACTTAAAATAAGACACAGTAAAAGCTGATGATCTTTAGAAGTGCAGTTTCCTGTTGGCTTGTTGGTTGCTGATCTAATAGCTCTTTCTCCTTCCTTATTACCATGTGAGGACAACTCAGTTTCAGTTCAGGTACGTCTTCACCTGGGATAATGATCTCTCCAAGCAAAGTCATCCTAAGCAAAACCAGGAGCATCCAAATGCCAGCACGAATGTATAATGTAAGTGACTACGGAGCAATTTCATTAAGAAGTTCTTGTGCTCTTACTACATCAATACAAACTCACAGACAACAGTGAATTTTCACTCCACACACATCTTCAACCCAAGCATGTGCCCTGCTCTCTCAGTCTAGAGCAAATAACGACTTAGACATTTTCATACCCGTACATGTCCTGTTTTGAAATCCATGGGCCAAGGGGGCGTTAAATTATATGGCAGGAGAGATGTCAGTTAAGAGCTTGATAGGTGATGCTTTTGTCACCCGGAGAAGCTGGAGATGGGAATAGAGACATCAGCTTATATTGCCTTAGAGATTGCTAGAGTGAGGTCTTGGGAGAGAGGTGATGGTTTGGGAGTGGGTGAACTGTGTGGCAGCTACTTCAGTGGGACACTACAGGGGGAGTCTAGAAGAGGCAGGACAGGCTGGTGTCTCTGCTGGGCACAGACATCTTCCAGGTATTTGAGAGCAGACTTTAGAGAGTGGCTCGAAGCCTTCAGTGGGTGCATCTCGCTGGGCAAATGGGGAGGATCATGCACAGCTCCTCTCCCTGGCCTGCAGCTAGGGAGGGCTTGCAGATGGAAAGCTAGTGGCTCGAGCTGGCTGTTCTCGGTGGGCTAATAATACCTCTGGGGAGAAAGTCAGGTGGGCAGTAGCAAGGGCAGCTCCTGTTACAGGCTGTCACCCATTACCCTTGGCTGCCAGAGCCTCCAGAAAAGTTTTGGGATGTCTTTGCAGTCTCAGGTACTGCAACCCCTTCCTCCATCAGCAGGTTTCCAGGGGAGGCGATGGCAGCCGGCCGTGACTTGTGCTCCTCACCGTGGTGTGGAGCAATGCAATACACCCCAGTGCTAACTCCTGCTCTCCCATCCCTGCACTGCATCCTCCATGTCACCGCATCGTGCCCTGCTTCCCGGTCCCAGCAGGACCTGGCAGCCGCCAGGCAGGCCATCGTGCCGTCCCACCACAGTAAATGTCCCAGCAGAGAGGGTTTTTCTTGCTGAAAAGCTGCTTAGCAGCTTATGGAAACAATAAAAGTAGTATTATCTTCAATGGCGAGGCAGATGGTTTGGATGATTGGTTTGACTTTTAAGCTGGATTTGAGCTACGGATATTCTGATTTTTAACAATTTTTGGCTGGTCAGGCTCCGGCAGCGTAATCCCCAGATTCCCACTCCCCATAAATCCAGTCCTTTCTGTGCTGGGGGGCTGTGGGATAGAGACCTGCCCTGGGGCAGGGAGGGTGCATGCAGAGACCTCCATTGGAGGGGGCACCCAGACACCCACCGCCTGGGCTAGCAACCACCCAACCCTGCTGCCACCACCGTGGCCACCGCTAGCCCTCCACTTGCCAGTTGTCACCACTGCCACCGCAGCCTTGCCACCCCAACCTTGCGGGGACGATACCCCTCTCTGCTCCCATCCAGCGTGGGCAGCAGCCTTCTGCAAATCCATCACTGGCAGGAGCCCAGGCCCCAGCTTCTCCCCCCCCACCCCCCACATTGTCTTTTTCAAAGGGATTTATTTAGTCTTTCTCCTAATTATCAGGAGCTGTGGACTTCCCCCTACCATCTGAGCGCTGTTACCAGCCCGCAGCGCTCCTCCTGCTGACACCGAGCGCCTGTTCTCGCCATCGCCCCCACACCCGGCGTCATTATGGTGCTGCCGTATGGAGTGCTCAGCAGACGACGTCTTGCTCGCCAGGACATGTCCAGGGACCTTCTCCATCCCTCCTGCAACGGGGACCCTCGACCATCCAGGACACACAGGGATCTGCCTTGCTCCAGGGATTGCAAGCAGCCACTGAGGCTTCTTGGGGTTGCTCCTGTACCCGTGTGTTTGGCTTGGTGCAAGGCAAAAAAGGACTTTGGGGATGAAATCTGGGTTCAGCCCCGTTGGGGTTGGGGAAGGCTCCTCCAGAGGGCAGCTCCAGGTAAATAAAAGCCATCCCTGGGGGTTCATGGTTAACTCTGGTACTGAGGGATGTGCAGCACCCACCCAGGCACAGAGCAGGGTCTCAAGTTCTTAATTACCTGGCCCAAATGCCCCAGCTGCCCCGCCTGAGAAAAGCCATCACAACCAGCGCATCCTTCTTATTTATTATCCTTTTTATTTAGCAAATCTCCAGAGCATTAAAATAAAACTCCCATAAAACAAGGGTCATCTTTGTGTTTACACTGAATTTATAAACTGAGCAAAAAAGGAAGACTTCTACAGAGGTCAAAGGTCACCCAGAACATCCCTTTAAGAGAAATAAACATCAGTTTTCTGACCCGATCGCGAGCTTTGGTGCTGGTCGGTAGTCACCAGCAGAGCAGAGGGTACAGAAGGGAGGGAGGGAGCAATGGGGGTGAAGGAGGGGGTGGCTCTAGGCAGTCTGGTTGAGTCCTGCAACCAGGAAAAATTGCTTTCCTGCTGCACCCAAGTCATGAAAGACCAGGGGAAAAAACCCTGTTTTAATGAACAGGTCTGGTTTTGACTCCCATTTGCGAATGGCAGCACAAAGCCTCCAGGAAGGTGAATGTGGAAAGGGTGAGCTGTGGCTCAGCACCTGCGGTGCCTGGTGGGTACCAGGGGGGAGAAAGCAGCTGCTGGCAGCGGGATGCAAAAGCTGTTTCTCTCTGGCCACGCACCAGGCAGCCGGGATGACAAGCGGGACCGTGCCTCTGCAGCTGAGGTGGCTGTGAATGGGGTACCCCATCCCCAGCAGCCTTTCCCCTGCCGGCTCCCGGGGGGCCTGGCAAAGCACTGCCAGAGCTGCCAGGCTTATCTTTAGCTCTGTTCCCTCCCTCGCCCCCGCGCCCACCCCCTCGCCGCACACCGCATCCCCGGCCCCCACCAAAACATGCCGTTATATAAGCGCTCGCTGCAACCATCTGGGGCTGAGTCAGCCACGAACCCAAACGGACAGCAAGCCCACGAGGCAGGGATGCCAGCCCCCGGATAACAGGCTTTTGGGGTCACTCCCCCCCCCAGTGGCATCCCTGAGTGTCCAGCCCCCCCAGCCAGACCCTGCGTGGGTGCTGCAGCCCAGTGAGCAGGATCCCTGGAGGAGGACAAGGAGAAATGTCCCAGCCTGGGCGACAGGCGTGATGCTTGGGGTCATCAGGCAGTGCTGGCAAATAGGGGAAGGTTTAATTACATGCTAATGAAGTATTGCCAAAATAAGTGTGCCAGCTGCAGGGGAAGAGAAGGGGAAGCATCGACTGGCTGGGCAAGGGGTGTTGATCTGCCAGCTCGGACATGTCTCCTCTTCCCTCTCCTTCCACAATGCCGATATCCCATCGGAAAGCCTTCTGCACATCTTCCCTTAAAGCAGTACCACCGTGCCCAGTTTGACTCCAAATTTATTCATTTGCGGTTTTTTTCCCCCAAAGTCCAGGGTCAGGATGGGGGTCTCCTTCACCTCCTTTAAATCACCATTTTTCTCCAAGAGCAGCATCGTGGCAAGCGTTTGTGACCTGAACTTTGCAGCGTTGTGCTGATTCACGACAGCTTGTCACCGAAACTGCCTAAAACTGACAGAAAAAGGGACGCTGACTCATGTGTTTGCCTTCCCCAAGTGGGGAGAAATGTGAAAGGTGAACAAAGTACTTAATGGGTGATAATTACATTCAGTGCTGAAAAATTCAATCCATATTAATAAGCCAGCATGTTATTACTAATAGAGGCCTTTTACAATTAAGAAAAAAAGAGTATTCAAGGTTTTTAACCTTGACAGTGACCTTTTAACAACAAGTGTAAGGAAACCCCTAATTTTGTCCCACTCACTCTTACAAATTTGTGTTAAGGAGAAACTCCAGCTGCCACGTTCCCGATCTCCCTGCAGGATGCCGGGGGCTGGTTCCCCAGCAGTATCCTGTTCTACAGCGGGATGAAACCCGTCATGGGATGGGGTGGGATGTGGCACGAGGAGCCGGAGAGCTGGCCCCTCAGCGAGAGAGCTCCTGGGGTTGCCGTTCAGTGCAGGCAGAGGGGGAGAAAGGAGTCGGAGAGGGTCCACCTTAATGCGGGATGAAAAAGCAAATTGCCAGCAGGAGAGCAGAGATGCTGCTCCTGTTTCTATGGTTACCCCCAGAGACAACGAGCATCCCCTGGTATCGCCCTGCGGTACCCGAGCTGCTCCAGGCCACCCAGAACAATGCTGGGGCAACTCAGGTGGGCAAGGAAACAGATTTGGAGGGGTTTGTAGGGTCTGAGCTTCTTGAAACAGCCAGGAGAGAGGCTGCATCCAGGCCTGGTGGAGGAGCAGCATCTCCAGGGGAGCCAGGGCAAAGTTCCTGCCTCCCCCGCTCTGAGATATGGTGCATTGCCTTAGCACAGCTGGGGAAAATTCATTAGGAAACACCAAGGATTTGGGTCAGAGAGTTTCTGCCCAGCACCGATCCACAGCGGTTCAGGGGTCAGACCAATGTGGTGCCCTCCCTGCGTGGCACTGTGGTTTTGGCCAGCGAAACACAGCAAGCCCTGCCCTGGGGACGGGCAGCACAGCGTGCAAACCCGTGCCGGCTCCATCCTGGTGGGAATCCAGAGCTCACAGCCCCTCTGCCCACTCTCTGCCTGATCAAGAGGGGCCAGATTTTGGTGGTGGTTTGTTTGAGCCAAACCCATCCAAGCTGATGAAGACACCCTGCTTTTGGGGAGGCCAGAAACCTCTGCAAGGGCACAGAGACATGCCCCAGTCCCCTGAAGGCAAAGGGAAAGAGGCCGGAGGGCAGTCAGCAAGGACTGGTGTAATGCTGAGCTTAGAGAGGGGTTTAGCATTTAAAGACACTTTGAGGATTAAAAGTGGAGGTTACCAGCTAAGAAACAGCCCCAACCTCAGTCCATTGGCTAGCATCCCTGCCGAAAACACCCTGGCCATGCCTGTGAGGTATAAGCAAGGTCCTTCCCCGTGGAGGCAGCCTCTGCCTTCCCATCCTTGCTGCTCCTGGCCACCACCACAGCCCGCTGGTTTAGCTCTAACCCCCACAGACAAGGATGGTCGGAGTGGAAATAAAGCAAGGACCAAATGTCCTGGTAGCACATTTCCCATGGTGCCAGCGTCAGCTCAGGTCCTTGGGGATTTCTGCTACAAGCAGCCACTGAGGGAGGAATTCTGGAGGCAGTGGAAATCGTCCCTGGGGAGCTGCTGGTTCCTGAATCATTAAATGCTTCCACAAATGAAGCGATGGGTTTTGTAGTGCAAACTGCTGCGCGAGGAGTCACTGCTGCATGGTAAAGCAAACCCTGAGAGCAGAGGCACAAGAGCTTTGGGAAGCTGCTGCATGGGCCGGTACTTGTCCCCAGGAAAGATGCTGGCAGGTCCCTGCAAGAGCATCCCCCGCACCCTCCCTGGCATTTTCCTTTCTGAGATCCAGCCCATGCTCTGGAGGAGAGCAGGGAGGTTTTTCCCATCTCACCTCCTGCCTGTAACAGGCCATTACCTTCCCAATAACCCCCGCTCCTCTCCTCAGCAAGAGAAAAGCTTCCAGAAAAGCATCTGGTCCACATTTAAAGGCATTGAGACAGATACTGGTAGCTTGTTCTAATAGCTAATCATTATTAAAATATCACTCTTTATTTCCAAAATAGATTTGTCTGGCTTTGGCTTCCAGGAAGAGGTGGTTATTATGCCTTTCCCTGGTAGGTTATGTTACCTCCTTATACCAGTGTATTTTCCCTGTGATAAATGCTGTAATCAAGTCACCTCTCAGTCTCCCCCTTTGATAAATTAAATGGGCTGTGCTCTTAAATCATGCTTAGCCCCAGCCCTATCTTTGGTGATTACAGTGACTAGCAGTGATTTTTTTTTAATTGGTAAAAAACTCCCTTATGAGGGAAGGGATGGAGCTGATGGGACCCAACCAACCTTCATCAGTGGGTGGAAGCTATCAGTCACTAATCATCCGATTCAGACCCATGACCAGCCTGCAAAATGATGATGAATAATTTCTCCAAGTTATCTTGGTACACGAGCCCTGTTCCCTCCAGCAGTCAGGTGCAAAAGCCAGGAGGAAAATCCAGGATGGTGAATCCAGGGGCTCCATGTCCACCAGGCCATTACCCTCTCCGTGAATAGCATCCCACGCACTTGCTCTGCTTCCCTTCAGCCGTAACGTACCATTAAAGACATTTAAACTGTCACTTGGCCGTGGCACGGTGTCCCCTGAGGTCCCTGGAGGAAGCAACGTCCATAGGAAATAGCTCCTCATGGAGCCCAAGGGCGACAAAGGTCACTCTGGGAAGATTTGTTGGGTCAGTCTTGGATGACTAGGCTCTTTCTGCCTGGGTTCCAGACACGTTTTCCTGTCTCCGGACTCCCCGCATGACTGAGCCGCTGCGATCCTGCCCCCTGGCAAAAGCCCATCAGTGCAGCAGAGCAAATGGTACCCACGCACAGGGCTGTGCGGGAAGGGGGGGGGGGGCCTTGCAGAGCCCCCCGTCCCGCTGAGCAACCCTGCAGCCCCTTCCCCAGCAGAGAGAAAAAGTTATCCTCTCCTGCAGGATAACAAGGAAAAATCAGATGTGGGGTTTCTGCTCCTACCTAGAGGCAGCAGGATGGACATTTGCTAAAAGGCTCCTAAAAAAAAATATCTGTGTTTGTCCTGCTGGCTCCCCCAGTCTTGCTCAAAGTTTGCTGCACATATATATTATATGTGTGACAACTGACAGACTCGAAACCATGCTTGAATTTTGCTACAGGCAGACACTTCCCTATGATCTTTAAAATATACAGCATGACGCGACATATTTTAAATAGATCAAAATACATTTATTACATATTTATATTATTTTCTCTAGTCTATTTATATCTTTTGGAGACTCTTATATATAATATATATAATATATTTAAAATAACATAAAATTGGCCAGTTTTGTCATCTGAAATACATTTTACAAATATATATATACATTGTCACATATATCTCAAATATATGTGCAATGAGACAGAGAAACACCGGAGGTGGAAAAGGTACAGATACTTTCATTGCATCCATCAGCTTCTCTATCTCTGCACGTCACCATCACCCCAGCGAACGGACTTGGTGTTTTACCTTGGGAACCCAGTGCTCCCAGGTGCCAGCCTGCCCATGTGAACTGGTGCTGGGTCTCGGTTCCCAAACCACATGGGGCCAAGCCTGGGGGAGCACGGGGGTGTGTTTTGGAGGGGGGGAAATGGGTGAAAGATGGTGCCCCCAGGAGGGGGCAGCAGGACAGATGTGCACAGCTGGCGGGCACCGGGGCTCAGCGAGGTGATGGGTGCCATCAAGTCGGGCACCGTCCCTCGTCCCATCCCTGCTCATAACGCGGCCGGATCCTGCCCTGCGCCAACCCCCCCCATGGCAGCATTCCTGAATTGGGGGGGTGGAAGAGCAGGATCCAGCTGGAGCACCAGACCTGGCAGCCACACACTCATTTCAGAGTGCAAGAAATGGGGGGGGGGGGGGACCCACACAGGGGACTCTTTTGGTTGTCAGCACGAGAGGAAAGGAAAGAGCAGGAGGGCTTAAAAATAAACGTATTTGTTCTGCCTTATTAAAGATAGAAAAGGTGGCTCTGAATTCATCTCCTACAAAAGGTTTGAAGGTCAAGCAGGCACCGAATCGCAAAAGGTTAAGCGCTAAGTGATTGTCCCAGCCCTAAAAGACTAAGTGCACTAAATTCAGTTATGAGAAGCTAAGGCTCGTCCCGACGGCTCCCAGCCCCGGGGACCCACCGCGTCTGTCGGGGCCACAGGATGCTCTTTCCAGCTGGTGGTTTTGGGGCGCAGGGCTGCGGCCGCTTTCTGCTCCCCCCCGTGAATCTTTTTGGGGTGAAGCCAAGTGGGAGCAGCAGCGGGTCTGGCCCCCCGTCCCCACTCAGGGTGGCTGCTGCTGCCGGAGGCTGCCCTGAGCCCCGGCCGAGGGCAATCCCTGTGGGATGCTGGCCAAGAAGATTAGCGGCTCTTTCCTTTCTCGGACTATTGCCATCCTCCAAAGATCAAGTGTAATGCCGGAGTTAACTCCATGGATGGAGCGGCCTCAGCTTGGAGGAAATGGCCGGCAGCTGTTTTGGGGGAGGACGTGTCCCCTCGTTCAGCTCTGAGCCCCTTCTCGACGGGATCTCGCTCCATCCCTGCTGTAACCGACACCAAAATGCGCATCCCGAGAGCATCCCTGTGCCTTTCCAGCCTCTCTGGGGAACCTGAGTGCCAAACAAACACCACTTCGGGGCTTTTTTTACCTTTTTTTTTCTTTTTTTCCCCCTTTTCTTTGATAATTCATGTGATTAAAACTACTGCTGGGCAGCCTTCCCAATGCTCCCTGATGCTAGGAAAAAAGACCAGTAGCTCAGAGCACTCACACATAGGCAAAAATAATATTTATACACTATGTACCAGCGTGGTCCATGGCCAGGACGAGGACTATACAGTATATATATGACAAATCGCCAGAGCTAGATCCTCACTAGTGGGGTTCGGGGAAGGGGGTGCGTGAACGGGGGCCAGGGAGGATCCGAACCTCCCCCCCGTCGCTGTGCCGGCCACTGGTGCTCCCCAGCCCAGTTCACATCCTCCTACACAGCAGTTTAAAAATACATCTGTATATATTATTCTATTCTCCCAGGTAACACTGTACAATCATAGAAGTTTCTTTAAAAGCAATAATTTACTTAAAGACATCTCTATTTCTCTTTCATTTTTATACAAATATTTACTGTGATATATATATATATATATAAAGAAATTAACCGTCTGAGAACCCTACAGCAGCAAGATGTGCACCTTTTTTTTTTATAATTATTATTTATTCAAAAGAACCTAAACCACTTAAAAGCATTTTTTTAAAAAAATAAATAAGTAGTGCACGCACAAAATATCTCTACCCCCCCTCCATCCTTCCCCCCCCACACCCCAGATGCTATGGGGCAAAAAGTGAGTGGCAAAACCCTCCCTCCCCCGGTAGCAAAGGGACTGGCGATGGGATGGCATCTGTGTTCACCGCCTTAGAAACAAAAATGTCATGGTTGGAGCTCAATGGCACATCCTTACGTGTCCCCGCTTTGGGGCCAGCCTGTTTGGGGCAGTCTGTGCCGAAACGGCCAGCTCCCTCCTGGCGCTGCCCCTGGGGATCTTTTCTCCCAGTGGCTGGTTTTTAGGGGAAGCCAAAAATAGAGCAGCCCCTTGGTGGGCAGCATGGTGCGGCAGTGATGGATGCTGGTGGGAACAAGGTGGGAAAAAAAACTGTGCAGGGATGAAGTCCCGGTCCCCATCCCATGGCCGGCCGGCGAGATGTGTTGCTCGGGGGCACGGAGCAGCGAGGGGGGGCACTGGGGTAGCTGCTCCCCAGAGCCCTTTGCAAGAAGGAGATGGGGATGGGGACACAGGACAAATTCTGCCTCTGCCACTGATGTCTGGACATGCAAGTTGTAACCCCAGGACATGGCTTTCCTGGTGTGGGCAAGGGGGAGAAAAGCACCAGGAGCCCATCATAGCCCAAACACTGCCGGGGACCCTGCTTTAAACCCCTTCTCCCCGAGGCCAGGTACTGCCAGGGCTCCGCTCTCAGGGTTGGGTGCGGGCTGCCTGTGGGTACCGAAGCCTTTCCCACGGCCACAGGGAACAGGGAGCCAAATTTTGGTTCCCAGAGCACCAATGAGCAGCACAGGTGGGATGAAGGGATCTGCAAGCTGTGTCTTCCCGGCTCCTTCCCTCTGTGCAAAGGCAGGGAGCAGGGCAGGAACAAAGGCTTCCCAAGCACGGGGTGGTTTGCCTTGTGCCATAGCAAAAGCTAAACCAGCGTACCATCAAGGGCAGCCTAAAACGCAGCGGTCGGTGGGATGCGGGTGCTTCCATGGGGGCAGAGCAAAGGGGATGTCGCGCCAGTGGGGGGGATACAAGCGGGATGCCGCGGAGGAGAGCTGGGGCGTGGGATGAGTTTGCATCTCTAAGGCACAATACACCTTGAGGCTGGGACGTGGGGACGGGTTGAAGCACAAGACAGGGTGGTTTTCTCGACTGGCATCTGTTGTTTTCGGAAAAGCATCTGCCTCTGAAGCAGGACTCTCCGGTGAACAGGGAATTCATAAATCCCAGCTTGGCACGGAGACGGCTCCTGTGCTAGAAGTGCAACCCACCAAGATGACTTTCAAATTGATTTCCACATTTGAAATGATTTTTCAAGGGAGAAAATACCAAATTTGTTCGAAAAGTAGGAAAATACCCAAATTTGAGAGCTTTCCAACTCTCCTTTTTGTGCTTTTCACTATTTTTTCCCAGTTATGGTGAAACTTATGAATTCCCCATCAGAGATGTTGGGGGAGACCCAACACTTCAGCAGCTGATGCCCCAGACCCCATTTCTAGCCTGAAGATCAATATTTCCAGAAATTGGCTAATTATCGTGTTTACAATGCTTCTTTCTATCACAGTCTGGCTTTTCCTTATTAGCTACTTTGCCAGTAATTACGCTACTTGCTTTCGCTGCCACGGACCTCCAGCCACTTACGTCTGTTTTCTGCCTACAAAGCCATGCCAGTGGAAAAAAAAACCACCCCAAAACTGGATGCAGTCTTGACTTCTAGCTCTTGCATCTGCCCAGCAAGTCACCCCCTCAAAGGACCCCGGTGGCTTATTCATTCCCTTGTTCATTTTTAAAAAATACTGAATCACTTCTTTCCGATTTAATATTATTATTATTATTATTATTGTTATTATTATTATTATTATTATTTTGGTAAACAGTCTCCCAAACGGTACGGTGAAAAAATTAAAAACCCTCTCACCTCCCTCCCCCCCCGCTTTTTCCCAAATTAAAAAGAAGTACGTTAATGTTGCATGTTATTTCAAGTGTTGTTCTTGTGCAACTGACCCAGACCACCTGCCGGAAGGAGCAATTTTTTTTGTTGTTGCTGCTCAGTTAAAAAATGAAAGGAAAAAAAAGAGAGAGAGAGAGAGAGAAAGATTTTCCTGATATTTCCTTTTTTTGGATCTCGCAGTGCTCAGCTCCAAGAAAACACTGGCGTTTTCCCCACAGGGAGAGCAAAGCCCTGCAGGGCCGCACAGGGCGAGCACCTGCCCGCGCCCCACGGACCCTCCTCTCTCCATCCATCCATCTGTCTGTCCATCCATCCGTCCCCCACGAGCCGGTGGCCCCACTGCAGGTGCCGGGCGCGGAAGGCGCGCCGTGGCCTGCCACCATCCCCTCCTGCAGACCGCTCAGTGGTTATTGCGATGAAACTGAAAACTATGAACGATACTAATTTCTCAAGCATTCCTATGGCACTTGCATTGTTCTGCATAATTTGAGCGGGTTGTAGGGGAAGAGATTAGAGGAGGAAAAAAAATACCCTCGGAAAAGTCAATGGAAGGACCAAGAGTCATATTTCTGACTCCCTCCTGTACGACCGCTGATCCAACGCTATTGTGGCTTGAAGCCTATCGAACTCGTGCCTGTTGTCGGGGCTCAGGTCCTCTAAACCCCGGCTGTCATCATCTTCCTCTTCCTCATCGCGGCTCATGAAGGCCAGCTCGTTCTCGTAGCAGAAGGAGTTGGTACTGGGCAGCAGGAATTTGTTCTCCACCAAGTCCTTGGCGCTGCAACGGGGGGTGGATGGGACCTCGTAGGTTTTGTGGAAGTGGGAATAGTCTACTTTGTACTGGTTTTTCTCCTCGAACAAGACAGGCTCAAAGCGGTGGCCCCAGAGGATCTCGCTGGCCAGGTAGGAGCTCCGAGCTTGAGTTGTCATAGCAGTGGCTTCTACCATGCCTTCCAGGATGACCACGATCTCAAAGTCATCTGTCTCCAAGTCTTGGCGGCTGATCCCGAACAAGGGACTGTCTTCATTGATCTCATGGAGAATGGTGATGGGGGACACCAAGAAGATACGGTCCAAGCCTTTATCAAACCCCACATCGATGTCTATTTGGTCGAGTGGTATGTACTCCCCTTCTTCTGTGATCCTGGGCTTAATTAGCTGAGCTCGTACGTGGGCTTCTACTATGTGGCTTTTCCGAAGGTTCCCAACTCTCCACATCAGGCAGAGTTTTCCATCTCTCATTGCCACTACTGCGTTATGGCTGAAAAGTAATGTCTGGGCCCGTTTTTTGGGCCTGGCCATCTTTGCCATTATTGCACCAATCATGAAAGAGTCAATTATACACCCCACGATGGACTGAACCACCACCATGAAGACCGCAAGTGGGCACTCCTCTGTCACACAGCGGAAGCCATAACCAATAGTCGTTTGGGTCTCAATGGAGAAGAGAAAAGCAGCCACAAAGCCATTGACCTGCAGAACGCAAGGCTTGAAGGTATCGTCTCCACCTGGGTTTTCTAGATCTCCGTGAATGAGTGCAATTAGCCAGAAAATCAGCCCAAACAATAACCAGGACACCAGAAATGCTAGGGAAAAGAGCAAGAGCATATACCTCCAGCGGATGTCAACGCACGTAGTGAACATGTCTGCAATGTACCTCTGTGGCTTATCATCCATGTTGGTGAACTCTACGTTGCACTGACCGTTCTTCTTTACAAACCTGTTCCTGCATTTCCTCCTGGTGTGGATTTTCCCATTGCCAAAGCCGTTGATACCTGGCATGGTTGTCAACCTCAGCCCGTCTTCCTCGGAGGACACGATGCTGTAAGGGTTGACTCTGCCTGCAGTCATCCCTGAGCCAAGCCCACAGTGAAGGTGAAGGGTCTTGCGACTCCTGGGGTCCCCCTTGCCCACCCCTGCCCACCCCCCAGATTCTGTTGTGGTGGAAGAGAAGTCCCAAGCTTCCACGTCTTGGCTGCCACGTCACCACCTTGATCCCGGGAGAGGCTCTGCAATGAGAAAACAAAGACACAGCCATTACCTCTCATGGCAAAAGGACCCAAGGGGGTGTTTGGCCATGGATCCGATGGGGTGGGTGGCTGCATGTTGAGCGAGGACCACCCCAACTGCCCTTATTCTCCCTCCGGTGACTAGGCTGTTCCCAAAAACCACACACGAAGAAGGAAGAAGGTCTTAAAGTTTGTTCCTTCACACTACAAAGTGAGTGAGCAAACCTCGCTGGGGAGACGCAGCATTTGTGGGACCCCCAGTGACACCAGAGGATGAAAAACCTTGGGTAGCACTGGAGTCTCCCCCTTTGCTTTTCTCATGAGCTCTGCTGTCAGAGCAGGGTCAGGTTGCTGGAGTGGAAAGTGGAGAGGCCAAGCTGCTCTCCTTAGCACAGAGATATTAATAAAGGTACTCCTGAAAGCGGCTCCATCAGTTCACATTGCCCGTGCCAGATGGACCGCTGCCCAGCACATCGCAGCAGCACTTGCTCGACCTCCTGAGCACCAGCTTCTCTGGGGTCAAGGGAAACCACAGGAATATGTGGATTTAACCTCCGGCCCCTAGCCCGGGGATGGGAGAGGACATGGCCAACGTGCAGCCGGTTGGAGAAGGCCCAGGAAAGGCACTTGCTCAGGGCAGATGTGCTGAGGAGCAACTTTCCCAATGCATCCATTGGGACATGGAGCCATCTACGGTCACAGATGGGTTTTGCTGGCCAAGTCTTATAAAGGGACAACTGCCGCTGGGGAATAGGGAGCTGTTTTGATCCCTTCTGGAGGGTTCAGCTGCAGGGTCAGGGACCTACACTCAGCTTTGCCTGGGACAGAGGTGGTATGGACGTGGGAGAGGTGGCCCAAGCTGGGTGGGTTCCCTGGTGCAGGTGAGCTGATGGTGGGGGAGGCCAGCGGCACCCTGCCAGGCTGCTGGGCCCCCCCAGCCCCTCTGTGATGGCATGTGGGGCTGCATCAGGCAGCAGACAGGGTTGTGGAGAAGCCACGTGGCATGTCCCAAGCACCCCAAAGAGGTGGCACTGCAGGAGTGCTCCTCACACCACTCCCTGCCTCAGCTTATCCTATTATTTAGCGACATGGGATGTGTCACTGGGATGAAACCACTTTGCTGGCAGTGGGACACGCACAGGGCAGCAATGTGGTGGAGGAGTGGGTGCAAAGCCGCCCTCGACACCCTGTAACCCAGAGCGCAGAGGTGCCCAGTTCATGCCTAGAGGCACAGGCAAACCCGCCGGGCTGTACATGCTGTGTCGGATCCGCTGGCCGGATCGATGCAGTCGATTCCTGCAATCAGCTCGAGTGCCCCGGGACATGCTGGGACAAGCATACCCTTTCCATTACACAGTGGCCAGGGCCAGCCAGTGCCGGGAAAGATTGCCAGGGACAGCATGCCTGGGGCTGCATCAGCCTGGCCAGCAATGATACCCTAGCTTGCCTTTTACTGAAATTCTTCCCAAATCCAGCCTGGAACTTGGGAATCCCTGCAAAAGCCCAGCACCACAAGCGGGAGCACTAACAACCTGCCCAAACCTCCCAGGTGCTCGACACAGACCCACGCGTGCCACCATCTTATATGCCAGACAACATACTTCCACCTGCTGCAATCCCAGCACAACCATTTTTTTAACCCCAAACCTGATTTTTCAAGCGCTGCAGTTATTTGTTGGTATGACAGCAGACCAAGTGATTTCTTGCACCCGGCTGGGGCAGTCAGCATGAGATCCTCTCCCTCCTTACAGCCATGGGGAAGAGTAAAATAGGCAAGAACAGTTAATATTAATGGTGAATATTTACAACTTCATAGTCACTGGAAGTCAAATGGGACCAAAGTGTCCTTGCAGAGCTGACGAGTCAGCCTGGCTGCAGGCTCACGCCACTGAACTCCAGCCTGGTCATGGGTCCAGAGTCTTCCTCCTGACCACACCGGCTGCATTCATTAATCTCTCTCCTCCTTTTTAATGAGAGTTGAGCATTTGGAGCCAGAAAAGGCTGCTTCCTCACCACCCCTTTGGCTCGCCCCAGGGGAACATGCCAAATGCTTTTGCCACAGGATGAATTTACTGTTAGGGTTTTTTTTAATTAATTCTAGATGCATTTGAGAAGTGAACAAAATGCAATGAGCTCCCAGTGACCTGCGAGAGGATTAGCTGGGGTCTGGATTAACTGTGCTGGGAGGGGAGACGTGCCCGGGTGACTGTGGAGGCAGCAGCGCTGCTCTCGTCCGGGGGTGACGCTCCTGGGGACCCCCAGGCTCCCCACTGCTCCCCTCCCTCTGCCTTCCCCCCTTTCCCTCTTCCCTCCTTTCTTGCTTTCTCTGTTTCTTCCTTTCTCTCTTCCTCCCTTCCTGTTTTTCATATTTTTTCTTTCTTTCTCTTTTTCTTTCTTTTTCTTTTTCTCTTTATTTCTTTTCTTTCTTTTTCTTCCTTCCTTTTATTTGTCTTTCTTCTCTTCCTCTCTTCCCTAATTTCTTTGTTTTTCTCTTCCTTTCTTCTTTCTTTTCTTCCTTTTCCTTTCTTCTTTCTTTTCTTCCTTTTCCTTTCTTTTTCTTTTTCTTTTTCTTTTTCTTTTTCTTTTTCTTTTTCTTTT
>JANZLQ010000064.1:16264591-16275356 GCA_026212715.1 Elanus axillaris
GGGGTAGGTATCCATAGGGATGCCACCACACACACACACTCCCCTACAAAAACGACAGCCTGGATGGTTGTAACAGGGTGTAAAAACACCCTGAAAAAGGCCACCGATTTGACTCAGGTAGCCGGCTGAGCACTGACAATCTCGTGGCACCCCAGGCTGGCTGGCAGCGACAGCAGCAGGATGCTCCCGGACGGGTGCAGGGCCCCGCTGTTTTCAGGGACACCTGCAGAGCTGTGGAAATAATTGCTGGTAATAAGCCCGTTAGCTTCTTAACCCTCATTAAGCAGCTTAGGGGGGACACGCGCCGTTATACGCAAACCCAGAGGTGGAGAAGAAGGCCCTTGTCAGGGCAAAGGGGTGTTACTGCTGGGGACGGGCTTTCAGCAGGTACTGGGGGGTTGTCACGGGGGGGGGAAACGACTCCATCCTTTCCCCCACAGCAAACTCCCCTCCTGCATCCAAGCCCCCCCCCCAACCCCATTGCTCTTTGCCAGCCGGTACCATCAGCAGCTCTCGGCAGCACTGAGCAGCGGGCAGGGATGGTGATGATGGGCCCGTCACACACGTGTGACGAGTGTGGGAGGTCTCAGCCGCAGTCACGCCGGCGGGGGGAGCGGAGCGGCTGACAGCGCAGGGCGACGGCCCGGCCAGCGCCCTACACCGTGGCTGGGGAATGGAGCGGGACGTTTCTAATCGCTCCAGTTGGAAAAAGTCCCATTTTTACATTTGCTAAATTAAAGGACGTCAGCATCTGATGCCAAGCCCAGGCTCCTCAGAAATTTAAACTAATGACAGCAAAGAAAATGAACTGAAACCAGAGCACAAGCGCTCCCATCTTAGCCAGCAGCACCAGCCCTGAGTAGCCATGACCATGGCAGGGTTTAGATGGCAGCTTGCAAAGCACCAACCATCACAAAGGTCTCAACTTTTTGCCCCAAAATGCAACCTTGCCCACTCTGCTTGGTCAGAAAGTGCATTGCTGGCACCCAGGCAAGCCAGGCTGCCGGGCTAGGGTCCTCAGCGAGACCCCCACCCTCCTCCAGCCTCCGAAAGGGCAAATATCTCCCTCTTTTATGGATGCAAATGGTCTAGGAGATGGGGTTTGATCAGCACGGGGTGGAAGTGGGGAGAGCAGAGTGGCGAGTGCGATGTCCAGATTTCTCCAGCTCTGATGATTCCTACAGCCGGCTCCATCCAGCCTGGCCCCGCGCGGGTGGGCAGCGGGGTCCCGGCAGAGCACCGGGGCCACCGGCTGCCACATGGCCCCTTCGCTGCCCCTCTTCCCCATGGAAATACCTGGGCTCAGGCGAGGGCTTCGGTCCCCGGCGCTCTCCGGGCTCCGCTGGGGTGTTTTTGTGCTGCAGCTGAGCAAAACCACAGGGTGGTGTTTTGGGTTTTTTTTTTTTCTTTTTATAATTTTCTCTGCAAGATAAAATTAAACAAACAAGCCCTTCTGGGAGCAGTGCGAGGAAGGGAGCCTGCTTTCCTACAGATGTGCGTGTCCTCAGCGATTACAACCACCGAATTAAGCTTTCCCTGTGGCTGGGACATTTGCATGATCCCCCTCCTTCCCCTCCTGCGGTTTCTCTGGTAGGAGACCGGCACACTCTGCCTCTCCATGAGGTTATTACCCAAACACCTATTTTTCACAAAAGCATTGAGAACGGGTTTTTTTCCCTGACCTCACCACCTCGCCATCAAATTAGAGTGGTCTTGAGTGCAAGGCTGGGAGTGTTCAGCAAAGTGGCACACACCGGCAGAGAATAGAAAAAATGGGATAGGGTAGGATAGGATAGGATAGGATAGGATAGGATAGGATAGGATAGGATAGGATAGGATGCAGCCGGGCATCTGCTAGGGGAAGGGGCTGCAGAGGAGAGGGGATGGTCTAGGTCTGGAGCTAAGAGGGAGCTCCCGGCCGCCCTCTGAGCCCCCACTGCATCCCCCAAATCAAAGAGGAACGGCTGTGGCATGAAGACTTGCAAACACACCTAAACTTTCCAGCTTCATCTGATTCAGGAGCCAGCACAGAAGCCGTTGCCATAGCTTTGCAGACCACCGGTGGGTTTTGTAGCACAATCTGGACCACAGATCTATGCAAATCCCCAAGGCAGAAGTCTTTATGGAGGCATATGACAACCGAAAAAGAATAGCGCTCAGTGCTCTACTCCCACACGCCACCCCCCAACTTCACCATCATTTAAATCAGTCTTAAGTTGGAAGAATTCAAATCAACACTGTCGTCACAGAGCCAAGCAGAGAGGTGACACAACTTGGATGCTGCCAGGGAAATTGCCCCCCTGAGACTCCAAACCCATCAGCCCATCACTTTTTGAAGCCCCGTCAAGGAAAACAAATGAACTGGCAACCCGCTGCCCCAGGCCCTCCATCCCCTCTGGCCAGGGCTGCTGGAGAAATTTCCAACCAGCCTTCCCCCTGGGATCAACGGGAGGGGGACCGTGGGGAGAAAAAAATATCCATGACATGCTGCTGAGGCTGGAGAGCCACAGTTGGAAAAGAAATCAAAGCTTCCAAAAAGAGAGATGCCAAGGAGATATGTTGTTCCCAAAAGAAACAGGACATTCCTCTCCAAGGGGGAGGAGGGAGGAGGAAGGCTCATACCACCTCTTTCAGTGACCCGGCATAGGTGCTCCAGGGGCTCCGTGCACAGCAGCCTGCTCGGGCGGCTTGTCTCCGCTGTGCAATGCTGCAGACGCAGATGGCATCACAGCTACCAAGTTTTTTTGTTGTGTTTATTTTTTTACCCTAAAAGCATGTTTTCGGTTTGAGGAAAAGGTTGCCTGGGTTCTGCCAGCAGCCGGGCAGATGCGGAGCTGCTCTACCGGAGACCTCCCTGCCTTCCTGCACCACGTGCCCAGACCCTCGGCTGTCTCGGACGCTGCGGCAAACTCCTCGGGACTCCTACGGGAGTCACATAGGGAAGAAGCTGGAGGAAAAAATGATACTTTGCTATTGCCAGAAATACCAAAATCAGGTCCCAGTCCAGTCCAGAGGGTGAAGAATTGGCAGTTTAGATTTTTCCTTGCAAAACATTTTTGGGTTGCGCAAGCAATGGGATCGAGCTGGAAGCAAGCGGGGAAGATCGTTTCAGTGCACTCCTGGTTGCTCCCCTGAAACCACCCAATTTGGCTAGCTCAGCATAATTTCTGCAGCAAATTATTTCTGCAGGAAGTTTTATACCTGTGCCCCTGGGCAAAGCCCTGACAGCATCCTTTGCTGGGAACAAGCTACCTGCCTCCTCAAGGCAGCACCTAGGGAAGTGGGAGGGAGAGGAGGACAGGGAGCAGAGTTGGCCCAGTTATAAACAACGCCATGGAAAGGAAACAGGAGAAAAAGCAGCAAACAGAAACCAAGAAATCCAGGGAGATGGGTTCAGCTACAGGCACTTGATGCAAACAGCTCCTCATGCTCCATGCAACCCTGTAGAATTGGGCACAAGAGAAAATGGGATCCATCACAGCTGAGCAGAGCAGAATCCAGCCCAGCCATCGCCTTTCTATGAACAGCACACTGAACCGACCTAGAGCCCTGGACAGAGTGTGCAGTGCACAATGCATAGTTCGTGGCAAGACCTCATCCGCTCTGCTTCATTAAAAAAGATGAAGGTGAGAAAGGGGAGAGTTAAATTAAGGAGAGTTAAATTAAGGTGCCCGTTGGACCTGCCAACACAGCACTGGCCTAGCTCCTGGTGTCACCGGCACTGAACCCCAGCGATCCCATCCCTGAAAGCACCAGCAAGCTGTGAAATAGCCTGTGTTTAAGACAATCATTATTTGCAATCTGTGATCCTGGAGAAAAAGGCAGAAAAAGCAACTTCTCATTTTTACCAATAAAAGGGGAATTGCAGAGACTCAGCAAGCACAGTGGCCAGCAGGTCACAACCAGCAGTGCTGGAGTGATTCATCCTAAATAAACTAGATTTAGTCAAACTAGCCTAGAATAAGGCAGAGAAAACCGCCCAGAGTTTGCCCTGCTGATGCCTGCCAGGTATTAGCCCATGGAAGTGATGGGGCCAGCAGAGAGGAGACAGAGCAGGATCATCCCCACCGCTGCTTTCCCCTCCACCTCCAGAAGGATGAATTAAGAGCTTCAATCCCAGCTCCTGCATCTGGATACTGCACTGAAATGCATCAAGGAGGGTTTATTTTTTTCCTCTTGCCCCAGACTGTCTTCCCAGAGGGCATCAATTCCCGTCCCCAAAGGCTGCTGGAGGAGCCGGGCACCGGGCACTGCTCCGCAGCATCCACTGGACTAGTTTTCCCCAGAAAAAAAAAAAAAAGCCACTTCAGTTCTGCTTGTGTGTAACTTATTATTAAAGCTGAGCAAATAATTCAGGGCAAAAGCTCCAGGAACAACATTTTGCCTTTTCATTTTCCGCTCTTGAGCTGTCTGCAATTTTCCCAGTGCTCAGGGATGATTTAAAGACCTGTCTCCGGACGGGAGCGCCTTGCTGTGACGATGGCTGAGAGTGTTTGATGGCCTGTATTTCACGTGCGCAGATGAGGACACACCGGGCACGGAAGAATGGATGAGTCTTTCTTGGTACCCTAATTAGACGAGCAACATTTGCAAGTGGGTTTGGGGATTTTTTTTCTGTGTTCGAGACCTACAAACACTTGATGTAGAGTTAACGACCTCCTGTTCGTTAGGCAAGGCTCTACGAGCACTTTGCTTTATGGCTCATCATTTTTCCAGACGACAGTACCAACCTGGACACAAGATTTCCATGGAGCAGCTCATTCCCAGACCCTCTCTGCACTCCAAAACACCACTAAGAACACAGGAAAGATGTGAGGAAGATAGGGCCGTCGGGCTGCGATGGCTCTGACCTTCCAGTGCCGCAGCCATCCCAGGCATTTGCTTCCTCATTAGCGGAAAGGGTAGGGAGAACGGATCGGCTCTGTGCAAACTCCCCGTGGTGCTCGCATGACGCAGGCTGGCAACGGCAGCTCACCCCAATGCTCGGGCAAGTGCCAGCCGAAAAAAAAAAAGCAAGGAGGGGATGGATGCAGGGGTGCCCAAATCCAAGGTTCCCATACCTAGGCTGTCCCCCCCCGACCGTGTCCGTCTGTCCCTGGGAACCCCTGGCTGGTGTAAAGCAGAATCTGTCCTCGAGGCCATACGAACTGCCTTTTCCTGGGGGACAAGGGCTAGTGTGACCATGGCTGTGACCCCAGACATGCAGCAGGGATGCTGAAGGGGCTGAGTAAGGGACCCCCCCCCCCCCCCCAGGCAGAGCCAGCGCTGAGGACAACCACGTCTCATTTGGGGACCCAGCCCTGAAGAAAGAAATCGCTCCCAGGTTTGGGCAGGGCAGCCGCTGCCTCCCTTTTTTTTTTTTTTGCTTTTAGGACAGAGCAAACCGGTGACATTAACCTCCTGCTGTCAGGACCCCCCAGAGCAGCTCATGCACGAGACAGAAGGAGTCATTTAATGCCCCCCAGCACCCAAAAGGGGCCGGGGCTGCTCTCCGGGCCATCCCAGGTGATGGAGCCTGGGGCTCCATTAGTCCCCGCTGGAAACCCCTCTCCAGCCAAACAGCTTTCTCCTCCCATTGCATAATTGCACTTTGTCAAGCAAACCCAGCCGCTGGCGATGCATTTTCTCCAGCATCACTGCTCTCCCGCAACATTTTCCTTATTCCTTTCACTCGCTCTGGACAGTCACCAAAGCACCCGGAGAGGGAAAGAGAGAAAAAGCCAATGGTCGTCCCACCCATGAAGTAAAACCCAGGATGAAAAAACGGGGGGAAGAAAAGCAGAGAGTGGTGTCAGGTGCCTCTCCCCAATCCATCCCCTCCCAGTTTGCCTGTGGGGGTTTGACAAAAGTGCTTTTTGGCTGACAAAATGATTACAGGGTGCCGAGACAGTAAGTTGCACATGGATTTCTTTCCTGCATTTCAAGCAGAGAGAGGACACGGCTGCAAAAGCAGCTGCACTTCTGGAGGGGTCTCAGTGATGGGGGAGAGGGGAGGTGGCAAGAGGGGGGATGTGGGGTGGGGAGGAAGGAGGGATATTTTCTGCTTGGAAAAAAAGCAAGGAGAGAGCGGGTGGGAGTGTGCACGAACGTGCGAAGCCAAAGGCAGAAGATGCTGCAGGTCCCTGTTGGAGCGGGGACGGGATTGGGAGGATGCTGGTGCCGGTGTCTGGACCAGCCTGAAGTGGGAAGGGGAGAAGCTGGAGCCGCTGCAACCCCTGAGCAGGGTCAGATCCTGCGGCCTTGCTACGAGGAGAGGTTTGGGCAGCAGCAGCAGCGCTGGGAGCGTGTGTGCAGTGTGCGTGCCTTTCTCCGGTGGGAATACGGACCAAGCGGGGCCGAGCGAGGTGCCCTGGGTGCGCTTGGACTCCTGGTGCCGGCAGGCAGTGGGTGCTGGGCAGGGGGGGAGGAGGAGAGGAGGATTTCAGCTCCAAACTCAATCTGTTGGAGAACTTGGCCTGCTCCCCGTCAAGCTGAAAATAGCACATATGTAAGGACGTGCACGCAGTGCTGGCTGTGTCCTCGCCGAGCGTTTCCTTCCTGCTGCGCTCCACGCAGCACCCCGGCCCTCCGCCTGCTGCCTCCGGCCCCCCGCAGCCCCCACGTCCCCCCCCACGGGGGCCAGGTCTAGGGCAAGAGATTTATTTGGCTCCTTAAAGCATCCTTATTTTGGCAAAGCAAGGCCGGTGCACAGATGCTGAGCTGGAGCCAGGTCCGTTCACCTTCAGTTGCTTTTTACTTTTACCACGAGGTCTGTCCGGCGGCAGCATCCCCACCGTTATCATCTGGAGTGGGTGAGGATGAGTGCGGCTCACGGCGGGAGCCGAGCTTTATTAGAAACAGGCATCTGGCTCAGGCCCCCCCAGCAGCCGCCGGCCCAGGCTCAGGCTCAGGATGAGGCCACGATCACACACGAATGGCCAGGCAGCTGCGGCAGCAAGCGGGGAACCTCCACGAGTCCCCAATACTTCTCCAGATTTTATCTCCAAACCCATTACTGGTGGTGGGAAAATAAAGATATTGTCCTTCTCTGTGGGGGCACGTGCTGCCCAGCCAGGGCTGAGCCCCAGCCCTGAGAGGAATGGTGAACTAGCAGAGCGTGCAGCAAGCTGGAGGATGGAGATAACCCTGGCAGCAACCAGAGCTGATTCCTGCAGCGGAGAAGGAAGAAAAGAGGCTGAGCTCCCCACGGACATTGGGCACAGGAATAATGGGAGAGTTTTGTGGGACATCAGCCGCAGTTCTGAGCAAAGCTTGTGCAAAGCCCCACTCCTCTTCCATTCCTGCTTTGAATTCCCCCTAAAGAAATGTCCAGGCCAAGTACCCCAGGATGGAGGAAATATAGGGTTTCTCTGAACGAGGTTTGTGGGGTGGTAATTGGGAGATATAGTAAGTGCAAAAAAGCAAATAACACCAGGGGCTGGGGAGGGACATACAGGCAACCCGCATGGCACTTGGTGTACGGCAGAAGAGGATTGTTTTAAGCATGCAGGTTGCCTTGTGCTCAGTGTATTCAGAGTACACTATATAGCCACTATAGGATGATTTCCTAACCAGAGGGAGCAAGCAGCCCTCCAGCCAGGCAGTCCAGTGTTTCAGTGCATGGCCCCACAGCAGCACCCAGCAGGAGAGGCATCACTTTGTGAAAACACATTTCTCACCCCAAATCTCTGCTCTGCTGGGATGTTGCTTTATGACGATGGCTGCCTCGTGCTGCAGAGCTCAGCTGGGGACAGCCGCCGGGCGCAGGGGGGACATCGCTGTCTGTGCAGGAACCAAGCACAGCTCTAACGTGCTCTTGCATCGGCAGAGCACCAAAAATGCACCTGAGCATCGCCAAAACCCCACTGCTTTCCAAAGGCCTCTGAGGAACGGCATTAGCGAGCGTGTGGTATCAGGTCTCCTGAAACAAAGCCATTGTGGTCAAGGCAGGATCCTTATTAATTCTTTCCTCTCTTTAATTTCCATTTTTTCTTGGTTCCCTTTCCAATTGCTCAGGTAGGGCTTGGGTAGGGCCCCCATCGCCGCCAGCCTGTGTCCCTGCAGCACGGTGCCACCGGTGTTATTGCTCTGGGACATGGGGATGTGATGGGTGGTTGTGTTTGGGGTCGATGGTGAGCTCAGAGGCATGGGAGGGCACAGAGGGAAGGGAGCCCTGGATGGGGCAGAGAGCCCCAGGCGGAGGGGAAAGGGAGGGTGCGGAGCACCAAAATAACACCCCGAGACTGTTAGCAGCCAGGCACTAGGATGGGGGGAAACACACGGCTGGGTCCTGGCCTCATCCACTCTCCAGCTGGGAGGATGGAGACAGGAAGCTGCCACTTATTGAAATAGCATCTTTTGGTGAAATATCCCAGCTTCTCCCCAAACACCGCCCTTGGGGAAAGACCACAAGGAAAGGGTTGGGACAGGACCCCCTCGGCACCCACAAAACCCACCCCAGCGATCGCCTTTGTGCCTCCACCAGCAGCACCCGCCTCAGCCACCCGTCCCCAACATAATTCCCCTCCACCCTTGGGTTCCCCCCATTGCCTTTATCCCCCACGACCCTAAAAAGCACCATTTTCCCCATTACATCCCACATCCTTGCAGCCCTGAAGCCCTCTCTGGCACCAGCCCTGCAGCACCCATCGCCATTGATGCCATCGACGCGTCCCCAGATCCCAGGGGATGCCGATGTGCTGCAGTCCCTATGCAGGGGACAGCGCATGGATGCTATATGGCCCCGGGGACTCCTGCAATGCCCACTCACCCGCCGTTACATAAACTGCCTGGAGCCAGGACTGTTTTCATTTGTTTTGCCTACAGCACTGTGCTCTTCAACTTTATTTGCATAACAAATAATTAATAATAATTAATGACTGGGAGAACGGTGCGGATTGCCAGATTTTGCTAATTAGTGAACAAGCACCATTGCAAAAGCAAAGGCAGACGTCACACTGTCCCGTCTCCCCGCCGAGGGTGGGCTGTGTCCGGGATGCAATGGGGACAGTTGTCCTGTGGGACATGCAGCCGTTTTGAGGAGGAGGAGGAGGAGGAGGAGGAGGAGGCAGCACTGTGGGTGGTGGTGGGACGGGTCAATGGTACTCGCAGGGTTTTGGCTGGTGCCCATATGCGGGTGCCTCGATGCAGCCCTGCTCCATGCTCACACACGTGCCATAGCACAGCATCCCATGCCCCGCTTTCTCCACGCTCTTATTAGCGCCTGGGACAACACTACTTAATTGTCTGATGATGGCACTGCTCCATATAATTAATGAGAAAACCTGTACCAGCTTGTTAGAGAAAAGCCTTTGTTCCAGGAGCCCCACAGCCAAATGATGCTGGGGATGCTCTTGCCCCAAGGCCCCTCGCAGGTGGCACCCCCTCAGGGTGCTGGGGGGCTGAAAGCACCAGGGAGACCCTGCTGCTGTCAAAGTACGGAGGAGCGAGGATGTGAGCTATAGGATGCCCTGGTTGGAGACACCTGGGGTGAAGGGTGACATGGCAGCCTCTGGCTGGACCTCACGCACCTGCAGCTGCCTGGGGGCCTGGGAACACTGACCCTGAGAGGGAGGGGAAAGGGAAAAGGGAAAAAGAAAAGGGGAAAAGGGAAAGAAGAGAAAAAGAGAGAAAAGAGAGGAAGGAGAGAAAATAAGATGAGATGAGAGGAGAGGAGAGGAGAGGAGAGGAGAGGAGAGGAGAGCAGAGGAGAGGAGAGGAGAGGAGAGGAGAGGAGAGGAGAGGAGAGGAGAGGAGAGGAGAGGAGAGGAGAGGAAAAGGAAAAAAAAGGAAAAAGGAAAAAGGAAAAAGGAAAAAGGAAAAAGGAAAAAGGAAAAAGGAAAAAGGAAAAAGCAAAGGGAGTCTAACTCTCCCATCTTTGGTCTGCTCAAGTGCTGACTGCTGTATCACACACGACTTGCATGCAGGAGCGCTGACGGCAGCAGGTTGCTGCAGTGAGCAATGGACAAAGCCCCCAGACCCACCTGGCCAGAGGCAGCTCACAGGGAGCAGGGTGTTTTCCTCTCCGGGAGAAGATGGGATGAAGAAGAGGAAAGCCCTCTCCCTCTGTCCCCACCACGAAGCTCTTCAGGTCCCACTCGCTCCTCTTAACCCTTGCAGCAGCCCGGACAAGCCCTCGGTGCCGGCAGAGCCCTGATGCTGCTCAGCATCACTCCCGCTGCAGCTCCAAACCAGCCCCTCGCTTTACACCACCATTAAACAGAGCTGTGTGTAATTATGCTTCGCTGGCTCTCTCCTCTGTAACTGTAATTCCTTTGCTTCGCTAAATTGCTTCCCCTTCAGTACCACACATAATCCGTTGCACCGTAATTATACGGGAATTTTAATATCTGATGTATTTATAAGATGCACTTAATTCATCAGCCCCTTTAAGTACATTGTCATTACAGCCTTCGGCACGGTAGGAAGGATGACTCGCTGTCAGATGGAGATTAGCTGGCCCCCGTGTGTAACGAGTTGGAGGGTGTTCTCAGCCCAGCTGAGAACCACGCTGCCAGATCCAGCCCTGGGGCATCCGAGGCTGGGGAGCAGGATCCCACTGTGCCAGGTGTCCGGGTCCCTGGGGGGACTGGCAGTGCCAGGGCTCCCCTGTGCCGCTGTGGAGCTGAAAGGCAGCACGATCCAGAGCAGCACCCGACCCCCCTTTCCCAAATATCTGAATCACCCAGCAGGGCCAGATTTGGCATTTCAGAAAAGAAGGGCCTGATCCAGCACTGGCTGCCCAGCACTGGGGGAGGTTTATCCCTGCAGCCTGAGCACTGGAGTG
>JANZLQ010000064.1:16286652-16321200 GCA_026212715.1 Elanus axillaris
TCATTTTCCAAATGGTTTTGTTTGGAAATTCAAGGGCAGGGAAGGAGCCGGACTGCCGGCAGGAGGAGCACAGTGGCTGAGGTCAGCGCTTGCGGTGCTTTTATGAGACCACGCACAAGGTCCCAGGGACCAGAAATGCTGATGGGGGCAAGAATTGGTCACCACCATGCAGGGATGCAGCGCGGCTCTCTGCAGGCTGGGTGCGAGTGGCACCGTGCCCAGCAGGTCCGGCTCCCTGGGCTAAGCTCCTTTGCATCCTCTTGCCTGGGAAAGAAAAGCAAAGGCAGGATTGGGCCTGAGGAACCATCAGCCAGGAGCAGCAATCTGTCCCATGAAAAGCCATGGAGCAGGTGAGCCATTTCTCCCCCAAAATGGCTAGCACAGGGAAAAAAAGACATTTGTATTTCTGCCAGCTGACAAAATGAGACACCACTTGTAGCCAATGAAACTCTGCAGATTTTGCTAATAAAGGATTGCTCCATCCAGCTTCCAGCTGGATTCCAGCCCCAGCCAAGACGCGGACACTGGCAGCATCAGCCGTCGCATCCCAGCACTGGCGTCCCTAAGCGGGCCGGCCCCGTGCCATGCCACGGGTTCAGGCTCTCTGCAAATTCAAGCCCTGCCCCATGGCAGGGACACAGCTCCCACACTGAGGTTTGCTCCCACCCTTTGGATCCCTGTGTTTGCCATGGGGACCATGCTGCTGGGATTGCACCGTGTCCCTTGGGAAACTAACACATCTCAGGAAATTTTCCCTTTCTATTCAGCTTAATTGCACCCATTAGAGCTTGTTTCAGCAGGGTCCCAAGAGGATATCGCTCCCCAGCATCCTCCTCTGACTCTTCCTCCGCTTCTCTCCTCCTTCGTGCACGCAATGCTCACCTCAGGGAGGCTGATCCTTGCTCCATCATGAGCAACGCTGGTCCAAGCAATCGTATCCTCCATAGAACATGACCCTACACCACCCCAGCTGATGGCATGTACCTCTTCCAAGTGGTCACGATACTCTTTTTAGGACTTCCAAGGCGCTGACCCTGTCTCACTGCATGCAGAGAGGCCCAGGCCATGTCTTTGGGACAAACGCTTGAGGAGACTTTGGCTGGTGCATCCGACTGTGGCCAGAGGTGGGCGCCTGCTCCTTATCGGCAGCAAAAGAGCAGAAAAAGAGCCAGTTTGGGAAAACCATGTGCCCTCAGCATGCCACCACCCCGAGATCAGGCCAGAGGCTATGTCACACTGGGATCCTGCCCGGAAAATATAGGACAAAGCAGGAGGCAAGAAGCTTATCTGCTGCTGTCGTGACCCGCAGTGTTTGGGGGGAGGATTTGGGGCAGCAGATGGGATTTCCTAGACCTCGTGCATAAACCCAGTGCTAGCTCCACGTCCCGGGCCAGCTGGGACGAGCACAGCTTTGGCTTTTTACTGTGGGATGCTCCAAAAGAAACAGCAAAGGGCAGCTCCCCTGGGCTGCCAACGGTGCCCACAGGACCCTGGAGAAACAATCGGTCACCTTTCTGCTCTCCTTTGCCACCAGTGCTCAGCTCCCCTTTCCCTCACCCACAGGGCAGATTATTTTAGGACAGGGAGGAGGAATGAGCAGCAGCAACCAGCCAACCGATGGCTGCTCATAGCAGAGCCCAGGCAAGCTGGACATCCCAGGAGTCAGACAGGGACCTCATATAACCCAGAGGCTTTCCCAAAAAGCTTGCTGCAGCTGAAGAGCCCAACTGGCTTCTTACATAAATGACCTCAGGGCAACGCCTCTGAGACCACCAGACCAGGCAGCAGATGCTCCGAGGCAAAATCCACCCCGTCCTGAGCAGACGTCACCTAATCAGCATGTTGGCTTCTTCCCAAGGCGGTCTTGGGGCACACAGTAAATATCTTATATAAGCACCTCTGTCCTGGGGTCAGATCCAGTTCAGCCTTCTTGTACAGCGGTGTCCTCCTGGAGAGAGGCACAAGAGGTGGCCTGAGGGGCCAGAAAGGGCTTTCCCCAGCATGGACCTGTTACATGGTCGTAGAACCTCTCAGTGACCCATATCCACAGCTGTGCCAGTGGAGGCTCCAGGAGAAACCCTAGTGTATGGAGAAGAGCCACCCATCCCCAATGGCAAAAAAGGACAGAAGAAGGGGTCAAAATGACAAGTCACTTCTGCCTCCAAACTATTTGTCTTCCAGGACTTGGTAGCTGGGTACGAAGCTGGAGAGAGCCTGGAGAGCCCAGCACTCCTCCACAGCAAGACCACAGCTGTGTGGCTGGACATTAAGTACCTTCTCTGATGGAGACATCACATCACGCCAGAAGACCTCTGCCAGCACTCAGCTCTCACCCCTTGGGAAGTTTCAGATCCCAGTCTCTGTTGCAGGTTAGCCCCCAAGTTTCTCAGCACGGCTGGAGGCACAACTGAAGTCTTTCCTCTTTGTCCCAAGCAGCCTCCTGCGAGCCCGCTGGAGCTGGGATGCTGGAGAGAGCCCATGGACAGACAGAGCCGGGGGTAAAAGCAGCTGGGCTGGGACATTAGCAGACTGCAGAGGATAACCTGTGAGCATCTACAGCACTTAAACTGTCAGCACTAGCTTTCCCTCTGGGCTGTTCAATGAGGTGAAATCTGAGGTAGGGTATGTACTGGTAGATGCTAATTCCTCCCTCAGCGTCCTCTCTCCGGGCTCACATCTCCAGGGCATTTACCCACATGGCTGCACAGGGGTTTTGGTCAAAAAAACCCCAGATAAGTGGGCTTCAGCCTCACTATTGCCTTTACCTGCCACCACCAGCCTCGGGGGGACTTGGCCATCCATGGGACATTGCCTGTCTGTCAAACCAGATCACACACAAGCACAGTGGGTTCATACATGAGCAGGAGGATGCTCTGAGGCGCAGGCAGCAGCTAAAGGAGCAGACAGAACACGACCTGCCCCTCTGCCTGCCCCAGCCTCCCTGCTCCTCTTTGACAGGTCACTTAAACACTGCGGCCACCAACAACCCGTCCCCGTCTTTCACAAGAGGCATTTCACACCAGCCTTTGCTGCTAAATAAAGCAGCTCAAGCGTTACTTGCACCACCAGGGCTCCCCGGGGTGGTCCTGGACAAGGAGCAAGGTTAAACTCATCCCTGCAGAAATGGCACCAGCAGCTCCTCCATCAGTGCTGCTGCCCCAGGCTGAGCTGGCCATGCCACCGCCGGCCCTGGGCTTGAGCAAAAAATAGAGTCGGACAGAGAATTTGGGTCTCTGTTGCTGCAGCTGGCAGAGAGGAATGCATCAGCAAATATTTGTGCTCTCCTGTGATTGGCAAGGCCTCTTTGCCCCATCGCTGCCCGCTCACAGGCAGTTCTCAGGGTTTGGGAAAGGGCAAACGGGTCCTCAGACCCGGGGTACGGCAATAAATATAAAACCATAATGAATTGCTCAAGTCCTGTCCCCAAGCATGCAGCATTAAGTGACATTGGCCAGCTGCAGACTCCAGAAGCAAGTGCTCAAACTTTGCAAATAGAGTTGAAGAAACAGTCAAAACCAGCACAAAAATCCCAGTTTTCATCCTCTGCTCAAAGCCACAGGCAAGACCCACGCCAGATACCTGGGCTGTGTCAGGGAAGCCAGGACGGCAAGAGCACAGTCTGAAATAGAGAGCTGTATTTTGGGAAGGTTAACAGGGATCAGCTGCCTGTGACGGGTATTCGGAAGGTGGGGGCTTGGAAAACAGGAGTTCAGTGGTGCCCAGAGCAGGACAGATGAAGGGTTGACCTATACTTTGGCTTGTTGAGCAAAAGAAAAGTGTACATTCAGGTGGAAACAAATTATTTTTAAGTGAAGAACAAAATTATAAAGGTTTTTTCCATGAGGCTCAGAACAGTTTGCTCAATCCAAAATGAACCAGCTTCTCAGCAGGCTATTGCACCCATTTGTAAAATCACAGTTCTCCTCTAGATTAGTTAAAAGGCACTTTCCAGCCCAGAAAAGGCAAAACCCCATTTAAAAAATAAACTAATCTCCAAACAGAGGATTCTGACTATTCTTGAAACAAAAACTTCACATTTCCGAAAGCCGAGGTGAAGCACCGTGATCTTCTCGGATGTCTCCCTCCCCCATTTTGTGCAATCACACGTATTTTCCAAACGCTGCGTGAGCTTGGGATCGGCGCCAGCCTCTGCAGCAGCGGTGCTGAGCACACACAGCTGCCGGCACACACCGGATCAAAGCTGCAGTTCGGCCGTAGGGGCAGAGCACCCACCAAAGCCGAGGGCAGGGAGCTTGTCAAGGGGTGGGAAAAAGCTCTTTCCCTTTTCCTGGGGTATTCATCCCTCCAGGGTGAATCAGGGAATCCCATTTGGGATGTGGGTTTTGCATGACAGATCACATCGGGTGATACCTGCTGCTCCTGGATACTCCAATGCAATGACTTGCAAAGACCAGGGAGGGATAATTCCCACACGGAGCTCTTGTGGATCATCCTACAACCCTTTCTTTCAGAGGGGGCCTCACTCTCCTGCCATGCACAAGGTAGCACATGCAGCTCGCATGGGGACAGCAAGCGTGTGAAGCAAGGAGCATCGCACAGCTGAGGGGGAGTACCCAGAGAAGGTGCGATCCAGGTCCCTGGGAGAAGAGGAAAGTCCTCCCTCTGCTACAGCAGCCAGTGCCTTAAATTCAGCCCCACTGGACTGGTAATTTGGCTGTGACCAGGTATATATGCACATGTGAGAGCAGAAAAGTATATATATTCTTCCTTAAGGACTGCAGCCAGCCGGCTGGGGCTGCCCGCTATGCCAGGCACTCTGTACTTCTCATCAAAGATGCTTCTTTAGAATTTCTTGACTTTTTTTTCCTCTCCTTCCCTCCATTCTGGATAATAAAAGACATAGCAGCATAGGGCTTCTCAGACCCCAGCCCTGAGGGACCAGGACCCCCAAGCCCCCTCATCTCCCTTCATGTAAGGGAGCTTCCCTGTGTAAATTTTTGGGTTGGTTTATCAGGGATCAAACTGTGCCTCTCCCCACGGGATCTTCTACCTCTGCTCCATTAAAGAAAAAAAGAAAGTTTTTAAAACCCCAATGTTTAACAAGGCAGCTGCAGGGAGGCTACTTGACTGATTGAGTTTTTACCTGGCCCTTACAGGCAGGCTAAGGTACTTAACATAGAAATGAGGTTTAGTCACAGCAAGGCATTTGGGATTAGAGTTGGCTGGAGAAACTCTGATGGAACCACGTTCCTCCAGAATATGCACTCCTGTCAAAATTGAAATGCTTTGTGAGATTGAATAGGTTTAGCCAGAAGTTCATTTTCTAAAGAAAATCAGAGAGTGGGTACAAGAAAATATGTTGAATGAAAAAATGTGCTTTTTCTTTTGAGCCATGCTGGTGTGTATGTTGTTGGGGAGGTTTTTTTCTTTTCTTTTTTTTTTTAAGTCATGCATTACTCAGGGAAGAACCTGAAGAATGGTTTTCTCTCTAATGACAAATTTACCCAAACTCAGCAATTCCCCACTCCCTGCTGGCTCACAAGCTGGTAGCCCTGAAGACATTTATGACTCTGCAAGGGATGCTTGCTGTTGGACTCCAAGGCCAGTGTGACTCGATAAAAAAAACATGCTATCAAAACCCACCTGGAGCGAGCGTGGGGAGGCAAGGAAAGCCCAGCAGGACCTGAGCAGGCAGCATAAATGCAAACAGAGCAGCAATGACCTGCACTAAGGTGACTCCACAGCAGTAATTGGAAATTTCCCACCCCAACCTCACACCTTTTGGGGAGCATCATCCCACTGGAAAGCAGCAGAAGGGATGGGGAAGCCCCTCAGCATGGAGAAGATGGGCAAAGCAACTTGATTTCCAGGATGACAGAGCCTGGGGTTTCCACAAGCCCATTGGTTTCCATTTCCAAATGGTTCCTCTGCCAAAATCCAACATCGTTCCTGTTGGGTAAACCTGTTACTTGAGTCTCTTGGCAACTGCTCGTGTTCCTGGGTCGGACAGGTAAAACATCAGGATCAGGTTTTTATCAAGAGGTGAGGATCTTCACTTGGCTCAGACTCATGCTGGGTTCTTGGGCTCTGGTTTGAGTATCGGTGGGGAGCAACGATGGCTTAGGCTTCTCCTCCTCCAAGATAGCACCTTGAGCACCTGCCCGCTTACCAGGCAGGGGAAGGAACACCTGGATTTCAGGGTGCTGAAGCCAGCAGCAACCCCCAGGGCAGCCACACAGGTTTTGCACAGCCCTTCCCCGGGATCACAGTCCATAAAGGGCTGCAGCCAGCTCCATGCTCATTTAGCAGATGCCAACAGCCTCCCTTGCTCAGCTCTGGGAGGTAAAGACTCCAAACCCCCGGAGATAACGCTTCCCATCAGGCTGCCACAACTTGTGCAGGGTGTTTCAGCAGTCCTGCCTGAAGCAGAGGAGCTCAGAGGAGATGCCTGTCCAAGGGCAGGAGCTGCAGGCAGAACTGCTGGACCCAGCCACAAGAAGGGACCCCAGCTATCGCACAAATTACAGCCCATATCACAGCAAACCCCCTTCCCCAGGCTGGGGCGGGGGCTGCAAGGTATATGAGCAGATTTTGGGGGAAACAACCAACAGCCCATGGTCCAAGGGAGCAAATTCAGAGTTATCCTCCAGCCCTGTTAGCTGCTCACCGCCATTCAAAACCAAGGAGGGTTTGTGCCAGATCTGAGGCTGGGAGGTGTCCATGAACCTCTGACTACTACCCTTGTAACCCCAGCTGTGTGCCCAGCCATTCAAATCAAGCAGTGTCGGGGGGGGTTGTTTTTGTTCCCCCTTCCCCTTGCTTTGGGATGAGAGGATCTTTATAAATGACTTCCGCTTAATCTCATTGCCAAGCAGACATCGCTGGCTTCTGCTGTCACACCATGCTCTGAAGACAGATAGAGTTTTCTGCCCGGGCTTAAAAAGAACATTGTTTGCAGAACAGAGCGAACAACATGTGAAAAGGAGAGGGAAAAAAAAAAAAAAAAAAAAGAGATGTGTGATGTTTGCTGGAAGAAAAACCCGCTCGTTTGTTTGGACGAGGATTCTCAGCACGTACAATCTCAGGAACAAAAGGAGATGCTTGTTCTCCACTGTGTTTGCGGGAAGAGTCCTGTAAATATTCAAGGGTGTTTGTGCTGTAGAGAAGATCACCTACCTGCCTACAGAAACTGCTCCAAGCACCCCCAAAATCACTGCTGAGGGGTCCAGCCCTCGCACAGCCCTGCAGGTCTGGACCCTGAGCCCTTCCCTTTATATCCAGTAGAAAACAAGCAGCCTGTTCAAATAGAAGTAACTGCAATAATAAAATTCCTTTGGGCAGAAGTTTTAGGAAGAAGCACGGCTCCATCTGACCTTGCTGGTACTCAATGAGACGTAGGTCAAATATTTTAATTGCCAAGTCACTAATCCCCCACACACAGCATTTCAATATTTGTATTGCTGCGGACTTATTGCCTTCTGAAGCCGCGGGGGGAAAGAAATAGCTGCCTGGATTGATGGGCTAGTAATTTCTGCCAAAACACGGTGCTGGATACAACTGCTCAGGATGAATGGTTGTGACTGCAGGGAGAAGCGAGCGGAGCAGGGGGGAGTTGCTGCTCCACCAGCTGCATTTCTGGTTGCATTCAAAGCTTTTGCCACCTTCCCAAAACAACGGCTGCATCCTCTAGCATCCAAGCACAACTGTCCCAACTGACACAGGCAGCAGCACATCCAGCCCAAACACACCCTTCGAACCTCTCCTCTCCCATCACCATCGGGAAACTCAGAGCAAACCAGTCGTTTTATTTTGATAAGCAACCAGACGGCGAACCCGAACCAGCCCCACCAGCGCGAGCTCCTGCAACCTTCTCGCAGGCTCAGGCGCACACCGGGGCTCGCACGCCTGCAGTGCAGCCACCTCTGGGCTGCAGCACTCACTGCAACCTGAGACTCCTTCGACAGGGAGAGGACTAGCAAATTGCATTGATGATCCCTGAGGAATTTGAAGAGACGGAGGGTAATTACCCATGATGGAATTTGGCTCGCACAAAAATTACTACAGTAGGAGTCACGGCTCTGGGGTCATGCAGGGACAGGCAGGAGAGAAGAGGACCCTGAATCATCAGCTCCAGACCCTGCCACCACCAGCAACCATGTTGCATAATCCAATTCGGAAATCTATAATGGAAACCTTAAAATTAGCTCAATTTTCTACCCCTGCCGCTGCCGGGATCCCGCTCTGTAGCTGCCTCCTTCCAACAGCACTGAGGATGCTCCACTCCAGGCATGCCCACCTCAGGGTGCGCTTCCCCAGGTCCCACACAGACACCCACTGCCTTGGGACGGGTTTCCCAGCTGGGCACAGCCGGCGTTAGCCCAGTGACAGCACCTCTAGAGAGGAAAGAAAACAGGGAGGTGGGATGCAGCATAGAGAGCATCGCATTTTCAGGCTAGAATTGAAAGGTCAATTACTTTATAATCTCTCCAGTACAGGAATGATCCTGCTTGCTCAAACAGGGCTTAACAAGAGAAGGTCCTGGCCCAGAATAGAGATGTTGTTGCAGACCTGCGAGCAAATAATAAATTCTGATGAAGACAGAGGTTACGTCATTAAAATGGAGCGGGCTGGATTCTGCCCTTACATCTACCCCTGTAAATCCAGGACAAAGGATTTTCTAGACTACGTATGCACATTCCTTTCCCTGCTGCTTCATCAAATAATACACAGTGCCTGTCTCCCAGCATAGGCCGGAGCACTCGCCCCAGGCGTGCAACAAGCAGACAGCCCTTTGGGGCAGCTGGGGCTTTGGTCCTCCGGGCTATCCAGGGAAGAAGATACCCTGGGGAAAGAAAAGTGGAGGGGGGAACATTCCCCCTCCTTTCCCAATTGTCAGGGAGGATGTGCTTTTGCTTTTGTGTGGTGGATGGAAAGCTCAGGTTGTGATGTTGGCAGCCCCAACGAGGCTTGATGCATGGCAAGAGGAGTCGGGCAATTTGCCTTGCCTGCACCAGAGACCAGGGACATGATGCTGTCTTCTGGGGCATCGTCTGGACACCCTTCGTTCTCAGTCTTGGTTTTGCAAATAAGAAAAAAACTCTGATTTTTTGGTTGGTTGTTTTTACTCCTTAGGCTCATTCATACAAATTTATTCTTTGGCCACCTGATAACAAGGGATGCCATGGCTTTAGGATGCAGGAAGATGGAAGAGGCTGTGCCAGCTGGGGTACAAGGCTTGTGCCCCTCTTTTGCTCAGTTTCCCCCACATCTCACTGCTGAGAAGGGAGCAGTTTGTGTAACTGCCCCAAGCCCATGCCATAGAGAGGACGGAACAGGTTACAACACAGGATGCCAAGCCTCTGGACCAGGCTGGTCATTCCGTGCCTGAAATCTCACCAGTGTCCCATGGGGACAATTATCAAACAGGAGAGTTAGTCTTTCTGACCCAAAGCCATTAGTTACAAAACAGGGAAGAGGGTTTAAAGCTCTTATGCTTGAACATGTTAACTCAGCCCTTTAGGGAACTCCTGATGTGCCAGAGCATCTAATCTCTGCAAATCACTTTTATTCTGCCTTGCTCTGGGTTTTCCTTTTTAATCAACTTAATCTTTATTCATGAGGTGTGTTGCTGCATTACAGAAACGCCCAGATCCTGAGTCTGATGCTCAGGGAACGGAAATTGGGGAAACTTGGTGGTTGTTCCAACCAGGGCTTAAGGTCTGGAGCAATTTATCTGGACCTGTGGCAGGCCCAAGCACTCCTCCATGTCCCGGCGGGGAGAAGGAAGAGGTGGGAAATGGCCCAAGCACGCAGAGGACAAGCACTACACCCTGAGGGTTGGCATGCTTTGATCAGCACGTTTCATTGCTATATTTAATCAGCAAAGTCCACACTCACCTAGCCTTGCCGATGGAGCTTT
This sequence comes from Elanus axillaris, assembly GCA_026212715.1. Lineage (NCBI taxonomy): Eukaryota > Metazoa > Chordata > Aves > Accipitriformes > Accipitridae > Elanus > Elanus axillaris. The sequence continues at coordinate 16,296,533 of JANZLQ010000064.1, forward strand.
TTTAAAGAAAAAAATATCTTTGAAATAAAAATAATAAATTACAGGGATCAAAGAAATGAGCAACCAGTGAGTGACAGCAACACTGAAGCAAAGAATAAAGGAAGTGCTAATGGGATTTTGAGGGGAGAAGTGGGGCAGGAGGGAGGCTTCGCTCCCAGAGAAAACAGAGCGATGCCAGGACCCCACAACCTGTCCCACGTGGGTTCAGCCCATTCCCCTGGTCCCTCCCTAACTAAGGCAGAGTTTCACAAGCCATCTCCAAAAAGGGACGTAGGCAGAGCACGACGCGATGGAGCATAGTTTGATACCCAGCATGAGCTCCCAGGAGCAAGCTGGGAAACACCAGTGCTGGCACTTCTGGTTTGGGAAGAGAGGAGCAATTTCCATGTCCGCTTCCCTGCAAGAAAAGGGCCATTGTTTGGGGGTTCTCAAGAGGAGCTGGCTGAGCATGACCCCATCCCAACAAATCAGCCCCAAAGCAACCCCAGTGTCCCCAGTGCAAACAGCAGTGCTCAGCAGCCTGCAGTGCCCTTGCTTGCATCCTCTGAGGATCAGCTCCCCCCGCCCCCCCCAACCATGATCCAAAGGTACTAATGGGATTGTAATTCCTCTAATGAGCTGTAATTAATTAATTACCCTGTTAGCACAAGAGTTTTACATTTTTTGGCAAACACTGTGCTGTTTTGTAGCTAGAGGGAGGCTCTTCCCCAGCACCATCAGGCTCTGATCCCGGCTGCAGACAAGCCTCATTTCAGCACTGAGCACACTTGCTTTTTGCCAAGGGAGCTTGTTCCCCTCCTCCTCGATCCAATATTGTTTGTACCTTAGGGGAAGGACCTTGGAAACAGCCACAGAGCTCGCAGGTCTCCCCCAAATTACGGACCACCAAGTCACAGACATCAGTTCAGAGGGTTCGCAGACATCTCTTCCATCAGCCCCTTGAGAACATCAATTCCCTCTGGCAAATTTAACAAGAAAAACACACCACAGGTAGAGAGTAAGAAATACCGGGACCCTCCATGGTCCCTGCAGAGCAGGAACATGCTGGTGGAAATTCCCAAAAGAACCGAGGACGGAGCCAAAGCAGGCTGGGGCCAAAGCAATGCCTGAGCTGTGTGAAGCAGCACAGCAGCCCCGGGGTGCTCAGAGCCACGCTGCAGCCTCCTGCATGCCCGGGATGCAGGATTGCACCCGTGCATGGCAGCCATGCGCCGTGGCTGAGCTCAGCCACCTCTCCCAGCTCAGCTTCTCCATTACCTCCACGCTTAATAATTAAAGCATCAGTGTAAAGGCATTAAAGTTTCAGGGCCTGACATGTTCAGAGCAAGACGGCAAGGCTCAGGGACCAGACAAGGACTGCTGCTAATGAACCCTGCACAGTGCAGGCAGCGAGGAACAGGTCCCTGCCCACCTGCCCCCATGGACGAACACTTTCCTCCCCACAAATCCTGTCTTCCCAGATCTGCTTTCCAAGAGCATCCACCCCAAACTACAGAGGAGGTTTGCTCAGCATCAGGTGTCTCTAAAAAATCCTAACGGTGGGGGGTTCTTCCCCGGGAGCATGGCTTTTTATAGAGCGCATGGCTTTGCATGAAGCCAGCTCCAAGCAAGGGTTATGAGTTACCTTTGGCCGGCTGCGGAGGCTGAACAGGAGGGCTCTTCTGCAGGAGCAGATGGAGCCGACGTGCCTGGGAGCCAGCCCAGCCCTGCTGCCGTGACAGACTGTCCCATGCTGCCTCCCCCAAGGATGCTGCACCGAGACACCCCCCCCCCCATGCAGGACTTGGGGGAGTTGTCCGAGGGGCTGAGCACTAGCACAACTCATCCCACCCCCAAACTCCACATCAAACAGCCAGCCTTCTCCTCCAGCATCCAACTTCCACCCCTTGTTTCCTCCCATATATAACCCAGCAGGTTGGGGAGGAGGATGCTTCTCCCCTTGTTAGGCTCAGCTGGGCAGAATACACCACCTTCCCTCAAACACTCCCAGCAATTAAGCTAATTGCATTCCCCTGGGGAGCTGATGCTGGTTCCCTGATCATGCAGCCTAGGCTGTCCCAGGATATGAGCCCCTTGTACACAGGATGGGACCCCCCCCAGGTAAAACTCTTTAGGCACATTATTTGCTCTTAGAGCTTCATTGAACGCAACCGCAGCCCCCAGCAGCCAGGGCAGGTGCGGGAGTGGAGCCCATCCCTCCGTGGAGTGGCAGAGTTTTGGGTTTGCTGGAGCTCTGCCCATGGGGTAGCAGGGCCACGAGTGGTTTGGGGCTGAGAACGGGGGTCAGGAGTGCCCAGGCAGCCCCTTTGATTCCCCTTTGCTTGCTGCATCTCCTCCAAAAAAAGAAGTGTTGTTTGCATTAGGAAGCGCAGATGAGCGGGGCCATCTGAGCCGAGGCTGTCGTCGGAGTCGGGTTTTGGTGTGCCAGGACCGCGGCTTGGTGATTAATCCTCCCCCGCGACACCTCCTGGGCCCGAGCGCAAGTGACCATTACCTTGATTAAAAGAGATGGGTTAATGCAGCGCTCGGTCCCAGCAGTCTCCCAGGAAAGCAAGGCAGGATGTCCCCCGTCATCGAGTCCAGCTCCCCAAATTGCAGGTGAGGGCAGGGAGCCCGGTGGGTCGCTAGGACGTAGCTCAGCACCGCGGGCCACCCACTGCCTGATGTTCCCAGGGACCGTCCCTCCTTGCCAGGCAGCCAGAGGTTGTTTCCCTCATTAATCCAGCATTTGCTCCTCTGAGGATGCTCCTGCCCTTTCAAAGCATCTCCTGTTTTGTCGCCTGCCTTTTCAGATGCCGCAGACACAAAAGACCCTGTTCTCTGTGCAATGCCACCAGCCGGGTGTCCGGCCTGGGTGTGCAGCAGCACCCCTGGGTGCAACCCTGGAGCTGAGCTAACAATGCCGCTGGTCACCCTCTTCTACCCCCAGGTCGTTGTCCTACTTTCCACCCTTGTTTCACCACTTTTGTCTTTCAAAGAGATTTTTTTGAGAAGTTTCTCTTGCAGCAATATTATAAATGTGATGGTTGCATTTTGAAGACCACCATCTCAGAGCTGCCCAGGCACAGGACTGTCCTGCAGCAGGGTCAGCCCTGTCTTCCAGGCTGGCTCCGCTTGGGCTGGTCCCTCTCCTTCCCATCTCTGGAAGCTGCAGCCACCTCCCCCGGGGATCCTTCCTAGGTTCTTTTTCCCCCTTGTGTTGCTCTTGTACCTGCTTTAGTTTGCTTAACACCAAATATTTTATTACCTCTCTGGAAAGTTCCTGGGGAGATTTCCTAGAATAGGAAATATTCAGAGCTGTGAGCTGCTCCTGGGGGTGCACCAAGCCCAGGGACGGTTGCAACCACCCTTACCCTGCACGGAGGAGCTGGGCAGAGGCCAGCCCCAGCCTTGCCCTGGCACAACCGAGCACGTTACTTGCGTTTTGAATATGCTTTTTTATATCGTCACCCCTTCTCATTTGGGCCTCTGACCAAGCCGTGAACTTGCGCTGCTTCACCGGCAGCTGCCAAGATCTGCTCGGCGTCTGCCGGTGGGGAGGGCGGTGAGATCCACTGCGGCTGCTCGGCTGGCAGGCGTCCACCCTCAACATCCCCTCTGTTTTTTTGGCAAAGCGATGCTCATCCCCTGAGCATGACGTGGGGCGGCAGGACCCACTGGACGGCTGAGGACATCCAGCATCATGGATGGTGCAGGGTGGAGAAGAGGGGCTCGTGCCGGCAGGTGAGCCCGAGCTGGTGTCTGGCCCCACGGGCTCCCCATGCTGCCCCAGTTCCCCACGCCGGGTGTCAGGATGATAAAGCCGAGCTGAGCTCACCGGAACAGGCGCAGGACCCAGCAGCTCCCATAATTGATGGCACCGCCAGCACTTCCCTGCCAGGCTATGAATAAAACATCCGTTCTGAGGACCCAAACTTTGAAAAATCTCTTTTTTTTCTGTTAATTATATTTGGCGGGACACTGTGCTTTTATTATTTTCTCCTGCTGCTTAATCAGGGGGGTGAAAGCTGGTTTGGGGACCCAGTTTCCTTCAGACTCCAGTTTCTTAGAGGGATAGTATAACTGCCAGGGAGATTCCTCGCCACCCCCAAATCCCCTTCCCACACCCTTGGAAAAGCACCCACCTCTGCAGCTTTGAACCTGCTGGATCTCTAGGTTTGCTACAGCCACTGGATTTTTCTGGCATTTCTGGGTCCTTCAGCATCCAAGAGCCTCTCCTGGAAATCAGCCTCCCCAGACCCTTTCCATCTTGCAAACGTTTTTGCCGCATTTTCAGGTTATGAACACAAAGTTATCAGTTTTCTTGACAAAGAAGGGACTGCACCTTGTCCCTGACCCCCTTAGTACAGAGAAGGGGGGAGAAGAAAAAGGATAACGTTAAGTCGAGGGACCCCAAGCACTTCAAATTAACTCCTGGCATGACTTTCAGCACATCTCTGTGCCTCAGTTTCCCCATTTCTCTATAAAATCCACTAAATGCAGTGGAGGTTTTTTCCATACTCTCCTGGTTTTGACCTTTGGCTAAAGCAGCAGATGCTCACAGGGGCTGGGAACGGCTCAAGGGGAAAGCAGATGGACGAAGGCTGCTCGCAGCTGCAGGTCTCAAACGAGACCCTGTACTTTTTCCTCTGCTCACCCACCCCGCCATGGCTTACACATGTATTTCCTTGATCCCAACCAACAACCCACCATATTCGTCCATGTCATGCCTGCGGCATGCAGGCTTTGCATTCCTGGGTGCTTTTTGCGAGGCTGAGCGCTGTGTTTATGCTACAAGCTGGTCCCACCCAGTGGCTTCTGCTGGGCAAGCAGCTCCTGTTCCCGCTTGGCTTGGGGAATCAGAGCAGTGTTTGAGCAGAAGAGAGCTGTTGCCTGTGCACATCCAAGTCTTTAAGCATCTCCCTCTGTGGAGAAAGGTGAAATTCCACCCCCGGTTTCACTGGCTCCAACCCAGGAGCTGCATTAGCAGAGCGTTGCCAGGTCAGGATCAGACCCCAAGCCAGGTCCTGCCATTGCAGAAGCATCTCAGCTACCCAAAGCGCTGCTGCCTGGCCGCACCGGCTGCCGGCCAGCAAGAGAGGATGCTGCCCTGTGCCGAGAGCCCACGCGTGCCGGGGCAGAGGCACCGGGAGCTGAGCTCAGGGCTGTGCCATCCTGGGACACTGCAGCACGGTCCCCTTGCAGGTGGCAACAGCCAGGACTTGCATTTCCCCAGTGATTTTGAGCTGCGGTTCTGCAGGTCGTGTCGGGCAGTGCTCGGGCTGGGTAACTCAGCACTGCTCATGCCATCCCTGGTCAAGGGGGACCTTTAGCAGAGATACAGGCTCTGGGAGACACGGCAATTTCCTGCCTGAGCAACAAGCACTTTACTTCTCGCCGGATCCTCTGCCAGCCAATTTTCTCTCTCTGGGCTCCTTCCAGCTCCGCGGTCCAGCCCCCAGCGCGGTGCAGGGCTGCAGCCAGCAATCAACAGATCCAACCTGTTTGGGATGGTCACTAGTGCCGGCTCAGCCCCATCCTGCAAGGTGCCTTCTCCTTTCCTTGCATGCCCTGAGGGGGTTGATGGCATTCTCTGCGTGTCCTCCCTTGCTTCTGTCTTCCTGAAGGTCCTGGAAATGTTCAACTCTCGGCAAGATCTGTGCCGTAACTCTCAAAAGCTGCAGTGTAAGTGCTTGAAGTGCTCTCAGAGGGAAGAACTGGCACCTTTAGCACTAGGAAATATGGTTGCATCCACTTGCACAAGCTAAGGATGCTTCACTTGCTTTTTAAGAGGGCGGCCTGCAGAGGGAAGGGATCTTCTAGTAGCTTTGTCACCGCAGTGAAAGTGTAGAGCTAATAAAGGAGATTGACTCTGCCAAGGTGGAGAGAGTAATCTAAACAGGACCACTAAAAATCCCCCAGTGCTCTTCAATAAAGCAGAGATTAGCAGGAGGATTTGCAGCCACGCTGCAGGCTGGGACTCAGATCTGCCGCTGAGGTTTTACATGGGCTTGGGTCAACCGCTTCATTTCATCCCGTCCTCCTGTTTCTCTGTCTGGGAAGCAGAGACAGTCTTGATTCCCTGGTAAAAGATTAATTTAGTGATGGCTATGAAGCCCTTTGAGATCTCCAGAGCGGGGAGAAGCCATAGGGAGGCAGAGCACGGTACGCCGGGGTGGCGGGGAACAGGAGGTACGATCTGTGCTCCTTTCCGCAAGTGAAGTCTTCCCTCAGATGCTTTCATCAGCCTCAGCTAATTGCTCATTTGATGTCACCAGGATCTTGGCGCTCCGTGCCGCACCGTGCAGGGAGGCAGCAGGGGCTGCAGCAGCTCCCGGCTGCCCCGGCCCCATGCCCACCGCAGCCAGTTCACAGGGTTCCCGGCCCACCGAGACAGCAGTCCCTGCCGAAAACAGCTTCGTGCCACGTGCCGAAGCAAACAGATCCCCTGTTGAGCAAGAGATTTTTATACAGGCAGCGAGATCAAGACCTCAAAGTGAAGACAAAGCGCACATGGGGCATATAGGAGCTGAGTCTTTGCAAAACTGGACTGCGTGATGGCCAGGATCTCACCTCCAGCGGTGTCGGGGTGAACCCTTCCCTGACTGCATGTCCCAGGGCACCTCCCTTCGTCTCCCCAGGGATGGAAATCAACCTTCCTCATCCTGGAGCCACAGCAGGGACTGGCCTTTGCTGGGCACTGGTACCATGAGGCAGCAAGCTTTCCCAAGCCCTCCCTAATACAAATAATAAAGAGGGATTTGAACTGGCCAACAAAGATGGAACCAAAGTAATCCCAGCGGGAGCATATTTTTATAAGCCAGGGCTATAAGAGAAAGGGCAGGAAACCTGACACATCGCAAATCACTCTCCTGTCACTTGCTGTAATCTAGAAATGCTCTATTAAAAATAAGAGCAGCCCCAGCTGCCGGCAGTGAAGCAGAATCGAGGCCAGGGAGAAGGGCAGCTCGGGTTCGGGTCTGGCTGCCAGGTAGATGGAAGTCTATAAGGCTGGTAAGTGCTACACTGCTCTGCTACGATTTATAAATATATAGAGCTGCCGAGCTCAGTGACATCCATCACCCACAGCCAGCAGATGTAGCTGCTGGGGAGATGTCTTCCTCCCTCCCAGCCAGCCAGGCTCTGCTGCCCAGCTGGGAAAAGGCTCAAGACAGAGCCCTGTATTTCCTGTTTGTCCCCAAATATTCACTTCCCCATATGAGGAAGGGGCTGGACTCCTGGATCCCACCTGCCTGCAGCAAGCAAAGGGCTCCTGTCCCCTGTGCAGCTGGAGGGGGCCGAGGGGACCCCCCAAGTCCCCAGACCAGCCATACAGGGTTCAGCACCGCCAGGCAGCCCGACTCGCTGCTCCAGCTGATGGCAAAGCATGGGGCATGCAAGGATAGCACACCTCCTCCTCCACCTCCTCCTCCTCCTCCTCCTCTGAAGGTTTGCTCTTAATGACTCAGACCCGGTGCTAACGAGGTTGGGAAGTCACCTCTTCTTCTCTTGGCCATGGCCATGGCTGCTGTGAGCCCCCGCAGCCCACCACTGAAATCAGAGCAACAAAAACCATCAGCTAACAGTGATTCACCTGAAAAATGAGGTTCTGGGGAAAAAGGAACTCTTTGCCAATTCAGCACAAAGTGAGGCAATAATTAAGGGAGGGAGCAAAAAAATTCAAGGGCGTTGAAGCACGTCAGGGCTTCCAAAAGGAGTGGTTTTTTTTCTTGGGAAATGCAGATGCCTGTTTGCTTTGAGGTTTTCCAGGTGAGACCTTTGACAGCACTGTAACATTTTCCATTTTCAAACCCAGCTGCTCTGATCACGGAGGACACTGCGGCTCAAGAGGAGGTGAGAAGCACCCCATAGAGGAGCAGGACCCTCCTCCCTCCCTCCTTCCCTGGCTCCAGCAGGGTTTTCACCACCACAAGACCTATTTTCTCATGTCTTTTCCATGGCAGAAGCAAACTCCCTGGACCTCCCCAGCTCCCAGCACCAGTCAAGGGATCTGGGGATCCCAGGCACCTCCTGGCCACAGGAAGATCCCAGGAGAGGGCTGGGCAAGGTCCCCCACCCCAGCACCCTGCTGCACCATCCTCTGTGGCTGGTGCACATCAGCTTGCTCAAATAAAGCCCCATCTGTGCAGATTATTTACAGGAAGATGTTTGCTCTGTTGCAAAAGCCGATTCAGTGATGAATGTTTAAACAGGATGGAGAAAGGAAAACCGAGCAGGTTGTCCTAGAGATGGGACACAGTCCCGTGGGTCCTTTCCAGAATCAGATCCACACAGCAGCATCCCTTGACCCCGGACACCGTGAGCACCTCTTTGGAACAAATGCAGAGGCTGGGATCTACAGAGAACCACAGGCCCTGGGACAACCTGCCCTGCAGGTTATAGGAGACACAGAATGACTTGTCCATACACAGAGTAAAAAATCCTTGTTGATGACCAAAAGTCCAGGGAGTCCCATCAAAGATAGCCCTGCGTGCTGTGAACAGCCCCCAGGAGCAGGCACAGCAAAGCCACTGGTGAGCCACGGAAGGGCAGGGCATGAAAACCCTTCGCAGAAACAGTTCCCCCAAAAGCAAGCACCTGCTCTCACCTTGTTGCCCAGCTGGGAAAGAAAAGCCCTGATCGGGGGCTGGAACACATTGCTGCACCCCAAGGTAGACCAGGAAACCACCCTGAGTCGATTCAAGCACCAAGATAATCCCCAGGCCACCACATCCATTCTTCCCTTCGCCATTGGGGGCAGCCTGGATAAAAATGCCCAGATTTCCTCCCAACCCTTATGGATCTCACAAGAGATGGCTGGTTTGTCCCCTGAGCCTCTAGGACATGTCTAGCAGGCACGGACTGCTGGAGATCACCCCTTTGAACCTCCAAATGCCCCTTCCTGGCAATCAGGGAGCCTCCTGGACCATAGTGGGAGGTGAAGCACAGCCAGAGCAGCCACACGCACTCACCCACCCCATCCCAGCTCACCCACATGGACTCACACTCACCCAGCTCCTTCTTTCCCAACACGCTGAGGATGGCTCCTACCTCCAAAGCACTGGTGGAGAAAGATCTCACCTCTTCAGAGCCAACCCTCACCACCCTCATCTGCCACCGGAGCCCAGAGACGACCACGACGTGTCCACTCCTCCTGTGGGTCAGGCCAAGGAACCAGGGACCATCAGCAGCTCAGAGAAGACGTTTCTCCATGGATGGATCAAGAGCAGGGAAAGGGCTGGGGAAGTAGGAAAACCTGCATTCAAGCCAGCAACGCTTGCTCAACCGCTGGTTAGTGGCTCCACAGGAAACACCTTCCCATGCTCACCTGGAAAGACATGTTCCTAGTGAGGCAAGGCCATCAGTGGGCCAGGAATGGACGGGAGGCTGCAGGAGGTACACCCCTTGGCAGATACAGCCTCCTCTTCACCACGGCTGGTGGAGGAGAAGAGGCTGCCAGAGAGTCCTTCCACTCTCAAGATGCTTTTGCTCTCTGCTTTGCAGTGTTGGGGTTTGCTATGGCTGTTTTTAGAGGAAAAAAGGGCTTTCTTATCCAGGACTAATCCAACCTGGACTCGCTCCTAGGTAGCTCTGGTATTTGCTGTTATAATACACCTTCACACTCCGGAGTTTTATTTGAGACTGAAGCTGTGAGGTCACATATGAGGCTTTTGGACAAATGCTCGTCCCTGCCCCTTCCTCAGCTGCCCCAGGGCCAAGCAGTGCATAACTAGGGCTCTGCAGGGACGCAGCATGCTCCGAGTCTACACTACAGCTGGTTAAAACCAGCAATGCAGCTGGAAAATTGGTGGACCATGAAGCTGTGGGCTCTCAGTTGCTCTAAAGCTTGCTTGATTCTTACGGCATGGACAAATCCTGGGGGTAAGTATCAGGGGGGTGCAGTAAGTGGTGGGAAGGACCCCAGGCTTTATCACAAGCTTATCTGGATATCTCAGCACTGCTGAACCTCCCAACAGGGCTGGCTGAAAGCATCCCAAAGGGCTGGGGACAGCAGAAACCTGGAGCAAGAGCTTGGGACAACATTGTACCCAAGCAGATCTCACCTACTTTGTGGAGAACAACCCAAACCTGCCTGTCACAGTCATGGCACAGCTTCTGGGTGACAAGGAGTAGCCACCCAGGCCTGATCTACCACGGAGCTCCTCCATGGCCACCCTCCTGCTGCCAGATCTCATGGACAGGTATGAGATGTGGCTGCCGTGCTTTGGGACACAACGCCTGTGGCCCCACGGCTCTCCCACTGACCTCCCTGGGAGCTCAGGGTGCAGCAGAAGGCTCCATTGTCTGGCAGGAGAAGGTTACTCAGATTAAAAGCATGTACTCATGTGTCAGAAAACCAAACACTGCTTCCTCCTCCCACCGCCCTCACCACGGAGCTGGGCGGTATCTCCAATGCTCGCCACAGCACTCCAGCCATGCTGCCGGTGACCTCACCAGCCAGGAGCACCTTTCCCATCACAACCATCCGAGGTGGCTCCACCATGTCCCCTCAGAGCATGGGCTTAGGCTGGAGGAGTCCTGCATGGACATGACAGGAGCAATCACATCCCACAGGGATTCAGCAAGGCTGTCAGCTGGCACCCAGCCTTACCCTGTGACACAGCACATGTCATCCTTTCCCCTCCTATGCCACGATGATGCCAGATGCTCAGAGCAAAGCAGCATAGCTCCACTGTCATCAGTGCCGTGACTTTTCCAAAGGCTGGTGTCACTCCTCCCAGGCGTCAAGTACCTTCCATGCTCAGATCCCTCTTTAGATGCTGCTTCACACAGCTTCGGGATGGTTGCATAAAGGCCCATATCAGCTGCCTTCCCACACCTCAGTGAGACCACATGCCTGTTCTGCTGCAGAGTCGTGGCTGCTCCAGGCTCAGGAAGGCTGGGACATTAAGTGGGAAAATGCTGATTTTGCAAGGGGCTCTAACAGCACAGGAGAAGCAAAGCCCTGCTTGGGAGAGCTGCAGATCAAACCAAGCCAGGAAGCATTTCTTGCCAGCCATGAGCGAAGGAAGGAGAGGAAGAGAACCAGGTGAAGCTAGGGACAAAGCACCATCTGCCATGTGTCTTTGCAGGATGCTAGCCAGATTTCACAGCCCTGAAATGGAGACCTCTCGTTCACAAATACACAATGGTGTCTGGTGAACTCAAAGTGCTGTGGGGTCAGGATGAAACACTCCTCCTTAGCCATGAGTCAGCCTGTAGCGTTGCTGAGGACAGGAAGCCCATGACTCATGGGCTGCAGCTGGGTTGGAGGTGACCACTAAGAACATCACTGTTATTTATAGCCCAGACATTGATATGGGCAGAAAGACCCCGGCAGCTGCCCCAGGGCAGGGACCGCACGGTGCATTGCCAGCACATCACATCCTGGACACCTGCTGCTCTCATCTTCTGCGTCCCCATCCTGGATTCCAAAGCTGGAGCTGGGATCCTGGTGTGCTGGATGTGCCTCCTTCATCCAGGTGACACTCTCCATCCAACAGCCAGTGTCAGTGCTAAAGCCAATGTTGTTGGTTGCCTAAATACAGCATCTCCAAAGGCTCTCGCCCCATGGGTACCACCCTCGGAAAGAAATGCATGAAGGAACAAACACAGATTTTGCAGATGGATTTCTAACATAATTTATCTGTAATTCAAGAGGCACTAAGGAGATACAGAAACTCTTGCATGAAGCCTTTTTTCCACCTTGAAGGTTTGGCTTCTCCAGATTTGCCAGCCAAACCTCACCACGGTGGCTCAGGACTTTCCTCCCAACTCCAGAGCCAGCCCTCAGCTCAGACTCATCCTCCATCCTCCTCTGCACCCTCGTTTTGAGGCATTCAGGTTGTGCCTCACCGACGGTGAAGGAGCAGCTGTGAGCCCAGCATGCAGAGCCACGAGGCCAGGAGCAAAGCTTGCCAAGAGATTTGAAGAAGGGCTGGTTATGAGTAGCTGCCCTTTGCTAGCTGGTTTGCTTCATGCCTCCCTTCCGACTGCGTGGTGCACTCAGCCAAATATCATTAAAGGTTTATCCACACGCCGATCACCTTATTTGCCTTCAAAGCTGGAGCGAGATCTGTCTCCCTGGGGAGAGGCGGTAGCTGTTGCACCACCTTCAAAGGCAACAGAGGCTGCGCAGACTCGCTCCGAACTTCCCTTGGCTGCGGGAATTGGTCAGGACACTTGGGAGAGATGTGGCTGATGCCTTCAAAGTGAAGTATGGGTTGATAAGTGGGGAGTGGAGAGAGACATTTTAGCTCCTATTGGGTAATTATCACCTACGGAAGGCTGAGGATTAGCTGTTGGGAGGGAAATTATAACCTAGCATAAAATCAATCTCTCCCCCGAATTCAGTCTCTTTAGTGTTCAGGAGTGTTTGGTTTGGTTCCAAGGCTCAGCTTCTGAAGGAATTTGGAGAGGTCCCTCAACAGACCTCCAACATGGCTGCAAAGTAGAGACTGCATCCCTTTTGTTCAGAGGTGTACAAAAACGGGTGACACTTCAGGGTGAGAGGCTGAAGGAAAACAAATGGCTTCATTCAGGGAACCAGTTGTGGTGAGATGAGAAGTGACTTAATTACAATAAGTCCCTTTACAGCAAAACCGCCAGGTGCTAAAAGACTTTTTAATTTAGCAGAGAAAGGCAAATCAACACCAAGCATCTGGAAGCTGAACCCAGAGAAAATCCAATTAAAAATCAGGCAATGCTGTGAGTAGAACAAGCTATGAAGTGATGGATTATTCATGCCAGGATGTCTTGAATTCAAGGGAGGGGGAATCTAATGGATCCTTCTAGCACTGTATCTGTTGATGACGAACACTCCTACCCAACGCCTGGGAGCATGCTCACTCCACTGCAAAAGCGAGGCCAGGAGTTTGGCTAAATGCAAAGTTCTCGTGCATGTGATGGAGGATGACCCACAAGTCCTACTAGGTAAGTCACACTGTTTTATGCTTGGAGGCATTAATAACCCAGAACTAGCAGCCAACTCCATGGAAACCAACTGGTAGTCAGTGACAAGTTCTCCTGTTGCTATAGGAACAGGGCCCAAACAAATAAAAATTACCTATAATTTTTCCTCCCCAAAGTTCTCCCACATTACATTTCCATAGCAACTAATTAGCTCATTAGCGATCGGAACCAAATCAATGGACTGGTGGCAGTGCCCAGCTGCCATGCCCGGCTTTGTCCCCCCTCGTAGTTAGCTGAGAAGAGCCATTAAGAAAGTTTAAGCTGGGTTTAAGGGCTTGAGCACGAGGAGTTGGGTATCTCAGGGCTGGATTTCTTCATGCCTTCCCCATGATACCTCTGACACAAATATCACTTGGTCCCTTCTATTTCTAGCAGTCACCTTACACTTCAGTTTCTTGAGCCTGTCGTTTCCTTTCCAGACTCCCCATGTCTCCTCCAGGCTCAGCATTGGTCTGCTCGACAGCTGCATGGCTTGGTAATGTTCTCTCATCCTTCTGGCCATGATATTCAGGTCTCTTGGCTTGTTGCTATCTTCTGTACTGAGCTAACACACTTCATCTGCAGGGTCCTTGCAGGAGTTTCTCTTTTCTCATTCACACTCCACAATTATTATCCCTCCATCCTCCTCTGGCAGTTTACTGTCATGGGTGTCTTCCATCTCCAAGCCATGCTGGAACACTGTTCAGCCACTTCCACCTACGTCCCACCAGTCTGAGCCCTGGGGAAGCCACTGCTCAACTCCACTAGGCCAAATCAGTGCCAATCACACTGGTCTGAAGAGACCCACCACTGCCTTGTTTAAAGTAGCGATGGATGCCGTTGTCACCTTCATGGCCAAGGAAAGACTGTAGCTTTGCAGATGTAGAACCGGAAGGATGCATTGGATCACCCTCTCTTGATTTCAAGATATCCTGGATACAACATGATCCTCCCCTGAGGCCGATGGACACATTTACACCGCATGTACTGCCTGTTTGGCAGAGTTCAGGCTGAGCAGCCGGAGCCGGGCTGGGTGGCATCAGTGCGTGGGTGCTGTATGTCCTGTCTGAGCTCAGCAGTCACAGGAGATGACTGATGACAGAGCAATCAGGTGTTAAAAATCGACCAGGAAAAAAAAATTGTTACAAAAAAAACAAAGTGGCAGAACAGCTGTTGACAAGAGTTAGTGTAATTAACACAAACGAGTGCATCCAAGGAGATAAGATGCATTAAACCACAGTTGTGTGCCCACAGAGAGAAGATGCTACCTTCAATTAGTGTCAGAAACTTTGGAAAACAGAGATCAAGTCTGATTTCCTTCACTGTAGAAGTCTCCTGAAACCTCAAATCCACTGAAAATCCCCAGAAATGTGGTGACCTGCAGCCACAAGGGAACACAGCCCAGGTCTTCTTGGGTTTGTTTCCTATGATTTAAATATTATGGCACCTCTCAGGGAGTAAGTTATGAAAACGAGGTATAAAGGGGGAAAAAAACAATCAGCAATGCAAGGGAGGCAACTGAGAGTCTTTGAAACTAGCAATCTTGAGTCTTAGTCTGGGGTCTTAAATACCAAGTGAGAACAAAAAAGTCCAAAGAAGTCAGGGGCTTTCAAGGGAGAACAGCTTTTCTCCCCTGAATTTGCCCAGCCTCCCTTTTTTCCCAGCCTTCTGGATGGACAGACCTACTCCTGGTCACCGCAGATCCATGCCGAGCTACAGGAGGGGAGTAAGTGCCTCAGGGACTGAAAGCCCTGCAGAAATGCAAAGTTCCTTCTCCCATTCCCTCTGTTTTTTCCATTCTGGTGTTCCTGAGAGTCTGGATTATTCACAGAGATAATAGCAGAGCGTTCCTCGCTCCAGAGAGCTGTGTCTCCAGCCCTCCCTGGAAATCAGGCAAAGCTGCTGTGCTTTCACCTTTTCCTCCAGCATAATGATTAGCAAACTGCTCCCGAGAATAACATAAGTAGGTGTCCTTTGGGACAACCTGAATGCTCAGGACCTGAGGGCTTCAGCTAAAATCCTTTCCTGGGACTTCTGAAAGAGTCAGTTGCACTGAACGTTTCTCCTGAGCCCCTCATATAAATTGTCGATGAGTCAGTGGAAACAAGAGATCCGAGTGTTGGTTTCATCAACGGCAAGAAAAATTGCCCTAATTTTTGTGGATTGGGTTTCACCAGGTGGGAGGAAATCTGTTGCAGAGACCACTGATACCGTCTGGAAACCTGCCCACCCTTTGCATCGTCAGCTCACAACGCTTTCTGCTGCCACCTCTGCTACCACCAGGCTCCTAAATACAGAAAAACCTCTTCCAGACCATCCTCCTCACCAGGCTGGAGGGGTGGATCCCCCACCCCGGCGCAGGTGTCGGGAATGGCCCTTCTCCCACCTCCACCGCTGCCCACCGGCCAGGGCAGAGGTGGCAGCAGGAGGGGGGGAGCGGGAGCCAGCAGGGACCATGTCCCCGGCCCCCAGCACTCACGTCCCCTGTTACACGAGTGGTTGGCATCTGGAGTCCTCAACGGGAGGAATATGGTGATCATGTTGATGGTTTCTTCTTCCTCACTTTTGGATCCACTTGGGGTCATTTTTAGATGTTCGCTAACATTTTTTGACACCTTGTGTTTACTCCACTGGTCCGCAGGTCCATGTTAAACCTGAATTTGCTATATGCCATGCCACCTACATGTTAGATACTATTTTTTTGTTCTCCTTACTGCCCCTAAAATCAATTCTGCATATCCTTCGCTGACCGCTAATGAGCTGTTTATAGCCATGAGGTCACCACTGCTCATCCTGGGACCCCAAGTCTCACCATCCCATGTCTATGCTCCTCTATGCCACATCCCACATCTCCACTTCTCACACCTCTACTTTCATACTTCTCTACCCCACATCATTATATTAGAGAAAAAAATATTCTACAGAAAATAACTGCTTGCTACTTTTATCTGTATAAAACTAGGGCTCTACCATACAAACAGAAGTAAAATAAATTAGCTATAGCTACCTGCCCAATTAGAAAAACTGCTGTTGCATCTAAACCAAGTAAAACAAAGCTGTGGAAGGTCAAGAAAAGTTCAGAGCAAGCAGGTCCACCAAGCCTCAGCCCTGAGGCCTTGCAAACTCAGTGCAAGGCTTATGGTCTCATGCAACAGCCACACCACATCACAGGGCTACGGGTACCGGGGGTTGCATTGCGGAGCTCCATTTTCTCACCTCCACATGCCCTGGGGTAAGCAGCACTGGCACCCGGGGTGGGGGACAGATGTGTCCCTCCAACGGCTCGTTGAAGAAGTTGAGGTCAGGGTGGAGGATTATTGTTTTCTCCCCGGTCTGAGGGGAAAATGCCCGGCATCTCAGGCAAGAGACCACTGCCCCGCTCGGGGTCTCTGATGCCTTCGCTGCTGTGTCCAAGCCGCTGCCGAGGACCAGGGGCTGGAGGACAGGCTGCAACTCGCTCTTCCCTGCCTGCTTCATTACCTCCAAAATTACACACACAATAAACGCCCAATTAAACACTTGCTGACAGAAAGGCATCTAGAGCAGGAGGCAGCGTGGCTCAACAAGGAATATTCCCCCCTCCACCATCCCAAGGGCTCTGCTTCCAGTCGAATTCATGTAAATCACACATGAATTCCCATAATTAATCGCTGCCGTCCCCAGCTGTGCACGTGCTTGTACGAGCGGTATCAGACAGAGTGGGCATGCAGGGGAGGTGGAGAGCTGAGCCCACATTCACACACAGCCACCAGCCAGGTCAGGATGAGGCCAAGCCGGGTACCACGTCTGCTGGACTGGGAGATGCTGGAGGTGCTCCCCAACAGCCCCCGGCTGCAGCGAGATGGAGCCACCTCAGGGCTTTGGCTTTTTTTTTAACCAGAAACAACACAACCTGCCAGGTTAAGTCCCCATTGAGACACGCAGTAAATTCACCTAGCTCCAAAACTTGATCTGACCCCAGGGTGGATGGAGCCTGGCTGCTGTGTAGTTTCTCTGGTGTCTCATAAGGACCAAGCAGCATCACTGCAGGCATACAAGCCACCCATCTCGCCTCCCTCCTCCACCAGCCTTGTCTCCTTGTCACCCATGGGAATCTGATTATCAGCAAGATCTCTGCTGCCGTCAGATGTGATCAAAACCACAATTCAATTAAATTTGATTGGATTGAAAGCTGAGGGTTTCAAGGAGGCAGGCATGTACGCCCAGAGTGGGACACCGTTCCCAGGAAAGCGGGCTGAGATCTGCAGGGTGGTCACCCTTAGGTGAAGGAAAAGCCGGGATGAGGCTCCGTCCCCAGGATGAACTCCATCCCTTGGGGCCAGGAGCCTTTACCTGTGCACGCATCCGCCTTCTGGAGAATCCCAGAGAGAGTAAGGTGAGCCCAGCCTCCCGGAGATGCTTTTAATTCTTTCTCATCTTCTGAAATCAAATAAAATTCCGAAGGAGAAACTTTGTCATCTAAGCAACGGAGGGGGGGAAAAAAACCATGCCTGGAGATGAAAGGGAATTCTAGATGGGTATTTCATCTCTTGCTCTTGTAACGAAGGTGAAAACAAAAAAAAAGAAAGAAACAAACAAAAAATCCCAGACACAGTTAATGAGCTTTGCATTTAAATGTGGCACCAATGTCACCGCACAGACTATTCCTTCAAGGTCCCGCGTACTTGCTCACACTGGGCGACGGGTGCAGGACAGCCCATTGGAGCAAATATTGGATCAGATTAAATTTCACTAGTGTTTACTAAATAAAACATGCATTTCAAGAAATCAAGAAAAAGTTTGTTAAATATTTTAGTACATCTGGTCTCCTCTTCCCCACCCATATACGGACTTACAAAATGCTTTGCATATTTATTTTAGCATGCACTAGATTTATTTAAAAATAGCATCACCAGCACTGGAAACAGCCCACTTGCTTTTCATCTAGATCTTTGCATTGAATCAATGAATCCAAAATTAAACAAGGTTGGGTGAACTAAATCTATACAAAGACCTATTTGCTGATCAATACAGAAATGGATGCCTGGGCTCTCTTTACTGTGTGAAATATGAAGACTTATGAGAGAGAAATTGCTTTTGTTATTGTATTAAAAAAAAATCAGATTTAATCTCCCCACATAAAAAATTATTTATTGGAGAGATGCTTTCTCCTAAATAATTCATGCTGGTTGTATAGTACCCAGAAGAAAGAAGACTCCTGTCTTCCATTCCTAATGAGAGGAAAAAGGACCTCCAATATTTTTCTTGGATTCGGTTTTATAAGCCCAAGGAGCTGAAACTGTCCTTGGCTTCAAAAGGGTGTCCCCCACCACCACCACGGGGGAGCCGACTCCCCCAAAACACAAAGAGAAACCACAACACACTGCATATGGAGGGAGAAGAGCTTCAGACACGTCTGGAGGCCAAACTCAGATCACCAGTAAGAGGCATCTGATTTTGGCATTGAGGTTCAAGGGATGACGACAGTGACTGAGTAGCCAGAACCCATCTGACAGAGGCAAGAAGGGTCTCCTAAAGAAGCCACCTTAATACAGCCATCAAATAAATCCAGCCTCTACTCTGTCTGTGGTTGGATGTGTTCTCCAAAAAGGCGTGGAGGTGAAGCCACCCCGGGCTGCACCAAGCACGGGCTGCCCCAGCAATGTGGAGCTGGAAGAAGACCAGAAGTCAACCCAGGCCACCCCAAGTGAAGTACATCAGAGACGTAAGCCACAAAGGTCAGTGGAAAACTCTCCTTGCCCAAAACGGGAATAGAATCAGGGCTGAAGAGCATGGATTTGGGGAAAAAAAAAAAAAAGAAAAAAAAAAAAGATGATTGGCCTTGTAGCAAATCTTGGGCACAAAATTTGGGGCTGGCTTTGGGAACTGCCTTGCACAGCCATGTGCTTGGCCAGGTCCTCTTCTCAGAAGCATGCTGCAAGAATTGATCCATCGAGAGCTGTACCTGCTCCACTCTGAATAAATCTGCATATCAGCTGCTTCCATGAATGAAAAATGCATGTGCCAGTAAATTGGAGGTGAAATAATACATCTGTTGTCAGCACTCTTTTTTTTCTCTTCCACGAGTTTCATTAAGGAGAGACATACCATCTCTGATAAAGTTAACATCACCAGTTCACTAATTGTTCCTGACACTTCCCTGTTGCTTTGATGATGGATTGCTGCAGAAACACCAGCCCTAGGCAGGCAGGGAGGGATAAAGTCACCTCTTTGGGCTATTTCTGGAAGGAAACACAACAAAGCTGCAGAGACTATGCCAGGGAACAGCCCCGAGCCGTGGTGAGGCTGGGGACACAGGGGTGGCAGGGGTGTTCCAGGAGCCCTGCGAGGTGCCAGCACTGGATTCGGATCCTGCAGTGCTGCAGCAGGTTCCTGACGTGCTTCCTCTGAATAAGCAAGTGCATGAATGAAAGGAGGAATGGGAAAGAGCTGACCCTGGCCAGACATATCATGGGTGTCCCAGGGCAAACGGAGCTCAAGGGACAATCCCAGTCCCAGCTTCCCCGATCACCTTCATCCACCTGCATCTTTCAGCCCTTCTCCAGGCCAGGAGCTGGGCAAACCCAAAATGACTGCTTTTGAGCCCAGTTTCCTCTCCACGGGTGCTGGTGCTCCAGCCATTTCCCTCCACGCAGGGAGGGACTCCACGGTGCGAAGGATGCAGAGGGACCAGGTGCTCGGTTTCTCCTCACACCTCAGATGATTTCAGCCCTCCCATGGGCAAGGCAAGGGTGGTCGTAGCAGCCAGCTCCGCTCAGCAACATCACCTCGGGGTGCCTGGAGAAGCCATGTGAGACAGTGACAACGCCAGTGCCCCCCACCTCTGCGTGAGCCCCATCCCATCCCCATGCTGTCCCTGTCCTGTCCCTGTGTGGCCAGCAATCAGGTTAGCAGCTTGCAACACACCCGAGTACACAGCAAAGAGGCAACAGCTGCTTCCTGCTGGCCCAGATCGAGGATTTTAATTAAGGAGAAGATTTGGGGGAATAAAAGGGAAGATCCCTCCCAAAGCTGTAATTAAAGGAACTCGGGGTGAGGCGGGATGACGAGGAAGGACATGTCCTGCTGCCGATGGGGCTTAGCTCAGGAAGGCAGTGCATGGGGAGTGGAGACCCCCACCATGGCCCTGTGGTGCTGGCGCAGCCCATTCCCCAAGGGGAGATATCTCCCCAAACACAGGTCACAGAGGGTGCTCCGCATCCACAAAAACAACCTTTCAGTCTTTGCTGAGGTATCCCAGACCTCCAGCAAGATTCGCTGAACATGGAGCAAGCAGCCACCCCAACCTACATCACACCCAAATTCCTGTTGATTTGGCTGTGAGTTATGGCAAAGGTTTGCCAGGCTGGCAAGGCAGGAGGGTCCTCATGAGGCAAGTGGCCCCAATTCACCCCCTCCGAGCTGAAAGAGGCCAAGTCAGAGCCCAGGAGGTCACCATGGCCTTTGGGAGGTGGGTGCCACTGCTGCCAGGACCCACAGAACAATTCTGGGCCGTTTGGAGAGGTTCCTGAAAAGCTTGCAGTTTGGTGTGCGCCGATGCTCCGGGAAAAACACCATTTCAATACAGTGCTGCTGAGAGCAGCATCACCAGCCAGGATGGATTACCAACAAGGGCACTGGACCTCCTGCCCCAGCTCCAGCAGGATAGGAATGTCTGGCCGGGGAGGGTCCAAGGGCTGGACACTGCGTTCCCAGTGTCTCTCCATCAGCTGCCGAGGGGGGCACAATCGTACCACCAGCTCGCTCAGAGTTGGTGCTGGAAACAGGCAATTTTCCCAAACATGTGGTGAGCACTTTATTTAGCTCTTGGTGCATCTCATCAGCTCTGGAGGAGCAGCTCAACCCTGTGGGCAACATCTGCTACACAAAACCCCCTTGTTGTGGAAGAAGAGGCTGCATGGCCCCCTCCAACACTCAAAAATCCTCCAGACTTCAGCAAGAAGGCACAAAGCCAGCCCCAGACAGGGCAGTAGTGTCCCTCCTCGCCCCATCTGCTGCTTGGACCAGTCTTGAGCACCAGAGCTGCACATGGGACAGACTTTGGAGATGGCTCAGGCAACCCCAAACCTGCTCAGGAGTCTCCCTGCTCCCATCACTACATGGGATCACAGGGACAGTTCCTTCTGACCACGCGAGAGGGAAAAATGTTGATGGCAGTTCACAAGCCCTGATGCTGCACATCCGTGCGTGGCTATTTGGTGCAAACCAGCCCCTTCCCAAGTCCCACGCCTGCTTCCTCACCCTTAAAACCCCCTAGTCCCTCTTAACCCGAGCTTCTGCTTTGCTTCTTTAATAGGTGGGAAAGGGAAGAGGAGTGCAGCCAACCTGCTGGACCAGCCAGCCATGAGCCAGGTACTTGCTATGAAACATCTCTCTGGCACCAGGTGCTGAATGCCCGCAGAGATGGGGGTTCAGCACAAGGCAGCGAGCAGGGATGGGAGCTGGGGTGAGACTCTGATGGTGGGAAAGACCCCATAAAACATGTTTCCAAATGACCACAGCCAACTTTTTGTTAGCAGTGATGGCCACAGGAGCCGGGTGGGATCCCAGTCCTGGGACCCAGAAGCGCTGCAGGAACCAGGGTCGCATCCTCGGATGTGTGGGTAGATGTGGCTGTGCCCAGGGCTGTGGGTTCCCCATCATGCTACGGGCCAGGAAATGAGGTCTTGAGGAGAGAGGTGCAGCAATGGTCCCTTGCAAGGGAGAAAAGCCCCTGGGTGAGACATGGAGCAAAGCAACAGAACCTGGCACATGATAGCCGCAGTGTAAATCCCCCCCAAAAAGCCCAACAGCCCTAAAAAAATCAACAGGGTGGGAAGACAAGCTGGAGGCACCACTCCCCAGGAAGCCCTGCTGCATCCTCCTGGCTTACCCCAGGCTCCCCAAATTGCACCCAACAACATCACCCATTGCTCCAGCCCAGCTTTGCCAGGTTGCACCCTGTCCCCGGAGCTGTGCAGCACCAGCCTGTATCGATCTGGGTGAGGCAGCACCTGATTTGTATGGCAGCTGCTGTGTATTTACAGAGCAATTACGAGCCTTGCGAGGTGGGGAGGCAAAGAGCATCCCTGGGGCTCCCATTCCCAGGGCTGGGGGCAGCTGCACACAAGCTAAATGCCTGCTGCCACCAGCAAGGGCTCACCAGGCACAGTTTCCATTGCACAGTCACATCCCGGGGCACCCTCAAGCTCATTCAACAGCTTCTCGTTGCCAACACTGAACGGGACCTGTTGCAGAAAATGATATTCTGCAGGGCCTCTGCAGAGGGTCAAGACGACCTAGGAAATAATTAATTGCCTCGTTGAGCCAGAGTGGCAATGCTCAGAGAAGCCACGCGTGCAATGCACGCTTTGTGGCATTTAGGGCAGCTTCAGACCCAAGCTGGAGCTTTTGTCTGAAACCTTGGATTTCATTTATGAAATCTCAGCTTCCATAAGAAGAAAAGAGCATGTCACTCCAGAAGAGACATAAGCAGGCCTGAGCAGGGAACGACACCAAGGAAAACACAGCTGATATGAAACTAACTGCTTTAGTTCATTGAGGTTCCCGTCTCCTCCACTCTGAGCTGCTCCGAGATGTAAATCAAGTGCAAAAGCCACCCTGGCTCGCCAGGCTTCTCCGCAGCCCTCTGCCCACGTGCCTGCAGCACTTGCCGCCGCTCCCGGTGTCTGGAAATAAACAGCCTGTTCCAGCACCGCTTGGTATTTCGAGAAAGGTTAACGCAGCATGTGAGGGGCCAGAGCCACCGCTCACAGGGGCTGGAAAGCCTCCAGGCATCCTTGCCAGAGGACTGGGGCTCCCTGCATAGGAGGTGACCTCCTCAGCCCCCCGCAGAGCCTTCGCTTCAAGCTTCGGTATTTTCAGGCTTTGCACTGCTAAGGCTTCCTCCTCCCACCCCCACGTTTACCCACCAGCAGTACCACCTCTGAAAAATAAACAGTAATTTCAAGCCAAGAGGGAAGCCGGGAGGTACACATTCACTGGGCAAGCCGGGAGTTTTCCCCCTGCTTTGGGGCTCCTGCTGAAGGCAGCAGAAAGTCACCCCAGTTTTTCAGCACCCCGTCAATGGGGAGCTGTGCTTGGCCCTGGTGCAAGTCCCAGGGGAACGCACCAGCAAAGCGGCTGCACGTGGACCCATCCTATGGCTTGCCCCATAAACATGCACACACTGGGGCTGCATTTGCAAACCTGGCTACTAGGATAGACAGAAAAGGCTGGGAGATGCTTTATCCAAGCCAGAGGTGAAAAGAGCAAAGCTTAGGAACTCGTATCCAGGGATGACCAATGATCAGGGGGAAAAGGGAGGGCACCAAAACACCTGGATACTGATTAAACCAGAGCTTGAGTTCTCCTCACCCCAAAACAAACCACTTACCCTTCTGTTTGGAGAGGAGAGCTAAGAGACATCCACAGCAGCTCGCCATGGGCAGCAAAGACCTTCTCCAGCCAAATGCACCTCACTTAACCCCTTCCCTCTCTGACAGGCCGTACCAGCCCCTCCAGGTGCCGGCTGAAATGATTTTAAAGCCTCTCATCAGCCTGGCTGGGCCTGGAAAGGCTGATCCATATTCCTGAGGTCTCATTGGTATTCTGCAGCTTCAGCTCATTAGCACTTAGGTGCTACAAGAGCGGGAGCATTGGAAGTTTCTGGGCGAGACAGCTATTAGGGGAGGATTGAACACATCTCGCACAAACCAATGGCCTGCATGAACTCTCTAATTTACGCTATCGATCTAGAAGGTGCCCACAGGCCACCTGAACCAAAAAAAACCCACCCGCCCTAGATACAGTCTCAGCTCCCTTCAGAAAAAGAAGAAAAATTAAGCAAAATAAATAACCCGCAGCCCCAGAAAACCGGCTGCATCATCACACCCCCTGCTAATGCTATTAGCCAGCCCTCCTCCGCAAACGGCTCTTCAGGAACGGCGCGAGCTTCAGCTCAGCAGCTCCTGGAGAGATCCACCAGCCCACCAAAAGGCCAGTATGACCAGTACAAACACCCACGCTGTACTGGGAGAACGCGTTTGGGGGTCTGCCCTCCTAGGGAGACCGTGCTCCCAACACATGCTGCTCAGCAAAGGGCAGGGAAAGCTGCTGGCACTTAAATTGAGGAGGGCTGAGCCGCTGCAGCCCTGATGGTCCCGATGTCCTCTCCCTGTGTTGGATGTGCTGAGTTTTCCCTTCTCTGCAGCAAGAGCTGTGTCCTTCTCACCCAGGTTTGGGCACTGCCTGTTTACACCTTGTGATAGACCCACAGGGATGTCACCGGGCAGAAAAAAACCTCTTTTTGCCTGTATTTGAGACAAATAGGGGGGGAAAAAAAACACTATTTCTCCTAATAAGGGAACTCAAAGTGATGAATTTTCTGCTTCTCCTGAAGTTCTTTCCTCGGAGGCACTGATGCATTTTTAATAGGTCTCGATGTAGCTATTAAGCTAGTAATTGAAATGGAGAGCCCTCCAGCTCGGCCCCAGCCCCGCAGCAGCTCGGGCCCCCTCCAAGCGCATTCCCCACAGCGGTGCGGGTGGGCCCGTGGGTTTTCCTGGGGTCTCTGCCCCCCCCAGCATCACTGACACCCCTGGGGTCCCATCTCCCGGCAGAGCATCGAGGGTCCGGGTATCCCCAGCCTGATTCTGCCCGGTGGGGGCTGATAGGGAAAATATTTGGGGAGAGAGCCATCCCCCTTCTCCCTGTCCCATTGCGGGGGGGGGGGGGGGTATGAAATAACACAACCCCCC
>JANZLQ010000064.1:16321630-16351810 GCA_026212715.1 Elanus axillaris
AGCGTTACCCCACGGTACGAGGAGAAAGCACGCTGGTGGCAGTGGCTGCTTTCCTCCCCCCCCCCAAAATCCCTGGTGGGGATCCTGAACAGACCAATACTGATGCTCAAACAACGACAGCGGGGACAAGGAGCAGGTTTGAGGGTGAATTTTATTGAAAACAACGCCTGGGTTTAATGGGTACAGACTGTTCGTCAAAAATACAAGGTTAGAGGGGCTTCAAAATCCTCGTCCACCTTATAGCCAAGCTGGTTGCCCCCAGGGCTGCCGTCCGGCCCTGCCATCGCAGCAGGAAAGCGTGGGATGCGAAGGGGGACAGGTTGAGACCCACGTGGAATGAAGCGGAGCAGATGGCACAGGGAGGTGTTGGGTTTGCCTCTTCAGCAAAGCCTTGCTTCGTTCACAGGGTCCCAAGTCCACCCCAGAGGCATCGCCCCAGTGTTTTAAAGAGCAGATGCTCCCTTTCCCCAAAATACAGGAGAAATTTCTCCAGGAGAAACAAAAACACATGCAAAAAAAAAAAAAATCACCATTCCCCAAAGCACCAAAACCAGGTGAGATAAAGGAAGGGGAAAGGAGTCAAAACAGAGAGAAGGGAAAAAAACAAAAGCTCAACATCAAAACAAAAAACAAACTGAAGTAACCAACTATGGAAAAAAAAAATTAAAATACAATTGTACATCTCAGCTGCAAAGCTGTCAAACCAAGCAGGTAAGGGTGCGGATGCTCCCAGAGAGCATCGGGTGGTTTGCAGAGCAGGACCAATGAGGGAGATGCGGAGAACATCAGTCACGTTCTTATTTCACATAAAGAGGTGGGGAGAGGGGCCAGGGTCGAACCAAAGCTGAACAGGGTTTGTCCAGCTCAGCCTGGGCTGGGTCTCTCGGGGTTTGGAGACTCTGGTAAGGGGATCGGGGCAGCGCTGGGGCAGGGGGAAGCACTGCTGCATGATGCCCCAGCACAGGGGCATGAAGGACTGAAAATCCTTTGCCCTGAAGCAGCTTCTCCTGGGAGCAGCTCGCAGGAATAGTTGATGTCAAGCACCCCGTTCCCAGGAAGAAGATCCCCAGCGCCACTCCAAACCCCGGGCTGTAGGAGTGGGGAGCGATGAATTTCAAGGGACATCATTCTTCATTGGGTGAGGGACCCTGAATGCTGGAAATGCACCCTGAAATCCAGACCTCCAGGGCATGAACTTCAGGAAGAACGTTCTTAAAAGATTCAGTTAAAAAATAGATGCATTTCTTTTTTAAAAAAAAAAAAAAATGTCTTCGGCCAGGATTCTTCTAGTGACCCCTTCCCCACCACCCCAAATTTAGCCAGAAAAACACTAGCTGTTTCACCAAATCTGCTGGCCACATAGACATTCACACATTCATCATTGATTTAAAAATATATAATATATATATTGCGCACACACATACACACACACAAATATATATTAGAAAAGAAAAAAAATCCCTCTGAAAAGTCAATCTATTAAAAAACAAGAACAAAATCCACAGCCGGTGCGTTTATCCCATGATCATATACAGTAGAAGACAGAAACCCTTTTGCTCCTGTAGCTCCTTGCAGAGTGCTCAGGCTGGGAGAGTGGGGAAACACATCAGGTTTTCACAGTGGATTTGTTAGCGGAGAAGGAACTGCTCCTCCCTCCTCCCACACAGAAGGGCTTTAATTTATAGCAAGTTAGATTAAAACTAGGAAACATGTTACAAAGTCCATTATATATAGACATAAAATGTACAACTGTCAGCAGCCCTGGGGCGAGTTGCTGGGGTTTCGATCTCGGCTGACACCTCGGCGGGCAGCTGGAGGCTTCGAAGGCAGTTTGGGACACGAAGGATGCAAGTACAGCCTCCGAAATGAGCGGGTGTCACAGTGCAAGGTCCCGCATGAGCTCCAGCTTGGAAGGGAGACGGAGCAACGACTTCTCCAGGAGCCAGGGAAGGCAGGGGCTGTGAAAGGTGTTAGATGCCCAGAGGGTGGATGCGTCCTCCCAGCCCAGGGCTGGAGGGAGAGAGGCAGTACCCAGGGACCTGCTTGTCTCTCCATCACCTTGTGCTCATGTGGGGAAGGGAGCACTGTGTGCTGGATGAAATCCCATGGGGAGAGCACAGGTTGCAGCTTGCGTCAAGGTGGGCTCATTGAAAAATGACACCCCTTTTTTTTTTCCCCAACAAGGGAGCAACGTGTTGATTGAGGGAGGGAGACACCCAGTCTGATGCTGCCTCGAAGGGTCATTAAAATGTCAAGCCAGGCATTAAAGCAGCCTCTGGTGTGAACAGCGGTGTGCCCAGGAAGCCCCACAGCCCCCTAAAAAGCCACGTAAGCTCCTGGGGGCATAGAGCCAGGCACAAAGGGAAGGCGAGCAAGACCAGACTCTAGGGAAGGGGCTTTGGGCAGGCAGGGGAGAAGAGTAGGGCAAGCGCAGCATCATTTTTTTCTCTCTGCCTTCCCCAGGCAGCAGAGAAATACAACCCCCCTGCACTGTGCACCAGGCTGCCGGGGAGGGGAGATGCCCGCCAGCACCCTCTGTCTTGGCCCCGCTCAGGTGCCACAGGCACGGTCCTCTCCCCGGGAGGGATATGCTGGCATCAGCAGGGAACTCCCAAGCCTTCAGTCTCCGTGGCTTAGTTGGAAAGGTGTTGGCTTCAAAAGGCTCATCCTGGGGGATTTCATTTAGAGGGCAAAGAGAAAAAAGAGATTGCGAGGCCAGATGGGGCCAGAGATGCCCACGGGTTTGGGGAAGTGAGATTTGTGCAAACCACCATTAACTCAAGTCCTCATTTGCTCTTCTGCAGGGAAGCCAGGATGGAGGGGACTGCACGAAGCCATGAGGTTTAAAGTTAGGAGTCTTCCCCGAGGATCTCTGTCACAAAGGAGGCCATGTCAGTCTCTTTGGTGTCGTGCAAGGTAAAGAAAGGGTGCTCCTGCCAACAAGACCAAAGACAACATCAGCTGAAACCCAAGGACAGACGAGCCCAAGAGCAGTCCCTGAGGGATGCCATGCAGCTGGTGAGGTGCTGGAGGAGAGGTGGACACCAACCTCCTCCCCAGACTCCCACAGATGCCATACTTTAGCTTAAAGACTAACACTTTCAGGTTTGCACTTCTAGGTTCAACCCCAGCTGGACAGCCCACCTTGGCAGCTGTACTACCATCATCTGAGGTCTAAACTCACCAAAAGCAGGTAGCAGAGAGGGAGAAAACACCTAGAAACCCTAACTTTAACACCCATTAAATCAACCTACCCTTCCACCTTAGACACACTACACCCATCCCACTCTGTGCCTGAAAAAAATGACCCACATGTACTGTTGTCCCATTTTCCTAGGACCTGCTGGACCATTCATTTGACTTTTGAAACACATTGCAATAAAGACCAGCAGAAATGGCTTCACACTTACCATAAGTTCTAAATAGTTCATTCGCTCAGCAGGGTTCTTCCTTAAGCTGGAAGACAAAAAATGGGAGAGAAAGGCTGTAGGATTTATTTTTTTTTCCATATATGTGTTCTGACACAAGAGATCTCTCCTCCCCTTCACAGCCAACATGACATCCTTCTCGTGGGCAGCACCCATTACCCTCACTCCTCAGCATAGCAGGTTTGAACCACCAGCAAAGCAGCCAGGCAGGTAACTAGGAAAGGACAACTCATACTGTTTTGCCACAAAAAGCACAAACCAAGCAGCTTGCTGCAGTCTGCCCTGCACAACCTTGCTTGTCTGCACAGACCACAACAAATGGGGGGAAGAAGAGATGGTTTCCCACCACCCGTAGGGTGAGCCTTGCCTTGGTGGGCTCACTTCTGCCTGGCAACTCCAAGCAGCACCCAGGGAGCAGAGGAAAACCCCAAGGGGAGCAGCTACCCACAAAACCACAAATCAGCTTTCACCCAGAGGTACCCAGACACTGCCAGGGGTTTGTTCTTGTTTCATTGCCTCTTTGCCAGAAACCACCAAAATTTCAGCAGCAGTGACAGCAGAAGGGGAAGAGAAACCTCTGTGCCTTCTAACCAGCCTGGGTGAGTCAAGCTGAGAGCAAAACCAGTTTAGGCAGTGCTTCCTGCCATGACCAAGCACCAGCCTCGGTACGGCAAGGTAGGGAGGAATGGGCTCCAAAAGGACAACAAAGCCAGCCCCATGCTTTGCTCCAGCCGCCACAGACGAGGGCTCCTCTTCAGCCAGGCTGGGAGAAGCCATCAGACCCTGCCAGAGACTCACCACTGTGCTGTGAAGTCCACAAACTCCTTGGAGAAGCGATCAGCGGGCAGCTGGGGCGAGGGCTCCTCCACCACTTGCTTGAGCTGTTGGAACGGGGTCCCCCAGGACTCGTACGGGAAGCGAAGAATGGCCAGTTCAATCTGAGGATGGAGACAGGCTGATGTGAGACGCTGGGACGAACATGACCCCCACATAGCCTGCCTACCTCAGCCAGCTCAGATTCAAAATGAAAAACCTCTTTCCTTACAAACCATTTTCAATTTGGGTCAAACCACTTTTTTTTTCTTTTAAATACAAAGACCCAGAGGCCAAAAATACTTCCTTTTGAGGGTGGTTCAGCATATTAATGCATTTACAGGAAGCCGCCAAAGGTATGTAAAATGGGATTATTTAAAAAGATAATAATAACAGCACACCGTTTCTGCACTGGCTTCCAAAGTGCTTTGCTCGCCACAAGGCAGCCTCTGGGCTTCAGGCTAGTACAATATGAGCCAGACACAAAAAAAAAAAAAACTCCACAAACCCAAGAAAAAGAAAAAACAAGTGCTAGAACATCACTTATGAAGATCTTTGCCAAAACTACCTCGATTACGGGGTCCTTCCTACAAGTCACCTCTGCTCCATCACCCATTCAAGCAGGAAAAAGCCCATCACAGCTCTCGGACAGTCTCCTCATGGCAAATGTCAGCTCCCGTCTCAAAATGGGCAACAGAACCTCCAGACCTGCCTGGCAGGGTGGGACAGGATGGGAGGAATAAGAAACCTGAAAGGACATGGGGCAGAGCCAGATGTCCCCACCTGCCTCTGGCTCAGGTTGGGGAAGCTCAGCTCCTGCTGCTGGAAAACTGAATGAAGCCACCAGCCCAGAAAGGCCTGGATCAGCCCTGCAACTCAACGGCCCTAAAACCAGCCAGTCTGAAATCAATCAATCCCCTTCAGAAATAAAACAAACAACAGGAAGCCAGCCCAGGAGGAAGACATTAGAGGGAATCAGACAGGTTGGGGCTCCATTCAGCTGCAGGCTGGCAGGCTTTCAGCAAGGTCCCTTCTCCCATCCAGCTTTGGAAAGGTTGAGAGATTTCATCATTCATGCAATCTCCCATCCCACAGCTTCCTGCATCTCAGGAGGAAAGCCAGAGCTGATTACATTTCCAGCCAGCCAGCCCAGCTTTGCTCCACACTGGCATGGGGACATGAAGGAGGGGGGCTTGGGTTTGGCACTGCAGACAAAACGAGCTGGGGAAGAGGGAATATTTCCCCAGAGATGTGCACAGCACACACAAGCACTGGGATGCAGCACTCAAAGGCCACAGCTAACAAGGTACAGGAAAAATTCCTGAAAATAATCTACCCACAGAGAGAGAGTCTCCTGCAAAGTGAGAGACATGTTCCCAGGCGGCATCCCCTTCAAGCCAACAGCTGGGATTTCCTTTGTCCTCTGGCGCCAGAAGATTTCAGCTGCTTTCTGCAAGATCCGTTTCTTGCAGGAGGTAGATAAACCATCCTGAGCAGCTGCGATTTTGGAACTGAAAGTATTTCCCCTTCCTGTTGGCTGCTCTGATTGCATCAAGTCCTGCTGCAGGCAGGACTCCCTGCAAAGCATGCACAGCACCCCGGACTGCAGCAGGGCAGGCTAACTCACCCCAATACTCCTTCAAGGCTTTGCTAACCCGGGAGGGGGCTGCAAGCAGGAAAGCTGTGACCCAGCTGCAGCAAACCCTGCTCCACTAACTACCACTCCAGCCAGTGCATGGGGAGCTGCAGAGCAATTAGAAGTCAGACTCTTGAATGCCCAACTAAGCCCATTGTCATCCAGATAGTGCCCGCTGGGATCCTGCCATCCACATCAACATAGTTCAGAGCTAAGTGGAGCTATTTGGAGCTGGCATTGTACACAACTAGCTCTGTGAAACCAAGTGGAAGGGCACAAGGAACCACGTGGGAATAACAGGCCTTTTTGTATCCCCCAGGATCTAGCAAGAAGGGAGAGGAGGAAAGAGAAAGGGCAGAAAACGGATTATCTCCTGGTAAGCTTGCCAGCCGACTTGGCAAGAGCCACAGCAGTGGTGGCAACACTGGCTGCACACACTGGCTCATAGCCACCTGCCCCAGGTGAGGTACCCCTGTGTGCACTGGGCAGCACCTCCATCTTCTGCCCGGAGCACATAATCTCATGCCTTAAGCTATCGCGCTCAGAATTTAGTCGTGTCTGGTGTGAAGCCACCAGCTGCCACTGCTCACAGCAGAGATAGAGCCCGGCCAGAGCAGACCCCATCCCATCCCAACCCAACCCCAGGGCTGCACGTTGCTGGTCCCAGCCCTTGGCATTACCATTGTGATCCCCAGGCTCCAGACATCCGACTTCACATTGTAGCCCTTCTGGTTCAACTCAGGGTTTATTCTTTCTGGCTGTAACAGCAAAATGGAAGATATTACAACTCTATCTCGTTTTCCCAGTGCAAACCCCACAGAGCAAATCTCTGGCTCCAAAACCCAGGTTGGGTGGATTCCCCTGGCTCATGTCCCCATGGAGGCAGGGTCTGAGGTTAAATCTAGTACTAATGAAAGCCACATCTTGCTCCACACAACTCACAAACTCTCCCCTCCAGCTCCTGAGTGAGACTTGTACTATCCCTGCAGCATGATCCCTGCCCAGGAGCACAAACTACCTACACAGATGGCAAAGGGAAATCCATACTGACTTGAGGATGAAATGAATGATCCTGCCAAGAAAAGCCTCAGCATTTTCTAGCCAACAAGGAGCAGCCCTTCCAACCACCACAGCCAGCACCAGCCAGTCTTTTACCCTTCTGCAAATGGAAGGTGGCAGAGGAAGAGCCTGCTATGGTATTAACACACAGAGCAGGGCTTACAGGGAAGGTAATGCCATCCTTGGAGGACTCTGCTGAGTCAGGAAGCCCAGAGCACTCTGAAGTGGTTTCTGTCTCAGGACAGAGGTGAACTAAGCCTGATTTCTAAGCGGCAGCCTCTTTGAGTCAAGGCTGAAGGCTGCCGACTCCAGTCCCACATGAGCACACTTACAGCCATGTACGGTTTGCAGCCAGCATCCATGGTCTTTGCAACCGAGTCCACCAAGTAGCCGCTGATCCCAAAGTCGCACATTTTCACATGTCCTTCCTTGTTGATTAGCACATTCGAAGGTTTGACATCTAAGAGAGAGAACACAAGAGGGCAGATCAGCCTTTGCAGAGGTACTGCAGAGCCTGAGACAAGATGGACAACTCCCTGTGACCTGGGAGGGGACCAGGCAGGCCCTAACACAAAGGAAGGGAGACAAAACCCCACCAGTCTTATTTCAATAAAAGTCAGTCACAGGTAAAACTGTAACCATGCCCTCCAGGCAGAACAGGCCTCCTCTCTAATGAGGCAGGTCCAAAGGTTGAAATAAAACATTGAGGAGTTAATGCCCAGCTCCTTAGGAGAGATTTAGGTGCCCAACACAGCCTTAAAAGCCCAGCTCTACCAAGTTCTCAGGACAGCTTATCTCATGCCCATCACAATCTGTCCACAGGCACACAAGGAACTACACCAGAATGAAGAGCAGGACCTGGGTGTTACAAATCCTGTCTGTGATTTTTATGAGGTCTCCTTCAGTCCCTCACCTTGCTAGAACCACCCAGCCTGGAAGGCATGAGGATTTTGTCCCCGAGTTGCCTTCGAGGCACCTCTGTACTCAGAGATAGACAGAGATGTCCATAAAAATACGGGCAGTAAGGCATTCAGTTATTTTATTGAACCCTTCATCTGGAAGGAGGAAGAGAACAACATCATGCAAGCAGACGCATGAGGGCTACATATCAAACAAGCCTTGGGCACCTAGATCTGTCTGCCACGGTCCTAAGTACCATTAGACCCCACTGTAGGAATCTCAGAGGGAAAGATCATGCATCTTCTGAAAAGGAGTCCTCGCTTAACTTATTTCAAGGCTAGATCTCCAGCAACATCACACTAACCCCATCCAGCACCTACCTCTATGGATTACAGACAGTTTACTGTGCAGATGCTCCAGAGCTCGTACAATCTGGGGACAAACAGAGCAAAAGAGTACCCATTAGTCACACACAGCACCAGTCTTCCACTGCAAACACACCACCTCTTTCCACATGCTGCAGGCCTCAACAGAGACCTCCAACAGGCTCAGGGGATGCACAAAACCACTTAAGAACCCAAGAGGCACTCACAGACACGGCCATTTTCCCTAAAATGTCTTCAGGGATGGTTTTCTTCTTCTCCAGTACTTTCTTGTAGAATTTATCTAGGGAGGTGTCCATGAGTTCCATGCAGATCCACACATCGCCCTGCAGAGAGAGAAAGCAGCTGAGAGGGATTTCCCTGGAAATCCCCGGAAGCTGAAGGGAGAGGTGGAGATGGACGGACAACTGGACACTGCCCCTTCCACACAGGGCAAGCAAAGGTCTCTGCCACAGAGCCGCTGTTGGCCATGCCACCAGCACACAGGCTCTGCACTAGACAGCGATGGGCAGACGTCCAGGTACCAGCAAAGCTACGTGCTATGGCCTCCCTTTGAGGGTGTACCCAAAATCAGTCCAGGCTTTGAACACCTTGCTCAGGCATCTGCCATGGAAATGAGGAATGGGAACTGGTCAACACTGCCTGAAGGAGGCAAGCCTTTGACTTTAAGTCACAGCAGCATCTCAAACTTTGGTTTGGGACAGTGTAGTGCCTTCAGCACAATTGCACAGGCCCCAGGTGCTGCAGAGCCCACCAGCCATCTACCAGCTCAGTACCTCACGGAAGAGGGCTCCATAGAAGGTGACAGTGTAGAAGCAATCAACTGTCCTCATGGAGATGTCCAAGTCCATCAATAGCCTCTTCTGCTCCTGAGTGTTCACAGTCGCTCGAATCCTCTGAGACAAATATGAAAGAAGAGGGGTTTGACGTTAAGTGGGATAACGCCATTATCCCTCAGTCTGACTCAGAGGACCTGTGGTTCTGAGGCCAGGGCAAGCATTTTATGCTAATTTTGCAGCCAGTAGCACCCAGGAGATGCCCAGATTCCCTTTTCCCAGACAGCACCTTAATGAATGATAAACCTTGGCAAGCTCTCCAGTGCATGCAGGATCAAGCCAGCAGCCTGGACAAGCACCCTGACATCCAAACCTTGCACTATCTAACTGCAGGCACCAAGCCTGGATTTCAAAGCCTTCTGACCAACCCCACAGTGCCCAGCTGGTATCAGCACAGACTCTTCAACAGCCAAACCACACCAGGAATACCAGAGGCTGCAAAACTGAGCCTGTCCCCATTTTGCCGTGACTGGTGGAGCTCAGCAGTCTCTCTCCACTCCCTTGGAGCTCCACATCCTGATCTCCATCCCCCTCAGCAAGCAGCCGTCCTCACCTTCACAGCCATGATGGTGCCGCTCTGCGCGTGACGGACTTTCTCCACCACACCGTAGGCCCCACGGCCCAGCTCTGAAATTGCCACCAGGTCATCAGCTTCCACCTCGAAGTTCTTTGGGGAGAGAGACACCAAAAAAAAAAAATCAGATACAAGCATGCTTATCAACAAGGACATCACCAGAGGTCCAATGCTTGCAGCTCATTCATGCAGCACATTTCCAAGTGATGGTACCTACAGGATTCCACCAGCTGCTATACGTATCAGGGGCACCATGCTTAGAGAAGATGGGTATATTTTTTGCTTTGTTGAACCAGAGCGCAAACCCTTTCACCTCGTACTCAGCAGGGCTCATTTAATTCCCCCTGTGCAGCTAGAGAGCAGGACTTTCATCCTTTACGCCAGGGCACACTGCCACTGGAAAGGACACCAAAGGTTGGTGCCTCTCTGCCTGCTCAGGATTACCCACACAAGGGTATTTCTGCAGTTGCTGAACATTTGCAGGATGTTAACAGCTCCCGTGCCAACACGGGCAGCAGTCAGGAGCCTCTGCCACAGCTCCAAATCCCCGTGTACAGCTGGCAATCCCCCACCTCGCCCCGCATCCCAAGAGATCATTGGTCACAAACACACCTCTGTGTCTAATAACACCTTCACCTGTGTAAAGCCTCTCTTAGATGGGATGGGGCACACAGCAGCCCAGCAACTCAGTTCCTAATTATTGAGGAGTTCAAATGGGTTTTACCTGCTTTCAATACTTTCTCCCACCACCAGAAAACAGCCAGCAAGATAAAACATGAGATAGCACCAGCAAAGGAGCTCAGGCAAGTGCAACTACATAAGTCTCGCTTCAAGCTGGAAAAAAAAAAAAACATCGCCAGCACTCAGATAAGCGAGTGCCCCATGCAGCCGGGAGCCAGCGAGCTCCTGCGCAACCCACAAACAAGTTTCCCTAAAGATGCGTTACCCTGTAATTGCCTGCTTTGCTGGGCAGGGCACAAACTGTTTGAGTGAGACGTGGGCTATTTTTGGATGCTGCGTTCATCGCTCCTAATAAGTCACAGGCCTTCTTTTAGCTAGACTTTATCCAGCCTCCAGTTTTCCTCCGGTCTCAGGGAACAAAAATAATACCAGGATGCCAAATTGCCCCAGTAGCCACAAAGGCAGTGAGGGTGGGAAACATGCACGGCACAGCGCCGGATACCGTGCCTGCAAGCTACGCCCAGAGCGGAGAGGAAACAGCCCTTGGCGTTAAGGAGCCAAGCTGGGAGATGTGGCTGCCGGGCTCCTGGCCAGCAAGCTCCCCTCGGCACTGGCCACAGCAACCAGCTCTGCCGGACCTTCCTGCCAGCCCTGGCTCCATTTATTCAAGCCAGATGTGCCTGGCAGACAGCCGAAGCAGGGAGCAAGGGAGGTCTGTGCTTGAGCTCAGCACTGAGCTATGCACTGCCCAGCACAGGAAGGTGCCGGCCCTTTCCTGGGCAGGACAGTGGATCCAGAAATGAAGAGAGCAGGGCTAAGGGGGACATGTCAAAGTCCCCCACCCTGCCGCCCCGGGAAGCTGGCAGAGGAGCAGTGCAGGCTCGCAGCTCCTGCAGGGGCCTCCAGGAAGGATCTGGTGGTGCTTTTCAGGACACGTGTTCTGCAGTTGTTCCAGGTTATTGTTTTTTTTTTCCTGGCATTTACCCTAAGGCTTCCCCAGAAGCTGGCGGTTCCCAGCACACTCCAGGAACCAGCATCACCCTGCCCAGCAACAAGAGGCGATGCAGTGACAGAGCTGGTGCTCCTCTCCCCTGGTAAAGGGACACACAGCATCGCCTGCACAGATCCAACGGACCCAAGGTCGTCATCCACGCCCACGGCCTAAAGCTGGCCTTCTGCCCAAGCCCTCTTCCTCCACCATGTCACTCCAAAACACCTGGACCAGACCCCTCCTGTAAACACTGGAGAAGGCAGAGCAGGGAAGGAAGCGAGTCTAGAGAGCTTTCCTCAAGCTACAGCACACTCCCCTTGCACACACCATGCCCAGGCTGTTACAGAGAGCATCTCTCCCTGAGCTGTTAATACACACAACACAATGGCCAGAAAACAGCATAGGCAGCAGGATTGTTCCCTGGACCCAGCCAAAGCTTCCTCTCCTCTCCCCTAACCCTAAAACCTTGCACTGAGGCTGAGGGACCCAGATCCCATCAGCCAAGCCACCTCCCAGCCTGGAAGGTAAGCAGCCAGATATAGGACTGATCCAATGCATGGTATTTTTAGCTCACTTGCAAACAGCCTTCTGCAGCCCCAAGAGAACCCGTAACGAGAGAATGAAATAAAAGAGAGACAGTGGCTATTTCTAGCAGTGTTTTTCATCAGGTCACTAGGAAAGTCTTTGGAGAGCTGGACAGAAGCTTTGTGCCCAGCTCTTCCTGGGCCACGGGCAGTGACACAGCCCTGCGGGTACACAGGACAAAGTGGGCTTTGTTTGGGGCAGCTGCAGAGCATGGTGAGGCCACACTGATTTAGGGCGGATGGGCTGGGTCCATCCATTCAGACCCAGGTGGCTGGTGGGACTATCAAGGGACTGCTGTGATCACCCACTATGGACAAAACTGCACACTTAGCCTTTGATGCCATCCATCTGCCTTGCAGGGACTGCCCACAGGCAGGAGAGACCAGCCAGTGAGTGCACAGGCTCAGAGACGAGCCATCTTGCAGGCAGGTTGACATGTTCAGCTCCCCAGCCGTCACTGCTCTAAATACACACAGATGCCCCATTGCTCCACAGGGGAAAGAAAGGTCCTGCTGTAGGATGTCTCGTCCCTGCAAAGATGCATCCCACAAGGCTGCACCAGGAGGCCACCATCCTTCTCACGGGGTGCTCTGAAATCTCAAGATCTGACCTGACAGGTTGTCAGGTATGATCCATGAAACTCTACGTGCATGGGGCAAACAAAATTGGAAGCAAGAAAAAAGAAGCCACATTGACACGTACTTTATCTCCAATGGTAATGAACGCTCTGGAGTCCAGGTTCCTCGGGGGCCTGCAAGAAAAGAGAGTGTATTAGGA
Organism: Elanus axillaris; assembly: GCA_026212715.1. NCBI lineage: Eukaryota > Metazoa > Chordata > Aves > Accipitriformes > Accipitridae > Elanus > Elanus axillaris. The sequence goes on from JANZLQ010000064.1 coordinate 16,334,294, forward strand.
GAAAGCCCAGCTTCATTAACCCTCTTGGCCAGAGCCAGGTTTCATGTTCCTTTGAGCACTTTCAGCCACTGCTTTCCACCACGCCTTGTTGTCGTGGGTTCAAACCAGCCCCCTCCAAACATTCACAAATGCTTTAATCGTGCCAATAACACCTCAACCCACACCCACGAGGCACTCACTGCACGCAGGCAGCGAGAACCCCAGAGAGTCAGCTAGGCAAGACGTGCATCAAACCAACAGGCTACGAAACCATCTCTGCTCAGGAGATGAGCCCGAGGAACCAAGACCAACGGGATGAGACGTTTCTGTGGCAGAGCAGCTCAGCTGTCATGTTTTGACAGGCAGGTGTTGTAACAGGACAGCCACGTAGCCCGAAACGCACGCCGAGGGAACAACAGGTAATTCCTCACCCGTGAGTCATTTGTGTACACTCGCGGGCCTGTTTCAGGCAGCGTGGCAGGCAGAGCAGGCAGCACTTCAGTGTCACACTTTGCACAACACCATGCAGGCGAAAGTCTTCCTCTATGGCTTTTTTCTTCATCGCTGCCCACTTCCCATTATGGGCAGCATGGTACTTTTAGAGCCAACATGAGCTTTTTGCCCCTCATGCCTTGCTTCTCTGCTCTCCCCATCCCCTGGGACCTTCTAAGAGCAGAGATTGCCCAACTGGTTTAGCCTCTCAATTCCCGTCAGAGCAATAAGGCAACCTCCGGCTTCAAGGAAGTATTTCAAGCTCACAGCAAAAGCCTTGCACTGTGCAAATATTTGCACTGCAGCTTGAAAAGGAGCTGTGAATAGCTTGCACACCAGCCTCTGGGCATGCAAGTGCCCCACAAACTCCAGCACAACAAACTCCAGCCTTCCTGAGGGGAAATTCAAATACAGATAGGAGCAGAGACAGATGCACCCATGGGCGAAGGAGGTGGCTGTTGCATGCAGGGCTCGGCATGTGCATGCTAGGCTGTACAGCATTAACGGGGAGTTCCCCTGGCTCCCTCTCCAGCAGATCTGCCCTATCTACTTGGGGGTTTGGTAGTGTTATTTCCCCTTTGGGGATTTCACTGCTCTCCTGGAGCTGGGAGGGTCTTTAGAAAGGATTTCTGGTGCAAACAAGGCTCCATGGTGGAGATGCAGCCCAAGGTGTTTTGGAAGAGCACCATGGAAGAGGAATTTAAGGCGTCTGCTCTTTGTCAAACCAAGTGCCACTACCCTGGGCTCTCCTCCACAGCATAACAAGCATCAGCTGCACAAAACAAATGGGGCAGAGAGAAATTCCAGTGCCCTGAGATATAGCTGGACACCAGCCCCTAGCACCGAGCAGTGTGCGGCACAGCAACAAGAGACATCCATGTCCTCCTCGCAGCAAGGTGGGGAGCTGCGATCAACTCAAAGTAGCCCTGATGCAGAGGTCAGGGGGAGGATGCTCTGCATGGCAGGGCATCCCCCAATCCTCATCCCCCTGCTCCTGCCACCGTCCAGCTGCCACCACCTCTTCTCTTCCCCTGCATTAAAAACTTTTCCCTCTTCTTCCCTCGGGCAGATTTACTCTCTCCACCACACCTTTGCCCTTTGGCACTGCCACAGCCATGGCAGGAAGACTGAAGAAAGTCCCCCAGCAGTCTCCTAGCCTTTGCCTTTCAGTCATTTCAAGTCAAACAGGCACCTCCCAGAGAGACACACAATGTGTATGTGTGTGCATGCACATGTGCATATGTAATTCCTTCTTATCACCTGCAAGCCAGAGCTTAAGAGAAAAAATTAACTATCCTGATTCTGTAAAGTCTACATGGGCCATTCCCCTTGACACGGCGTTGAATCCAGCTCCAGAGAATCGTCGGCTGGCTTTAAGCAACAGAGACACTTACGTTGTGTTGGCAACAGGCTGTTTGATGGGGACACATGTTATCCTCAGTTCCCGTTTCTTCTTGCTTTTCACTGGAAGAGAAGATGCACACGTGAGCAACTGGCATTTTTACTTTTCTTCCTTCAAGCATCTTCTTGCCTGCAGCAACCAGGTAGGGGAGGCAAGGCCTGGATCCCCTACACTGCAGCTACAGCAAGATGACAAGAAGGTCACAGTGCTCATGACCATTCGCTGAAAATTTCAGGCAATAGCCAGAAGCACAAGTGGGTCTCGATGCCCCTGTTGAGCACTTGCCTGCAGAAATACCCAGGAGACACTGACAGAGAGCATTTTCCAAGTCTTGCAGTGCTCCTCAGACACCCCAAAAGTGCTCTTTACCCCTCATGGCCATTAACAGTCCCCTCTCTTTGGGGATTTTAATTGCTGATATTCAGGAGATGGGTTAAAGCTGCAATTTCTGCTGGGTGCTTACCCGGTTTGTGTGGCTCCAAGGATCCTTTGGAATCTGAAAGGGAGAAGGGAGACACCAGCTCAGCCTTCATGCTCCAGGGCCACCAGGTACCAACCCCGCATCCCTCATGGTCCCAGTATGCTGCAGGCAGACTGGGCCGCCAGAGCCCAGCCAAGCCTGGCCCGATCCCCGTTTCTCCAGCCACAAGAGGTCCCCACGCCATTAGTGATGCACAGAGTTCCCGAAAAACACTCCCTGTCCAGCTCTTTCTTGCCCCCACAGCCCCTCGGGCCCCATCCAGGCTTTCTTGGGAAGATCCAGAGCCATTCTGTAGCATGGGTCAGATCTGGCACGGAGGGTGACGGCCACCAGACCTCAAGAAAAACCCAAGGAGTCGCTCCCAGCAGGAGAGGGGACACCCCACACCCAACAAAGGGAAACCAGGGCAAAACCGGACAGGAGCTGACTAGAAGAGCCAGCAGCAAACCGGCCATAAACCCAGGCTTGCAGAGGCCAAGACCCCACCAGACAAGGCACGACCCATCAGGAGTAACTGGCAAGAGGATGCTCTCTTCCCACTCCTCCCCAACTCCAAATGGCACTGAGATAACATAACCCACTACCGCAGAGGGAAAACAGGGTTCAGGCAGGTCCAGGGCAGGCCAAACGCTTGCAGATGAAACCGCAGGGATGAGAAAAACCAGCGTGGGGGTCCAGGGACAGCAATGGGCACAGGAGACCTGCGCAGGGCTGAGAATCAGCTCCCTGTTGTGCTGTGGACCCCAGGCTGCTCACCAAAGCCCCAGCCGTTCCTCCATCAGCAAACAGCTCACCCACCTACCCCAACTCGCTGGGAAAATAAACAGGCCATGGAGGGGCTGGGATGGGGGCTGAAGTGATACAGCTGAGAGCGTCGAAGTCCTGGTCCCCCCCCCCCCCCCAAGAGAGACGAGGGGGCAGCTGCGCTTTGCAGCTAAAGGTGCTTCTGGCTGCATGGACCTGGAAGATGCATTAAAAAGCACAAACAGCGAGATGTGCTGCAGGCACCGGGCTGGAAGCGGATGGCTCAGCATGGCCTTGGCCTGCCCTTCAAAACAGCTCCTACCTGCCTGGCTCCTGGGCACAGGCGTGTGGACAAAGTCCAGCACTCCAAAGGCTGCTGGGGAAGGGAGGGGAGAGGCAAGGAGCTGGGATTTCAGCAGGAGACACAGCACTGTGTGAGAGCTCCTGCAGCAGCAGCTGCAAAACAGAAGGACAATACACGTCCATCATGTTCCCAGCACAGACAGCTCCTGTCCCCATCCCTGTCCCCCCCCCCAGCTCCAGATGCCTCAGCTAAGACAGGTGCCTGAAGCCCACTTTTCCAGTCCTGTCGTCCCCCAAACACAAACCTCACTGAGGCTGTGGATGAAAGCTGGTCTGCAAGATACTGCAAAGGTCACAACTGCTGGACCAGCAGCATCCCTCCCTGCTGAGGGAACCAGCACGGATCAGTCCATATCCCAATCTTATCTGCCACCATTCCTGCATCAGATCTGGCCCATAAGGGACCAGCACAGTTCACATCAACTACAGGAATGATGTGAACTTCCAGCTCAATGAAATCAGCCAGCAAGCTGCTCCACCCAAAACCAATCCCGCTTGGTTGGAAACCATCTTTGGAGACCTGACCATGGCACAGCAATCACGGCTTCTGCTTCATGAGCCTGCAAAGTTTCCTTCCCCATCACCCACCCAGCAGGGCTGCAAGGTGGACTATCAACAGCCCAGCATGCCCACTGATGACACTTTGCAAAACACCTGGTTGAGCAACGATGAAAGCAAACGCGAACCAGAGCCAAAGGAAAGATGCCATCTACAGATTCAGAAATGCCTCCCCTTCCAGTGCACAGCCTCTCACTACTCAGCATGGGGGGGCCAACCACAGAACCTAAAAACTGGGGTCCCCAATGTCCTTCTGCACCCAGGCAGGTCGGGGTGCTCACACATCCCATCCCATCCCGGGGGACAGATTTAGCTCGCTGCTCCCACCAAGCATTTCTCCTCCATGACCTGCTCCGAAACACAGACAGCGGTTTGCACGCAGCCCCCCCCCAAAGCAGCTACCAGCCAGACCTTTACACGAAGCCCTGAAATGCCCCCCCATTCTGGCTGGTGTTTTGTTTAATCTGTTTGCTCTCCCTCTCCCCAATTGCCATAGTAACCCCACACAGCCTGCACAAAGCTCCTTCTGTGCCGCCGGATCCCCTGGCAGCACCGGCCGCAGCGCGGTGACTCACGGGGCAGGAGCAGGGTCCACAGGCTCCCCGAGCCAGGCGTCCCGCAGGCTGCGGCGTCAGCCCTTCCTTAGCCCTGGCTGCAAAAGCCAGGCCAGAAGGAGCTGGGAGCACCCAGTCTAGGGTCGGGAATCAATAGGGAGCGTTGTTTGGTGGAGCCCAAGCTCGCAGGCAGGAGGATTTTCAAGCACGGGTTAGAGGGGCAGCAAGGGACACTGAGATTCCCCGTGACAAACCCCCTGCACAGTACAGGAGAGTCACTTATTGCCTCTGTGCATTGGCCATCCCCTATGAACTCTGCTATAATGGGGATCCTGCACATCACTCCACTTCCCTGTACCCCCAAACTGCTGCCCTTGACTTCCCAGCATCTTACCACCTGGGTCAGCAATGATCCCCTTCCCACCCCACCCGGCCTAGCCCCAAAAAGTATTTCCTAGCTCCAATCTGAAAAAGCACAATTTAAACCGGAGGTATTCTGCCACCACTCCCAGGCTCTGGCCAGGCCACCTACGCCAGCGGAAAACCCAGCTCAGCCCATGCCTGCAGGAATAAAATCACCCGCAATGCTGCCCTGCAGCCAGGGGAGCTGAGGCAGAGATTGGATTTGCCTGTTACGGCTCTCCCAATATTTGTCATGAGTTTTCCACCACCCTGTAGGCTGGTCTGAACTCCTGCTTCTTGCTGCAAGCTTCTCCCACTGCTTGCAGCAGCAGTGTGGGTCTGGCTGGGCAGAGATGGAGTGGGGCAGGCACCACTTCCCCTTGAGCACAGCCCGGAAAAAAAAAAGAAAAAAAAAAAGAAAAAAAAAAAGAAAAAAAAAAAGAAAAAAGAGACGTGCAGTCCCACCGTGAAGCTCTGCACAGCCAGCTTGGGGCAGGCAGAGCCCCAGCACAGGAGATGGGGACACAGCACAGCCTCCCTACTATTGCACAGCCCAGCAATTGTCCCCCCGCATCCCGTGGCTGCTGGGCTGCCTGCTGCAAGCCTGGAGCTGGATGCGTCACCTCTGGGAGGTGACCTTGCTCCTGAGCCTCTGCAGCCCCCCAGGAAAAGCCCACGCACTTGTTTCAGGGTGAATGAGGGTGGAGGAAGGACTGGGGGTGGGGAGAAAAATAAAATGGGATGAACAAAAAGGCAGTGGGATGGGCATGACAAGACCTTGCAATTCAAGCCCTTCTGTCCCAAGTACATCCCAGGGCAGCATTTGCTTTTAGCCCCCGCAGGCAGCTGCTGTCTGCTCTTTCTCACCGGTGAGGCCTCAGCACCGTCTGTCCCCGCTTTTGGATCCCAGCAGAGTTGGTGCAAGAGGAACTGCTATAACATGAAGAACAGTTTACATCACCTGAAAATCCTAGAAACACGCTAGTTTCCCAAGGCACTGGGCTCTTGCAGGAGGGGTGGCTGCAAGCACAGAGCAAGACAGCTCCTCTCTAGAGATCTCCACACATGGGCAAAAAGCCCATGTGTCATGTCGGTGACATGTCCTGGCCACCCCTGCAAGCCCCAGGGCTCTGCTACCAACCCTGAGCAGGCAAGACGGCTGGGCCGGTGTGGCACTCCAGGCAGCGAAGGGGCTGCCGGCCGTGGGGGCACGCAGCACAGCGTCTTGCACCCGGGCAGGGGAAAAATTAGCTGACAGAAGTTCCTGGTGCAGACAAGATTGTAACCCACGTGATGCTGCAGGCACGTAACTGCATCCTTTATGCTAAGAAAGGAACCATTTCCTTCCAAAGAAAAAAAAAAAAGCCTAACAATTTTTTTCTCATGCTATAGCCTCCACCAGCTAAGAACTGACACAGACATTTCCTGGAACTGCTTAATTCAACATCTGAATCCTCATCTTTGCCACCACCAACTTCAGTTCTATTAAGCTGCACCTCTCCTGGCGTGGGTGGAGAGAAACAAACAGGACAATCTAAAGAACTGTAAATAAAACTATTTGCCTGAGCCGACCTTTGAAATTAAACCTCTCCACTGCCACCCCAAGGCTCTGGTTCCAGCCCCAGGTGAAATCCTGGGGACGGCTGCAGCATGGGAGGCTGCTTCCAGAGCCACGCTGCTTTGTTAGTGCTGGGGAAAGTGTTTCAGGTGCATCCCAGTTCTCCTGGATCCGAGGAGAGTCGAATGCCATGCATGGGGTAGAAGGCTGGAGGGTGGATCCCAGCCCTGCTGCAAAGAAAGAGCTGGAACAAAAAAGCATGAAGAAAAAAAAAAGAAAGAAATTAGAGGCAGGGTACAAAGCAGAGAGGGGAATTTGGTTGCTTTGGTCATGAGAGACAGCTCCTCACAGGCACACTCTGTGCTATTTTCCACCATTGAGAGTGGAAAAAAGCTATCTGTGGAAGTGGAAAAAGGGCCCTCAACCTGCCGAAAGCCGTCACTCATCAACCCGCCGAGGTCCCACTGCAGAGAGGGGCTCCTACGGGTCACCACCGCCCCACGCTCGCCACTTCTGCAAAAAAAGCAAGCGAGGAGGAGGAAAAAAACACACTTCAGAAAAAGCCCCTTGCAGCCCCAAAACAACCTGTCAGCCTGCACTGAATCAGAGCTCCTGACTGCCGTGGGCACCCGCCTTTCCAACGCAACACACTTTTTAGCAGGGGATGACCATGCAAGAGCTGCTGGAAAACCCTGTGTCCCAGGAATGCAACCAAGACCAGAGCCAGGAGCTAGCTTTACCCTCTGAATATTTTCCTTTAGCCGTGCTAGATTTTATTTTTTTTTTTTACAATTAAGATGCCAATGTTTCAACCCACCCCAAAACATGCAAGTTTCCAGGGCTTTAAAAATAGATCCCCAGCTGCAAACGCCGACACCCCCCCCAAGCAAAGGGAAAGTAGTAAAACCGCATGGATTGACCCAAAAAAGTTACACGGTCCCTTTTAGTACCAGAATCAGCCCTTCATTCTCCCCCACCACGTGTTTTGGAAATTGCAACATCTACCTTGCTTCTTGTCCATGGTTTCCCAGAAATGAAGAACAGCGCCGGCACGCCTGGCAGAAGAGTGGGATGGGGCTGGACTGGAAGAGGGGCGGGGGGGGGAATAAAAAAATAAAAAAATCCCACAGGATCCAGTACACGGCACTTCTCGTAAGCACCGATGATTATTTTCAGTGGGAATGCATGGCCCGAAGCGCTCGGCGGCTTCACGTGGCTCTCCTCGCCCACTGTCCCTGGCTCCTGGGGGTCCGTGAGGCCGGGAGCAGCAGCGAAGGCGAGCGTGGGGAGACGGGGAAGGTAGAGCCGCGTTCCCTCATCAGCAGCTGCCGAGGTTGGCCGGTCTTAGCTCCGATTACCCTTGAAAGCTCAACAGTTGTAAAAACTGCAGCAGCGAAATAGCAGGTGACGTCAACAGGAAACTGGGGGGGAGCCAGCTCCAGCTCCGGGAGCCATTGAAGCACTGGATTGCTACAGTGCATCCCAGTGGGACGTGTTTTCATCCGACAAATTAAATCATTCAAGCTCAGCCTGCAGGCAGAGAGGCAGAACCCGCTCCTGCCTCCTCCATCCCCCTCCCCAAGCATCCCACCGGAGCGAGCCTTGCTCGAGGACAGTCCCGCCACCACCCAGCACCAGCCGGTCATCAGAGCAGAAGGAAGCCCACGCTCGCTGGTTTGGGCACTGGGGGGGTGCCAGGATAGAAAGAGGTCATATTTCTTTGTGCTGCAGGTGACATGCTAATTGCTTTGCCACTAACAACTATTACCACAACAAATAGTAGAAATATTGTTCCATGACAATACCGGTACGGAGCTTAGCAGCTATTCCAGGGTGACAACCGAGACGGCATCTCTGGTGGCAAAATATAAATTGCTGCATGGATTTGGCTGGTAAATAGCAAGGGAGAGAGATGAAGGCGTGGAGGAAAAATAATCCTTCATTTCTCTGCAAACACATGCAAGAAAATCCATGGAAAAGTGTCACTGGTCTTCCCCTTTCCCTCAAAACCAGCCTGGCAGAAGCCAGCATTGACGTTCCTGATCAAAGCCAGACTCAGCTTTGACAGGCTGTAGTTTTGTTTTTGATTTCCCTGTCAGCCTGGAGGGGAGATACTGTACCAACTTCTTTACCTTAAACTAACTACAGAAAACATGCATCCAGTTTGCTCCTGAGCTATTCCCTAACTCGCAGGCTGTGCCAGGCCATACACATTTGCAGGCAGAAAAGTCAGAGGTCAAGGTAAATGCACGTACCAACATAAGTGACTCTAATTTTAAATAGTGTTTATATAAGCCCCAGAAGGACTGCGGAAGATATTTTCTCAGGCACATTTCCACTCCCAGGGTATAGTTTCAGGCACAGATCATCAGCACATAAAGGATGCTGATGCAGGAACTGCTATCACAGACGGCACAGAGAGCCACCAGCACCCCCATCCCCAGCACTTCTGAGGAGAACGATGCTGCGTTGTCCTCCTGTCATTAACTCTCTGGCTTGACGGCCAATTCCCCGACCCAGACATAAGATGCTTCAGGGATCTTTACAGACACCCACAAATATCAGTGCTGCTTTGGAGCAGAAAGTCCCTAAGCCAGCAGGTGGGATGGGAAACACAATTTCCTTTGAACTAGTCCTGGTGGGTTTTAGTGCCCAAGGACGAGGGGTGGTGTAAAGCAGAGCTTCGCAACATCTCAAAAGCATCTTAAAAAAAACAAACAAAAAAAAATAAAGAAAAAAAGAAACGAAGCATCCTTTCAAGTCTCACCATTGGCAGCTCTTTCAAAAGTTTGCCGACGTGGTAGGAATTGCCCAGCCTTGAAAGACGCACACCGTTTGCCATTAATCACCCGGCCCTTTATATGGTACAGGTAATCCCAGAGGAACAAAAGGTATCGGGTGTTCCACTGGTGTTAATGAAGCCTTCCCACGCCTCGGTGCTGGGATATCACCCCATGACAGCCGGGGGAAGCCAGGGGAGCAAATCTTGGCACAGGGAGAAGTCAAGGCACTCGCTGCAGGTCCAGGTATGCTGGGAGAAAGCCAGGGACAAGGATGGCTCCCATCGCTCCCATCAGCCTCCTGCCAGTGGGCTGGCTCGAATAAGTGGAAGAGCACACCCTTAAAAACAGCAATGAGCTCAAACAGTGCCCTGCCAACACCGTGCCCCTCTCCCCACCCTTCCCCTGCAGACAGGCAGCGTCTCCCAAGGCCAGTTTGGTTCAGGCTGGGTCACCATCGCAGCCAGGGACTGGGGAAGAGCTGCTCTGCCACGAGCAACAAAAGAGAAATGCCCCATTTAGGGTCAGCAAGGAGCTTTTTATAGGAATGTTTGGGATTGAGCAAAAAATTAATGGCTTTGCCTGTCCCAAAGGAAGAGACGCTGCCTGGGCAGGGGGTGATTTTCATGGGATACCCTTTTCCCTCTGATCAGGGAAAAGTCCACGCAGCAGCCGGCCATGCCATCCCAGCACCACACTGTCCGATGCCCGCTGCACCTCACCGTCCAACCAGGAATTGCAGCAGTTTCCCCGGCCAAGGCTGTTAACACAGCCGCTGCCCCAAGCCCAGGATGCACTTGCCTTTCCATGTACGAGGTGCACGTCCCACAGGAAAGCCCCATGTGCCCGAGCCATGCACGGGACCTGCAGCCTGGAAACTCTGCAGCAGCTCTATTTTTAAACAAAGCCTTTGAACCGAACCCAATCAGAAAGGGAACAGGGTCATCTTTCTCATCCCCTCGGACGGTACTTGGGGATGATCAATCACTGCACAGGACTCATCTCCTCCGGCGGAGCGGGATGTCACACCGATGGTGCTGCCGGGGCTGGGCAAGACCGATGCAAGGGAGAAGGGTACAAACCTTCTGGTACCCAGCAAGGGATTTGGGGACAGGCACATTAGCCAAAGCTACCAACAGCCAGAAGCCGACATTTGCGTTGACACCTCTGGGGCTCACCACCACACCCAGCCTCCATGCACTGGCCAGATAACGCCACCGCGAGCCGCGCCAGCTCTGCCGGCAGCTCTGGGAGGATGTCACCGCCCAGTTACATTCCAGTTGTATTTTTAGGTTACCTGCATAACCCCAAGGGCTGGAAAAAAACATCTGATTTTGTGTTTTGTTCACCAGTGGCAGCTTGCTGTCCTGCAGCCCCGTGACAATGGAGCACACAGGCTCTCCTCCAAGAAACCACAAGCGAGCAGAGACCAGACCAACTTTACAAAGCTGAAAAGCACTGGCTAGCTGGCATTTGCATTATGCCATTATAGGACACACTACATACGTGCCAAGAGCTGTGCTGCTTTGCACCAAAGCTTGTGCAAAATCCCGGTGCGAAGGTGGTTATGGTCACAGGGGCACCTCTTCTGAGCAGGCACCGAGCTGAGGTGCAGGCAGAGCATCCTCTGGGAGCAGTGCCACAGGGCTGGACACTGCCTCCTTTGCATCCATCGCTCCAACTGGATTTTCTCCACCAAAAAAGCAGCAGTAGAGGTCATACCTCCTCAAAGCTCAGCTGCAGTATGAGGCCAATGTGGACCCACTGAGGGTAGGCTAGGGGGTGGTGGGAAAATGCTTGGGATGGGTAATTAATTAACCCAACCCACAGCTCATCAGGAACTACAGAGCTGGGCAGCACACAGGTCCGGCCAGCCTGCAGCATGCGTGGCCAGCGTGAAACCCACGGCCACGAGCCATCTCGTCAGCGCAGCCCGTGCTGGTCCCACTCAGCTGCAGCCACTGGCATGCTGCCATAAGACAAAGCTGTAGAAGCAATCCCAGCCCCAACACCTTAATTATTAGAAGGCAAAGGAGACAGTGCTTAGAGAAAAGCAAAGAGCATGCTAAAAAACAAAACACCAAAAACAGAGAAAAAGGAAGAGGCAGAACCCCCACCACCTGTGCCTATGTCCCAGAGCAGCGCTCCTCCCTTTGATTTCTCAGCCCATAGGCAAAGCCATGAAAAAATAAAACCTATTTGGAATTGATGTGACCCGCTGGTGACAGTTTCCTGATGGGAGAAAAAGCTCAAACCATTTTTGGAATAGATCAGCTTGACAGGAGGCACACAGTTAGTTAGTAGGAAAGGATTGTCATTGGAATTGTAAGGAATTGCCAAAGGAATTGTAATTGTCAGCTGTAACTCAACTCCAGAGACAACAGACACTCCTTTTTCTATCCAAATTGGTGCAATTCAAATACTTCCAGGTGTTCCCCAAACTCTGTAAACTTGGCAAGACAGCGAAGTATTCCCTCTCTGCTTCTAATGCAATTCTTAAAAAAAAACAAACAAACAAAAAAAAAAAAACACAAAAACAACTAGCTTTCCATCATCCTCCCTCTAATTTCTTTTGGGCAGGGATAGAGTGATTTCATCTCTGCAAATGATGTAAGACAGAGCAGGAAAAAAATGGAATTTATGGAGGGGGAAAAAAACCAAGGAAGGTCTCAATATCTGCAGCTGCCTGCTCCAGGAGAGGGGCAGAAACAAGAGATTGACCCAGGTGCTTTCCTGGCCCAGAGACTTCAGGCAGGACTTTCTTGAGACCAGCATCTGCACTGGAGAACGGGGCAGGCGGCTGCTCCGATGGTACACAGTGACATTACCCTCTGGGACCTGGAATGCTTCCCTGATCCCGGGATGCTGCCGCAGCTCAGGCGGACAAAGCCTGTGCGTCTTCAGAGAAAAACCTCCGATCTCTGGTGGTGACCTGGCATCGCAGCTCCAGGGTGGAGTAGCAGGGAAAACCCTCGATTATTTCTTTTGGGGCAGGGTGCCAATCCAGTGGCTTATGGAAAGCAGCAGGCAAGTGCTGCGGTACACTCCCCCATGTCTCCTGCTGTTCCACACCAATTCTTCGCTCTTTTGGGGGTATCTTTAGTGCCATCCCTCTTCCCTGCCTCTCTCACCCTCTCCCCTCCCTGATCAGGGTTACCAGGCAGGAGACACAAGCACAGAGGGCTTATCACACCAGAGAGATGGTGCAAAGCAGACACAGCCAGTTGAAGTCCCTAGTTTCTCCACTCAGTTTTTCTGTGAGAAAAAAATCCATCCCATCACGAGGTGAAGGAGGAGCCGGGATGCCTCCCTAGACTCAGATGCAGCAAAGCAAAACTACAGGCTGAGAGCAGCCAGGAAATACGGAGACTGTCCAATTCCCCTCAGGCCACCACTCAGCCTTATCTCCATGTTACCGCACTCAAACCTCAGCACCCAGCCAAAAAAGCATCAGTCTTAACCGGCTAATGATGCTCCCAAGTCAAGAGAGGTGGCAGGTGACCTGTTTGGTCCCCGTAACCCGCGTGCATTGGGGCTGGGAGTAAGGGCTGATGTAGCAAGGAGAGAGCTGGTTCCGGAAACCCCCAGGAGAGCTCAGCCACAGCGAGCCAGACCTGCAGCCTCTTTTCCTGGCATTAACCACACCATCCCTCCAACCAGCACCACATACCTCTTGCTCCCCCATCGCTGTTCCTCTGCCCCAGAGGACAGACTACATCCACATTCCCAGAACAAGTCCCACATCCAGCTGGTCCATGAGATCAGCTCCTGCTGCTGACTGGTCTAGGAAGTTAAGATATATATCTGTATATATCTTATAAAAGCTAGCTAAGCGCCACATCTTGCTAAGCACCAAGTTTTGCAGAAGTCACCTGCAAACATTTCTCCTTTGTTCCTCCAAATTCCCTGCTGCAAATCTTAAAAATCCACCCCCCCAATCAAAGGCTGGACCCCCAGCACACTGAAAGCTGCTGCCAGCCCCACTGCCCAGCATCACCCTGCACCGTCCCCTCCCGCCTCCCCGCCGTGGGCTCTTATCTCAGGCTGCAACAGCTCCGCTTGGGGAAAACACCTATTTTGTGGCAGATTTGCCCGGTACCCACAGGGCAGCTTTGATTTGTGCCTGGGAAAGGCAGGGGCAACGTGCCAGCAGCTCAGCAGCGTTTCGCGACCGTGGTCCCAACGTGGCTGCTGGCAAGAAGGGCACAGCCTCACTCCGCTGCTTCCCTGTGGGTGGGCTTTATTTCTTCCCCCCCACCACCCTTTTCACTCGTCACCTACCTCTCTCAAATCCAGCTATTGCACTGCAATTTTTCCAGCGTTCAGGGGAAGTAAGCACTGCAGGCTTTTCCTAGTAAAGGCAGATTAAAGAGCCATCACCCTGTCCCAGGCAGGCAGCGGTCTCCACAGACAGGCCAGTCCCAATGCACCCGGCTCACGTCCTGGCTCAAGAGCTCACAGGCTGTGACTCAGTGCAGTTCAACCTGCAGCTTCTCATGGGGCACGCTTAGGCCTTGCAAGAACCATTTCCATTTAAATAAGAAATAATAAACTTTTAAAATCCCCTTTACCCCCAAAGAGCAAGGCTCACGCCAGCGTTTTGGGGAAAGGAACGGTGCTCTGCGGGGTGGCATGCGAAACAGCAAGGAGAGGAGTTGGAAGATGTGTGAAACGTCAAACCTGTTTGAGATAAAGGGAAACGCACGCTGGCTCCCTTCCCTGCAACGGTTATGCATGGTTTCCCTTGCTGAGCTGTGACTGTAAAACCCCACGGGGAAATCCACAGTTACTGAACAAGAAATTCTTTGTGGATCCAAAATTAAGGGTAAACTCTTGCATCAACCTGGAATGTACACAGGAAAAGAAACCACACGTACAGGAGAGCCACTGGAGGAAAAGCTGAGTCGTTTTCTAGCACCTTAGCAAAGCACACACAAGGCTGATAAGAGTTTCAATTAATATTCACCCAGAATCTTTGCCTGGCAATTTCTAGAGGCACCTCCTCCAGCCTCCGCTTTACTCTCAGCACCCAGACACCCTTCAACAAACCCAGCAGGGGCAGGTGTAATTAATACCTGCAAAAAGCTTCTCTTGGGCAAGAGAGCAGCATCCACAGAGCACAAGAGGCAGCCTGGCCACGGCACAGCCCCACAGGTTATCCTGGGCTTGGAGGACAACCCCAGCCCTGGCCAGTGCCAGCCATCCTCCGGCACCCGGTGCTCACCACCGATGCTCACAGCCAAGCAACCGCAGGGATCAACCCAAACCTGGAGGAAACGGGCTGCAGATGCTAACAAAGCAAACCAAAGGGGCTTTATAAGCAGCAGATCTAAAACACCCACCGCATCCTACTTTTTTGGCAGCCTTAAGGCAGCATGCAGCTGCTTTCAGCCTTAAGAAAAACGGGTGCTGCCAAAGAGGCACAGCCGGAGCACAGCATGGAGGCTGGTGCAGATCCGTGCAGGTCCACCAGCAGCATCACCACCCACCTCCCACCACCCCCCCAGCACCCGCATCCTCCTTTCTGCACCAATACATCATTTTTTCTGACCAGTGAGCTCTTGCCCAAGGGGATGGCAGTTGGCAGGGAGCATTGTGGGTGAGCCAGGTGCGGATTCAGCATAGGGTGGATGATTTTAGTTGCGGGGAGACCAGGGAAACCTCGAAAGCCAGCTGAGCAAAAGGGCACCCGCGCAAAAATGTCTTGCGCTGCCCTGCCCTGCGCCAGCAGGGATTTTCTGGGTGCAGGCACGGGGTTTTACAAACAGGCACGTGGGCCTGCCACCTACCCCCAAGCACCTTCTGAAGGTGCTTGGAAGATGACAAAGAGCAGCCAAAGCAACGTATCAGCACAAGATCGTTTCATCTTTGGCTGAGGTGCAACTTGGCAGCATGTCAGGAGAGAAACCAAGTGGTCTGCAGCGGCTGGGGATTTTTAACTATGCAGAGCAGCTTTCTTAAAAAGCCTCGATGGTGAGCACATCTGGCCCTCAGAAAAAGAGCCACGTCATTTTTAGTGACGAACTGCAAAAACGTCCTTGCATCTTCAGGACAACACACACCCCTGCAGCCATGCCCGGCCACGGGGTGCACATTCAGGACTGACTCAGAGGGACCGTCCTTGGGGCTGCACGCTCTGCTGCTCCATCGTCTTCCTCTTGAGCCTCAACTTTCCCACTCTGACACCAAGTAAAGCAAGATCTCCATCCTACAGCAAAAAAATACCTCCACCGTGCGGCGTATTTGCCCTTCACTACCTTTAATAGGAAACAGTCTCCTGCAGGGAGAGATGCATGCAGCAGGAGAGGGCATCTGCTCCAGCTGGGGTAAATGTCCTCCAGCAAGCTGGGTCAGGATGCTGCTGTCTCCAAGGGCTGCTGTTAACACACACCAGTAAAGATGGCCAGGGCAGGCTGCAGCCCTGTGGGGCCACAGCACCTGACCCACCATAGTCAATTCCTGCAGCACAGGCAGGCTGCTTCATCAGCCACCCCTGCAAGATTCAAGCTAGGAGGGAATTTATATACACGCACCACAAAGCAGTATCTAACTGGCCTGCAAGCCCAGACAAGCTGACACTCCCTAGATAACCTCGTCATCCTCCCTTAAACCACCACCCCCAAAGCCCGTCCCCATAACCAGCCCTGCATGTTTATGATCTGTCAGACACATGACTGTCACCTGCCAAGCCCTGCAGACGAGCTTCTTCCCCTCCTGTCCCTCTGCCCTGCACCGCGGGTCATCGCACTGCCGGTTCCACCCGCACCCGTCACTGGCACATGGTAAGGAAGGACAGAGCCCTTGGCATTGCCAAAGAGATGCCGGCAGGATCCATCCTGGCTGCGAGGTTTAATGTATTCCTTATTGGAAATCTCCGAGACTTTTATGGGAACAAAATGCAATCATTAAAAGCTGCTTTTTAGTTTCTGAAAAGATACAACTGCCACTATTGAGGCAGGAAATGAGGCAGCAGGGTACAAACGCCCTGCAACAACAGGCACTCGGTACCCAATGGGCAGCTCCCAGGGAGAAGAGGGTCCAAGCACCATCATCATCCTCAGAGAGGTTTATCGGATACAAGCAGTTAGGCTGATGCCAGCGCCAAACCACAGCTAAGGTTAGCAGCCTCTGATGGGAAATTACTTGTATCAAGCACTCTGGAGGTTTCTTCCTTTCCAAAACTAGATTTTTCTTTGGTGGTGGTATGGGGGGAGGAAGGGTGGATGCTCTACAAAATTTCTGGTAAGTTGTCTCCTCCTCATCCTGCCTCCTCTTCCACTCAAGTTATGTTTTTAATGGAAATTTATCTTTTTATATATATATATATATATATATATAAGCAATTCACTTGAAATGATTTGAAATGATGAAATTAAGGCTTAGAGCATGGGATAGACCTAGCTCAGCAGTGACATTCCCAGAGTGCAGTGCAGGCAGGAGGAGGACGGAAGCTATTGCAGTCCGGTGGGTGCCGGACCCACCCCACCACCCACCACCCCCAAGGTCCTGGTGCACCCTGCCAGCTCCCAGAGGAGAGGGCAACAGCCAGGCCATCACCTTCATGCGTCTCCTTCCCTCACTTCCCTATAAAGCCATTGCTCCCAGGGACCAGAGGGAGCACAGGGCAGCACACCGCAGTGCACTAAACAGCTCCCCGAGGTCACAACACTCACATTTCAGAGAAACCAAACTTCAGCATTGGATGTCTTTAAAACATGATCTGGTGTCTTTTTACACAATCTGGCTTAATTCACCCCAAAGCTGTTGGACCGGCTGCAGTAATTTTTGGAAGCGACATCCTGACCTCCAGCCAAGCACGATGCTCGCCATCATCCCTTCTGTCCTTAAAGCCCACGATTCAAGCATTTCCCCATTTCCCCCTACATTAGATCCAGCAGCACACAGGGGCAATCATGCCACAGAGAAAAGCCCATCAGCCTCCAGGGCTTGAAAGGGACAAGCTCTTCCAAAGTGCTGCCCATCTTCTCTTGCAACAGGTCGACAGAGCAGACAGCGCACAAAGGAGCCCTGTGGTATTATGCCCATGGATTAATTAAACCACATGGATAATGCAGCACAGGATTAGTGGGGGGAAGGATGCTGGAGAGGATCCACCTCCCCACCACCTTCATCCCACTGCAGGTCCAGAACCTCCCCCGACATTAGGCAGCGATTCCCTCCCTCCCTCCCTCCCTCCCTCCCTC